>OX438813.1:13412215-14612215 GCA_949316475.1 Hypomecis punctinalis
GCGTAGCTGGCAATTTACAAGCTGCACAAAACCCAATCCTCGCTGCTTTTATACGAGCTTCAGTCAGAATTGGTTTTAGCGCAGCTTGTAGCTAACTTCACAGCCGCCAAGAAGTTTGATTTGGCCTATACACACCCTAAAAACTTCTATACTCACGCCAGAAAATGAAAGTCGATATATTTTTTTTTGGAGGAGCAAAAGTAGGCAGCTATCCCTCTTTCAGAAAATCTCTATATTATGTCAATGGTCAAGAGATTAAACAACAAATCATCTGCCTCGGACATTATATAAATATTACACTTACACACTAAAATAAATATTGTATCACCAACCGGTTGTTTTACCACGTTTAGCCATGTCAAAGGCCTTCATGCGGCTAAAAACTGACATCTGGGGACTCATTTTTGAATTTCAAACGCCTTGGAACGTATACGAAACTTTGACAGATTTTATGAAAACAATCTATGTATTGTCTATGGAAGTTACGAGTGCTCCATACAAGCCGTGCGAAGCTCAAAATTGAGTCCCCAGGACTATACTCTATAAAATTTAACTTGATCTCTGCGACAGCTGTCAGAAAAATCACGCCTATGAAGTCCTGAATTTCTTAAAAGTACAGACAGTACCTGTCAATATCATACTTTGTGGGCATGCCGATTAGTGATGGGCGACGAATGATCGTGACCACAGAGTTTTAATTAAAATATCGATAGTTTATACTGACGATATTTTCAATAAAACTTGATTTATCATTAATTTTGTTGTATATTGTAATATTTTAACATTTTTTACATGTGTAATTAAAGTAAACCCAATTATATGTTACACTAGCATCGATAATAGTGAAAAACGTCGATAAATACTATCGTTACATCATTATGAGTGTATAATTAATATCACAACATTATTTACATGTGTACATACTTGATCTTAAATAATAGTAAGTAAATGAAATCCAATTTCACACCTTCAACTACTCATTCGATTTCATTACAACATTGTTTGAAAATCGATTTTTTCCACCACTATCCCAACTCTAAAAATGTCAATCTTCTACTGTCGCAGAGATCAAGTTAAATTTTATAGAGATTAGCCACCCGGCCTATATGAACTTATTTATTATATCACTTTTACCTTTTAGTTTTTAGAAGAAAGGGTGAATCGTGAATTGAACTATTAATATGGCTGTTACTTTTCGGGTAGGTTTACTTAGTATTAATAATATTGAACCTTCGAGCAAATATCTACAGAGCCGCAGTCCCTAAGTGAAAATAGTAAAAAAATGACCGAGCGCCGTCATTCATACCGAGTTAGATATTTACATCGAAGACCCGTTTTCTCGAACCTTGGCGTTATGTCACCTAATTAGAGCTTGTCTATAAACCGAGAACACCGAGTTGTAATTGGCTTGCAATCGCCCTACGACTAACTAAAAAGCCTGCCCACTACGTAGCTCGGGAAGGGTTTTGGCTCGGACACTTTTATTGCACGATTGTGGCTCTATAGATGTTTGCTTGAAGTATTGAACCAATGGCTTCTTACCACTTAGACATCACATTAAACTCTTTAACATACTGTACAAAAATGTTAGCAGCATAGTTTGAATGTAGGCTCGCGATACGATACTAAAATACAAGTGACAATACGAAAAATGTACAGATTTTTTTTATTTCTCGTGTATATGTGTTAGTGTTTGTTAAATGTTGTAAGTGTTCGTCAAAAATGTGTAGAAAAGTTTGTTTTCCTTGTAGTCATAACTTTTATTGTAACTTGACTGAATTGTGATTACATCTGCGTTCAAACTGTGTTGTTGTGTTGATCTGCTAAAGTCTTTATAAGCCGCGTCTCACATGTTGGCGGGAATTAAGTTTAATAAAAGCTGCGTAATAGCCAATCAACGCGCGACTTTGTGTGATCTTCAGTCAGGATTGGACTTACCTTGGACGTAACTTGTAGTTAAATGCATTTGCGTCAACTTGTGTGTCGCTGCCTATACAAGCAATTTAAAAAAAACTAACGATGGTGTGATTTATCACGGCTAATTTTCATAAGCATAAATTACGCCTATGTGTTATCTGAAATTTGGAACTCTATCAGTGGCGTCTATTGAAAACAAGTCTTTAGTTTAAATCAACATTTGATAATATATTATTATTATAAATAAAATAACCTACAGATCGAACAGCATGAAAATAACTTAATACCTAACTATGTTTTATACAAATAAAAAAGTAAACCTATCTAACTTTACGCACTTTGGATTTGTGTGTACACACTGTATAATTACTAGTCTAATATTAGATGTAGCATTAAAAAAAAACTATTAGAAATATCTTTAGGGGGCTTCACATGTATGACTGTTGCACAAACTAAGTCATAAAATACCAAGACTACAGAAATTAAAGGTTTTACAATGGGTAGGTACGCAATAGGTGAATTATGAACATATTCAGGGTTATTCAGATAAAGTGAACTAAGCCAACAGAGGGCGATTCTGACATTCAAGGCCTATTATTCCGATAATTTCATTTTAATTTTCACACCCAATGTACTTATAGACGTCGGATAATGAATGTACACTGAGCCGTGCACACTATCGGACATCAGTCGCGGACGTCACCTTGGGCTGACCTTGAGCGTTCGGACGTCGGAGAGCGATCTGGCGTGCCGGATGTTTTAAGACGTGCACACTGCTAAGTCGCGGCTCTCAGTAGCGTCCGTCAGCCGCGTCCGATAGTATGTTTCCGGCCTAAATAATCCACAGATTAAATGAGAGTAGCTGAAGTTCTCGTGCGTGACTTAGATCATATTCTAGTTACTACGGGGCCGCCGGCGATTGGCCAATGCGAAAGTATGATTTTATGTACTCTTGGTTTTAGTGTTACTTGGTTAATTGTCACTTTACTTTTTTCCAGTAAAGTATAAAGCTCGAGACATACTATCGGACGCGGCTTACGGACGCGACTGACAGCCGCGACCTAGACTATGAAAGTACACTGAGCCGTGCACACTATCGGACATAAGTCGCGGACGTCTTCGGACGTCCGAGAGCGATCTGGCACACCGGATGTCTTAAGACTGTGCACATTGCTAAGTCGCGGCTGTCAGTCGCGTCCGTAAGCCGCGTCCGATAGTTTGTTTCCGGCTTAAGTTCACTTCTACGGACCGTGTGTATGACCGCCCATACATGTAGGGGCACCTTTTACTTGTAAGTAGATAATCACCATCATTCCAAAATATCTCCTTGTATTTATATAAATAATATAATTAGTGTTACATGTTATCGTAAAATTTGTATTATTTTATGTTATTTATAGTACTTAACAGTTACAATTTTAATATGTTTTCTTTTATTTATTTAGTTCCATACCAATAGCAATGTTGGTGTTAAGCCTAAAGGGAAAGATTATAATATACACCTTTACAAGAAAATATTATACACCTTTTTTGGACTGTCGTTTGGTGTGATTACTATTAAATTGGTCATATTAGGCCCAATTATTAAGCCGCCATCGTAATTATAATAGCTAATTAGCATATTTATGTTTCTTTTTCACTTTAGGCATTCGATAGAGAGAACACTTTTTACGTTGCTATTAAATGTATAATGGCTCCTTCATAATTGGGCCTAATGAGTATGTAAACCCGTGAATCCCTTTCGGCTGTGTAGCAAGATGCCGTATAACCCTGTATGCACATAAGTTATTGACACAAATTGAATTAAAATATAAAATAAGAATTAATAAAAAATGTTTTTAAACATTTAAAAATGCAATATTAATTACCCTTACACTACCTACTTAGGGGCCATTCAAGTATTACGTAAGCACTATAGAGGGGTGGAGGGGTCTATCCGTTGCTTATTTATGATTACATGGGGGGTGGGGGGGGGTCTATATGGTAATTACATCAGCAATAGTTATTTATTTCCTGCATAAATCTGTATAATGAATCAATAAAACATGCAAAATGCATATAGGTAGAGGTACCAATGATTACGTAAGAATGGGAGAGCTTTTCTTACTTTTGCTGACAAGGGGGGAAGAGGGGTAAATGTAATAAATCTGCTTACGTAATACTTGAACGGCCCCTTATCAAAATCCTTGGAGCAAGTATGTACTAGAGAAGCTACTAGCGTATAGGGTGTGAGACAAGATGTTTATTTTTTTATCATATTCAGACTCAAGATAAATAGTAAAAACCTGCATAATACTAACAGAAGTGATAGAAAATGGATAATAGTTCATAAATACGTTGATCATCAAAAATTCAACAGTAGTTTTTTTGTCTGACCTCAACGTCTAGGCCGTGCGTAGTAGTCAGACAAAAAAAACGTATACGCAAATAGAGACAAAAGATATTACTTTCGTCCTGTTCACTCTTTATACTTGCACATCTCGCCTTCTCTTACTTTTGTAATTATTAGTATTTAGCGCCTTGTCTAGTTATATACTTCACTATGTCAAAATCAAACATATTGTGAGATGTGAAGTTACCTGCGCGAAACGCAGTCCTCCCGCAGCTGTTCAGTGACTTCACACAGGATTGAGTTTTGCGCAGCTTGGAGCTAACTTCACAGCCGCCAAAAAGTTGATTCGGCCTATACATTCCAAATCACCAAAAAAAAAAAACAAAATTTAAGTGATAATATTTTGGATAGCCAAAGGCCGCATTGACCATTTCAAAACAAATGAGACATAAGTAACAACTTTTGTATCTACTTGTTACAATAATGCAAATTGTATCTATAAAAAACACATAGGTCTTGTATTATTCCATATTCAGTTAAAAATAAATAAATACTTATCACGTTGACACAATAATAATAATAGTGGGTTATTTTTGTGTTATATAGAATTGTACCTATTTGTAGTATAAAAATAGATAGAAATACTATCTGCCTACGTTATTATTTTCGTATAAAAATTAAAGGTAGATAGATACCTACCTACTATCGTTCCATAACCGCTGAGAACTAAGGTCGCGACGACCTTTGAAGAATTATAATACCTTACCTAATAGGTTTGCTTTAAAAATATCACTATACCCTATATTCTGGTTGTTTTTAAAATATAATAAATGCGTGCTTAAAATAGGTACATAAGAGTTAGATGTAGTATTTTTACGATTTGTGCCAAATTCTTCAATAGATTTCAACTGGTTCAATCTCAGCAGTTATGGAACGGGCTATAGTGCATCGCATCGCAGTCCTATCGAGGCTAACTCCTCGACCCAAGGAGCTTCGAAAGTTCGAACCGAAGAGTTGTAATGACGCCGAGCTATCCAATGATGTTTAATGTCTAGATAAGCAGACTCAAACAACTGCGTTGCTAGGCATGGCGACACATTAACCGCCCGAATATCGTTGGTAGGTAATCCAAGAATCATATCTCTATCCCTGTTACACTAGTTGCTAAAGTACGTTAAGACGTTGAAAAAGACAGAAATAGCAATATTTTTAAAGGACATGTTCACAAAATGTATGGAGGCTGGTATAATAATAATCAAAAAATCTAACCACAAGACTCGTTACATTTCGAGAAAGTTCATATTTTTTTGAGTCTATTACATCAATTGAAAACAAAAAAGAGCCCTGCATTTTTTTTAAAATTAATTTTGATTTTATTAGGATAAATAAATATATTTGGCTCAATAGGTAGTTTATCTCTAGGAACTCTGATTAAGTAACCTCCAAATTGTTAAATAAAAGCATTTTTCCAATTAGACACACTCTTTAAGTGATTTTTTGTCACATTGTACCTACTAACTGGTCACACTGGTAGGTTATAATTTTCAATTTTAGCAAATTAAGAGGTAAATGTGGAAGAATCAGCTTTGAATGCAAGTAAAATAACGCTAGAAGCACTTTATTATTGTTAAACTAGAAAAAATAAAAAGCTGCATTATTTTTTTTCAGATAATTTATTTTTCACTTTAAAAAAAAAATGCAGGGATAAAAAAATCTAAATTAAATATTTTTCAGAAGCCCATAAAACAAGCTTTCAAATGATGTATATATCATCTTGGTTAGATTTTTCTCTGAATAATATACCACTTGTGGACATCACCTTTAGTCGGACAATGCCTACTTAGGGTGCCAGTTCATTAGATTGAAATTTCCCCAAAATGTTACGATATCTTCTGAATGTCAGTGATACAAACCGATATTTTTAATAATCAACGTTTTAGTAATAACATTATGAATTTGAGTTATTAATCAAAATCAAATATAATATGATGTAATTATGAATAAAGTTATAATACAAAGAATATTTTATTCATTTATTCAACCAATATTTATTCGTTCTTGATAATTAAAATAATTATCGCCATAATAATACTTAATTTTCAAAAACGTTTCATATTGTACGACAGGATATTCCTTAAGAAAATTCGAAAGCATTGCATGAAGAATGTACAATATATTGTTTTGAAAATTGCAGTGATGTTTTTTTTATTCTGGAACCGTTGGAGTAAACAATTATAATAAACAATAAACAATTATAAATATAGCAGACTAACAGCTAGCATAGCCACACCGCCACCCGCGCCCGAGTTCGCAAGTTCTTACCACTAGTTACCACGCACCCCGCACGGCCCGCGTGCAGTCTGTGTCACTCATACATACCTATACCGCGCTTTTTCAGTATCTCTGTATCACGTAAAACTTCTTTGAACATTGTAGCCTAATATGTTATACTATACCTGTACTTCAATCTCCGGACATAGATACCTGTTGCCGTCGAGCTATTTGATTAAACTAATAATTACAAAACGTAACCTATTTAAGCCTGATTCTGCTGCTTGATTCATAAATATCAATAATTATAAAAATAGTAATGATTATAAGTATTATTTAAAATCACTGTAGACGTTAATGCCGCTCATTAATCTAGCTACGGGATTTGTTATTATCTTTGTACTCTTGTATTTTTAGTATTTATTGAAGTTATATTGTAATCTATTGTAATTTTACTATTTCACTATTTACTATTATTATCCAGTCAGTTTCTTTTCGTAATATTCTAATGGCTTTAATCCATTATTTATCATTACCTTTACGTATTTCGTCTGCGGATATCCTATAGTATCAAAAAAGTAATTATCGATTAGTCGAAATCTCCCATAATTATGGGGAAACAAAATCATGTTTCACCTGGCATCACCAACTGTAAAATTATTTACTTTCAAAATCATGATATTTTATGTGATAGTTTCAATTAATACGAATAGTGTAAACCGTATTTACTTGTGGAAATAAATTCCAGAAGCTTTATGAAGAAATTGGGAACGGGATTAAAACGTTTTGACTACACATTTCCCCATTTTAAATTTTTTAATTAATATTCTGACGTCTGATATATTCAAACATATTGTTTAATCGCGACTAAGGCCGGTCGGCGCGCTTCGCCGGCGTACGCCGGCAGTTGGCTGACGTCGTCATAGACAACAATCTTCAGTTCTCGTGTATTATACTTCAATGGAGCTATCCCTGAACCAAAGACCCCTGGGGCCTTATTTTGTAAGCGCTCTGGCGTTCGGCATCGCTTTTCCTCCCGCTCGCTCTCGCGGCGTGAGTAACTGGCGCGAGCAGGAGAAAAAGCGAAGCCGAACGTCAGAGCGCTTACAAAATAAGTCAGCTGACCCTAAACATTCCAATTCGATAAATGAAAACAACATGACACTTCTCACATTTGTTTGAAACAAAGGCTCAGGAGGCTACAAACTCCTTGCAGTAACATTTTGGACCTCTAACAGGGGTTGATAGGCCTTGCGCGAGTGTGGTTGCGCAACGTTGTTACAGCAGGGTGATATGTAGATAGAATCGCACAACTTGGCGGCTATGATGTTGCAGATAACCCAATCCTTGCGCAGCTGTGTGAGCCTTAGGATTTATTTATTTATTTATTTTATTACAAATACTACTATTATTACAGGCTTAGCCTAAAGCAATAGTGTATGTCACTCTTATAATTATGTTAGTGTAAGTATGTCTTATAAAATTAATAGAAAATTACAAAATGTCATAAAATATTGAAAAATGTCATAAATTCAAATTCATGTCCATAACTCCAATGTCATTTAAACAAAAAAGTCAATTCTTAAATAACGTACATAACGAGTCATAACTACTGATTATTATAACATGCGTCAAATAATACAGCCCTTTTAAAGTCTGTAATTGAACATACAAATAAATCTATATTCTCGGCAACTCGATTTAGAGCGTGCAGCGTCCTCACCAGCAGCGGCGACTTAGCGAGTAAGTTAGTCCTGGCGCGCGGCACCGCAAACAACCGCGGCATTCGGCCGATTGGGTTATCCGCAGCTTGCAGGTAACATCGTCGCTGTCAAGTTGTGTGATTCGACATAGAGATAAGAATTACACCATTTTTGGGCGAGTGCAGGGGTGCGGTTGAATAATGCATGGGAAAGGTGAGATTGATTTTTGTTTCCAAGGAAAATCCTATATGGATAGCTCCGCGGCCTCAGGGGCTAATCTACAATTTTACCAATATCAGACCATCACTTCATTAAAACTCGCGTGAGAATACATTATATTAGATAAAATACCGGTTTTAACTCACGTATGATATACGGCCGGGCCGCTGTGAAACCCGACCGGTTTCGGAGTAAATTAGTACTCCTTCTTCATCAGGGAATACGCGCACTCCCGTCGCCTGGCGCACGCGCACAGTGTGCGCGAGTACTAATTTACTCCGAAACCGGTCGGGTTTCACAGCGGCCCGGCCGTATATCATACGTGAGTTAAAACCGGTATTTTATCTAATAATATCAGACCAATCTAAATTCTGAGCTGATTTTACTAATGACATGGCCAGTGGGACATTATTAGGCACAATACTAAGTCCAGCTGTTGAATATGGACATCCTATGGCTGATTATGAAGATGACCAGTGTACTAGGTATGCACGAGAATATTGACACCAATAATCCTTTAGCAATGATGTCCCTTCTATTTTTTACCATGATTTGAAGAACTAACGTAATGGTAGGTGACTATGTAGTAGGTATCTATGAATGTGTATTATGCCTGTTGTGATGAATGAATGTTATCAGCCTCTTTATAGTCCGTCCTTGCCACAGGTCCTTGCATTATACATATAGGGTGGTTGGCCCCGCTAGAAGTAAATATTTTCTTTGGGCTGGCCTGTGCAAAGAGTATGTAATAGTATTAGGCCCAAAGTGAATGTAACATTGAAGTATAATACACGAGAACTGAAGATTGTTGTCTATGACGACGTCAGCCAACTGCCGGCGTACGCCGGCGAAGCGCGCCGACCGGCCTTAGTCGCGATTAAACAAAATGGTTGAATATATCAGACGTCAAAATATTATTTAAAAAATCAAAAATGGGGAAATGTGTAGTCAAAACCTTTTAATCCCGTTCTCAATTTCTTCATAAAGCTTCTGGAATTTATTTGCACAAGTAAATACGATTTACACTATTCGTATTAATTGAAACTATCACATATAATATTATGATTTTAAAAGCAATGATGTTTAATGTCTAGATAAGCAGACTCAAACAACTGCGTTGCTAGGCATGGCGACACATTAACCGCCCGAATATCGTTGGTAGGTAATCAAAGAATCATATCTCTATCCCTGTTACACTAGTTGCTAAAGTACGGTAAGACGTTGAAAATGACAGAAATAGCAATATTTTTAAATTTAGTCGGACAATGCCTACTTATGGTGCCAGTTCATTAGATTGTAATTTCCCCAAAATGTTACGATATCTTCTCAATGTCAGTGATACAAACCGATATTTTTAATAATCAACATTTTAGTAATAACATTATGAATTTGAGTCATTAATCAAAATCAAATATAATATGATGTAATTATGAATAAAGTTATAAAACAAAGAATATTTTATTCATTTATCCGACCAATATTTATTCGTTCTTGAAAATTAAAATAATTATCGCCATAATAATACTTAATTATCAAAAACGTGTCATATTGTAGGACAGGATATTCCTTCAGAAAATTCGAAAGCATTGCATGAAGAATCTACAATATATTGTTTTTAAAATTGCAGTGATGTTTTTTTTTATTTTGGAACCGTAGGAGTAAACAATTATAATAAACAATAATAAATATAGCAGACTAACAGCTAGCATAGCCACACCGCCACCCGCGCCCGAGTTCGTAAGCTCTTACCACTAGTTACCACGCACCCCGCACGGCCCGCGTGCAGTCTGTGTCACTCATACATACCTATACCACGCAGCGCGCGTTTTTTCAGTATCTCTGTATACTATAATATACATATAAAACTTCTTTGAAAATTGTAGCCTAATGCGTTATACTATATCTGTACTTCAATCTCCGGACATAGATACCTGTTGCCGTCGAGCTATTTGATTAAACTAATAATTACAAAACGTAACCTATTTAAGCCTGATTCTGCTGCTTGATTCATAACTATCAATAATTATAAAAATAGTAATGATTGTTAGTATTATTTAAAATCGCAGACCGGATTTGTTATTATCTTTGTACTCTTATATTTTTAGTATTTATTGAAGTTATATTGTAATCTATTGTAATTTTACTATTTACTATTATTATCCAGTCAGTTTCTTTTCGTAATATTCTAATAGCTTTGATCCATTATTTATCTTTATCTTTACGTATTTTGTCTGCGGATATCCTATAGTATCAAAAAAGTAATTATCGATTAGTCGAAATCTCCCATAATTATGGGGAAACAAAATCATGTTTCACCTGGCATCACCAACTGTAAAATTATTTACTTTTAAAATCATGATATTAAATGTGATAGTTTCAATTAATACGAATAGTGTGAACCGTATTTACTTGTGGAAATAAATTCCAAAAGCTTTATGGAGAAATTGAGAACGGGATTAAAAGGTTTTGACTACACATTTCCCCATTTTTAATTTTTTAAATAATATTTTGACGTCTGATATATTCAACCATTTTGTTTAATCGCGACTAAGGCCGGTCGGCGCGCTTCGCCGGCGTACGCCGGCAGTTGGCTGACGTCGTCATAGACAACAATCTTCAGTTCTCGTGTATTATACTTCAATGTTTAAAAGTAAATAATTTTACAGTTGGTGATGCCAGGTGAAACATGATTTTGTTTCCCCATAATTATGGGAGATTTCGACTAATCGATAATTACTTTTTTGATACTATAGGATATCCGCAGACAAAATACGTAAAGATAACGATAAATAATGGATAAAAGCCATTAGAATATTACGAAAAGAAACTGACTGGATAATAATAGTAAATAGTGAAATAGTAAAATTACAATAGATTACAATATAACTTCAATAAATACTAAAAATACAAGAGTACAAAGATAATAACAAATCCAGTACCTAGATTAATGGGCGGCATTAACGTCTACAGCGATTTTAAATAATACTAATAATCATTACTATTTTTATAATTATTGATAGTTATGAAACAAACAGCAGAATCAGGCTTAAATAGGTTACGTTTTGTAATTATTAGTTTAATCAAATAGCTCGACGGCAACAGGTATCTATGTCCGGAGATTGAAGTACAGGTATAGTATAACATATTAGGCTACAATTTTCAAAGAAGTTTTACGTGATACAGAGATACTGAAAAAGCGCGCGCTGCGTGGTATGTATGAGTGACACAGACTGCACGCGGGCCGTGCGGGGTGCGTGGTAACTAGTGGTAAGAACTTGCGAACTCGGGCGCGGGTGGCGGTGTGGCTATGCTAGCTGTTAGTCTGCTATATTTATTATTGTTTATTATAATTGTTTACTCCAACGGTTCCAGAATAAAAAAAACATCACTGCAATTTTCAAAACAATATATTGTAGATTCTTCGAATTTTCTTAAGGAATATCCTGTCCCGAATATAAACCCGACTTCCCCAAAAATTTACGGCTTACCGAAAATCCACAAACCAGATTGGCCCCTTCGTCCTATTGTAAGCCAGATAGACTCACCGACTTATAAAACCGCGCGGTTTCTATCAGATATGCTCCTTCCGTTTACAGGCAAGACAACGAGTTATGTGAAAGATTCGTCACATTTTGTTCAGATGCTTGAAGGAGTACGACTGGATGAGGGTGAGGAGATGGTTAGTTTTGACGTCGTATCTTTGTTTACGAATGTACCGATAGAGGATACAATAGACATAATAGCTGGTTTATTACAGCATGTCGACATACCTATCGAGTACCTGGTTTTAATAAGATTCGTTCTGTCAAGTGGATACTTGGTATGGAAGGGGGACTACTTTCTACAGATTGACGGAGTTGCGATGGGTTCTCCTTTGGCTCCAGTGGCAGCGAACATCTTTATGGAGTGGTTTGAAGAAGCTGCCTTGTTAACCACTTCATATAAACCGAGACACTGGTGGCGTTATGTGGACGATGTGTTTGCCATAGTACAGAAAGATGAAATAGATCCGCTACTGTCGCATTTGAACAGCGTACATGCGAACATTACTGTAACGGTAGAACGCGAACACAACGGAGCTCTACCATTTCTAGATGTGTTGGTGAAACGAGACTCTAACAGCCGACTTTCCCACACGGTATACCGTAAACCAACACACACGGATAGATACCTGTGCGCAGATTCGCACCACCATCCAGCGCACTTGACCTCGGTACCACGGACATTGATAAATAGAGCACTAAAATTGTGTAATTTTGAATACCTGGATACTGAGCTCGAACATATTAAAAGTGTGCTGAGCAGTAATGGTTACAAGTGGAAACAGAGCTGGCGACTGGCAAACGCATCTCCAAGGACACGTCCGGCATCGGTTGATAGAGTAGCAACGTATTTGCCATATATTAAAGGAGTGACGGACAGAATTGGTAATTTATTACGCCGTAGGTATAGCATTAAGACCATCTTCCGGCCTCCAGGACAACTAAGACAGTTGCTACGTTCTCCTAAGGATAGAGACCCTTTGGGTGTCCCCGGTGTCTATATGATCCCGTGCGATTGCGGGAAGTGTTACGTCGGAGAGACAAGAAGAAATGTTTCTACCAGGCTCACGGAGCATATACGTTCAATGAAAAACTTGGATAGGAATGGTTCTGCGGTGGTAGAACACACTCTCGATTCCGATGCACAGCACTTCATCAGATTTGACAGAGCGAAGGTGCTAGCGCGAGAGAAGTTTTTTGTCCCCCGTAAAGTTAGGGAGGCTATTGAGATTAGCAGACGCCCTAACTTCAATAGAGACGGGGGATGGATACTGCCACCGACGTGGAAACCGTGTCTTCAGGGATCCAAAGGACTTAACCGTGGAACTGGTGGAGACATAGTGAGTTCAGTGTGCTGGAGTATCCCCGACGTATACCAGGATACCGACGAAGTGGATCTTCAGTGCGCGCCGACACAACAATCCTCTCTACCCGCCCCCGCCCCACCACCGCAACCGCTGTCATCGCGAGCGCTACGCGCCGCAGCCCGCAGTGCATTGCGAGACGGCTCCGCGTGCTAGCACTCGCCAACTTGAGAAAGGTCGCCGAATGCGACCGAAACTATAGTCGTTACGACTATCCCCACACGTGAGTTCAGTCCCGTTATATATAGTACAAAATGTGTGAAAACCACGTTAATTTTCATAGTAAAAAAAGAATATCCTGTCCTACAATATGACACGTTTTTGATAATTAAGTATTATTATGGCGATAATTATTTTAATTATCAAGAACGAATAAATATTGGTCGGATAAATGAATAAAATATTCTTTGTATTATAACTTTATTCATAATTACATCATATTATATTGGATTTTGATTAATGACTCAAATTCATAATGTTATTACTAAAATGTTGATTATTAAAAATATCGGTTTGTATCACTGACATTGAGAAGATATCGTAACATTTTGGGGAAATTTCAATCTAATGAACTGGCACCCTAAGTAGGCATTGTCCGACTAAAGGAGATATTGCAAAAATATATAGAAATTGGGCCACCACAGGGTACAGTATATCATAAATTGCTTCGTTTCTTCCAGAAAGTGATTTTCCCGTTATTTTTTACAATAAAAGTGTCCATTAAAAGTACTTTTTTGTATTCGGATTAAAAATAATATTGACAGTGTTTGAAAATAAGGCGGCCATACTCTTCTTCTTTTATACTTCGGTGTCACATGGTTTATGCATTTGCTAGTGTTAAGTATAAGTAATGAACCTTCTTTGGTATTATATCAAAATAGTTACAGTCTAAGTCAAGTCATAGTCCAAAAAGTCGCGGTCAAGTTAGTTCTCAGTAATATCACTGATAGAAACATGTTTCACAAAATAATAAAATGCAGCGACATTATTTTTCCGCGTTCCCGCCAAAAACCACGCGGCCATACTCGACTTGAAACATTAATAAAAATAAAATATCACAAATAATAAAAATAGGCTAAATGCCTATTTAAAACTGAATCCTATATTATCCTGGATTTTTATAACAACGAAAAAAATATGTTTCATTGCAATTTGATGGATAATTTTTGATTGTTTACTAATACAGGATTTAGACATCTCGTAGTCAAAATATTTTATTCAGTATTCTCCGTATTATAATCCTAGTAGTATAGGCTTACAAACATTTTTCTATTCCTCGCTCCATTTCCACATCATCGATCCTCCTTAGTTACTCCTTCTTTTTTTCGCTTTTCCGCCAAAAAGTATTTATCGTTCATTCTATTTTTCTCATATGTTCTAACTTGTCTAAGTTTGATTACTAAAGAAGTTTCTATATGCTACGTGATCTTCATACACCATTATAAGAATACAGCACTGTGTAAATGTGGGGCAAGTTACTTCGAAATAATTCACAGCTGTTTAGATCCATTTATACAGAAAAATTGGTTACTTTCAAAAGAATATAAATAACATTATACTATTAATGATGATGATTATTTTACAAAATTAATATAATACATGGTTCACATGGTTTATGCATTTGCCAGTGTCAAGAATAAGTTTTTAATGTTTTTCAAAACATTGGTGAAATGGTGAAACACAGAGGCCACAGACAGAATTGAAAATGAAATTGAATTGATATTTTATCAAAATAGTCATATAGCCGTAGTCATAATCCAAAAAAGGCACGGCCAAGTCAAAATCATACCTCATAATGGCTGTGGAGACGTCTCTACTCTCCTACTAGACGCGTCTATGGAGTTTTGGTAACACTACGAAACCACACGATACTCCATAATACAACACTTCTCTATACTCATTCACGTAATTCAGCTCATAATTAACTAAATACTACAATTTACCACTAATTATCACTGATAGAAACACAAGTTGAACAAAATAATAAAATGCAGCGACATGATTTTTCCAGAATGCCCCTTCTTTCCAAGGAAGTTTCAAAAATAAATATTCAAGCCTAACATTGAAGTAGCAAACATAAACTTCATTGGACCTGAAAAAATACGCCAAAATGAAACAAAAGAAACGTATAAAGTCGTCATCGAAGTATAAAGTATCTATAAACATGTCAATGTGATTAACATTAACGTTTGAAAAGTTTTGCTTACAAAACCAGTAACAAAAACTCTTTAGTGCATTTTTTACATGTAGGCCATTAATTCTATGTAGGTTATATCAAAAAGGTTACATGTGACCAAAATGGCAGTTATTCAATGACTGAAAAAAAATTAGATTGGATATGTGAAAGTACTCATAAATTAAGCATTTAATGCGGTTGTTTTACTCTGCGCATTTATTTATCATAGTTTATCGGATTTTTTGGGCTACTGTACCTAGTCTGATCCCATTTTGCAATATCTCCTTTAAAAATATTGCTATTTCTGTCATTTTCAACGTCTTTCCGTACTTTAGCAACTAGTGTAACAGGGATAGATATATGATTCTTTGATTACCTACCAACGATATTCGGGCGGTTAATGTGTCGCCATGCCTAGCAACGCAGTTGTTTGAGTCTGCTTATCTAGACATTAAACATCATTGGAATGTAACTAGATTAGGCCTGGGAATAAACCGGCTGGCCCAAGTGTCAGTTGTAGTCGCCTCTCCTGAAGGCTTCAGACAAGGTTAAGCGGTTAAAGCAACCGGAACCGCTTATTTAAAAATGCCCGAGGTCCCGAGAATTTAATTTGTGAAGAAAAGATTGGATTTTTGAATACAGCGCGCGATTTTTACATGTGGCTATTTGGGTTTGATTTTTTTAAGCGTCCCACAGACGGCTGCGGTAGCTTAACGTTTGTCCAATCATTTTAATAAGAAAGACATTAAGAACTTAGTATCCAGTTGCCAAAATATTAATACAAATAACAGAAATGAGATAACCTCACTTTTTCGTGACATGTTTTTAATAAATTACTGTTCAATTTTATTTTAATAAACACCAAAAATTATATAAAATGGCCACACGTTTATTTGTAGGAAATTTACCAGATAATACTGCTGAGGATGATTTACGCACCGCGTTTTCTAGTTATGGTCAAATCACAAACCTAGAGTTGAAGTCGAAATCTGCCACAGGCAATGAAAAGAAGTTCGCATTTGTAACCATTTCAGGTTCAAATTATGACATAGAAACGTGTAAGTATTCTTTTAATATCCTTTTCCAGATATCTCCGTTTTCAGAATATTCCTTGTACTCTAGGAGATTCTGAATAATCATTTACAAACTAAATACTCAATAAAACTTTTTCAGTCATTGTTTACAATTACAATCTAAATACAACTCAATGGAACCAGAACGAAAGCTTGTTTACTGCTTATTTTTAAATAATTGTCATACTTACATAATAATTACAGGTATAAAACATTTCTCAAATGAGGATTTTAATGGACACAGGCTGTATGTCACGAGAGCTCGTGAAAGTTTTCTTGAAAGGCTTCAAAGAGAAAGGCTAGAAGCACAGCAAAAGGAAGCAGAAAAGGTACATACTACATAGATTAATATATCATGAACCTTGTAGCTTTTGTCAATTTCTTAACTTAAGTTTTGATTAGGCTGCTCTGTCACCGAAAACAAGGCGAAAAGTGTACAAGCAACTACACTCTAAGTTGCAAAAGGATGTGTCACTTCAAAATCGAAATGGTGGTGTGAAGGCTTGTTCACCTGACTCAAAACGTGGGGCTAACACTGATGCAAAGAAAAGTTTGTTGTTAAGAAATCGTCAAAAACACAGTGAGTTATGGTTCAATTTCTTCTAAAGAATGATTATGCCACACTCAGGTGGCTTGTAAAGCTGTAATCATCACAAAGCTTAGTTTGCCATGTGATGATTACAAGCCCAACTTCCAAACCATAATATGGTCGACTGTCTTGGTGGCTCAGTGGTTAGTTACCCTGACTTTCGGGTCAAAGAGGCGTGACTGATTCCCACCCAAGGCTAATATTTATTTTACGCACATGGGTGTTTGCTCTGTGTTTGGGTGTTATTTAGGTATTATTTATATTAGTATGTATTTAAAAATATTTATATGTAGAATTTATATCAGTCTCTGGCAACCACATCACAAGCTTTGCTTAGTTTGGGGTCAGAGACTGTGTGTAAGATGTCCCATAATATTTATTTATTATTTTTATTAGCTAACTCATAAGAGGAAAACCTTAAATCATACATTTCTTACATTGATCAACTTACTATAGGCCAAATCAAACTTCTTGGTAGCTGTAATGTTAGCTACCAGCTGCAGAGGTGTTATCAATTAGAATAAGATCAATAAGAGGAGATGCACTCACTGAAGTGCACACTTGACATGTCAACCGAACACCCAAAACACCTACTTAAAGTGAAAAACTGATTGTAGATTTATGTAGATCAAAACAAAAAAA
Organism: Hypomecis punctinalis; assembly: GCA_949316475.1. NCBI lineage: Eukaryota > Metazoa > Arthropoda > Insecta > Lepidoptera > Geometridae > Hypomecis > Hypomecis punctinalis. Next base: position 13,430,044 of record OX438813.1, read on the forward strand.
AAACAAGCTGAAAATAAACAAATCCTTGCACGGCTTTTAAGCCACTTCAGTTAGGATTAGATTTTCCCCAGTTTAATAGCTAACATCCCAATTAAAGTTTGATTCAGCCTATACTCAGCCTATATTCCTAGCTAATTTTATTTCACTAAAACTGAAAAAATAACCTTAATCATTATTTCTTAAACAGCTTGAAGGACCAAATGTACCTACAAAAATACCTGAACTGAAACTAGGAGACAAACTAAATCCCCGTAAACGTAAAATTGAAGAACCAGCATCATATAACAGAGAATTAAATTATAGTAAAACAGAAAGCCAAACACAATATAGAGATGGATCAGATATGCCCAGGAAAACTACAGAAACATTCAAGATAAAATATGACGAAGAAATTGCAGAAAAAATCCAAAAAAGAGAAAATAGAAATATTGCTCCTAAGGTCAATGTCAAAAACGATAATCTATTTAGTAATGCAAATGCTTACCACAATGGAGATGTAAAAAGATCGGATAATACTGAAATGTCTAAGAAAAAACAAGATTCTGACTTCAAAAGAATTGAAGCTATGAAAAAGAAAAGCCAGGAGTTCAAACAGAAGAAGATGATTGTAAAATCTGGACTAACTGATGTTGTAAGTTAATTATATATATTTATTTCATGAAGTATTTGTTACATTGCACTTATTTCTTTGGACAGTTTGATAAAAGATCTAATTTGTGAAAAGCTAAAACTGAACCAGAAAGAGTGGCTTTGTTTGATATAGCAACACAGACAACTATTCAAATAAAATTAATTTGTATTTATGTGACCTCTTTCCAACATTTTTTTAAATTTATTTACTACTAGCTGCCCGCCCCGGTTTCGCCCGGGTACGACTGGTTAAAAAAGACATTTTATATGTATTGTGCTTATATACCTACCATGTAACCAAGTAACGTCACACAAATGCGCACAGTTATTTTGGCGCGTTTTCATATTACATTAGCTGACATATACGCAAATATTTTCACCATAGAACACCCACTACTAAACATAGGGCTCCCTTATTAGATCTTGAATAACACCGAATAAAACCTTTGCAAGAGGTTTGCATCCAGCTTCCATCAATGTATCCACCAAAAAATGAGGTTCTCAATTAGATTGTGTTTCATTTAGTATATACATATGTTATGCGATCATTCCGTCAATTAAATTTTGACTCTCAATAAAGTGTTGTAGTCTTGAAATGTACCTATCTATTATAATGTCCATTGCTAGACATATCGGACGAACCGATAGGATGGGTTGAAAGCTACTTGTAGGTACCTGAATCGCGGGTGTTCCCGTTGTCTTAATCTGTTCAACTATTAACATAAAATAAAGATAGTATTGGCCATCTAAATAAAAGTAAGTTCGTATGGGTCGGCTATACGTTATCTATGGCTCTGGTTTCATAGTTTTTAAACAGTTAGAATATTCAGTCCATCTACATTCTACCTACGTAAGTTAGTTGACGTTTCTACTATACTTATACTTGTATTTGATCTTTTCTTCATTTGATAACTTTGTAAAATATTCGCCATCAGTTCTACTTCTACGAATTGTGTGCCCTATCTAAAGCCTCTACAACTTGCTAACCCAAAGAGCAAATTGAACCGATGGAAACGCTGGCATCCAACGTGATCTGGTGGTCTCGACGATCTTAGATTCACGTGGAGACCTTTTCTACGCTTGCCAATAGGTACATTGTCTACGTTCATGAACTTTAAACCCTCATCGATCATTCGTTTTACGAACTATGTGTCAGTACCTATTAGCTACCACTACAACAGAAATTTTAAATCGTCGGTATGTCGGCTCGCATTACTTAGGGGTAGATTTGGGAACCAAATCTCAAGGTGTTACATAAATCAGCGCACTAATAGAGGTGGTACGAGTACCTATATAGAGCCGTGGTGGTCAAGTGGTAGTAACACCTATCCTACAATCGAGAGTTGTTGGATTCAAATCCTAATCCCGTATCAATGAGTTTCTTTGGAACATATGTACGGAATTTCACAATGTCGTGTGGGCCACCTGCATACCTATGTAGCTATGTACATCCGAAGAAGGAACTTGATGACGTATATCAACCAACCCGTACTGGGCCACCGTGATGGATATGACCCAATCACCCTTCGTAAACAGACCTATGTTCTGCAGTGGACGATTAAAGAAGACTGGTATATAAACAGTACTTATAGGAATAGGGGTGATATAGTACATGCACAACGCGACAGCGTTAATTTTTTTATATTTCTATGAGTTAAAAAATTATCTAAGTGTTTCGGAATAGCCGATTTGAACGATTCAAAAAACAATTTACTTATACATATAAATTGAAACAGTCTTGAAAACAATAAGATTTATTTGGATAAGGATCAGAAGTATGATTAACATGGTCGAATATTGGTCGGTATTTCTATTAACTTTTAAAAAGTAATAAGTGGTTATTGTGACATAATGATAATAGTTGGACATTATGGTATTGCGAAGTTTTTTTGTAGATATTGATATGTTTTTTAATATTGTAGAACAGACTTTTGTTCTATCATCAATAGTTTCCGCAGCGCATGCAACGAAAGACGTTTTAATTAAGACATTTTTTTACACGTTGGGTTACGTTACTTAAGTTTTAGTAAGGATTCGTAATCTTTTCTAGCAATAAACATAACTTATGTTACTTAAAGTGAATGTAGCTTTCCAACGGTGAATTTTTAAAATCGGCAAAGTAGTTTTAGCACACACAGACACGTAAATACGACCGCCGCGCGCCGGCAGGGCCGCTACCGCCCGCGCCGCACCGATATGTCCCTGCATTTTAAATCTGTAATATCCTCGAAAATATTCATTTAAATTCCATGCTGTAAAAGGCCATATTGATCTATATTGAATGGACAATTTATTTAAGGTACTTAATTGGATAAGCATTAATTATGTATTGCTTAAAATAACTTTCTAAATAAGCCATATTTTCCCGTAAAATGTAATGGATGTAATGGTTATTGTGGGCTATACTTAAAAGATAGACATATACCATCCCCAGTGTTACCAGACGAGAGAACAAATATTACAGTGTTTCGAGCTCAAATTTACAGTGTTTGGGACAAAATTACAGCGAAAGTAAAAAAAAAATACAGCGAATTTTACAGTAGATCTCAAGAAACATCTTTATACTAAAATACACGTTATAAATATGACAAACAAACCAGTTATCAATCACTGTCACTGTCGTTTAGCCCGATAGATAGAAATCACTTTCACAAGTTCACAGAGTTACTTACACGAGCCAAATTAATTCGTAATGCATCGCAAAACAACACAATTATAATTATACTAATTTATGTTGGTCCCAATATGCCTAAAAACTTACTTAACTCATGATTGACAAAATTTAGGCGGTTAATACTACAAAGTGGTTCTTAGCCTATGACGGGGAATTCCCGCATAGTATACACAGTGTGCGTGGTGTATACACACACACACACACACCTTCACTATACAAGTAACCGCGCCGCTATTCATGCCCGTTAAAATAAGACATTTTCGTTCTTATCTACATAGAAACAAAGGTTATAACAAAAGCAGAGATGGCGCGGGCTCTAGTAGTCGGTTGCGTTTCGACAAGTTCATAAATTATTTTTTCTTTTCACAAAGGGTGCGTTCAGTTTACATTGATTTTTGCTTGTAGAAAAATTACAGTGTTCTCCATACACTGTAATTTTACTATTACAGTGTACAGTAGATCGTGTGAAAATACAGTAAATCTGCTGTAATTACAGTGTATCTGGCAACGCTGACCATCCCGGACTTTTTTGTTGACCTTTTTAAGGTCAACAAAAAAGTCAACGCAGTGAATCGCGCAGTCTTGAAGGAGGGAAGGGAGGCCTTTGCCCAGCAGTGGGACAATACAGGCTCAAAATAATAATAATAATAATTTTTAAGGTGTACTATTGTACACCTTAAATAATACGGTATTCCGTAGTACATTATTTTGATTTATCTCGTGGCGTTCAGTCAGCGTTTGCAATGTAAGCCCAAAAAAACGTGTTTATTTACGACATTACATTAGAAACCTGTAAATTTATCAGTGTTCCTCTACAATATTATGCATGTATTATACATATAAACCTTTCTCTTGAATTACTCTTTCTATTAAAAAAAACCGCTTCAAAATCCGTTGCATGGTTTTGAAGATTTAAGCATACCTAGGGACGGACAGACAGCGACAGCGACTTTGTTTTATACTATGTAGTGATTTTATTACATAAATTACGTCACAGGCTGGGCCCGGTCTTCTGGTGGGCATCAATGGAACCGAGGCCAACATTGAGAGGCCCTTTTTAATTAACAGTGTTTAGCTATTTTTTAATAATATTACTATTTTATGTTAGGTTTTATTATTCACTATTAATAAATAATTACTATTTTCAGGACAAGGTGCCAAACAAAAAAATCGTATTTTCTGACAATGACGATGATGTGAAAACTATAAATGGTTATGAAAAAATATCATCAACAAACACAACTGATAAGAAGAAAACATTATTTGATAATGATGATGATGATGACAGTGGTGATGAGCTGAATTTTGAAATCAGGAAACAATATGAAGGCAAAAAAGGACAGAAGGTATAGTTTTGAGACCTATAGAACAAAACTTCGATTCCTTAGTAAAATAAAAATGTTTAGTACAAATCCAGGCAGAAATCCTTTTGGCCTCTTGCTGTTATTATATTATTACCATTGAATATGACAAAAATGCTACTATGCAATAAATCCTAGTAAAATCCCAAACATTTAACCATTTTTACACATTATTAAACTATCATTAATACCATATCATAATAATATTTTTTAAATTATTATTTCAAAGAGTTATCTTTGTGATAAGCATTTCAAAAATCTGAAGCGAACGCAGGCTAAACTAAACATTACTACAACTAAATTATTATTGTTCATAATTCTATAACTATTTCACCATTTTCATGCTAGGTTTTAGATTTGCAATCGAGATACAAATCTGACAAACGTTTTGTCTTAGATGAAAGGTTTATTGAAGAAGAACTATCATTAATACCATATCAATATAGTATTTTTTAAATTATTATTGTTTATAATTTTATAACTATTTCACCATTTTCATGCTAGGTTTTAGATTTGCAATCCAGATACAAATCTGATAAACGTTTCGTCTTAGATGAAAGGTTTATTGAAGATGAAGCTGAGGCGGAAAAAGAGCAATCCTTTGAAAGAGATAGTCAAGTTGAACTCAATCAAGTTGACGAAAAAGCTAAGCAGCTGAACATATTAGAAGGTGTCCTTGGGGTCACTTTGAGAAAAAAAATACCTGAAGAAGAAAGAGATGGAAAGAAAAATAAGTTAGTATAGTATGATTCAAACTTAATAGCATCTCTGAACACAAGGCAAATCGTTGTGCAGTTGCATATTTTTGTCAGCATGAGGAGTGGAGTTTTGGGCAGCTTGTAGCTGTTGTAGCAGACTTTACATATATCATTGTTATTTATTTTTAATCCATTTTAAAATCCAGTAATGCTTTGGAAATATTTGTTTGAATAAATACTCATTAAAGTTTAATTAATTTTTAATTCCAGGCCTAAACTAGGAATGTTACGTTTCGATCCAACCCAACCTGACCATGCAAAATTCTTAGCACCAGTAGAAGACACAAAACAGGAGTCCACAAAGAAAACAAAAAAGAAAAAAGACAAACAATCTGAACCAGAAGTGCAAGAACAACCAAAACTAGAAGAACCAAGGCCAGAGGTTTCCAAAGAACAGTTCTATAAAGTCAGCGACACCCTGAAAGAAGCTATTGCTCAACCCACCACTTTCAGCTTGAGGAGTCTATTTGGGAATGCAGAACCAGCTGAAAAAGGTATTCGTCGTGATTTTTACTAGTCTGTTTAAAGCTAAAAAAATTAGTTCTCTCCTGACAACTATGACTCCCCATCCTTTTTAACAAATGGCGGTAGAAGATGTTGCAGCAGTTTAAGCTTAAGTCACTGCTAATCCGAATCCCATCATAGAAATTCACTGTTTGTGATATTGCCTCTTAATTCAATAGCCAATAATATGTATATAAGTACCAGTCCAGACCATCACCAGACCCATCTCCAGACTCACCCTCACCCCACCCCAGTGGTCTGGTCCCCACCAGAGACCACCCACAGTGTTTGGAGTGGATGTAATTGAAATCCAGTCTGACCCATACTGACTACACTTTGCAATGGTCTTTGTATTTCAATCCACTTGCTTGTGTGGCAAGTAATTAGCACAACCAGATAAAATGCAAAGAACGAGTAGAGAGCCAATAATTAAAACTTTAAAAATGACTGATTATAAAATATTATTTTTCAGAATCTGCTGAAGTAGATTACATACCGTTAAAACCACCCAAGAAACCCAAAATAAAAAATCCGTTACAACCAGGAGAAAAGAATCCTTTTGTCTATGACTCGTCTGATTCTGAGGAAGAAGTTGAGAAAGAAACCAATACTGTACCTACTCCAGCAGTCCCTGAAAGTAAGGCTGTTTGGAAAGAGAGCCTCTTCTTTGGACTTACTGATCAGAGATTAGAAGGTAATGAAAAACTTTTACCAACTAATAAATACATTTGCTGAAATAGGTAATGGCATTTTCTCTCGTATTATTCCTTTACTATTTCTGTTTAACTTGTTGTATGTAGAAGATGCCAAGATAAATAGTAGGAAAGTCAACTAAAAATAAGAAAATATTTGTCACTGAAACTGCTTTCAAAGTACATTTTAGTCTCAGTCCAGGTTACTATTTTATTTAAAATCATTACTTATGGTATTAGTGAGATTTGTGACCAAAACCTCTTTTACAGATGGTTTAGCCTTTTTCACTAAGTCAAATGAGACTGAACCCCATAAAGAAAGGAGAGAATTGAAATCTCTGATGAAGAAGAGAATTTACAACAAAGAGAGAAAGGATCAAAAACAAATGTTCCAAAAGAAGATTGGTGGACGCAAGAAAACTATGAAGAAAAGTTTCAAAAGAAAGAACTAGTTTGAAAGTGAAATTAAAATTGTTGGTATTTATAAGTCCTGTATATTGTTGGTAATGAATACAAAATATTTTTTCATAGCTAATTTATTGTTTCAATACTAAATTGTTTATCGCTTCTTCCATGTAGGTTTCTTTCTAGCTCCCGGCTGGCCAGGCTTCTTACGTTCTCGCTTACGGAAGTCCCTTGTTAGTAGACCAGCTAACTGCATCTTTTCAAGCATATCTTTTTCTAGGAAGCTACGTAAGCCCCAGGCAATGCCCCAACGTATCGCTCCGGCTTGTCCAGATGGTCCTCCTCCTTCTACATTACATTCAACATCAACTTTATTTTGCATTTCAGTAAAGATTAGTGGAAATATCACTTGTTCTCTTGACTGTACATCTTCAAAATATGTGATGTCTTTGCCATTTATAGTTATCTTCCCAGTGCCAGGAGAACGAATGGTCACATCACCTCTTGCTTTTTTTCTCAAACATTCATAAGTGGTTACGTAAGCCCTGCCTTCATCATCATAACTTGGTTTTGGTATCTCCAATGCAAACTTTTGGGTAGCAAGAGGCTTCCTGAACTTTTCGATAAATTCGTTACACCTGTACGAATGAGGTAACCTGACAAGTCTATCCATAGCCACTTTGAAGTTGTCATATTCCAAGTCTGAGATTTTTTCTACCAATGTATTTTCTAATTCTTCCTTGCTCAACCAAACATTTCCATCTAACTGCAGCTTTCCATTAGGATCAGGTGTAGCTTTCTTTCGTATTACCTTATCTTCAAAAGCATACAACTGTTGAATATTCTCTGCTGTGTCATAAAGGAGTTTGTGGAGATTAGGCTTTCCAGTATAGAATAAGAAGTGATGAGGTCTTCCTGCTTCATCAAATTCGGCGGCTTTACGCGCCGGAAAGACTTCTTCTGGAGGTTTCATCAATGGCCGGGCCGCAGGGTCATAGATACCACTCGGAAACAAGTACTCAATAGAACGATCGACATCTTTCTGAGTGAAAGTTTCTGGATCTTCTCCCATCATATTAGCAAGATGCCTCTTACCAATGTTGTACTCCAAGTGCTCCCTCTTCATGAATTCATCATGTTCTCTAGCTCTTTCTAGATAAGCCTTCATAGCTTTACTAACCTTCTTCTTCTTACTGAGCTCCTCCCAATCGGTCATGTTCAAAACATTACTAGAGCTGGTTGTGCCAGTGCTGTACTTATTGGAACAGCTAAATATAGCATTTCTGAAGGGAATATAAACACGTGTTGCTGGAAGCAAGTGCTTTAGACTTACTAGTGCCATTTCCTATCATTTATATTTCTCATATAGTGCTTAAAAGTAAAGAATCATCAGATAAACCAAAAGAATCAAAACGACGAAACATAACCTCTATTCGTTCAGTATCACGAATGACATATTGAAACATCTGACATCTCAAGGGGAGCCAATAATGTACGACCCAGTAATTCACGACATGATATTGTACAGCCTGATATTGTACGGCATGATAATTTGTGTCACTGGCCATGGAATATCAGGCTGTGCAATATTGGGCTATGAAATACAGGCCGTACATTATCAGCCTGTGTCGATAATGTCCGGCACAGTATTGCACGGCCCGATATTGTACGACCTGTTATTTTGTGTCCCTGGACCTTGGTTATTTTATAGCAAGGTATGAGTTGTCTTAATAATTTGATTCTGTTGGTTAGGTTATGTTAGGTGAACAGTGACAACAATGCGCGAGCCGAGCGAGCGAAGGGAGCGTGCCGCGGCAGCGGCCGGCGAAGCGCCAGAAACAACCTGTCCTTTTTACGAGTTAAGGATACTTTAAAAGTATGCGCGGGAGCCAGAGAAACGAAACGTTAGCACACCCGCCCGCCAACATGGTGTTGGTGCCCCTCGCGTGCTCCCTTCACCCGTGCTCACCACTACGCCACGCGGCATCGGCATTGTGCACACATGCGCAACAATTAGCGAATCACGGCAAAGTGTCATCTGTGGCCAATTTCTCATCCGCCAACTTGCGTGGCGCATATTATATCTATTTGGGACTGTCAGAAGTTACAGACAAACCAACCCATAGGAGCAAATATTCTTCGTGCCAATAATGTACAGCCCGTATTTTGCGACACAATAATGTACAGCATGTTATTTTGTGTCCTTTTCTTTGGGACACGTTTTATCATGCTGTACATTATTGGGTCGCAAATTACGGGCTGTACATTATTGGCACGAGGTGATAATGTACGGCCAGTATTGTACGACACGTATTGTACAGCCTGATAATTGGTGGCATGGGACATGAAATACGGGCCGTGCTTTCCTGCCCGTACAATTTGGTGTCATCAAATACGTGCCGTACAATATAGGGACTCATCTCAAGATCCAAAAATTATGCCCCTTCCACACTCTCCACGAGGCAACGCGAGCACCACAGCTTGTAGTTAACCCCTTACCGCATACCGGGACAAATTTGGAACATTTTCAAAAATCACTAATAACAAACTATGTATGCCATCTATGTATCTAGTTTCGCATTATTTGCCAAGCCAATGCACGTATGAACCCAGAAAAATACAGATCGCGTTTATAACTAGTTATGTGAGTACGAAATTTCGTCGGTAAAGCATGTGTTCCGCCATTTTGGTCGAGCATGAGGTTGAGAGTTTTCGATGAGATATTTTTAATTGTTTTGGGCTAAATATCATTTTAAAAAGTGTCTAGGAGTGAAGAACAATGGACCCACGACGGTTTTATGGCAAAAAACGTAAGTTTCAACTTTTAAATTGTGATTAATTTGTTATTTAAACTTTGTGCTAAATTCGGAACATCATGCAGTCAAGTTTCAATTTACCCGTCAAATTTGGAACATCATGCAGTACAAGGACAAAACAAATTTGGCACACTATGCAGTGTGGTACAAGTAGCCTATGATAAAGTACATGTTTTATTTTACAATTCTCTATATATTATGTATGTATGTTTGGCTAACTAACCTTGCAAACAAAATTAGACCCTCCTTCTGATTAATGTACATATAATACATCTGATGATGGCGATGAAAGGTGGCCACGGCATCTCTATGATAAAACAACAAGCTTCCTAAGTTTGAGATCATTAGATGATCGACGGCATTGTTATTTATGAAATATAAACTTTAGATAAATTGCTGTACAAGAAGATACCTATTATCATAGACTAAAAAGTACCTCAAGCTATTATTGATTATTTTTTTGTTTGTTTTAGATGTAATTTCCCCTCGAAATCGATGTACTGCAATTATACCAGACGTCAGTGAAGATGAGAATATTACAGACGACGAATTTCGAAATAAAAACTTAAGCTTATTAAAAATTGTGTTTTTTTATACGACTACTAAGTACTGCTGCATATTGTGACGAATTCGGAACACATGTTTTTATAAACTAGAGTGCATGTTGTGCCAAAATTGGAACTATTTATTTTTTGTTAATTTTTAGATAACTATGAATTTTTTATTATTTTTTATGGATACCCCTGAGGCACAGGAACATCATAAATTAAAATGATTGAAATCGAAAAATCCATGCGGTAAGGGGTTAAATTCACATCCGCTGCGCCGCTCCACAGTGGATCGAAAGAGTCTTAGGGATGTCTACATATATTTTTGAATTCTAAATACTAAAACGATATTTTTTCATTCGGTGAGTTCTTTTCTAACCTACTAGTTTTCGAGATATATTTACATATATATTTATAATCCGTGTCGTAAGGCACGTTAGGGAACGTACTTCTACTAGTCATCAAAATATAAAAGGCCCGTTTTGACAGTTGATTTTCTATTTTTTACCGATCGAAATGTTCAATGTAATTACATTTTTCATTGGTGGGTACCGCCCACTTGGCTATAAGTGCTGTTCATAAGATTTTTTTCATACTGTCCATGGTATGGTTACACCACTAATTACGTCGCGAAGACAAATGTCAACGGGCCTATTATTTTGTGATGACTATAGGTAAGTGATCGATTTTTTACAACTTTGACCACCCTCACTCCTGTCCTTCCCCCTCAGTATTCCATGGTATGTGAAAAAAGTACAAAAAAGACAAGTGTCATAATTTAAAGATCCCTCAACCAATAGTATCAGAATTATACTGAATATTAGTAGTTCTCCGAACAGTAGACCTCGCAGATTCAGTAAAAACAATCTCTTTAACTGAATCTTCATAAGCTTATATCTCGACTCGCTGTTGACTGATATGGATTATACTGCAAGTCTTGTTGACATTTAGATACTTACTAAAAGATTTTGCCACATATTGGCTGAGAAATAAATACCTTCTTTTATGGGAAATTAGTTTGTTCACCTGTTAAAAATCGCCGACGGTAAGTTGAAAAATGCGGCCTGTAGAAAAAAATCAACACCCGAAAACAAAATCGTCAAGTTAGAACGGAGACTTTACCTCGTTCTTTCACCTCGTCCACTCGGTCGAAAAATATTCGAATTATGCTACTTGCAAATACCTTAAATTTTAGACCTCCTCAATTTTATTTGTCTAAAATAGGATCAAATCGGTTTTCTTATCAGAGGACGAGTCGCATTCTACACCACTGACATTGTTTTGGCCCGGATAAATCGATATTTTGGTGGATACCAACTTATAAGATCTGATGATATGGATAGTCATTAAATAATAATATATTCAAAAAAAAAAATTCAAAATTATTATTATTTAATGAGTCAATAAATATTGACTCATTAAATTAATAACATATGACAATGAGCTTCAGATCTCCAAACTAAGCATAGCTTGTATTTCGGAGATCTGTGCTCCCATAACAAGACTTATTAAAATAGAATAATGTTTATAAATTAGTGCTTATTCAAGTAATTTCAATATAATATTGGTTAATTTAATAGTACACAGCATATTCAAATATTTGTCAATAAATTGAAAAAGTAATAATGTTTAATTCTTATTGATTACAATGATTATTACATTATAATTGGTCAAAAATTTCAATTAAAATGTAATAAAATATAATTAATTTCAATATAAATACCTCAAAACAAAATGTAGAGTCTCCGGTATAAAGTATGTAGTGAGTGAAGTGTGTGGATGAGTTATCTTAGAACTGAGAGCAGGCTCTCAGTTTCTTGGTATGATAGTTTCTGTAGTATGTCTGAGACAGTTTTTTTCAGAGAAAATTTATTTAGCTTTCTTAGTTCCACTTGTTCCGATAGTTTGTTATAGATGTAACCCCCAAGGAAGGAAAAGAATCTTTGTTTGAAATACGTTCTGGAGCTAGGTATTTTGAACACCTTATCGGTACGACATTTGGTGAGAGTTTTAGTTTCTGAGGTTTGTGGACACAACTTATGCTGTTTTAAAATAATCCTCAATAGAAAGAGTTGTCTGACTGTAAGCACGCCCGTTTCCCGATAAAGGTCTAAGGTTGGGTATCTGAAGGGGAGAAAGTTGCTAACTTTTAATATTGCTCTTTGGGCTTTTTCCAAAGCTGACAAATGTGTTTTAGCAGCACCGCCCCACGCTTCGATACAGTACATTATCAAAGACTGGCAAAGTGCATAATACGTCGTTTTTAGGATATATTTGTCAGCAACGTGCCTTATGTTCCTAAATACCGCGATCAGCTTTCTGACTCTACCTGCTAATGTTTTTATGTGGCTTGCGAAGTTAAGTTGACTATCGATAATGACCCCAAGACCCATATGGATATCATGCATGGAATGTATTATTCTCATAGCGTATAGATAGTATTTGTAGTGAAAAGTAAAGCGGATATGAAGAGTAGACAGAAGAACATTCATGATACATTTAAGTTCCAAACAGGACTACTAGTTGATGTTGTGAAACAGGGATACGGTAGGACAAAATTAAATAATGGAAATACCGCGAGGAGGTTTTTCAAACATCCCGATATTGTGGCTTTTATCACGGAAGTAAATGAAGAATTGATAAAAAGATTTAAAACTATACTAGAGGCACATTATAATTCAAAGATTATACTGAAGTTAGTTACTTGCTCACGGTGCAGATACATTGCAGATATCATTTAAAGCTTGAGCATAGTGCACATTGGAAAGTTCTCCAAAGAAGCCGCTATAGCACGTTAACGTTTAAAGATTTTCTGAAATAATGAAAATATAGCAAGGCTACCAACAAAAATTTATATACCTAAGTACATGTTGATATATTGGATAACTTACTACCCAATCCGTGCTGATCCACATATTTCAATGAGACGGCATAAAATAGTGCAAAAGCACAAATTCCTTTTAGAAAATGCAAAAGCTTTGTTGATCGTTACGGACTTATTTGATGACAATATTGAATTATTGATCAAGAAAACATGGATTCTTTAACTGAAGACCCATTAGTCAATCAAGAAAAGAGTGAGTGTGATTCTGAATGATACGTACTAATTATAATTATTATATGACTAGTTTTTACCCGCGGCTTCGCCCGCATACGCAATATATCATTATAATTTATAGCCTATGTGTTATTCTGATATATAAGCTATATTATTGCAAAGTTTCATCTCAATCCGTTCCGTGGTTTTTGCGTGAAAGAGTAACAAACATCTATACATCCATCCATCCATCCTCACAAACTTTCGCGTTTATAATATTAGTAGGATATTGTAAAAATTGTTGGTCGAACCCGGACACGAATGGCATAGAACCTGATCCCTCTCAGTTCTATGCAAGGACTTTGTATACTATCTGGACTGCGCACAGACGAAATTTGGCTCAAAGTTAGTTTAGGAAAATTCAACCTTAATGCGTTGTAACAAAACATAAGAAACGGTATAAGAGTTGGTATAAATGTTGGTGCTTTACTCTTCGGAACGTTTTGGGATGTACGTAATCATTCCAGTTCTCGTATGAAACTTCCTTGGTTGAAATAGGTTTGTCATGTAACGTAGAACATGAATATGTAGTGGATCTGGCTTATTGGGGAAACCAATGATCAAAAAATTGCACCTAGTTCTCAATATGGCCCCGCGCGATCTGTCCGCGGTCGAGGCGCGGGCAATTGTTTACAAACGCGAGTAGCGACCGCACCTGTGTCAGCCCTTCTTATACAACCAGTACAATACAGAGCCTTCAGTCCAGGTTTGGCGTAGTTTACTTAAACTTTTGCGTTCGCGTGTGGCGCCATACATTTTGGTCAGTTCTTTTTCGTTCCCGCCAGGGGCGCTGTACAAAAATGTATAGAGCCATACGGAAACAGCTGTAGTTTCAATTTACCTAAAAACTTGATTAACCCTTTAGATGCCCGCTCGCCCGCTATACCGCTTGTACCGCCTGTGTGTGATGGGGCCTTCTCTGATGTAGTGTAGAATGAAATATAAAAAAAAACATTTATCTCCAAAATCACACAAAATCACACTTTCCGACTAAATACACAAATGGGCAAAAAAAATGTTCTATTCAAATATGTAACATTTGGAGGTATTTGGAGTTTTTTGCAATTTTATGATTTTCTTTATACAAGCCCCCCAGACAGCCGCTGGCATGGCATGGATGTGGCTGCGGCCTAGTCATCAACCAGACAACGATCTTGATTTTAAAACAGGCTTTTGTGTTTGTTCGAATAAGGCCACAGCCACGCTCTCCTGTGTCTGCGGGACGCTTTATTCGGTCTAGACTAGATTACTTCGTCAAATGTATACATTATGAGATGCCAAAATAAGAAAATCATAGCAAAGTGTAGTGTCGACGTAAGCGTGATTATTTAAAAAAAAATAAAAAATCAAATTGTAACCGTTGATTTTGCGACTTTAATACTTTATCAACAAAAAATGTATAACATAGATCTGTGACAACAAAGTTTATTGAAAATAATCACTGCGAACGTTTTTATGAAACCACTAGAGATAAAGGAGTACAAGTTATTGAGTTTCCTTAAACCTGGCCTAATGAGCAGTGAAAAATTATGGATAGTGACAGCAGTGATGACTTGCCAATCAATGGTTGTCCCTTTCAAAATGGGAGCACGGTTGGTATTTGATTATATCCAAAATTAGGTAGTCTTATCGCCCTCACAAACTCAATAAAACAAAAATTAAATTGAACTTAAGTTTGGTTCACCTTCACGACTCGCGGCGGCTATTTTATTGATAAACGCGCCAAAGCATAAACTTGGGAGTTTCCATGCCCAATTTACCGTACCTATCGTAGGTACCTAGTGCATATTTATAATTTACAATATATTTTAGTCATAAAATGTTCTAGTTATATTATTTTGTTTTGGGATATTTGTGGGAGAAAGCATATTTAAAAATAAAACAGTTATTATTTCATACAAAATTGCTAAAGGCAAAACTTGTAATCAATAACATAATGGAAAACCCTAACAAAAATTGCTTTTTGTGTTTCAAATGAAAAACTAGGATATTATATTTTATTATTTGTGCCTATATTGTGGTTTCACAATAATATTACAAGTACCTGCATAATTTATTTTAGGGAAGCTCAAAATATGCATTAATAGTTTAATAACCATTAAACAACTGTTCAGACCAACAAAAGAGAAATCAGGTGTTCTCACAATAGTTCTAAGGTACCTGCTTTTTTATACAACACTTTTATGTAAGTAATCAATAATATTATCTGCATTAATATTATAAAGAGAAGTATTGTTATGTTACAATTTGTCTTCAAAACTAATTTAGGTACACAACTCTTATTAATATGTTTGCAACCTCTGCTCGAGACATGTGATAACTGTGTATCAGCTATTTAGTCAGTGGATTTTCTAGTAGTTTTAGTATCACACAACTGCGGAATTGGACTCCTGTCGCTCACACATTCGACTTTCTACCTGTGAAACGTACATCAACACAACCACAATCCTTGAGTAATTGTTGCCTACACACTTCTACACAATTTTACCTTTCGACAAGCATACACATTAATATACATTCATGTATACAGGTATATAAGTATAATAACACTATACATGTTATTACTATAGCTCTATACATTATTCATTTGCATTATCTATGTATATGTACCTTTTTATGCACACATGTAATTTTATTCATAGTTCGCAATTATTTTTAGACTCAGCCTGGGATCATTGCATAATTGACTACAATATTATATATCTTGCCTATCCTCAATGTAAATTTAATATTTTCTTTTTTGCTGTTTTCTTCACTAACATCAACTAATTTACAAAACTTATACCTAACTTATAACTAATGTTAATTTAGACTACACATAACCAATAATTTCAATCAATATTAATACGGAAAGCACTAAATCCCACAACACAGGAATTCTCCTAGTGTGGGATTTAGGGTTCACCTATAAGTATGTACAGTCCACGGACTCGATGTATGTTGCATAATAATTTAAACAATTAGTTATATGTATACTATACAACCTGTATGCCTGTACCTATTTCTGTACATAGCCTTAAGAAAAGTCAAATAAATTTATTATTTTAGTAACTTTTTATAGGACAACAAATGTATGCTGCATTATTGTAACACATCATTCTCCTCATCCTTGACCTCCTCAATGACTTCGTCAACAAAAATTAAAGTACCAAAGAATCTAAACAATTTAAAACATATTTTCTATGAAATCGGTTAAAAAGGCAAAAAAAAAAAATTGACTACTAATCTTATTCATTCGAAAAAAGTTATCGATATTTTTATCGATATCGGCCATATTGATCTTTACGCAAATTACTAAGATCAATCAAATAAAAATGGCGGACATAATCAGGATGATTTTGCACATTAGCAAAAAATGCTATTCTTAGCAAATCTTTGCAATTTTTTAACAGAAATATAGACAATAATACAATGTAAGATTACTATTTTCATGTTTTATTGTGCAAATATCGTAAGAAAATGCTTTTTGAATTGGATGGCAACCGCCAAAATATACAACGATATCGTCGCGTCTTCGTTACAAACGAAACACTAACATAATACTGTATACACTGCTTGATTACTGAAGTGCAAAAGTTTACATGTATGCTATGATGAAAATTATAACGTTTACTTTTACAAGATAATATTTTTTAAAACACGCACAAATACTTGCACTCACTTCAACACAACTGACATAATACTGTATTCACATTTAACAATTCTGTATTTAACACTAACATAATTCATATCAATTCTGTATTTAACACTAACACAATACTGTATTCACTGCTAGATTACTGAAGTGCAAAAGTTATACGTATGCTATGATGAAAATTATAACATTTACTTATACAAGATAATAATTTTTAAAACACGCACAAACACTTGCACTCACTTCAACACAACTGCAGACTTTTAAAATGGCTGTACAGTGTATTTCGGTTATAACGACGGCCAAGGGACCACATAAATGTCGTCGCTTTAGTAAAAGTTTTGTATATTTTCGCGGTTTTTCCACATTTTTGATATATAGTAGAAAGTGAAACTCCAAATTGTTTACACAGATCAATATTGCTTTCACCATTAAATGAAAAATGATGCCACTTTTTCTTTAACAGCAAATATATTACGTCTAGTATCCATAACAAATGCAAGAAACAATGTTCACTCGCTGGAAATTGCCATGTAATGATTTATAACTTTAACTTCGTACACATGTTAAGGATTTCTACAGACAAACAAAGCATTTGACTATCTTTGTGCCTTTGCCTGCCGACAAAGTCGCTATATCCGCAAGGGATTTCTAGGAATCTGTCACAAATGGTTAATAAAAACTAGTTGTTAATATTAAAAACTGTTTAATAAACCCGAAATCGACACTATATCCAAAAGTCGCTATTGCCGAATGAATTTCCTACGAAAGTATACTTTAAATTCAAGGGACGTAAATTTGACGTCGCTATAACCAAAAAGTCGTTACAACTGAGGTCGTTATTAATGAAATCCACTGTACTAAGAAACGGGAACAAAAAAACCATTGTTATTATGTACCAAAATAAAGAACTTACATTTCCCTCTTTTGTTCCCATGCAAACTATCCAGCTTAATATTGAAAAAGACACCATTCAAAGCCCTTTTTAAATTGGTAGGGTGCACATATATGTAGATCTATGCGCTTCCCGAGCGTACCATAGCATAGAGTGACGCGTATACATACATCTATACGCATTCTGACTACTTAATTCAGAATGTGACATCTTGTTTTACAGATTGCATCAGTAAAAGGTCCAAATGTAGCTATGACTAATATAACTGGACTCAGTTTCCGTAACAATGTTTTTTCATCGACAATGCAAATGCCAATACCCTTTGAAAGACCAAGATATGCAGAGTCGAGCTATGACCAACAAAGCTTGTCCAACAGAAGAGAAGTCTCACCATTCTCAGTAAGGAGTGCCTATGACATGGGACATAGGAACCCTAGTAATTACTCCTTTAATTTCCGAGGACTTGGTACTCGGTCAGTGTTTAATGGAAGAAGTGGGTCTCCAATGTCCATAAGGACTATAGGTAAATATATTCTTATGAACTTACTGTAACTCTGTCTTCTGTTAGTAGTTTACATATGACTCCATACATTTTTGTATAGTGCCCATGGTAGAAATAATGAAGAACAAAAACGAATGGAGCTATATGCAAATGCGCAAGTTGAAGGAAACTAAAAACTTGTACTAAAGCCTCTGATATAGGCTGAAAATGGATGATTCGCACTAATAAACAAGTTGCAATTTTGAATGGGAATGCTGATTTATTTTCTCGAATTCTGGTTTATAGTACAAGATTTTCACATTAATGGTCTGTATTACCCTCATTCGGCCATTAGTATATCACTTTCTAATTTGTTATTCGTAAGTGTATAACATACTCCAAATAACCATGAAGACTGCTCCATCTCTTGAGGCTTGTAGAGGATTTACACTGTAGATGATATTGTTATTATAGTTTTTATATACTTACTAGCTTTTACCCGCGGCTTCGCCCGCGATATAATTTAATTTATGTTTATCTTGTCAAAAAAATATGGTAACTAATACAGTAAGTGCGCCACAAAATATTAGCCCCAATTCAATGTGAAACAGTACACAAATATTGTAGCAAATAATCATTTCAAACCCCAAAAAACAGCCAATCTCAACTAATTTGTTTCGTCATCGTTATCATCCGCAGCTTTCTTTGACCCACTGTCGGGTATAGGCCTCTCTCTTGCAGTGCCATCTGCCTCGGCTCTTTGCCGGTCGTGACCAGGCTCGACCGGCGGTATTGATGATATCGTCGACCCACCTTGCTGCCGCGCCGCACATAGCTGAGCGCTCTCACATATTCAAGTACCCTAGTTGACCAGCTTGGTCACCACCGTCTTTCTTGGTCAAGAAGCGCTGGTCGGATTGGTTGCCACGCCATTGTGAACGATGTCATACTCGTACGCAGGGCTTTTGCGACCGCCAATATCGCAGCCGTACTCTAACCGAATGGGTTTGCGCGTGGTGATGGCAAAAGGCCTGACGGTATGAAGCTGGTCCCATGGAAGTATAGACGGCCCTTAGCATGGGACGCGACTTGCGTCGATACTTTGGAGCCGTCAGCGGAGCAGCACAAACGGCGCAAATATGCTAACCTCGGCAGTGGTTACATATTTAAGCCGTTTGAAATTGAGACATTGTGCGCGTGTTGGCCGGGAGCTCATCTTGTTTTCAAAAGTCTTTCTGAGCGTCTCGTGTACCCGCCGCGTGACCAAAATGCTGGTGTTTATTTGGCTCAACGTATAAGCAAGCTGATTGGCAATGCTGCCAGCATGTTGGGCACGCTGCTAACTGGCAGTGGGCTTGAGCATTTAGAATATCTTTAGACCTTCAAGGGTCTGTGGATGATCCAATTGCTTGTTATGTAGTAGTAGTTTATGAAGTTTTACATAAGTCTGTATTTAGTGGTAGTTAATCACTTAAGCACTTGCTCTGTAAAAAAATCAAGTACCTTGCACCTTGTTGTCACTGTTCAGACCTATCCCGATATCAAAATACCTTATACTTATAAATGCTTCTGTTGATTAAGATAAGGTTAGAGTGTACCCGCCCATAGGTTTCCGCCTTGTCGTGGCAGGAGAACTTAGTAGCCGAGGCCTATGGGCGGCGCGGGAATCCCAGGTAGAGCCGCTTCTCAGGGTTTTTTCTGAGACAGCTGAGAAGGCGGCGCTCGAGGTCTCCCGATTCTTTTTGGTCTTTTCCCCCTAGGCAGTTTAGAAGTTTGCACTCGAGGTTAGGCCGATTTTCTGGAGTTTTTAAATATAGCAGCTTAGAGGCTGACCCGCAAGTTGCGTGCCTCATGAGGAGTGCCGCAACTGCGCCGGGCTGCACTTTTATCACTGTTCAATCCGTTAGGATTGAACAGTGACCCAACAGAAATTTATGTTCGTGTCAAGGTCACAACTCAGAATCAAGGTTAATACTCGTAACCTTAGTGTCAAGATATTCATACTCATGGCATACTACTTTTAAAAATCAAGTCGATCCGTTTCTTCGTATATTAGCATGGATTCTTTACCATAAAGGTAGAATAAAGAAATATGTTTAACCTCTAATGGTGGTATATTTAAAAATATTTTTAATGTCAGACGAAATGACGGCCCAGTATTAAACGTCATTGTAATATGTAGCATGGCAAAGGGAAAACTATTTTGTCCAATTTTAATGTCAGTTATCATTGTCAATTCATACTTTATTTCCTCTTCGAGGAGCTATAATGCTGGAAAGACAATTTGTCCCTTTGCTATGCTAAGCGAGACATTTATAAAAGTCTGCAGTCAATGTATGTCACCTGTCATCTAATTACGTTTTGTGAATCCATGTTAGGCCCAATTAACCCAATTATGAATGCGCCATCGTAAATTTAATAGCAACGTAAAAAGTGTTCTCTCTATCGAATTCCGAAAGTGAAAAAGAAACAGAAATAGTCTAATTAACTGTTATAATTACGATGGTGTATTCAAAATTGGGCCTTTTAGCGTCGTTGTGATAGGTGACAGTTTTGCTAACGCAAGATTTTGTCCTATCCTACGGGAATTATGCAATTTTCGGAATAAAATGTAGCCTATGTCCTTTCTCAGGCTCTAGACTATCTGTGTACCAAATTTCATTGAGATCGGTTCATTAGTTTTGGCGTGAAAGCGCGACAGACAGACAGACAGAGTTACTTTCGCATTTATAATATTAAAATAGTAAGGTATCAGTATGATGATATCCAAGGACTGCTCGTCGATTGATTTGACAGATATTCGATCGACAGTTGTTATTTTGACATTCTTGCAGCGCACGCTCAGTAGCTCGCAGATGGCAGAATTTTCCTACTTACTCAACATTTATCGTTATATTTTGGACAATTCACAAAATATCTTTATAAATTGTAGCCTATGTGTTATTCTGATGTATAAGCTATATTATTACAAAGTTTCATCTCAATCCGTTCAGTAGTTTTTGCGTGAAAGAGTAACAAACATCCATACATCCATCCATCCATCCATCCATCCTCACAAACTTTCGCGTTTATAATATTAGTAGGATTATGTTATTATACTTATATAATCTATCAGTTAGATAGTACTTTTCACTATCCACCACTCTAAAATTACAGATACATCTGCCACTGTGAGTGCAGGAGATATAGTACAAGCTATACATAATAAACAATACAATGAACGTGAGTTAAAATTTATTAAAGATGCATGCTGCAACAAATTGTTCAGAAGCCAAACCAGAAAAAAAAATTACAGACGTCCATACCATAGAATCAAAAAGCGCAAAAACGGTTATGATTCTGGCGAAATGGGAAGTAATTCATCACTCAGTGATGACAACTGGTCTGTGGTCACTTCAAATCACAGAAATAACATTTCAAGTAGTAGATCTGCAATAACTAATATTTCAAATTTTAAAAGAAAGATGACTACTAGCGATATGTTCCACAACCGTACAGGCAATTTCAGATTCAATCCCGATGAAAGGGCACATGGAGGTCAAACCTCACAAACATCTTTTAGATCTTCCCAAAGTGTGCATGGAGGGGAAAAAATGTCTTTAGTCAAAAATATGCCACTTCGAGCAAATTTTAACATGCATGAAAAAAATGCTCCAGTGATGTTACAAAAAGACAGATTCAACAGTGGGTACAAACTGCCGTCACAGAGGTTTAACAAGTCTACAATCCCAACGTCCATACCGGAAAATGTCGAAAATGGATTAGAAAAAGAAACTCATACTCAAAATGGATATTTAGCCACAAATAAAAACAACAGAAATAATATTGAGACTGACAGTGACGACGACAGTATATTCTCCAATACCACCACACAAAAGCAACCAATTAATGTCAATAGAAAACGAAGCATGGAAGGCGAAGATACTTTTCAACCGAATCAAAAGAGGTTTAAGCCACTATCACCTTGCAAAAATAGTATAGAAGATCTAAAAAACAAAAAAATAAAAGCTTGTAAAGGAAACGATTTCATATTTGCAAAACCTGCATGTCCTGTCAGGAAGCCTTTTAAAGAAAAATTGATTTCTAAATCTGCTGCTCCATTGTCAGACAATATATCTGTAATTACTGTAATGCCTCCTGAAATTGAACAACCTAATCAAGAAAAACCTGTTGATGAAGAAGCAGAAAATCCAGAATATGAATCTAATTCAACAAATCTGTCAATGAGACCGAGTTTTATAAAAAGGAAACTGTTCACCCAGAATCTAGATATTACAGAAAAAAGAAATCTGAGTGTAGACAATTTGAACAGTCCACAGAACAGTGTGTATGGAGCTATTCAAAAAGAAAGACACAAAGCCAGAAAACTTCAGCAAGCAACAACACAATCATGTCTAAGTAGAGATGTTGAAAAAGACGGAAATAACTTATTAGATTTAATTCAAAAGATAGTGCCTATAGATCAAATGAATGTGACAAATCAAACAAACAAAACTGCATCTCAGAGCAAAAACATAACTGGAGAAGACGACAAATGGGACATTTCTACCAATTCTCAGCGTAATAATGACGACAATGTAAGCGATACATACACTGATGAGGAAATATTAAATTCCACAGTAAAAGAACTACAAAATAGCAGTAAAAAAAATAAAGACAAAGTAAAGAAAGATGCTCCCACGAAAGTGTCACCTGCCAAAACCAAATCTTGCAAAATTATTGAAAAACTGCCACCCACATTTATAAATAGTCAAGCAATCACCAAACACTTTTGGGACACTGATTTTGAGAGTGATTTGGAGATTCCATCTCCAAAAATTGACAAATCAAATATAAAAGAAAATCGGAGACCAGGTAAAGTAGATGCCACAATATCAATATGTTGTACATTTTAACTCTTGTGTTTGTATAACAAGTATATGTTATATCATGGTTTTTAATCTTTTTTCAGACATAGTGCCACCAAAGGAACCTCCAAAAGCACAGAGACTTTCAAGTAATTTAAGTTCAAAAAGACCTGTTGCTACATCAGGATCTTCTCAAAATTATACTTTTAACACTACAAATTTTTTTAGTAGCACCCTCAGAATAAGATCACATAACACTTTTAATCTCAACAAACTTGATCGTAAAATAACAGACACGAAATCAACATTACTGAACAATACTGAACGTAAACGAGAAAAAGATCAAGTAATTAATTGTATTAAAGTCTCTCACGACAGACCTAACGAAGAAGAACCAGCCAAAATAGAAAATAAAAAATCAGTAGAAAAGGCCTCGAAAGGTAAAAAACAAGAGAACATTGCCACTGAAATAGATAAAAAGTCCCCAAAAAGCAAAAAACGTGAAAAATCTGCAACCAGAAAAGAAAATAAGAACTCCGCGAAAAGTAACAAACAAGAAGCTGCAACCAGAAAAGATAACAAGAACTCGCCCAAAGGTAAAAAACAAGACCCTGTAACTAAGATCTCGCCGACAGGTAAAAAACAAGATACTTCAGCTAATAATGATCACAAAACATCACCAAAAGCTATAGTACAACAAAAAACTGCCACTAAAAAAGATAAAAATTATCCGAAAGAGAACAAAGTTTCAAAAACAGACAAACAAAACCAACACACTAACAAACAAAAACCTATAGAAAGTAAGTACGAGAATCCCAAAACCCAAGATAAAAGTAAAGAAACTGGTAGGAAACTTAGAAATACACCACAAAAACCTAACACCAGTGATAAAGAGAATATTGTAGAAAATAGTAGTGCACAAACTAAAAAACTGTCCACTAACAAAAAACTTCTCGAAAAAGTAGCAAGCAATAAAGTCAGAAAGACCAATGACTCTTCCATAATTGAAGAAAATAATAATAACATAACACGAACACGATCGCGTAGCAGAACAAATGCTAATAACCAAACTATGAAAGCCAATACTGCAAATGTAAAAGAGACAATGAACCTAACCCTTCGATCAAGTAAATTGAATTCATCAAATAAAAACAACGCGAAACCTGAACAAAAAGGCAATAAAAGTGATACGAGGCTTAGTGATGTGTCCTTTTCATTAGTTGCCGAAAAAAATATTCTTGCTAAAAGAGCAGTAAAAAGGAGGACTAATTCGCGACTGTTGGACGACGATAGTGACTTGTCTTTTTCTCTGACTCCGACACCTCGGAAAACACGTCCTGCTACCAGAAATAGTACTTCTCTATTAAATAAAACCTTTTCGCAAAACAAAAACTTGAATAATTCAGAAATTAGACAGAATAGACGCAAGTTACCAAATAAAAGATATATATTTTGATGGGGCAGTTTAGCTTCGGCAATCTCAACTGTGTAAAAATGTGGCAAATAACGATTTTCAAGAAAAAATATAACGAAAACGCTTTGGACGCTAGACGACCGATGTTATCGTTTACTCTTATTATATTGCTGTTCTAAGTAATTTAATGTTATAGTAAGGAATTAATGCTTTAAATATGTCTAAGAAAAACTCAATTTATATCTTTTGAAGCCAGAGAAAATAGTTCTTTAGCTGATGTTGATCATAACTATGGGTTTGAGAGAAGCTAGTAGGTATTCTAGTTTCTAGACAGCTCGCATCGCATATAAACACAATTTCACTTAGTGCCAAGTAATAGGAATGTTTTTGGAGATGTAATTGTTTGTCTGTTTGATTAGATATTTCTGATAATTCTAAAATGTAAAGGTTTCCATAACTAAAATTACTAGATCATGTTCATGTTAAATTATCTACTTAGGTTTAAGTCGAGATTTATAATTGCAATCAAGTAACCGTTCATTTAAGATGTAAAAATCAGTTATTTCCTACCGTCCACCGCCTGAGACCACCTGGGTGAAACATGGAATAGTACATTGTTCACCGAGAGGAGAAAGTGACCGATTACCGTCGAGGGTGTCGTTTGAAGCCCGAGCCGTAGGCGAGGGCTTTAAAACACCCGAGATCGGGAATCGCATTTTCTCTCTCGAGTGATACATAGTGCTTTATACTACATCTACGAGGAAAATAAAAAACTAAATCTTTACTAATTGAAATTTATATTGAAATTAGTGAAGATACAAAAACTGAATCCTCAAACAACACACAAATTGAAAATGGCGCCAATGGCGTCTGCAATTTTCACATGTTCTTTTTTAAAATTGTTTGACACCATCCAACACACAGCTAGTGGCCAGTGTCATTTTGCGAACTTGGAGATAAAAACTCACTGTAAAAACTTTTTGGCTTTTGATATTTAGGTTACCAGCGCATAGTCTTACCCAAAATTAAAAAAGAAAAACCACGTAAGAAATGGATTTTCATACACTTTTCTCTCCCGCTCAGATGCGTTTTCTCGCCGCATATTTGTTCGATATGCAAAGACGTACTTTCTACCGTAAATTTGATAAAGTATCAAGGTACTTTCCGAGCAGGTGTAGTATAAAGTTATTTTTTACAACGGCTCACCTCTCAGGTAAAACTTGAAAGCCCCTTACTTGATATTGGTGACGGTACACCTGAGAAATGCGGTGCTG
Source organism: Hypomecis punctinalis (assembly GCA_949316475.1). Classification (NCBI taxonomy): domain Eukaryota; kingdom Metazoa; phylum Arthropoda; class Insecta; order Lepidoptera; family Geometridae; genus Hypomecis; species Hypomecis punctinalis. Next base: position 13,456,074 of record OX438813.1, read on the forward strand.
GCCATCTATGGATGATAAATTGACAGTGTAGCGTTTTGACTTATAAAATATGTTCCTGAACCTATTTTATGTAATTAGCCATTCATCTCACTTTGCTTATTATTAATCACATGTCCTAATTTTTTCATTATTTAGGAAATATACATTATTTTACTTAATAAAAGAAAAATAATAAGCAATCATAACCTAAAAACTTAGTAAACTTGTTTCGTGAAAAATAAAAACTTAACTAACGCAATTTTTCTAGTGTGTATCCCACGCCTATTTCCACAGATATCTGTAAAACTTATTTCATTATTTAGTAGTTGTACAATATTATCATCATCATTTTCAATATTTATTTTCCTTCTTTTTTTAGTTTGGGCTCTATTTCTTTAAATTTTACTAATAGTCTCAATATCGACGTATTTATTTTATTGATATCTTTTTTCAACTGTGAATGAAATGTCCGCTACATTATTGGTTCTGTGGCGCTTGCCAAAAACGCTCAAAATATATAGCGCTTCAACCCTGAAGAGATTTCATAACTAGGTGGACAGTGGAAACTAAATATTTCCCAAAGAACACCCAGGTGGACAAAGGTGAGCCGTTGTAAAAAAAAACTTTCTACTGTTCACCTAGGTGGTCTCAAGAATTGGACGGTAGGAAAGAACTGGTAAAAATCATAATAATTGTGACAAATTTTTGTGTTTTATAATGAAGACAATATTATTATGTAAGTCTCAAAATCCCAAGTACCATACAGGGCAGGGAAAATCGAAATATTACTGTAAAATTATGAATTGTTAATTAATTAAATTTTGGTAAATGTACTTTAATTGTATTGATTACCAGTAACCAGTAACAGTAATCAATTAGCATCCTTTTAAGGGCTCATTCTGTAAATCAAAACTAACACCTTTTGTTTTGCTACTTTTGTCAAAGCTCAAAAAAGACCGACGTTCCATACATTTGTACAATATTTTTCTATGGAAAAACAATATTTTATTTTTGTGGGATTTGATAAGTCGTTGAACAAAATTTGTTACTTTTGATGTACAGAATGAGTTCCTAAAAAGATGCCAATTGATTACCAATAACCGTGTATACAACACTTGTAAATCCTTATTCCTTACTTAGGTATAGGTCCCGGCACGTAAGTTGAACAAAAAAATATCACTCTCTCCCTTTCGTTAGCATAGAAAACAAAAGAGAGGTAGCTATGGTTTAACGTTCAAGTTGTTTGCCGGCTCCTATACTTTAATATACTTACTTGGTCTGAGCTTTAATATTATAAATGCGAAAGTAACTCTGTCTGTCTGTCGCGGTTTCACGCCAAAACTACTGAACCGATTTCAATAAAATTTGGTACACAGATAGTTTAGAACTCTAGAGCCTGAGAAAGGACATAGACTACTTTTTATCTTCCTAATATTATAAATCCGTAGTGTTGGTTTGTTCCTCTTTCACGCCGCAACGGAACAACGGATTGGCTTGATTTTTGGCATGGATATAGTAAAGTGATTTAGGATACTTTTTATCCCGAAAATTGCATAATTCCCAAAATAGGATAGGACAAAAACGATGGTTAGCGAAACTCACCTATCACAACGACGCTAATAGGCCCAATTTTGAAGGCACCATCGTAATTGTAACAGCTAATTAGAATATTTCTTTTTCACTTTAGGCATTCGATAGAGAGAACACTTTTTACGTTCCTATTAAATTTACGATGGCGCGTTCATAATCGGGCCTAATATGGCTTGACGAAATGTAATTAGATGACAGGTGACATATATTGACTGCAGACTTTTATAAATGTCACGCTTAGCATAGCAAAGGGACAAATTGTCTTTTCACCACTATAGCTCCTCGAAGAGGACATATAGTATGGATTGACAATGACAACTGACATTAAAATTGGACAAAATGGTTTTTCTCTATGCCATGCTACTGGGCCGTCATTTTGTCTGACACTTAGTTTTAAATATTGAGACTTTATATAGATAAATATAAATATGTATTTGGAGCCTCAGATATATATGGCATTCTATCTATACTCGTATCTATGTCACTTTGTGATTATTTCTGGACATCGGGCATTAGTTCAACGTGCTATAGGCGGAATCATACAACTTCGCGGCTGTGAAGTTAATTACAAGCTGGCTTATCCCAATCCTGGCTAAAGCTCATTTAATACTCACGAGGATTGGGTTATCCGCAGTATATAACTAACATCGCAGCCGCCAATAAGTTTGATTCGGCCTATACTATCATATTATGTCCTATCCAATTTGCTAATCCGCTGTTGGTTGGTTTTTATTAAGGTTGGTAAATGGCGAATCAAACTGTGACGTCTGTGAACAAGGGGAGAGTCTTGTTTTTAAACTTTCGCGATTTGAACACATTATTATTATATACTACGGGACTAATCGCGCACTAAAATGACTAGATAAATAAATACCTCCTCATCCCGACGTTTTGGCCGAGTTGCATCGACCGTGGTCACGGGTAGATTGAGGAAGTATTTATTTATCTCGTAATTTTAGTGCGCGATTAGTCCCGTAGTATAAGGGGAGAGTCTTTGTGCAGCTCAGAGCAAATAAATAAATCAAGAGAGAACGTCTTTGAACAGTCAAGTGAGGCCGGTTTTTTATACATGTGTGAGTGCGTCGGTGTTGCGCCGCCATAGTTCGACTGACAAGCCAAGGCGTAGTTTCGTTGTACGTGGATGTGTGTGTACACGGCGAGGCGTAGTTTAGGTTGGCTTCACTTGTTTGTTCGCAATATTCTCTCTTGATTTTTTTATTTGCTCTGAGTTGTGCAGTAGCACATTCAAATGTTGGCGACGATTTGCGCAACTTGTAGCAAACGCCAAAATACAGACGTTAGCGGGTGCCAGAGAGACGAGACGCCGGCGCACACCCGCCCGCCAACCTCGTGCCTCCCGCGCGCGCCCTACGCCCGAGCTCACTACTTCGCCATTTGTATAGGCATTGTGCACACATGCGCAATAATTAGCGAATCACGGCGAAGTGTCATCTGCGGCTAACTTCCCATCTTTCAATTTGTGTGGCGCTCAGTACCTATAGTAGCTGTTTCAGATCGGCTTTGTCGACAAATTGTGCTGAATCGACTGTGCCGGCCTGGATATTTATGTTTAGCAAGCCTAACTCCACAGACGCCGTAGTTTGATTCGATTTGTACAGGCTGAATCATACAAGTCGGCGGATGTGGAGTTAGCTACAAGCTGCGCAATATCCAATCCTGACTGAAGCTCACATAAAGCTGCGCGTTGATTGGATATTGCGCAGCTGTAGCTAACTTCACATCCGCCGACTTGTAAGATACGGCCTATACGCATCTTTATGTGGGTCGCTTTCAGGTTAAATCATTTAAAATTGAGTCAATAATTATTCAATAATTACGGAGGTTTCGGATCGAGGTCTCCTTCACTCAGATTTATATAATAAAGCTAAGTTATACCAAAGAAGATATTAATACTACGTATAGAACGGTCACTCGTTACCCCCCACCCGTTTGAGTCTTCCTCACTTCCACCCCGCTTTTCACGTACCGATCGTGTACTCTGCGCGCGGGCTGCACTGGCCGGTAGGTTTTATAATAAAAAATACCTAAACTGTGACAATTGGGAAGAATTGTGCTTTGTATGGTTGAATATCAATAATACGTAACAAAACAATACATTTTAATGTTACCTAAGGATAAGTAATAGGAACTTATTTTACATTATTTGGTAATTTTCTCTTCATATTTTCTTTCAAATGAAGTAGATCGGTTACTTATAGCTAAATTTTTATACTTTTATAAGCACTAGATTTATATTCATTTTTGCAAAATTGAATACGCAACTGTCTCACTCACGCGGCATGTCGTCACGTCGTGGTGATCGCTGACAGCCATAGACGTTCCGCACACAAATGCACGTGTAGCGTTCGTGCGTATGTGTGTTGTCTGTGAGTAAGTACTGTGTAGTGTGAGTAAGACAGCAGATTTTGTATGAAAAATCGCGGAGTGTCTTGGCTGTGGTTATACTGAGCGCAACACAAATTGAAAGATGGGAAGTTATGCGCAGCGTTCTGCGCAAAAGCCGAAATATGGGTACGCGCGGAAGCCAGAGAAACGAAACGCCGGGGCACACCCGCCCGCCAACCTCATGCCTCCCGCGCGCTCCCTACGCCCGAGCTCACTACTTCGCCATTTGTATAGGCATTGTGCACACATGCGTAATAATTTGCGAATCACGGCGAAGTGTCATCTGCGGCAAACTTCCCATCTTTCAATTTGTGTGGCGCTCAGTACAACAATAAAACAACAAATAAAGTTATTTAGGTATATTTTATTCGATAAGAGACATTCACAATCTGAAAACCAGAGGCAATTAATAGTATCTGCTGTTATAAGGCAATTTACGAACGCTAAATTAAATAATTTATTTCTATACATATTATTTTGTATTTGAACCTGCAATAGCGATTCGCGCTATCAAGTTTTGTCCAGCGATCAAGGAGCATGCTCTACTAAATAAAAAATATTACGATTATTAATTAGTATTATATATTTCCTATAGTTAGTTATAGTGCGAAAACATTGTCAAGTCTTGTCTAGTAATTCGACTAATCTATGTTTATATATCATTCTTTTTCGGGTCATTTATAGAGCTATTTGAAATAATATTAAAACAGTGTTTTTTTAATAATATAAATTATTGGAAAAAAATTGTAAAATATAATTAGTTTCACTGTGCTTGAGTAATTTAGAAGCCAGATTATCCCCAACGTATTCCTTATTCATGACTAAGAAACGCACTGAATAGCTGTATTTATTAGGTTTTTTGCTCGGCTAGATATATTTAAACCGTGTTATGTACTGTTTCTTTCTCTACTCGCGTTATTTTGATGTGTTTTGATCGAATCAAAAAGGTATCGACGGCATCTATGGGAGATAACCCATGCTTTAAAAATGAAACAATTTTATTTTTATTCCGTAATAGTTACTATGACAAATGTCATTTTATCATAGATTTTGTCATAGATACTATAACAAATGTCATTTTATGAAAGCAAAAACTTGGTGATTACATTAGTAGTGACTTTCGTAGAATTTCGATGAAATTTTAAAAGTAAATTATAATACCAATATAATATTCCACTTCCTATTTAAACACGGCAAGAAGTGAATGTAATTTGTTCAGTAGTTATTTTTTTAAATTAATAATATTTAATTACATTTAGGGGTGTCTGTATAAAACAAATAATCTCAAAAAGCTTTCGTCTTGTGACCCGAAGTATAAAACCGATGATATCCACGTCTACATAATTTTTACAAAACACATCAGATCTTTTCAATTTCGATCACATTACTTAGTCGCAATTACTTTAGAATTGAACGAATAATTAATTAATTATAATGCCAAATAATTGTCCACCAACAGAATTATTAAACGATTAACAGTAAACAACTTGATAATATATATTTAACAATCTATTAAATGCACGTAAAGGCGCCGGGGCCTTAAATGGTGTTCCGAGACAATACAATTTTGCACCTTATTGCTTATCGAGCATGGAATCGATTTTTCAACTCTCTCACTCAAAAAATTAATCATTTCAAAAATATAAAATAATAGCGAAAGAAAATTGGAGTAAATTAAAATAGTTGACATTTGTTCAGTCTTCTCAGAATTTTAGATATTTAAGATGTCTTAGTTAATTTCATAATCAGCGCCACACAAGTCGGTGGATGGGAAGTTACGCGCAGAACGCTGCGCAAAAGGCAAAATATAGGTATGCGCGGGAGCCAGAGAGACACGCGCCGGGGCACACCCGCCCGCCAACCTCATGCCTCCCGCGCGCTCCCTACGCCCGTGCTCACCACTACGCCACTTGCGTCGACATTGTGCACACATGCGCAATAGCGAATTACGGCGAAGCGTCATCTGCGGCTAATTTCTCATCCGCCAACTTGTGTGGCACGACCTATACACGATTTTATTTTATGGTGCACATCAGTAACTTTATATATTCGAAATGTTAGATATACGAGTGAGAGAGAGCAACGCGTCTTAACTTTTCCATACAGAAGAATATTCTGAGCAATCTATTCCTTCAACACACAAAACAATTAGAAAGAATCAGTCAAGACATCACGTTCCGATTTTTTAGGAATGTACTTAGATATGACACAGCCACGCTTGTCCAATATGGCGGTTAAAATTTTAAAATTGGAAATAAAATTAATTCATAATTTGACTGCGGCCCGAGTTACAACAAAAGCGTCAACGACGCCAACAACGCTTATGACAACATTCACGATATGAAAGAGTTTTCTCTATACTGAGTTGGTTCTTATTAGCGCTGTCGCCGCTTTTGATATGATTTGGACTGAATTTATTGTAATCAAGATTATAATATTACAAAGCAGTGCGATTATGGGTCATTTCAACGAGATATTGTGCTTTATGGTACATCTAACAACTATGTATCTACATGATTATTTTAATTTTATTAATAGTCATATGGCCAATAGCAATGTCGTGAATTCTAAAATTTAATCTAAAATGGTGAATCTGACTTCTCTATCCGTTTTTTAACTAGCATCTATGAAATGCAAAATATACATTTTTTAATGCTAAAAGGCCACATTAAAACAAATTAAAAGCAACATTAAAAAATAACACATTTGGGGCGATATTAAAATGGCGAGATATAAAAGATTACTCTTCAAAATGACCCTTAAAACTGTTCAACAACTGGGATAGCATAATTTTAAAACGAATAGGAACTAATGTAGTTCAGAGGAGCGAGTTCCATTTAAAATATGTCATTGTCTATACGTAGTAAGCCTTATTTATGAGTAAAATTAGAGCAGTTTACTTTCCACTGCCTTGATAAATGCTATGGTGATTCTTAACTCACATTAATAACTATAGAGTACAAAATAACTTTGCGCGCGAGTGGTGGCGCCACGTACGTTATGTTGTTAGCATTTTGAATTCCCTGGCACCATTGAATTAGTTTCCGATTTTGACCGTGCGCAGAGTTACCTTGCTCGTATTCTAGTTGATTAAGACACTTTCCCGTAGAGATAAATCTAAAGTTTAGGAAGTAAGCAAAGGCTACCGTCGCATAATTGCATTTTTATACAATTTGACAGTGACAGTTAAAAGATTTCTGTTTTTTTATTTATTTAGGTTTTAGCATTTTTCGCTAAGTATGTGTTGGTGCCAAAATAGTCAAAGTTGGTCATAATGACGAGTATGTGTGTACCTATGCATATTGTATTTTTTTTAAAACTTCATTTCATATTTTTTTTTATCATATTTCATTCATTAAAATAATGTTTTTCTTTATGTCCTTTAATCGTAAACTATACATTTGATCATGTAATGATCTTCAGCAAAGTTGTTATGCATGAGCCAAAGAAGGTTTCTGAGTCGATGAAACGAAGTTCGCCGGGTCAGCTAGTTTGTTATAATAACTATTTTGTTTTGATTGTACGCCACGATGAAAAGAACATGCGTATCTGTATGAAACTTTTTGTATTTTTCAAACAATTCGAGTGTGCTAAAATTGCCTTCAATCATTCAATTTCGAAGGTTCATCGACTCGCGACGTAAGACCGCAAGTGAACGGAAGGCTAGACAACACAAGACCCATAAAAAATCCTCAAGTCACGCTAGGTATCTTAGTTTTGCGCGTTATTAAAATAGCCTACTGACCTTGAAAATGGAAGTTTGCAAAAATTGGCGATAAATTTTTTTTTGGTGTGTCGAAATGAGGTTTTACAATCAATTTTGTTGAGCTTGTGTCATGAATTAATTTTGTACAATGAGTGCTTTTAAATTTATGCACGGTTTTTGTTTTACTGGATTTTCGGTGAAGGAAGACAGTGGGAGGAAAGTTGCATAGGTAAGTACGTCGGGAGAAAAAAATTCGATGGCGCATGTGAATCTCACATCTCGCAACTGGCACTTACATTTTGATAGTAGACCAATGTCCAACAGTTGACTACTAAAAAGCGGCACATATAAATACACAACTTTAAAAATACAGAGTTCAGAGTTATTAGTTTTAGAAATCTCTTACGCTGCTGTAATGCCTATCGGGCTTATTAGAAATCTATAAGGGGTGCATATGTGCAGCAGTGGACGTTCTACGGTTGACGGATGGATGGAAAACCTCATAATTCAAATGCAGTCTGTCACCGAAAACTGAACAAATCCAATTTTTTTTTAATTTTTTTCTGTACCATAGTAGAAATTTTTTATTTTTCAGAGATAACAAGTAGCCAAAGTCGTTTTCTGACCTTTGAACTATATCTATGCCAAAAATCAAGTCTATCCGTTGATCTATTGCTGCGTAAATAACAAATCAATAATCACTTTTTCGAATTTATAATATTAAGTAAAGATTAATTAATGGCTTATTGGCAATCCATACGGGTAGGCCTATGTCCAGCAGTGAACGTCCTATGACAGATGGAAGGATTAATTAAGCTTCTTTGCTTAGTTTGGGGTCAGACACGGTGTGTAAGATGTCTCCCAATATTTATTTATTTTAATTAAATGAGTTACAATGTAAAGTAAAGAATCACCATTATTGGCCACAATCCCGGATTCCGACTCATAGACTAATAGGCTGTGTATACTAAGCACTCGGTACTGTAGACTGTAAGCGATATATTTCGGTTTAGATATACAAAGAGCACGGGGGCGCGTCACGCGCGCGGAGTTCAGTACTCGTCCTCCTCGGGCGGATGGGGGTTGTCCCCGTCTAAGTCCTCGGGTGGCGCGAATCCGTCCTGGAAACCAACAAAATACAGTATTACTAGCTGACTCGCCCAAACGCTGCTTTAGCATAATAGTATTAAAAATATCACCAATAAAAAAATTGCGATTATAAATTGAGATAGGTACAAACTATCCTATTTGCACACAGTGTACAAAATTTGGTTAACCCTCTGCAGCTGAGGTGGGATTTTTTTCATCCTGATAAGGTGCGGTACTCTATTTTAATTTCCATTATTTTTATTAATTATAATTTTTTGTGGATATAAGTTAGTAAACATTGTAGTGTTTTATGAATGTAAAAAAAGCTTAACTGGATGAAAAGAAACTAAAAGATCATTAGAATATTCAATCTTGTTAATGAACTTAGTAATTATGGAACTTTTGACATCGCGATCTTTAGAAAATTATAACAATTTTTTTATCATTACATCAACAATTATATTTTAAATTTGCCTATTTGTAGCATTAATTCGAAAAAAAAAATTATCAAAACAATCGATAGAGTAGTTTTTTTGGAAATAGCCTCAAACTTTCCTCTTCTTTTATCTCACATTTTTACCTTACACTTGATTTTGCACTAACAGAACACACAGATTTTGTTAGCTGCTTCAATTTATGACATACATGATACATCTTTCTTGTAGAAGATGATTCAGGCTCGTTTGAAGGTGGTAGATTTGGTAAATTACGACCTACACACGACGTAACGCGTCATTACATTTCGTGGCAACTTCACACTAGAATTTTTCTATTTATGCCCAAAGGCATTAATTTCACTACAAATACTAATTTATTTCTGACAATACATTAACCTGCACTATAAAAAAATTTGATCGACATATATTACTAAAGTGGTTACTATGGGTATAATTAAATAACTGACATGATGTATGTAAGACACTATGGAGCTATAACGATATATCAGACCCATCACTTATTACTGACCTGCAGTCCTGGTGACACCCTGTTCGGTGTCTACTCAACTCTACCTGTATGCATGCTGCAGCTGTCGCTGCGGGCATCGGGAGGCGTTTGTCGACACAGGAAGGTATAGGGAGAGATAGAATGATACACCACGAAACGGTGACGTAGCAACAACAAAAAGGTATTGAAGAGTCTCTCAGACCTCACGTCAGTTGCAGAGGGTTAAAATCGGTTCAGTAGTTGAGGAGTTCATTGGCAAAAGTGACAAACATTGGCGGATGGGCGGTGATGAGTATTTCAGAACGGATAGCCTACTTATCGACATTCTATGATCTTACCTCAGTCGCATATAGAATATCCAAAATCTTCTGAACAATAGGTCCGCTTTGCTCCTCCATCTCTTGACAGATCACTTCTATGTCCCGAAGTTTGCCGAAATAGAAGTCCCTTTCCTTTTCCAGCCCATCAACGGTCGCTTTCAGCTCGTTTACCTGAAAATATTAAAAGTTTAGAAGACTTGTTTCAAGCATTTTCACTTTTATTAGGGTGTTTTCTTTCCATTGATTGATAGACAACTAACAAACTACTTAAGTTAAAAAGGCCTGACCATCGTCTAACTTGGCATAATTACAGGCCACTGTGAGCTAAATTACCACATGCACAAAATAGGCGGTACAGAGAGTCCTCTATGCTGAGGCTGTCTGCAGGAAAACGAAACCGTGGAGCATGTACTACTACACTGCAAGGCCACTGAAGATACAAGAAGAAGGACAGGACTCCTTGAAGAAACTACACAAATCTCCGGCAGAGAAACACCTGGCGCAACAGAGGTGGACCAGTTATGTCAGCGACCCAAACCCGTGCTCCGTAATTTTAAGAATTTCGGATGGCTTGAGTAGGCTGACAGCGGGGGGAATGCACAAAACACCCCAAGCGGGACGTCAGTGCAGGACTCATCACCCTCACCTAGAATTAGAATTAGGGTTCTATACCGAAAGGAGAAAAACGGACTATATTGTATACTAAGACTACGCTGTCCGTCCGAGAATAGGTATACATTTGGCCACTAACTCACCTGATGGAAAGCGAAATTGTAGCCGAAGATGGAGTATGTAGACCTAGAAAATACCTATTAACCTACTAAGGTACTCTTGACTTGAAGATATCCAAATTGTAATTGTCAGTAAACAATGACAGAGGCAGGGCATTCCAATCCCTGGCGGTCCGCATTATGAAGGAAGAAGCGAATCGCTTAGTACGAGCAGGTCGAGGTACGAGAGGTACGTCGACTATGTAGGGATGGTATTTATGCGACTTCCGGCTTGTTTTATTGTGAAAAGGATATGAAGGAATCAGGTCGTGGAGTTCGAGCGCACACTCGCCGAAATCGTTTACTCCCACCTGTTCTGTTGAGTAGTTCTGTTGACAGAACTACTGGGATTTTTTTTCCCATTAGTTCTACCCACAAAACATATGGGAATATAATTCCCACCTGTTCTGTTGAGTAGTTCTGTTGTGATTCAAACTATTTACTTCTCCATGCAATCAATTATCAAGTACTGGCACTAACCAGGCCAGCTACTATTTTCCAGTTCCTGAAAAACATAGAAGAAGATGCATGGTTTTCTTCTGTTAAAGCCTGCCAATTGAAATCAGTTAAACGAAGGACAAGTAAACAGATTGAAAACGATGCTATGATAAGAGTGTACCAAATGCAATTGATTAACGGTAACATAGACATACCTTTGTTTTTAGAGAAACTAAGGTAAAGTGCTCCTATATTGCGAAACCAGGAAAAGTTGGAAAAACTGTATCAGCCGCGGACTAGGTTAGTTAAGGTTGTGAAACAAGGCCGTTATGCCAAAATATTAATATTGTAAAATGATTTTTTTTTAAATCAGTAACAACCGTTTTTTTCCCGTTATAATTTAACTTTTTTCGTATTATTAAATACACGGTTAGATTAATTTACCGGAATAATTATATTCCGGTAAATATAATCTAACCGTGTATTTTTTGTAAAACTGACTTACTTGTAACATTTAATGTTATTTATGGTCAGTAAATTTTCGGATTTCTGACTACGAATTTGAATTTTTGTATGTTTTTAATTTCTAACCCCCATAACTCCACCATTTTGCAAAGATTCCGCAACCGTTCATCGATGACCGGTTCGTCAATTTACTGTTCGTCGAAAAGACAGATTGGTAACAGAACAGGCGGGGATACAGTTGAGTTTTATGTCCGGTGTATAGTTTTTTAAATCACAGAACTAATGCGGAGAAATTATCAGTAGTTCTGTCAACAGAATTACTTAACAGAACAGGTGGGAATAGTAGAGATAAGTCAGGTGTAAAGCATAGTCTTTTAAGTCACAGAACTAATGGGGGAAAAAATCCCAGTAGTTCTGTCAACAGAACAGGTGGGAGTAAACGGCCGAAATGGAGTCTATAGAAAATTGCCAAACACGCTACTTTACGCCTGTGTTCGAGGCTTTTCAGTTTGGATGGACAAGCTTAGTATCCCCGATTATCCGCTCGTCGCGACGATGGTATTTAGCTGATCCATCAAAAAGGTGGCTGCATTACTCCAAACACGATCGGACTTGAGCTTGGTATAAGAAGCTGTCCCGGAGTGAAATACCTTTTCACCTTATTGGGAATGCCAAGCTTTTTCCCAGCTTATTTAGCTTTAGACTCCAGATAAGTACCGAAGTTCAACGTGGGGGAAAGAGTCAAAAGCTCTAAGCGGTCTCACATCTCCACAGGTACATCCCTAAAAGTGGGAGGGGTAGAAAATTGGGATTTCTTGGCAGAGAACAAACAGGTTTGCGTTAAAATTAACAAGATTGTCATCGCCCCATTCTGCTACCATAGAACGTGCCTGGTTTACTCTTTCAACCAGGACCTTACGCAAAGTTTCTATTTCCGACCGACTAGCTCGAGGACAAGCTGTATATCTCTCCACAATTGTGCTGTCATGAGCATACCCGATAATTCCGGGTACAAGCATTTCATTGATGTACGAATAATTTAAAATACTTTTATTATTTTAAAGTTCCAAATAAGCTGCAAATATGCATGCCAACTTGCGTAAAAAACATGCAACACAGAAAAACACATTTAAATACTACATGTTATGTCTTTTATTAATTAACATTTACGCAATATTTGTAATTTTATTCTTAAAAACAACATGCAACAGAAATTTTTGTTAATTAAGTTCGTATCTACATTTAATTCAAAACATCGAAATGAAGAAAATGAGAATTTTGTTTTTTTTTTAAATAAATTTTGAGTGAAGTTTATGTATGGCCCATAATTATGTAAATGTACAGTAGTCTCACTAATCCGGCACTGCCGTAGTCCGGCACCCTCCGCCCGTACTAGCCTATTCCACACTTGGACTGAGATATCAATATGACCTCAAAAGTATTCATAATTGAACAAAATATTTACCAATCCAGCATCCTCTGCCTGCTATCAAAATCAAAATAATTTCATTATCATCATAGACACATAGAACCATATATTACAATTATTTTTCTCCAAAAATGGCAAAACTGACTTCCATCATGTGCAAAATTTGAATAGTTCGCTCGTATTTATGTTTACAATTTTTACATTATTGTTGATTTTTCAAAAACGGCTTGGCCGATTTCGATAAAATTTAAATAGGACCACCTCGGGAGTATACACTTTCTAACTAAAAAAGATTTTTTTAATTCGGTTCACAAATGGCGAAAATATCGATGAACATACACAAAAAAATATATATACAGAAGAACATACAAATTCCTCCTTTTCGAAAGTTGGGTAAAAATTATTGAATTAATATAAAACTAAATAAAACTATACCCCCACTTCGCGTTTGCGCAATCTCTCACAGTTCAATTATTCATTTATTATTAAAATTTCTATACAATCCTGTCATTTGATTAATCCGGCACCCCTAGTGTTCAATAGTGCCGGATTAGTGAGACTACTGTATAATTTTTTACTTTACATTTGAAAAATTATATCGTTATTGTCTGAAAGCTCAATTACCAGATTATAATGAATGAATTTATGACTGATTTGGTACTTTATCACTGTTGGTCTCTCTATAGGCCGAATAAAACTTCTTGGCGGCTATGTTACCTACAAGCTGGAGTAAATAGGTATCTTCTAGGTAAGCGTGCTACATCCTAGACCGCATATCTGCTTTACATCAGGCAGTGTGTAGTCAAACGCAAACCTATTTGAAATTAAAAAAAAAAAGCTAAGGATATGCGGATAACCCAATCCTGACTGAAGCTCACTGAACAACTGCACAAGATTGGGTTATCCGCAACTTGCAGCTAACATCACAGCCAAGTTGACTATTAAGATTATTTAACTTAGTTGACTATAAGATGACTATAAAGATTAGTTAATGATTTGGCCCACAAGGCCAAATCATAATATGTAGTTATAAATATAAGTTGCTCATTAGGCTCAGGGCAAGCAGATAACCCAGTATATTTAATGTTTGAGAACGTAATAGGGTATTACAGTCATTTTTTAATAGTATCCCAGTTAGATTCTGTTGGTCTAATAAACCACTAAAAAATACAAAAAAAAAATTCTTTGTTGAAAAAAAATTGTTCAGTGCTTGAAAAATGATTTTAATTTTAGTTTCAAAATTTCGCGCGTAATTCGCGAAAACGATAGATGTCATTATTTTACTCTGTGGTCGTGAATGACGTCACTAGGCTATGTAAACAATGCGTGTAAATATTTTTCACTATGCTGTCTTTGTTTGTAAGTTTAAGATTTAAGTTGAAAAAGAGTTATTATAAATGGTTAATAATGAGTTATCGTTGTTGTGCTGTTCCTGGAATACTAGTGTACAAACACGGGACAAACTATTCAATGTTTACATAGCCGAATGAAATCATAACATAGCGGCGACGAATTTATGCACAGATTAAAAAACCAGAATATTTGTATTATCTTTTAAATTTATGTTGTTATTTTATGATCTAAACAAACATTTTCCGATTGCTTTTTGCCTAAGCTATCTCAAAAATACATTTACAGATTTTTTCTCGTTCATAGTAAAATACCCTAGGGGCCGTTCAAGTATTACGTAAGCACTGTAGGGGGGTGGAGGGGTTTATCATTTGCTTATTTTTGATGACATGGGGGTTCTAAGATGTGATTACGTCATCAATAGTTATTTATTTCTTTTCGCATAAGTGTGTTAAAGCCCTCTAAGTTAAATCTATTTTCTTATTTCTAGAATTACAATTTGCTGCTCATGAATCCATAAAAATAGAAAAATGTATACAGGTACCAATGTTTACGTAAGAATGGAGGGGAGGGGTAAGAACTTTGCTTACTTTTGCTGACAAGAGGGGAGGGGTGGTATATAAATGAAATAAATCTGCTTACGTAATACTTGAACGGCCCCCTATTTACGGATTGTAATGAATGATCTTCTTACTACTTACATAAACAACATACTCACTATTCATGCACGAGGTCATGGGTGATCAAATCATGCTATCCCCTTGAGACCTCTCGTTATAACAACAAGGCAACACCCACACAAACATCTAGCAATAAAAATAGACTGATCAGTCAACAACATACAATTACCTGGTGATTTAGATCATCGATAACTTTCGAGTCTCCCTTCGCGCTTTGATTTAATCTCTGCAGGCTTGCCGCCGGTGGAGACCTCACAGTGCTGTTTGGCGCCTTTTGAACTACAAATTACAAAAAATAATGAACATTGGAATCTATATTACAAACTGATTGACAAATTAAACTGGCAGTGGGCAGGACACATAATAGGCTATTTGACAACATTGAAAATATACTATTGATTGTGGTAATCCTTAAAGATAATAGCCTGAAAAAGACATATTTCACTTTATTTAAAATAAAATATGTCTAATTTTCACAAATCGCACGAAATAAAATACGATATATTTTTGATATTTTTATCTGTGACGTGAACGCTCTAAGAAGGGCGGCAAATCTGGAGACGTCACATAATAGTAAATAAGAATTTCTCAATTGACTCTTTTGTGTAATATGTGTTTTGTGATTTCGGAGTAACATTATTGGATCTGTAAATTACTTTTAAAGTATTTTTTGTAAATTTTTAGATGTGAACTAGCGTATTTACTAGTATTAACTAACGTTATTTACTAGTGTGTGACGTCAAAGACCAGCGCCATTACAGAATGTCGTTTTTGGCGGTATCTTGAATATCTATTATTTAACACTGATTTTCATTGTTAATACATTGGATTTCTCGGAAATATAAATGTAGTGTGCTTATTATGTACTAACAAATAATTTAAAACGATATCCAAAAACTAGTCAAATAGCCTATTTGAAGAATGGATGATCGATGGAACCAAAAAGTTTTCTAATGGCGACCATGGACCAGTAATTGAAGTGTAGAATGTCCAATGACTAAGTGGACTGACGGTATAATAAAGATCACAGGAATGCACTGGATGCAGTCCGCTTCCAACCGGCCAACTGGAGATCCATATGGGAGGTCTATGTCTAGCAGTGGATGTCCTATGGCTAATATACTTCTGGGAGGCTGTGTTCTTAGCCACAAGCTGCAGATAACCCGATACTGATTTAAGATCACATAACAGCTATGCGAGGATTGGATTTCACACAGCTTGTAGATAATTTCACAGCTACCAGGATGGTTGATTCAACCTATACAACAAATCTCGTTGCATATTTATAGTAATTTTCCTTTAAATGGTAGGAGTTATTGACATTTATATACTTAAATAAACTATAAAAGTAAACTATATACAATCCATTACATTTAAATATGTGAATACTGAATAGAGGAAGGAAACAACACAATATGAAGAATGTAAGGAGGAAGCATGCTATGAAAATATACATTAGTGCATAATAATGTGCCGTTATAGCTATTACAAATAACCCTGTAACAATATTACTTTGAAAAATACCCACTATTCAATTAGTCAGACTTTTATTGTTATAAATATAAACCCAATCATAAATGTAATACTGCAATGGTTCTATTTATACACATAGAGATAATATTGTTATCATTTGGATGCAATTCCAAACTAATGATATTTATCCTCAAGCAGATATATTTTTAAATAAGCATATTGATTACATTTGTCTAAATAAAAAAATCTAATAATTGTACTCTATAATAGAGGGTTATTTGCTTGCTCTGAACTGAGCGAAAGGGCACCCCCTTTCGCTTTAATTAATAAATTAAGACTATCAAATGAACAACTTTTAATATGAGGCCAACTTGGAATTTGAGAAAAAACTTAGCTGTTCCATACATTGCAACTCAGAATCAACAAAATGTATGACACAATTGACACAGCTGATTTTTGTCTTTAATTTTGGGTTGGCAATAGTAAATGTTGTTCATGGTGATAGTCTGAATGGGGATTCAGTACTTTCTGCTTAGTACATTAATTCTGGATAAACTCTGTATTTTTAAATAAACATACTAATGTAATAGTATTGATTTTACACTAATTAAAAAATCTCTAGTAAAATCTTAAACTCTTTGATACGTAAATAAAAAAGCGATATGGGAGCGAGGGATCACACCAATTAAAAATAAAACAAAAATAGTACTGGTTTGGGGTCGGGCCGCTACTTTGGCGACAGGCGCGGGCGTCTTCTTAGGCGGGGCAGTGGCGCCCCGGGGCGCGCTCGAGCCCCCGTGCCCCATCGGCAGCCCCTCGCGCTGCGCCACCGCGTCATACTCCGTGCCTCCATAGTTGGCATCGAAAAACTTCTTGAACCATTGCAAAAACTCAAAGTTATCTTGAAAACGACCCTTCACCAGTTTGTCAATTGGCACTATCTACAAAAGAACAAAAAGGGGAAGTATGAAAAAAAAGAAACAAACATTCTAGTCTAGAGCTAGTGCTGGCTACGGACGGGCTAGAGAAGAGTTCACCACACTTGAAACAAGCAATCATTCTTTGACACTGAGACTTTCACATAACAATAAAATTCCGAATAGAAGTGAATTATGAAACATCAGCACTCCAAGCATGGCAAAGGGTTAAACCATTTTGTCCACTTTTAATGTCAGTTGTCAATATCAATCCATACTTAGTTACCATTCTAGAAGGGATTGGAGGAAAGATAACTTGTCCCTTTGGTATGCCAGTACTCCTAGCATAGTGAAGAACCAAATTGTCTTTCCACCAATTTATCCCCTCAGAGTGGAAACTTATGAATTGACATTGAAAACTGACAATAAAAGTGGATAAAATGGTTTTATCTCTTCACCATGCTAGGAATGTTGGGGTGCAGAGTGGAGTTACAGTCAGACAAGAATGCGAGATAGTTTCAGAGTGTGATGAATAGTCATGCACATAGATAATGCATACTGGAGGAGTGATGCGTGGGGAGGGCGCGGCGAGCCTTGGGCGGCGGGGGCGCCACCACTGCAATAGCCCCGCACAAGGGAACTCCCGCCTCGCAAGCCCCCGAACCGATCGTGAAGCCGCCGCGAGCGTCAAACGCGTCATACTCTCTCCCATCATAGTTAGCATCGAAAAACTTTTTGAACCATTGTAAAAATTCGAAATTGTCTTGAAACCTCCCCTTTATCAGCTTGTCCACGGGTATTACCTATAAATCCACATTTTTACCAGTCAAAACTCTGTAGTGTAAATAAATTTAGTAAATGCCTGATGTTGAATTCCATGACTGACCTACTATGAGTGACTAGTGTGACCTACTCTACATTTAGCGATTCTTAAATCTTAATTTAGGTAAATATTTCTAATGACCTGTTTATGACTTTCAATCTATAGTTACGGTGATTTACTTCATATACACAGTAGTGTTCTAGATTGTGAGCATAGGTACCAGCTAACATATTTTCATAAAATGTAAGTTCTTACAAATTGAAGAATATAATTTCACAACTCACATACACACTTTACAGTACTTTGAGTATTAAAAGTGTCTGAATAAAATGAAAGCAACACATTTCAGAGCAAAAGTAGTCTTAAAAGAAACACTGCAAAAATATCTACTTTTGGGACTATATCTGTCTTGAGAGTTTCACTGTGAGATTACATTCACATTCAATTCTATTATAACTTAACAAAATGAAATAATTTTGGTGTGAAAAAGTTCTTCATGTGGCAAAAACAGAATACAGCTCAGAGCACTTCTTAGTCCAGGTTTGGCTTTGCAAAATTTCGTATTTGCATGTGGCTTCATACATTTTGGTTACTTCTTCTTCGTTTTCACCAGAGGCGCTGTACAAAAATGTATAGAGCCAAATGGAAACAGCTGCAGTTTCAATTTACATGTAAAGCTGGACTAATCCATCTGAATACCTGAATTCAGAGTTGCCATGTATCGCCAACAAAACAGATGTTACATTAGAATAAATTGCATAAAGAGCCCCATATAACCCCACCCACAAATTGCCAAGTTAGGTTAAAAGTATTAAAACCAGTTGTAGGGTCAACAACATAAATTATATAATCAATTCTGTTGACATTGACCTTATAAGGAGAGTTCCATTGTAAGCTCGACTGTATGGGCCAAGGATGACCATTTCACAGCCTTTATAAGATCTAGATAACCATATAAGGAGTCAGATTACCTTTGTGGTAGTCTTGTGTCAAGTTACACCACAATAACTGAGACATTTCACCCATCGATTATACATTGCCATTTCAGTGGCTCAGATTGTGGTTTTAGAGATAAAATTGATAAGATCAGTTGGAAATGTCACTATAAGTACATGTTTACTAGAAACTTGTTGCTCACCAATTTATTGAATGTAATGTGTATTTTGTGGAATTTATGTTTGTTTTACCAGGTGTGCTAGAACCGTAGTAATGTCATTGAAATGACATCTAAATTACTATAGATATTTCTTTTTCATATTTAAGAAACAATGAAGGAATTGTATAAACAGTACTAAGAATAATATTGCACATAATAAGTGCTAATAAGTCATGAAAATTTAACATGTAACAGACAGACACTTACCTTGTCAACACCCATTTTTTTGAATGCCGCTTGTAATACTTTGAAGTTTTGTATATACTCATGTTCTAGGTTTGTTTTGAATTTGATCCTCTTCATGGGCACACTGCCGGGGAATAGCATGTCCATAAACTGACAGTAGGCTGCGCCTGTACATAGCTCCTCTATCTTTGCGAAGTTGGACTGGAGGCAGTCGTTTACCCACGCCAGCATATCATGTCGTGATAAATTCTCCGAAGTAACATTAGTTGAATACACATTCACCGCCATTTTTTACTCTCCTATCTAAAATGAAACACACAAAACTTGGATTACGATGGGACCGGCTACTAACCAGCAATGCGGTTCGGAAAAAAGAAAGCCGATCTAAAAATAGGTCGTGGCGTATTCGTGGACGAACAAAACTTCCTTAATCTGACCACAATTAATGAGTATCTTCTCGATGTATTAGTTCTTGAGAGTTTTAGAAAATTATAGACACAGTTTGAGGAAAAATAACAGTAAACTTTTACAGTAGCGGATGTGGAATGACGGGCGAGATGAGGCGACTCATCAAGTCGTAACGCACGGTATGAGAGATTCCTGAAGTTTGAAGTTTTTACGCCACAATTTGCAATAAAAATTACATACCTTTGTTTCACAGGTTTGGAAAGCTTATTTTATTTTAATTTAGCGTTTAAAACGTAGGTAACTTAAGATTTTTTTGTACAAAACGCTCGCCTTTTCGACTTTCCGTTCCCTAATTTCAAAGACAAATCAAACAAGTATTTTATTTTATTTTTAAAACGGACTAGTGACGTCCTATGAAAATGGTTACTCCTAAACTAATGTCATCGGAAAATAATCGAATGAAACTACAAGATTGTCTTTGGTATTTAAGATTAAAAAAAATATATTTTCATCTAGTAATACTCAGATTGCGACCAACTTCAGACTATTTTTACCGTTCAGTATTTCTCTATAATCTAAGTATTTCCGCTTCACTCACTCGAAATAAAATAGTTCATTCTTTCATTCGCGCGCGCGCGATCTGTCAAGGCGGAGGTTTATTTCTCCGTCCAAAATATCTTTTCGATATTTTTACGTAATTTCACTTTGTTTACGTTTGTGATACACTAAAAACTATTGAATAAACAAAGAAAAGTTTGCTAAGTATTGAAATTAAATTTATCTCGTCAAAAAATCTAATGCTACAAACAGAGACTTGTGTTTTTGTAACATTGTAATTTGGATTGTTTAGTAAACAACAAACTTGAGAAAATGGCACAAGATGAGGAACAAGTCACGGAAAGTAGTCCTGCCGTAAATGACCATGTAGAAATAAGCGAAATCCCAGCGCGACCTTTCCGTCTAACCATGGAATTACCGCTTTTTATATCAATCATGAGTATATCTCTATCTGGTGAGTATCGCTTTGCATTGCAATCGTGTTTAATTATATTTGCCTATATCACTTTTGTAGTCGACTACAATGTTTAGTTAGACGAATTATCTTTATTATATCAAAGGTGTATGCACATTGCTTATAATACGCCGGTAATGTTATGATGATGGGCTGGACATAATGTAAATTTTTAGATATTATTATCACTGTCTGAAGGTCACTGACATGGTTAAATACATATTAAACAGTTGTTATAAAAATACAGCTGGAATCTACATTCAATTTTGGCTAGTCATACGCTGACGATTTTATAATGTAACCAATGTATGGCATTTGGGCACACGGTTGGCATTTTCCAACTGAGCGCTACCGTGGCTCGGATGACACGTTACATTGTAGGTTCTGGTTGTTATAACCGTTAAGGCATATCAGAGGCCTTCAGGCGGCCTAAAAACTCTGACACCAGGGCTAGCCAACCGGCCCATACGAAATTAATTTCAGTAATTAGTTATTACTGTGAATATAAGATCGCAAATGGTCAATACAATTCAATTTCACTTATTTTAATATAATTATCGAAAAAAGGCTTAAAATTATGAGAAATGGTACCTGCTAAATTAGGTATAACAAAATAACACCTCATTAAAAGAGGATTTTTTTGCAAATTGTGGTGAACAAAACTTGAAAGTTAAACTTGGTGAACCCTAGTGAGAAGAGCGAGAGCGAAAAGAGATTATAATTAATTATTACAATTATAATTATTCTATCCTAATAATATAGATAGTATCCCAAGGTACCCAGTTGCGAATGAAGTTTCTAATTTTCTAAGATAATGAACTAATAAATAATTATTTTGTAGAAACTTTAAAATAGCCCCGAGAATCAAATATTAGCAAATCGTAGTGGCAGTAGGCAAGGCGCATAGTTCTCAAACTGATAACTGTACTTACCTACATTTACTAGCTGACCCAAATGTTGTTTTGGCATAATAATATTAAAACTTCACTAATACAAAAAATGCGATTATAAATTGAGCTATAAACTATCCTATCTCTCAAGTTGTATCAAACTGCACACAGTGTACAAAAGGACATGTTCACAAAATGTATGGAGGCTGGTATAATAATAATCAAAAATTCTAACCACAACACTCGTTACATTATATTTTTCTGAGTCTATTATATCAGTTCAAAATATAAAGGAGCCCTCCAATTTTTTTTAAATCAATTTTGTATTTATTAAGATAAATAAATGTATTTACCTCAATAGGTAGGTATAGTTTATCTCTATCAACCCTGATTAAGTAACCGCCAAATTGTTAAATAAAAGCATTTTTACCAATTAGACATACTTTTTAAGTGTTTTTTGTCACATTGTACCTACTAACTGGTCACACTAGTAGGTTATAATTTTTAATTTTAGCAAATTAAGAGATGAATGTGTAAGAATCAGCTACGAATGAAAGTAAAATAACGATAGAAGCACTTTATTATTGCTAAACTAGTAAAAATAAAAAGCTGTACTGTTAATTTTCATACAATTTACTTTTTACATTTATAAAAAAATGGAAGGATGGAAAAATCTAAATTAAATATTTTTGAAAAGCCCATAAAACAAGCTTTCAAACGATTTATACCTATATCATCTTGGTTCGATTTTTCTCTGAATAATATACCACTTGTGGACGTCACCTTTGGTTAAAATCGGTTCAGTAGTTGAGGAGTTCATCGCGGATAAACAAAGTGACACGATATTTTTTATAAATAAAGAAGAAAGATATAAAGTCAAGCTTAAAACAATGATCAGATCAGATCAGATCCGACTGCCAGCTGTACTCGTAGTAGAACGTTCACTGATGAAGGACATACGGGTTAACAAAATCACATACGCTGCCGAACAGGTAGCCGGTTCGATTCCCCGCTGCTTTCCTCTCGAATACTGTACAATTAGGTACCTTTATGCCTATATTATAAGCTTCTCAAACCATGATTACCTAAACCGCAAGTCTGATAAAGGTCAGACAAGATAGGACTGCATACCTAATATACCTGCATAGGTTGCGTGTATTCCGATTTTCTGCTGCTGCCTTTGGGATCTATAAATACAATTGAACTTCAAAAGTATATGAAACGTCGAGGAATGTATACGGAACTTTGACAGGTTGTATGGAGTTTGAGTAAAGTTCTGTATACGTTTCTAGTCGTTCGAAGTTAAAATTATAGATCCTTTGGAATCCTGTGTCAGACACGCGTGAGATAAAGCCGATAGAATATTATTGTAAAACGCCAATAAATTCGTGTTATTTAACTATTACTATTAATATTTGTATTTAAATGGTGCAATCAATTTGCATTTTAAACTGTTCTAACTTGTTCTAATTCTAAATCTGTTAATCGTACCTTTTTTATCTTATATTTCATTATATCCTTTTCTGTCGTATTTCTAGAATCTTAGATTAAATTTAGTAGATCATAAAATAACATAATAACTAGAACTGTAGAACATAATCACAGTAGAACATAATCATTATCCATGTACATGTGCGGCAGATTGTGTATCAGCCTAGATCGTCTAAACTATAAGGTGCGGTATTCACTATCTTTTACAATATTTCTTCCGGAACTTTCATAGATAATACTTACCGGATTTACCCGGGCGAATTCGGGACAGGCAGCTGATTTTGTGTAATCGAGTGATGAGACGAGTAACGATGAGAACATTGCGAGAAAGCCTCTCGCAATGTTAGGAGCTACATTGGCCCATAACAGAATTCTAAGTAGTGTAATCAGCACTACGTGGAGTGGAGTACGTCTTTGATGGAGTGGCTTCCAATAGCGGACAAGCATTCTGTAATTTGAAAACCAGCCCAATAGGTCGACAACATCAGACCCACCGCGGGTCATGCGTATATTATAGATCATGTTAGACCGAGATGGAAATATGGCATAAGAGAGACGAGGTTTTAAGCCAAAAGGGGGTGATTAAGATCACCATTATGAACAACTTTTACCATAGGGTGAACCCGGAAACCTACACCAGTTCTGGAATATCCGGTGTATCCAGTAGTAGGTTGATACAGGCTGATGATCATGATCGATTGCCTCAGTTGCTCAGTGGTTAGTGACCCCTAACTTCTGGGTCAAAGAGGCGTGGGTCGATCCCCACCCAGGGCAAGTATTTATGTGATGAACAGGTGTTTTCTGTGTCTGGATGTTATTTAGTATGTATGTATTTAAAATATGTATATGTAGTATATCAGTCTCTGGCAGCCACATCACAAGCTTTGCTTAGTTTGGGGTCTGAGAGTGAGACCGTATGTAAGATGTCCCCAAATGTTTTTTTTAATTTTTTTTATGCTAAGTTACGTCTCTAATGCAGTAAAATATTTCAGGAGCGGCGATAAGCAACGTGCTCCTCTACCGAACGTGCTACGTCGCTCTAGGCCACTCGAAGATCGAATGCGCCGGCTTCCTCTCCCTCGACAAGACTAACGAGACTCGGCTGTTAGAGAAAGAGGTGCAGAAGTATGCGACGTTCGTGTCGACGGTTCGCGCAGTCATAGAGGCCTTGGCTCCGGCTGTTCTGTCCTGTTTTATGGGAGTCTGGTCTGATACTCATGGACGGAAACCGCTGGTGGTGTGGCCGCTTTTGGGTAAGTGCCATGACATACATAATTAAATGCCGGGTGTTTTTGTAGACGTCACTGTACCAACTTTTGCCATGGAGAAAATCCCGAAATTACCAAAAATGGTTGTTGTTGTTTCTATGGAAAAAGTTATTCTAAAATGTTAGGTACTAGTTTTTACCCGCGGCTTCGCCCGTATGATATTTTGATTTTTGACGCAATATCATTATAATTTATAGCCTATGTGTTATTCTGATATATAAGCTATATTATTGCAGAGTTTCATCTCAATCTCGTTCAGTAGTTTTTGCGTGAAAGAGTAACAAACATCCATACATCCATCCATCCTCACAAACTTTCGCGATTATAATATTAGTAGGAAGTAGGATGCACGTCTTCTAAAGAACCCTTTTTTTACAATCTATAAGTTAGTTCTTACTGTGTTGTTGCGCTCTACTAACTGTAAACGAGTAGAATTTTGTAGATGAGTTCTTTAGAACTCAATGTGCAGGTCTAAGGTTACCGATATAGCTCAACGGATTAGCAAGTTGAAGTGGCAATGGGCAGGGTACATAGCGCGGAGAACTGATGACCGTTGGTGTCGAAAAGTTCTCGCATGGTGACCACGTACCGGCATGCGCAGCGTAGGACGTCCACCCACAAGGTGGACGGATGACCTTATTAGGACCGCAGGATCGCGCTGGATGCAAGCCGCTATCAACCGGTCTTATTGGAAATCATTCGGGGAGGCCTTTGTTCAGCAGTGGACGTCCTATGGCTGAAATGATGATGATGATGATGATGATGTGCAGGTCCTGTACACAAACTAAGGAGATACTACGTCTGTACCTGAACAACTTATAATTACCTAATTAACTAACATCAACAACAACATCTGCCTTTCTGTCTGGTATACATATAATACAATCAAACCGGCAGAGTGACAGTAGGCGGGATGAAGTGGGATACACTCGATCTAGAGTTTGACAAATACAACTAATCACTGGATGGCGGAGGGTATAATATATTAATTTTCAATTTATTTATTTACATAAAAATGTAGCCTTACAGATTAAGTACAGCGCATCAACTTTTTCTCAAAAGCTCTGGCTGTAACCGTGTCTGAAACGATCAAAATGGGCTTTGTACTGACTCTACATTACTATTAATTAGGTATATATTTCTATTTATGTTTTCTACATTGTATATTTTTTATTACGATTAGGCACCATAGCGTTACTAACACTCTATCTATCCCATCAATATTAGCCATGTTAGAGCCAGTCAGAGGTCTTCAGCATGGGTAGCATGGCAAAGGGACAAGTTGTCTTTCCACCATTATAACCCCTCGAAGAGCAAATAAAGTATGGATTGACAATGACAACTAACATTAAAAGTGGATAAAATAGTATTGTCCTTTTGCCATGCTCGTGCTGGTGGCTTAAAAACTCTGACTGTCTCTGACATGGCTGATATTGATGAGATAGATACGAACTTACTTATCAATAAATGCATTAGTAATGCAGAATTGTCACTACCAGACAAAGGGCTCTACAATTCGACCCGTTTTGAAAGTAGCACGCGATCGTGGCCAGTTGATTGCAATTATGGTAGCGTGTACAGCGCGCATTCGGCAGGATATTCGTATAGATTATGAGAATGACGTAATGCACAATAATAAAGATGCCAGACATGACTCATTTAATTTCAACTACTTGTATAATGTAAATTGTCTAAGTAGGTAACTTAATTGTCTAAGTAGTAACTTATGCCAAAGTTCAAACTTGAGCAACCGCAAATTTTATTTATTAGTGCCCTTTTAGCTACAATGTTGCAATGTGCAGAAAAATACAATAAAACCACAGAATAAATAATTGAAAATACCGTAAAAGCTACTAAACTTACAAACCCGCAGAAGTTTACAAAAAGTAGGTACCTCTGTAGAGATGATAAATGACAAAAAAATACAAATGCTCAAGCCAAGTGCTGAACTAGTTATAGGTACATTACATTTCGTAGAGTGTGCATCTGAGCTACACGACCTTATCTTACCATCCCCCTTTTACTACAGGACGAGTAGAAAGAAGCCTCATTACCACCCCTACTCTGTCGATTTTCCTTCGATACGTACGAAGCGGTTTGACTCAACATTTCTGATTCGTACCGCCAGGGAATGGAACAGTCTTCCTGCTTTCCTGTTTCCTGAGAGATATAATCTAAAAGCTTTTCAAGATCAGAGTGAATAGGTATCTTCTAAGTCTGTGTGCTTCATCTTCGACCACAACGTCGCTTACCATCAGGCAAGTTGGTGGTCAAGCGCGGACTTATTCATGTTAAAAAAACGAAAAGGTACCTAAGTACTTAACTGTATTGTCTTTTAATTGTTAATACCAAAATTTTAAAACTATTAATAACTAGTATACCACGGAAGCTTAAATTGTATTATGTTATTATACAAAAATTACATACCTACCTACATGTTATCAAAACGCGGTATCTTTGTCGTAAAAACGAGCCATTGTGTCACGTAGTTCGATGTTGCATAGTCCGGTCCCCTGCACAGTGATAGTACCCCAAATAGCTTCCCTTGTTTATCGTATCAATTATCGTGCGACCCGCATGTCACCAAACCAAGGTCGGACCAAAGAATTTCGAATCGAAATCGATCGCAAATAGAATTGAGAAAGATTAATCGCTCGTCTTTATAATTTTAGGCAAATTGACATGCATGTGTAGCTGACTCATACCTTGCTAAGCTGATCATTCTATCAGCTACTTATCAATCTGCATAACTGATTGCCTAACAGTGTTCAAAACTTTGACATACTGTCACTTCGAGTACCTACGGAGAGCGCAAACTATAACATTAGATCAAATCTCTTTTTTTTAGATGCTTCTTCTTGGTGTCGATGGTTCTAAGGTGTCGATAGATCTAGATGGTGATGATCTATCTAGATAAGCTTTGCCCAGTAGTTAGCGACTGCTACTCCAGGAGGGGTGGCCTCCACTAGGTTGCTCAATGTGCAGGTGTTTGGGCACTGAGGACAGGACAATAGGTGTTATATTGTCTGCACAGCTCCACAATCGCACTCCACTGAGATGACGTCAGAGAAACCCCATTTGGCCATATTAAACTTGCAGCGGCCAACTTGGGTCCGGAGTCGATTCAACGACTTCCACCTTGGCCATGCTAAGTCGTTCCCTGAGACGAGTTCTTCCGCTGGCTCTTAAGAAGTCTTGTGGTGGGGGATAGGTTAATTGCCAGAGTTTGCAACGAGCCTCGTTGGGGTGACCGATTAAGGGATTTGTGCAATTTAGGAAATTCCCGCGGCTTTTGAGGCGGTTGGCAGGCGGTACTGACTTGTAGAGAGGGTGTCTGTGGTCGTTTTCTTGTTTTTGTTTTTCAATAGAGCAGGCAATATTTTGTCGGACTTTTGGGGGGGCTATTCCGGCAAGCGGATATAGTAAGCTTAGAGGGGTGGGCTTGATGCAACCAGTGATCTTCTCACATGTTTAATTGAGGGTGACATCTACTTCTTTAGCGTGGGCGGATCGGTGCCACACTGGGTACGCGTATTCCCCAGCTCAGAAACAGATTAAATAAAGTATTTTTTTTTATATTAAACAGCTAGTGACAGAGAAAATAAAACTATGACGACATAAAATAATTGTGATTTGTCTTCCAATTGGAACCACAATTTGATTACTATTTCGTGCCCAATCACATGGAGACCATGTGCAGTGCAGTTGGAAGCTGACGCAAAAATATAACCATCTGAAATAGGGCGCAGAATTTGGGAAAAGGGAGGCGGCTCACGTTCTAGGTCGTTTCAGGTGCAAAGAATGTCCATCGCTATACAGTGCGGCAATGCGGCAAGCGTTATGGTGCAAGGGTTCTTTGTACCAGGAATGATGAGGGGTGGGTTATTTGATTCAGTTTTCTTACGCATATTTAATTACTGAGCTTATTATTTATGTTCAGTTATAACAATAAATTGTCTGTATAGCAAAATAAATCCTTCATAGAAATTCCTAAATAAAATATGAATCACCGACGTTGGTAATAATCTCATAATGCCAATCATTATAAAATCTTGATTCTAGATTACCTACACGTCGACAGAAATTCTACGTTATCTACACAGAAAAATAAATAATATGCTGTTGCAATGATTTGACGAAAATGTATACCTAACATAGTTAAAATATATGTATATGCGTTTATTGCACAACTATTATATTTGTGAACATCATCGTTTTATAAGTTGAGATTACAAATAATCTATAAAAATAGCAGAAGAACGAGTCATTCGGAGACGAAGTCAGTCGAAGATCAAATCGGATCATATATTATTACTACTTGTTAATAATTCTTGTTATATCGGATTTAGTTATGATTGTTATTGGAACAGATTTCACAGGCTGGTCAATCGTCATAGATACTTTATATTATTTTCGACAAACCGAACTAGAGCTACCTACATAATTATGTAGAACAGAACTACATATTATGTAGAGTACAAACGGTACATAATAAACTTTACTAGAACCTAATTACTGGTCTTTTTTTATTGTCAATACAAGTCTGCCTCGTGCAGGACAATTTATTAGTAGTAACAAACATATCATAAACTATAACTATTAAAATTAACCTACTTAAAATAAAAACTAATACTAACTAAAAGACCCGGGGCAGAGGGTAACGTGGCCAGAATGCTGGCGGCGTTGCCTCGCTGAATTGCTATAGTATTTTTTTAGCCAAAGTAAATGCCAGCATTCTGGTCACGTGTCACCTCTACCAGTCGCCTAGCCAGATCTTTATACAAAAGGTGAGCGTCCAGCCCCCACGGACCTAAAGTCTCAACCCCAAATGGCACAAAATGGTCTTAATTTTGTCTCATACAAAATTTAGAAGACGATTCCGTATCGGCATCTAAAACATGTGATATCTTTACAACTTTTAGTAATTTTCTAGAGTATCACTATTACTACCCGTTCAAAGATCATTAGGCTACCCCTGCACGGGTAGCATGACAAGGGACAAATTGTCTTTCCACCATTATATCCCCTCGAATAGAAAATAAAGTATCGATTGACAATGACAGCTAAGATGGTTTTCTCCCTTTGCCGTTTTACCCCCGCAAAAGTACTTAGTCCTAGTCCTGTAATGAGTAGACGTATTCAGTTCTTTTCTTTAGACTGGAAAAAGCGATGCCATGTTACAGTACATTTCTGCGTGATAGGTACCTATATGCAGAAACATGACACTCTTTACACCCTACTTACCGGCACTGTACTGTAGGAATACGTATGTAGTCACGGCTCGTGGCTTACAATTTTCTGACCCCTTTCTTTCCTGTGTAGCCGTGTGTTCAAATTACCTACTAACTCGACTTTTTTTTACATTGGTTTAAGCTTAAAATAGCCCAAAGATATGAAGATGCCCATGCACAGTCTTACATCAAGAGTGAAAAGATCCTGTAAACGAATTAATGTATTTTATTTATTTATTTATTTTATTTCAAATAGGTTTGCGTTTGACTACACACTGCCTGATGTTAAGCAGATATGCGGTCTAGGATGTAGCACGCTTACCTAGAAGATACCTATTTACTCGAGATTTGAAGACACCTACATTGTACTTTAGCAGAAAGACAGACTCAGGCAAAGCGTTCCACATTCTGGCAGTTCGTATGAGGAATGTGGACTCAAAACGCTTGGTTCTAATGGCGTGGGATGTCCACCATAAAAGGGTGGCGCTTTGGTCGCGTATGTCTAGCCGTACGATAGAAGAAAGGGGCAGGTTGGACCAGATTGTGAAACTCCTGGACGCACTCACCGAAGTGTATCCGATAGTAGGCTGACAGAGACCTAAGGTGAGAGCAGTATTCCATGCAAGATGTATAAACAAAACAAAACATCATCCATCCATAAACCAAAGGACGTCCACAGTTGGAGCTGGTTTCTGCTAGGTCTCCCCTATAGATAGCCAATAAGACCGGTTGGAAGCGGCTTGCATCCAGCTCGATCCTGCTGTCCTGATGAGGTCAACTGTCTAGCCAAAAAGTCAAAAATAGCCCAGTGGATTAGCAACTTTAAATAGATATTATAGTGTGGACCGGATTTAGATCCATTTGCACTGCAAGTTTTTTATTTATGCAGGATGATATTTTGTTGCTAAATCTATTATTGTTGTTATTAATTATGTTAACATTCTATATTTGACTAGCAAAAATAGAAACTAATCAGAATTGATTTTCCTCCTTTTTAAATAGGTCATTCCTATATATTTTCATGAATTACGATATGATGTGTTTAACTATTTGAAATATTATTTTTTTCCTCTTTTTGTCTATTTTACTGAATAAAAATGCGTAAAAAGCAACTCTAGTCGGGACTCAGAAAAACTTGAGTCGTTATAACTTTATAAACATCTTCTAGTCCTTTTCCTATTAGAAGAGGTCGGCACAGCGCATTTCCTTTTGCCACTTCATTCTATCATACCCACGTCATCTCATCATCAACTCCTTTCACACGCTATACATCCATACTGCTTTGGTCTTCCACTTCTACCGCTTACTTTATTTAGATTTTTTATTGGCTCTCCTAAATTTCCTTCACATGATAATTCCCATACTAAGATGGTCTAACTCTTTGGTGTCTTAGTCACTGCTGCTACTTCCAAAGTTCTCCTAACATCATCATCATCATCCGCAGTCTTCTTTATGCCACTAGCGACCCGCCCCAGCTTTGCACAGGTGTATCATAAATGTAAACATTCCTCTTGAATCACTTTATCTATTAAAAAAACAGCATCAAAATCCGTTGCGTAGTTTTAAAGATATAAGCATACAAAGCAGACAGCGGGAAGCTACTTTGTTTTATACTATGTAGTGATAGTGATTTGGCTCGGTCCATACTCATTATTACTCATAATAACTCGGCTGCAAGCATTTTTTCAGTTCTTAAACAAATTTGAGTGTCCATATATTTGTGTAGAGGTATAATTTAGTATCGACGTCCTAAGTATTAAGTTACAAAATATAAACCAGAAGTTTTTGCTGCAAATGCCTTTTAAAAAACAACGGCTGCGCAAAAAACACGAGTACGACAGAGGACGTGGTTTCGCCTTGGAACTCTACAGGCTTCAATATCCACCTTATGTCGGAACATTTTAGCACTTCTTTCAAACATTTTCACAGTTTTCTTCATAAACTGGTTGGATAAAATTAGACTAAGGATTTCGAAAGGTTGATCTTGGCATTTAGGTTTGCCTTTAGGTATCATTTAAATTTATTAATTTGCGCATATTGTGCATTTGCATTAATGATTGGCATTCTATTTTTATACGCATATTTTATTAGGTTTGATTATATTATAGAATCATCGTAATTATTAATAAACATATTATACCTGACCTAGGTCTATACTTGATCTATAAAATTGAATTTGCTATGTATATTACATACGTTTGCATGCACATGTACGTTTGCATCCAAAATATGGATTGCTACTAATTTCTTAATCAAATAGTGGTCCTTATATTTTCATGCTATATAGATAAAATAAACATGATAATTTTAATGTTATCTAAGAAATGATGTAAGTAGGTACATACATTACGTTTTCCGTAAATAAACAAATTGAAGATTTTCGTTTGAAACGAAATTATGATAATTGTGTGCCGCTTTTTTCAATTCGTTTAGAAGCTCTAATAATTTAATAGTCAACGCATTTATAAAAATAGTCCAACTTGTAAATATTCACAGTTATATATATAACATCAACAGTTCTTGATATATAGGGTTACTAGCTGCCCGGCCACGCGTTGCTGTGGCTAAATAAATTAAAATTGCGACTATAATTTGAGATTTAAACTATTCTATCTCTCAAGTTGGATCGAACTGCACATGGTGTGCGAATTTTATTATAATCGGTTAAGTGGTTTAGGAGTCCATTGAGGACAAACATTGTGACACGAGATTTATATATATTAAGATTGGCAATCAATTAGCATCCTTTTAGAGACTTATTCTGTACATCAAAACTAACAACTTTTGTTCTTCGACTATTGTCATAAATAAAAAAAATAGCTGTTCCATACATTTTGTCAAAGGTGAACGATATTTTTCTATGGAACAAGGTTTTTTTAGATTTGATAAAAGTTGTTGAACAAAAGTTGTTAGTTTTGATGTACAGAACAAGCCCTAAAAGGATGCTAATTGATTGCCAATAACCCTGTATATATCTTTGTGCTAGCTTCATAATTTCTGTAGGTATCTTGTGACTTTAGCAATCTATCCGGGAAATAACTTTTTAATATTATAATGATAAATAAGCGTCATTTTTGTTTCAATTTATGACTTAATAAAATAAATTCAGGACATTACGAATGTCCCTGGGGCCAACCAGTTCGTGCAATACTTCCGCAACTCCAAGTGAAGATTGCTTTTGTCCTTTGTTTGTATTAATCGTATTGAAAGAAATTTAAAAATTGCATTTACTGCAAATTGCATATTATGCTGCTCGTGGGTATCGGACTGCTCCCGGCATATAGTCAAAGTCTAAGTCAAATCATTTATTGCAACGTATGTTTACATGCGGTTCTTAGTTAACATGTTTTGTATAGTTATACATATGACCCTATAAGGCTATGGCAATGATATTATTTGTATTGGAATGATTTATTATATACACATTATATCGTAGTTTAAAAACCGGACAAGTGCGAGTCAGGCTCGCACATCGAGGGTTCCGCACAAATCCAGAAAATTTCACAAAATTGGGAAGTAAGTTGTTGAAATCTCTAAACTAAAACCATCGAAAAAAAGTTTTGTTTTCACGCTTCTCGACATTCATCGAAAATCACACATTGTTAAAATAATTAAAAACCTGTTTAAGCATGTGCTAATGAAGTTCTTTTATATGATACGTACCTTACATGATACGATTTACTCACTTTGAATTTTGAACCCGTATTTTGTGAATTTTGAGGCACTATTTTTTATGATTTAAATACAAATGTGCAGTTTTCAGATTTATTCCTATATATATGTGTACTCTGAGACAATGCTTCTCGATAAATTTCATAGTTCTATGTCAACGGGAAGTACCCTGTAGGTTTTGATTTTTGTGAGTGTCGAAATATGCGGTTTTTTACGACATAAACGGCTCTAACTTTTTTAAACGATAACTGAGAAGTTTTTCTTTTACATAACTGCAAGAAATCATAGATATACGTATACAGTTTAAATTTCAACTCGATATCTTTAAGCGTTCCCGAGATAAAGAGTCTTGACATACACACAGACGGACAGACGGACAAAAAAGTGATCCTCTAAGGCCTAAGGGTTCCGTTTTTTCCTTATGAAGTACGGAAACCTAAAAACTGTAATTTTAATTTTTTTTTAGGTTTAGATTTATTTTAGTGTAGATTCCTCTAGTAAAGCCTTAGTTTTAAGAAATATTGTTCAAATCTTATTAAAAAAGTAATTCTTCTCCATCGTATCGATGATCCAAATAGGTATCTGTTTACAAGGCCTGTGCTTTTATAAGATATGCATTAAAAAAGTAATGCATATCTTAAAGAGTACCGGCTCTGTGGAGTGTAACAAATAAAAAATGCAAGTAGGTAGATACTATATTTAATTTAAGTAAAAAAAAACCAATAGATTCGCAGCGCTTAAGGTCTCTATCTCATTACGATACTATGAGCATGGTAATGATATCATTACCGTGTTATTAGTAGATCTCGTTATCAGTAAGCTGAGTGTGAATTTTGTCGTAAACATGACGCGCTCTTCGGCGAGCGCGTAAGCATGTAGTTTGTATGAAGAAATGTACAGCGCCACTAGCGGCGCGTTTTTGAAACACAACAAGTTCATACAAATTACATGCTTACGCGCTCGCCGAGGAGCGCGTCATCTTTACGACAAAACTCACACTCAGCCTACTGGACACATTCGGAGTGGAGGACGCTCCAGTCATACTAGTATCAAAGAAGATATAATAATACTACGTAACAAAACACAAGATTTTCTTTTTATATTAGACTATAAACCATCCTAATAATACGTATAAACCATCCTCTTGAATCATTCTATTTACCTATTTAAAAAACGCATCAAAATCCATTGCGTAGTTTTAAACATAGGGACAGACAGACAGACAGAGAGAAGCGACTTTGTTTTGTTCTACGTAGTGATGAAGCGGGGGTTTTTTTGTTTAATTTATTAATGACAAACAATTTAATCGTTTTTATAGCCGAAAAAGCCTGCAGTCTTTCGTGATATGGTGACTGAGGGATTTCTAATTTAATTGAAGTTGATTATCTGAATTACTGATTAGATATCGTGTATTATTGTGATGCACAGGCTTTTAAAAACACAGTCACTACTCAACTATGTGTATTTCATTTTTAAACAAGATATTTCGAATTAAGTAACTTCGAATTAACTAACTCGTTTAGTATAATTACTTACGCTATGAAGAACTTTAAATAAATAAATAATTATTTATGTGTAACAAATATTAATAACTTGAACATAGTACTTTAGTCAAAAGTGACAAAAATAACAATTTAAAGATATTGAATAATATTGAACTTGATTGATTGATTTTTTAATTTTGACATAAATTTAAAGCTTTCCTGTGTTGCGATGACTAGTTTCTTCCGGGGGATAAAGAAACAATGGTTTTGATAATGTTAAAATAATATCCATAAAACGTTATATATAAGTATTAACATTTTTTGGAGCATGCATTAATTATTATAATAATACAGAAGTAAATGTAAAACAGTGCTCATTGATAATGAAATATGACAAGTATGACATATGTAAATATTTGAATATTATGTTGTATATTATTATTAACTAGTTTTTATGTAAGTGTGTTTGTTTATCTGACGGTTCGTAATAATTCTTCAGTCTCTTTGTATTGTAGATTATTAAGGGACTTATTAACTTTAGAGAAAGGATGCCTACTAACAATTAAAGTGTTCGAACTTTATTTCTCCAACTTCATATCTATGGCGTCAGCTATCTATCTACTTACCCTGTATAAGTATAACTGTATAAGTTCACCTTGGCCAAAAGTATAAGGCACCTTTAAAAAATCAAAATGCATGTTTACTTCTTAACAAATAACTGAGTACTTATCTTAAATGACTTACCGGGGTCATAAATGACTTCTTAGAATATCAAGCGGCTCTTTGTTAAGGTCATAAAACACCTAGTGACCGGAAACAAAGGATTCGGTTTTGTTTCGGTCTTATCAGTCAATGTTTGGTCACTTGTGTTCTGGACTCTAACAAGTAAACAAGCTTTCATTTCTGTTGATGTGATTAAATTGACACCTAATTTTGTTAAAAATGCTAAAAAGGAGTGAAATTAGTTTAGAAGATAGAGTGAAAATACAGGGTACCTAATACTTTTGCCAAGGCTGTATTTTTATAGAATGTATCTATCAAAATTGAATCCGTGTTTGAGATAATAATGTTAAGGTATAAACCGCGAGATAGTATTTCTAAACCTACGATCTCTGGACTTGGTAGCTAAAATGAGAAAATGGTACATACTTGATAGTACAGTTTTCTTAAAAATGGCACAGTGCCAATATTAATGACTGACAATGTATAAAAATATATAAAGAACAAAGACAAAGGGAACCGCATCGGCATGCTTGTCCATCGTGCGACACTTAATTACGTACCTAGATTTTTTTATACGTAACGGGCTTGATTACTGTGCTTTTATTATGTTGATTTGTATGAAATTCCTTTATATCCAAAAGATGTAATGTAGACTTCCTTTAAAAAAAATGTATTTAAGACGTGAGTCGTCGATTCTAACTTTAGGACCGCTGAATTAAAATGTCTAACTTATCTTCTGAAATCTGATTAGAGTATGTACTTACCTACTGAATACTCAATCTTCGTCGTTATTTTACCTGCTACTAGAGTTTGTGCAAAAAGAGAACCGTCGTTGCGTTATGGTGGACTAACAATACGATTTTTATCAGCAAACAAGGTCCTACGTACCAAATAGGTACTTGGTAGACGCGAGTCTACTGATGAAAACCGAATTGGTGTCTACTAAGTATCAAACACTTTTAACATTTGATGAACTCCAGCCTTAGTTGTACTAGCAATGACAGAGCAGTTTTGACAATGAACCAAAATTAATAAAATAGCACACGGGCGACTTCACCTACGACGATACTCTTTTTGCACAAGATCTACTGATTATAAACCATTTATAAACCTATCACAGCCACATGCCGGGACGTATCTGACGTATATACGTAGATACGTCATGGGATTTATTCTTCGGACGATGCTGGTTTCCTAACGATGTTTTTCTATAACGTCAGTTTTTTCAATCAGTTATTAAATTCATCATCCTCGCATTCCTGCTCTTATCCCACTAGTTAGGATCGATAGAGCACGTTTTCTTTCATTACATTTCCGTCATTATATCATACGTCATATCAACATCGTCTCTTGTTATTGTGTCTCGCATGACATCTTCCAGACATCCCCACTCTTTGGTCTGCCCCTTGCTACTGCTTTATGATTCCATAATTTCGTCCTCACACAAGTAATATTTTCAGGTTTTGCCTTGAGCGCCATGCTGCAGGTGGTGTACTGCATGATAGACAACCTGGGCCCTTGGTGGTACATCGCCACATCAATCCCTTACTCCCTCACCGGCGGCTTCACAGTCCTCTTCACTGGAGCATTTTGCTATATCAGCGACATCACCTCTACGGAGAAGAGATCTCTTAGGTAACCGCCACAGGCATACCAATAACTCTCCACATTCACTCACCACCAGTTAAGGACAACTAATATCCAGACCCAGGACAGGGTTTTTTAATTCATCAACCAGGCAGAGCTACAACCAACTGCGCCGGGAGGGAGGGTCGTCATAGGCCCTGGTGTTAACACTTTTAACATTTGATGAACTCCAGCCTTAGTTGTACTAGCTGTAAAATACAGCAGTAAAATACGATGCTTGTCTATAGTAAGAGCAGTCTAAAAGAAGACTTCTTGCCTCGTGTGTGCCATTTGCCTGAGGACGGTGACAACCCTGTATTTGTATTTGCTTTTTCCGCCTTTTTGGCATTATCAAAAAATTTGCGCTTCCGCTTAGGCATGTCAAGTTTTAACAATAAGTTAAAATTAAACAAAGAAAAAGTACATAGGCTTGTTAATCACTATTTTTAGCCAGCTAGGAAATGGCAGAGCTACTCTCAAGCCTTTCTATCATCTACATATTGTTGATAACTATAATAAGCATTTTAAGTTAGTTTTTCCTTATCATATTTTTTGAATTTATTTTCATTTAAACCTAATATTTCACTTGGAATTTTGTTATAATACAGTAGTTTCCAAGAAAGAAGAAGACTTCTTGCCTTTTTCGAGTCTAAAGTGAAGAAAGGTTTCGTTGCCGCACGAAGCTGTCAAGCCATATAGTATCGAGTTTTTTAAGTAGGTAGGTACTGACCGCTCCAGTACATTTCCCTGGATATTCCGATGCTCCTAAAAGCATACAAAGGTAGATTTTATCTG
Source organism: Hypomecis punctinalis (assembly GCA_949316475.1). Taxonomy (NCBI): domain Eukaryota; kingdom Metazoa; phylum Arthropoda; class Insecta; order Lepidoptera; family Geometridae; genus Hypomecis; species Hypomecis punctinalis. Next base: position 13,494,396 of record OX438813.1, read on the forward strand.
GACCATATGGTCTACATGGTGCCTTTTGCTTTAATTTGTTAAATGTGGACCTTTTCTTTCAGGATGACAATCATGGAAGCTTCAGTATCCCTGGGCAGCGTCATAGGTTCAGTCGCCAGCTCCTACTTGCTACGAGCAGTGGGGAACGTGTATCTGCTACTGATCACTGCCTCTTTGAATGTGTTAGCGTATGTTTACGCCAATGTGTGGATACAAGAGTCTTTGAGGGGTGCAATCCCGGTAAGTTATACCTACGGCTGTTGTTTTGCAAAGAGTAGGGGCTAGCAGAGAAACGTATTCTCATCACCAAAGATTTTTTTTACTATAAGGATGACTAAACCTGGAATGGCGAATGAATATCTACTGTTCCTTACATTTTATCGATGGATTTTTGTATGGCTCGGTCGATTTTTCTCAGCGCTTTCGGTGTTGGTCCTATCGTAAAAGCTATTCATCATGATGAGTATAGAAATGTACATCTGAACGTCCGCTTGCAAGGCAACATTGTAAATACAATTCAAACAATTTACCAAAATTCAAGATATACCTAATTAATAGTCGCAAATAAGTATAAAAGTGCTTGAAATTTCATTATTCTTAATGTATTCGAGAAGAATATAAGGAGCAGGGTGGTACCTAATCAAAGGAGAAAAAAAAATTTTTTTCTCATTCAGCTAGTTACACTATTTTTCTCGTTTTTTTTACTGTTTTATTAATTTTTTAGTAGAAGAGTTTTAGTATTTGTATTTCTCCGAATATTTAGTTAGTATAGGTTTAAGTACCTATCTACTATTTGAGAGAAATATTTAAAATGTTTATTTTTGTTATTAAAAAGATACGTTGTTTACTCAACTTTGTACATAATTGGCAGTATATATGTAGATTCCGCCCATTCAATCTAGCAAAAACAGAATTTTATCTTTCGCGTTACACGATGACACATTGATGTGATAAGTGATAATGATAAACGTAACTATCGAACTTCAACAACAATAATAAAATTAATTTAAGATTTGCTTTTATCGGGACTGTAATGTAATTTTCAATTTGTATTTGTGAATATTTTTCGTCCTAATCTTCATTTTTGACCGACGAATCACCGGAGGAGGTATACAATTCGACGCGTATATATATATATTTTTTTATGTATAACCACGCATAACTTTTTTCATAGTAGTCCGATTTCAATAATTCTTTTCTTATTGAAAAGAGTATACTTCGATATTGGTCCCATTTAAATTTTATTGAAATCGGCTGAGCCATTTTTGATAAATCAACAATAGTGTAAAAAATGCTACATCGTTCCGTGCGTAATATTTGCGATCTGGCGATGCGCCCCGGCTTCGCACAGGTGTATTATACATATAAACATTTCTCTTGAATTACTCTATTTAAACAAACTGCATCAAAATCCGTTGCGTAGTTTTAAATATATAAGCATACATGGGGACAGACAGCGGGAAGCGACTTTGTTTTATAAAACAAAGTCGCTTGCCGCTGTCTGTCCCGCTGTGTATACTACACATATTATGTAATGATTCTGTACACGGGTGAAGTCGGTCATGCTATTTTTTGCAAAAAATAATTGTCATATAATTATATCGTCTTCATAAATCTATCAAAGGGTTGTCCCCTTTGATAGATTTAAATGAGAGCACTTAGAAGCGGTAAGGTTGCTATAAATACAAAATCCCCCAAAACCTGTATACATACCTATATAATATGAGCTCTATAACTCAGGGCCGGACCGCGAGTTTAGGGGGACACTGGGCTAATCCTACTTAGGGTTTTCTTTTTTTTTTAAATTTAATTCCTAATTACTTAGAGTATTGGAAAAAAATAAGACAGTAAAATATTTTATTTATAAACCCTAAATTAATAAGGTTTAACCCTAGGGTTTTATCGCAGGATTCGCAGGGCTGCAAAGCCCACGATTTGTTCAATTTAGTAAAATTATAGATTTTTTTGCATTGTCGTCTATTTTTGACTTTGTCTTAACTGGCCTAGCCTGCGCCCCTGGAATTCACAGGGTCCTGGGCTGAAGCCCAAAACGCCATATGGTAGATCCGGCCCTGCTAAAACCAGAAGAACCAGAAATCCCATCCTCTTAGCTTTTGAAATATAGTCAATTTTAGAAATGTGACCAAAAATTCTTCCTTGTGGTACTCCAGTTCATGCTACAGCTCGGGTTTTCAACAGTATTTCAATTTTATGATTAGTTCGTAAAGCTGAATAAACGTGCTACAAGTTGCACTCAAAAATAAAACTAAGAATTGCAGTTTTTAAAAATTATGGTATTTTGCTAGATTTGTGATTATTGATGAAATACTTAGGTACTCGTAGTATCTCTGGAAGACCCTACACACTGCAAAACAACTTTCTGTGTCGATATGTTCCTCCATACTTTACTATCCTTACTTCCGTACTATCCTTATTAGGTGTCGATTTATTGGTATGTTAATCTTTATTATAGATATTTTTCTTGTCTCTTTCTAACTCATACCATATTAAATCAATGCATCTATCCCTCTGGTAGTTTTACAGGGTTATTTCTAATCAATTAGCATCTTTTTAGGGCTTATTGTGAGCATCAAAACTAACAACTTTTGTTTTGCTACTTTTGTCAAAACTCAAAAATATTTTTGTTGTTCCATAGAAAAATACTCGTATTGTTCACCCGCGAAAAAAATGTATGGGACAGCTGATTTTTTTTTTTTGAGTTTTGACAAAAGTTGTTAGTTGTAAGCCCCTAGAAGGATGCTAATTTATTAGTAATAACCATGTATATGCACTAGAATCTAGTGCATATAACTGTGAAGAGTTGCCTATATCTAGTGACTAGATATAGGCAACTGCCAACTCTTCACAGTTTGCAGTTTCGGTTGCTATAACGCACTGTCTATTAGAACATCATGCAAGTTTCAAGCGGATGATAACAATGATAAATATGATAAGACACAAGTATTTATCACTTTACTATCAGTCAACAGGGTCGATGATAAAGCTATTATGTAAATTTTGTAATTACTTACGTTAAAACCTCATGAATCACGTTTAATAATTTAGGTACATTGTGATGACATGTACTCACAATGTTATTTCTGTGTGTATTTAACCTAATTAATAATTTAATAGTATTACTTACTTACCAATTGATAGCGACTTTATTAAAATTATAATATGTGAGATTTATAATATAAATTATGGCAGATATCGCTATCAGCGATAAGGTCGCCCATTGTTACACTGTTTATGTAACTATCTTTGTTTATTTCTTGGTGTGCAATAAAGAGCTTATCTATCTATCTATGCATGTACTGTTCGTAAATAGGTACCTACTTATAAAGTTATAATACAAAATAAGTAACAACTTTTTTAACTTCTGATACTATTTTCTAATATTGTTCTTGAGTTATGTTTTGGTTAGATATACTGAGCGCAACACAAATCGACAGGTGAGATGTTAGCCGCAGATGACACTTCGCCGTGATTGGCTAATCATTGCGCATGTGTGCACAATTCCAACGCCGCGTGTCGTATTGCGTAGAGAGCGTGCGGGAGACATGATGTTGGCGGGCGGGTGTGCTCCGGCGTCTCGTTTCTCTGGCTCCCGCGAATGCCTATATTTCGGCTTTTGCGCAGTGCTCTGCGCATAACTTCTCATCCGTCGATTAGTGTAGCGCTGGTACCTATCCGGTTTCAAAAAATCGATAATAATTTAAAAGTATAACATCGATTCGAGCGTTTCATAATTTGTACCTACGTAGATTGCAATGCTTGTAGTCGGTTAGGTACCTATGCTATTTTGGTGCAGAATAATGTTCTCCGATTAATCATCAAACTAATTCATTAGCATACTCACTCACCCGGTTATTCTTATGCCCTCGTCAAGACATTAAAAGTCTTAGACGTTGATTTTTAGGGACCCGAACCAAAAAACCAAAATTGTTGCTTGTCAGTCTTAGCTTTAGGTTACCTTTGCCATGTTACATATTTGAGACTTTTCTAATTGATTTTTATGCTATGAATTTCCCATGTAATCCTCCCATAGTACAAATATAACCCATATGGAATCATACAGTCAAATTGAGGCCAGATGGCAGCGTAGGTCGTCCACCCAAAAGGTGGATAAACGACTTCATTAGGACCACAATATAAGGACCGTAAGACTGGATGCGTAATTTATAAGTAATAATTTGTAACAAAAAATAAATAATCCACAAATTGAATTTTTTGTTGGAACTATTTTGGAAAATGATTCGGCACGCAGGACGTCGACCGACAAGGTGGTGAGACGAGCTGATTGAGATTTGAACGCACTGGATGCAAGCCGTTTTCAAATATTAACAAATCGAAAACCAAAGTAATGATCATTGACCGAGCTGGACAGAGCGCACGCACAGGGAACTGGCTGATCTGGAATGTGTGAAGGGGTTTGTGTACCTGGGCTCAATGATCAGCGATCAGGGAGGCTGCGAGATAGAAATTCGGAGACGTACACAGATGGGCAAAGCCGCTATGGGCAAGATGACGAAGATCTGGAGAAACAGGAATATCTCCAACGCAACCAAAATGAGACTTGTAAAAACGCTGGTATTCTCGATATTCTTGTATGGCTCCGAACCATGGTCAATTCGCGCGGCTGACCGCAAAAAGATCGAATCTTTTGAAATGTGGTGTTGGACGTACTGTGTGGTGTTCCACGGTATGCGTAACATTCTCCATGTTACGCATACCGTGGACAAACCAATAAGTCCGTCACCAATAAGTCCTTTCTTGAGCAATTAAAGATTAAGACTAGGCTTTCCACAGTTTGTTATCAACGTGTCTTAACTTACTTTGGTCACATCGCCCGTAGGCAGCCCGATAATTTTGAGAAACTGGTTCTAGTTGGAAAAGTAGAAGGCAAAAGACCACGTGGACGCTCACCTACCCGTTGGTCTGATCAGATTAAGTTGATAACCGGGCTTTCAGTTTCCACTGCTCTGAAGAAAGCCGAAGATAGGGCGGAGTGGAAGCAACTCGTCACTGATTCCGTCAAGGCATTTCAAGACGGGCACGACCTTCAGTAATGAAGAGGACGAATAAGAAGAAGAAGCATCCTTTTAGGGGCTTATTCTGTACACCAAAACTAACAACTTTTGTCAAAACTCAAAAAAAAAACAGCTGCTCCATACATTTTGTCGCGGGTGTACCTACGATATTTTCCGATGGAACAACAATTTTTTTTGAGTTTTGACAAAAGTCGCAGAACAAAAGTTGTTAGTTTTGATGTACAGAATAAACCCCTAAGAGGATGCTAATTGATTAAGAATAACCCTGTAGAAGTGCAGCAGCTGCTGTCATATGTATATTTGTTTCTCTTTCACGCAGCATCCGCAGCAACAACTTGATTAACTTAATTTTTGGCACAGAGGTATCTCTGTGATATTTGGCATGGTAGTTCAACGGTCGGAGAGTGTCATGTAGGGTAATTTTTGTCCCGGAAAAAATACAGAATCCTGTGGAAAGTTAGTACATAATTACCCGACTGCCAAGGAAGAGTATTGTATTTTTAAAACGATTTTGATTGTTTTCAGGGTTCCCTCTCGTCAGTGCTCGATCTCTTGCTTGTAAAGGAGATGGTCCGCGAATGCTTCAAGCGGCGGCCCAATCACGGACGTGCGCAGCTTCTCCTGCTGACTCTGGCCAACAGCCTGACCATCTTCATTATGTATGGAGTCATGAGCTTGGAGTATTTATATTCGAGGGAAAAACTGCATTGGACTTTGCCGGTAAGAATCAGAAATATAATATGTCTTTTAGGACGTTACTAGTGTCGTCTTATGTTAAGCATCACATATTTTGCCCTTATAGCAAATATATAATAATACTACGTAGGTACTTATAGGGCCGAAAATTCTAGAGGTGATGTTAATAGTAGATTAGTAGCCAAGGGCTGTAAGGCATCAATTGCAGCCCGATATATTTTAGTATTATAGTTCGAGGGTGCAATTGGTGCTTACACCCGAGCTAACTATTCTGCTTTAGATTTCGGTTGTGAGGTAAGTAGAAAAAAACCGGCATTACAAGAATAAAACATGTTATTGAAATTGAGAGGTATATAGGACAAGATCAGTTAATACATCGTCAAATCTGCTGACGATAACGTTTCATCCACCTTTAACAGTAAATTACTTACCTACCGCCCTAGGGCTTTTCTAGCTACATTATGACCCTAGAGCGCTAATTAGTCACCTACAAGCCCCATTTGGAGGTAATAAGAACCTACTTACCGAACATGAGAGATGTAAAAGTAATGTCTTTATTTTTTTTTTTTATAAATTGTCTACTTATCTATAATTTTAAAACTTTGCTAGAAAATCGATAAAATCTATTGCACCACCATTAAAAAACGGCTAACAGACAGCGTGACCCAGAATTCTTAACTAAAATGTAGTGTAACAAAACCCTGGCGCTATATGCATTTGCTCTATGAGTACCGAATATGTCTTTTTGTCCGTAAGCACTAGAAACATGGTCTGCGAAATGTTAAATACTCTATAGAGTGATGGTAGAATAATTGCCATCTTAGATGTTCGGTAGGTTGCCGGTAGGTATATTTTCTCAAATAGGATTTGCAAATGAACCCAAACAAAAAATAAACCAAGCGCTATTCGATGTAATAAAATTTCTTTATTTTGTATCAACTTTTATTTTATTTTTAATATTTTTGATTAGAACTCAAAATTGTCCGAACCCAAAATCAACCATTACGACTAAAACCGAATATTATGGTAATTAGTGTTTTGCATCTTTCAATTAATATAGTCTTACATACGATGAAACTGCAAACCTTTTCAAAATATTGCAGTAAATTGACTTACGAGTATTTTTATTATTATCGAAACTTGAAGTAATATTTTACTATACCGAATACCTCTGTAGGTATTGTAAAGCTATTCCTATTTATTAATTATTTATTTAATTATTTGGCCAAAATAAACGTGATCGTCTAGTTTTATAATGTGATCGTCTAGAAAATATTAAACTCAAATGGACCCTTATACGTTGTGTTTAGATAATAAAATTAGGATAAATAGTGAACCTAAATTAGTTTCAACACTAGCCTATATAAATCTATAAATAACCAGAATATAATAGGTGTTGTCAGTTCTTTGTATCATAAATAGATACAAAAGTAAAATTATAAAAAGGAGAACAAAACAAAATAAAAATAAGTTCAATGCGATTCAAATAAGATGCAGTTTCAGAATAACAAAAAATTACATTCGCTCAGCACATAAAACACATAATAAAATGAAATTAATTAAATTTGAGTACGACAAATTATTACGATGCATGTGACAATATGAAATAAAGAAAGTAGAGTTAAATAAAATCATGCAACTTAGCTTGATTCCGGCTATCTGCTACTCCTTACAGCTACAGCGATCGGTGATCCGCAGTCTGTCCTTCTTCTCTCTTCATGGCCAACTTTATGCTAAAAGAAATACTGATTAATGACATTAGTGCAGTAGGAATAATATTATCTGCTCCTCTGATCTGCTCCAAACTGCATCGCTGCTAACACCATCCTCTGGAAGGAAAACAAGTATGGGATATGGAGTTTAGATCTTTAAGATCTGTAAATTGAAAGCCTAAGCGAATCAGAATGTGGGGCTCCCTGCCATCCTTCACCCCACTCCAAAGCGTTGCCAACAAATCCGTCAGGGTTTAGCCCTAACCACGCCACTAAAGACACTAAATGTTCAAACCTTCTTATCTCTTACTGATCACCATTCATTCATCTCTTAATCCAATCATACATCCAAACACTCTTTTAATATGGTTAGAACCTAAGGTTCTCAAAGTTGGTTATTATTTGGTTCCCTAAGCTAATTTAAGACCAAGGTATTCCTCATGACTCGAAATGATCCCTACAGGAATATCGTGGTCGTGTGGTGTGTGTACCTAGTGCATGTACGAATATCCAGTTGTGAGACAGCGACCATTAGCTGGAAGCCATCATGAACTAGATACTCTGTGTAATCCAGGGCGGTACCGGCTTGTTGACCCTGATGCAAAGGGTGAGGTTCGAAGGGCCCGACTCCAACATCTGATCAGCTTTAAACCTTCGCCCGACTCTTTATTCGTGTTAGCTAGTGTGCACGTGTGTAAGAGAATGATTTTTTATACTAATTTTTCATTTTGAAGAAGAAAAACAATATAGTTCCAGTAAGATATTTTCGTTTTGTGTTAGTTGATGATGAAAACCTTCAATAACCAGATATCTGTGTTAATAATTATATATTATGTTGTGTGTTTCACAATACAAAATCATGTATAGGCGAATATTCCGAATCTCGTACTGCATTCGTGAAACACGAACTTGCAGTGAGAATGTATAAATGTTTTGAATCTCGTTCAATAAACACGAACTCTGAACTCCTTGCGTAGATGTCTGCTCTCCTTCATAGGTGTTTGATCCCCTTACGGGATGAGATAAGTACTGATATATTTTTATAACAGCATAATCATCCATCAGCCATAAGACGCCCACAAAGATGTGCTGGACATAGGACTCCCTCTATAGATCTCCAATAAGACTGGGTTGGAAGCGGCTTGCATCCAGCGCGATTTCCAAACCCCATCATCATCATCAGTTTTCTGCGCTATGTGCCCTGTCCAAGTGTCCATTGACACTTCAATTTCCCAATTCGCTGGGCATAACAGCATAATGTGTTATGTATATCCAAATATAATGAGAATGAATCAGATGCAGAAAATTATGAGGTTATTGAAAGTTTTCATTCAAGCAAGTTATTATTTTTGTTTGTACCAGAACTATAAAACAGCCTAGCTACATGTAGCTGAATTTAAATGTTTTGTAGCATTCATCCAATCAATCTTTCCAAACACACATCCTATATGTCCTACGTGAGAAAAACTAATAAATAGTCTACCCTTAAGATAGCCCAAAAACAATGTAGACAGTAGACCTCTCTGCTTCTGAAAGAAAAAGGACTTTACGCTACCACTATTGTAATTTACCTATCAATAAATCTGATAAGATGGTGGGAGAGAAACGGAGTCTAAGGTAGAATCGTACTTATAGTACCGCTATCTGAAAGTTAAATACTTTGGAAATTAACCTGGAAATAAATACCTTGAATAAAATATGCATTAGTTAGAAATCTTTCTGAGACCTGAGGTAACACAAACTTTATCTTTGACACGGGAGAACCGCAGGAAATAACTATAAAATGATTATAAGGGATAACATCATCAAATATCTGATTTGATCAAAGTAATTAGTTACTGCAAAGACGAATCCTTAAAAGGCATCGCCAAAGGTCTCAAAGAGATTTATGATATATCACTTTCACAACACAAACACTATTCACTTATACACTTGGGAAATGAGCGAAGCGAGCGAGCTCTAATTTCCAAATTTTCACACGCGTTATAATTTAACACCTGAACTATTTTCAAAACAAGTATCGTTTACCGCGGTCTAACCCGGACTGTCCCAAAAATCCTAGCTTTTCCCATACAAAATAATTGTAATCTCGACGAATTCCACGCCTGTCAAATACTTGAGAAATCAATTATAAAAATATTTATGGGTTTGTGCAAAACGGACGAAAAAATTGAAACACTCGAAATCACTTTAGTTTTTGTGAAAATTTCTGACGCTATAAATTATTTCTATTTCCAGTAAGTCAACTTGCTACAAATATAGAGTCTTCGAGAGAAACAATCCTAATATGTGAAGACTATCTAGACATAGTACTCTATCTGTATTTCAGTACCTATATTATTAAGTGATTTGATTTTATATAGCTATAAGGTTTATTTTACATTACAGTCTGCCGTCATACCTGTGAATACTTCATTTATTTCGTAAAACTATTCCAAACTACTATCAATCAGCACATAAGTAACCATAAATTATCATTATTTCATTAATTGAAAGTTATTTTCGCCATAAAATTTAATGCCCTATTAACATACCAAGTTGTCTTACTGTCTAAGTTTATACTGTCTCTACGCGACAGTTGCCACTCAAGTTTTTTTTTTATGGCAGTCAATATGGATTGCATAAAGGACAACTAGGGTTAACACATTTATATTTTTGCCCAACTACCAAAAGAAGAGAGGTTCTCAATTTATACATACTTTCACTTTCTTATAAATTTTCAAAATGTTATTAGAAAATAATATAATTTATATACTCGTTTTTAGAATAATACGTAAGATTGTAATTGTAGTGTCCGATGATTTTTACGTGACACAAAATAACATAACCAAGATATTAATGGTATAAAACTATTTATATTATCGTTATCAAAATTTAGACATTAATACTAATATTTTTAAGTACATTAATACTGAAATTATCTAGGAATAAGTAACATGACCTAAAGTCGAACGTATGTAAAACAACAGAAAACAATGATGTCCGAATCGTAACTTTCTCATATTCAAAATTTACTTCTTTACTTATTTAATACATCTCATGGAAATTAAATGTAATTAAATACATCTGAGACAGTGACAACCCTGTCCTCGGTGTTCGATTTTTACTCAAAACAATATTTCTGTTAACGCAGGAAATAAAAAGGGAAAAATATGACCTGCTAACATGTTCTAAAGATTTTTAGAGAGCCCATACTTCAGGCACTTGAAAATGTAAGGTTTCCAATAATTTGCGGTTGACCTGTGTCAGATAATGGCAATTTTGAACTTTATTCTTTAGTGCTATAGATTCTCCAATAAATACTGAGCAGCAACCTGTCGTGGTATTCCTCCTAGAACTTCTCACGACTAATTTTTTTAAGAACAATAAATATTTCAAAACCCGCATTAGCATGAAAAGGACAGCAAATACAACAATTTTACAAAGTCTGAGAGAGACAGAAAATTTTAGTTAATAATTTATAAGGTGTATAGTCAAAATATAGCATAAGTACATGGAACAGACGTTATGTGTATATATACATACATAACGGCGGTTACAGTATATCTATACTTTATTGTGTAGACAACACTAAACAAAATTAACACATTAATTACATCCATTTATTTTTTACAATTCAATAAATTACGAGTATATACCTTATGAATTATTTAATTTTATAATATTTTAAAATATCATACCTACTCAATGTCAAATCTGTACTACATATTTCTGTTTTGTTTTTGTCTGCGAGTATCAATTTTTATTTTCTAATTTTAATGTTCATAATAAAAGCAAAATCCTAAATAAATATGTATACTGAGCGCCACACAAATTGAAAGATGGGAAGTTAGCCGCAGATGACACTTCGCCGTGATTCGCTAATTATTGCTCATGTGTGCACAATGCCTATACAAATGGCGAAGTAGTGAGCTCGGGCGTAGGGAGCGCGCGGGAGGCACGAGGTTGGCGGGCGGGTGTGCGCCGGCGTCTCGTCTCTCTGGCACCCGCTAACGTCTATATTTTGGCGTTTGCGCAGCTCTTTGCGGCTAACTTCACATTTTTCAATTTGTGTGGCGCTCAGTATACACAACAAAATATTGTTCCTTGAGTAGGAACTTCCGAAATACGGGTTCCCCACACCCAGTTTGGCAGCTAGAGCCTCCGAATAGATGTGCTTTTCAACAATAAATACCTTTTGAATTTTTATTTTTTTTTATTTGTTAATACAACGTAATTCTTTGCAATTGTAGGGATTTCAAGAGATTTTTTTATCGGGGGCTTTTTGTCGAGACTCATGACTTTTTGTATGGAACAGATGTTTCACGCCATTCCATTGTTGGTCCCTTAATAAAAGTTGTCCATAATCATGTATACATTCACCATTTCAATCCATGTAGGTATACATACTTTTTATAGCAACACCCAGTAAAATATGGTCTACATTATTACTCTAAATAGGTATTTCTATTTCAAATTGAATTGACTGCCTCGGTGGCTCAGTGGTTAGTGTCCCTGACTACGGGATCAAAGAGGCGTGGGTTCGATTTTCACCCAGGGCAAGAATTTATGCGATGTACATAGGTGTTTACTCTGTGTCTGGGTGTTATTTGTACAAACTATGCTTATATAGTTTGGTGTCAGAGACCGTGTGTAAGACATCCCCTGATATTTATTTATTTATTGAATTAACACAGATTTACAACCAGTTTGGTTTTCAATCTGTAATTATTATTTTCACATTTTAATTTTGCGAATTATATCTAGGTATAGGTATATTTGCTATTTTGTGAATAATATTTAAAACTAGTTATTATACTAATGGATAATGATTATTAGACTAATGGATATTTGTTTTTGGTTTTTATTTAATTCCTAATTGTATTGTAAATGTATAGACTCTGTCTGAAGTAAATAAAAAAATTAATTAAATTATAGGCCAATGACCTGAAATAAATTAATTTTATTTTTTTATTCAAGGATTACACCAAGTTTTCTGCAACGCACACGACAATAGCCTTCATTGGAGGATTCTTTGGAGTAGTCGTAGTCCAAAAGGTTTTGAGGATAAGCGACTTGGCGTTTGCGAATATAGCGTTTATATCTTCCGCCATTGAGTTTGGCGCCAAGGCCTTGGCCACTCAAACTTGGCACATGTACTTAGGTAAGTAATAGTAGATTATAACCTAGAGAATAAAGTCAAAGTGTAGGTACATGTTCTAAATGAAGAAGTTTTCGTACGAATTATGACGTTCTAAATTTAAACCACTTTACTCCCTAGGGACTTTCATACCACATTATCGCAATGGCATAACTATCGAGATTCAGTTGTCTTGTTTTACTTTGAGATTGGTCACTGTCGAGCAGGTGGTATAAAAGAGTTATAAGCATATCAGTCGTAGGATGTCCACCGGCTATAAGCTTTAATATTTCCAACAGGTTGGAAGCGCTTTGCATCCAGAGCGTTCCTGCTTTCTTAATTAATACTAGGTCATCTGACCACCTTTTCAGCGAACGATCTAGGTACGCTGAACTTTAAAAAATCAGAGTACAAATTAAAATTCTTTCTCTATATTTTTTGGGCTTTTGTGCGTCGACTACTAACATTTAGCTTTAACTTGCATATATATAATACTAGTTTTACCCACGGCTTCGCCCGCATGATATTTAGATTTTTGACGCAATATCATTATAATTTATAGCCTATGTGTTATTCTGATATATAAGGTATATTATTGCAAAGTTTCATCTCAATCCGTTCAGTAGTTTTTGCGTGAAAGAGTAACAAACATCCATACATCCATCCATCCATCCATCCATCCATCCATCCATCCATCCATCCATCCATCCTCACAAACTTTCACGTTTATAATATTAGTAGGATAGTAGGATTGAACTTATAGCTCTTTTAATTATGGTTTTTATCCGATACATTTAGTCGTGAAAATAATAAATTAATCATTGTGGGTCTTGTGTCCTCTAGAAACCACACTTTTGTACCACAGTTATATATTTCTGTCTCGTTCTTCGTAGGTACATATTGGTTATTGGTTGATGAGTCAATATTACCGACACTATAAAATGATTTACATAAGTATGTACCTATAACAGCAACATAATAACATGACTCAATCTAGTTTTTGCATTATTATGGTGCCTATTCGAGGATATAATTTTCGAAAAAGTTTTAAGTAGTAAACAAATGATGACTTCAGATTTCTTAGTCATATCTGACTATTTTTTTTTCCAAAACTGATATTCATCATCAGAATGATGTACTAATAAAATACTTTGATAAGTACATATTTTCTTAAAAGTTATTTTCTTTTAAGTTGTTAGTTTTGATGTACAGAATAAGCCCATAAAAAGGATTCTAATTGATTAGATATAACCCTGTATAGGTAACTGATTAAATACATTGTTATGTACTTTGTAGTTATTTTATTTAAAGATAGAATCTGTCGATTCTCTTTTTTTGGTATATTGTGTATTTTTTTTGTAAGCCACGAGAGCCGCGGCATTTATATGTAGCATTGGCGCATAGGTGTATTTTGTTAATATAATTTATGTGCCTGCGGAGCGATCAGTCTTACACACATATGTATGTTATAGGCTGAATATTTATACTCTAAGGGCTGAATTAAACATCTTCGCAGCTGTGTATAGTATAGTATCTACAAGCTACGGATAACCCAATCTTTGTCTGCCTCGGTGGCTCAGTGGTTAGTGACCCTAACTTCTGGATCAAAGAGGCGTGGGTTCGATCCCCACTAGGGCAGATATTTATGTGATGAACATAAGCGTTTGCTCTGTGTCTGGGTGTTATTTAGTTTAAGTATGTATTTAAAAATAAGTATATGTAGTATATCAGTCTCTGGCAGCCATATCACAAGCTTTGCTTAGTTTGGGGTCAGAGGCCGTGTGTAAGATGTCCCAAAATATTTATTTATTTATTAATAATCATGGCGCGTGTTAAATGAGCGTCAGTCACGATTGGGTTATGCGCAACCTGTAGCATAGAAGATATAATAATACTCCTGTATCTAACATCGCCAATATGTTTGACTCTGCCTATAACAAGTTATATCAATACACACCACCATCTTACCGCCCTCGGCGCCTCCCACCCGGTAGCAGAGGCGGACTAGCACATTGGGCCGCCATAGGCCAATTAGTTCAGCCGCCCCCTTTTTTTCTCCCTTCTAGGATTCTCTCAAGGGGGAAAGGGAAGGATGTTATCAAGGAATTTTCGATGGTTACTAAGAAAACCAGAAGTAAGGATTGAATACTAGCATAAACATATTGCGCGAGTGCAGCCAACGGCCACAATCTCTTTTTTACGTTTTGACGAGTCCTACGTTTTAATCCGACTGTCTAAAAAGAGGAGTAAGGATTTTGGTAAAAATATAATTATGGAGATGATCGTAGAAACATATGTAAGTAGTATCAGGTATGTTTATACTCTTCCTACACAGATTTAGCTGCTGCACTATTTTTTACAAGAGTGACAGAGAAAGTACCTAACTTCCGTGAAGTTCAAACATTTGTGAAGTTCAATAAAAACAAATGTTAGAAATGTTGGAATTTGAAATCAACTCGCACTGATTTATTCGAATTAAGTTTATTTAGTAGATATTTTTGAACATTTTTATTCTAGTAAAAAATAGAATTGTTGGTAATAAAAGTTCAGATAATGATGAGAGTAAGATAGAAAATATTCATTTAATTTGAATCGCACCCATATTTTACTATAATTGTGAGTTATAGGTATTAACCCAACTACTCATATCTACTAAAGAAACTGTCAATATAAATATAAAGCTCTCAAATACACTCATAACTTGAGGTACAAAAGAAACACAATTTTGAGCGAAGTTCATTGTTATTGATAACCGGGCGGCGGGCATATCGTAAAACATCCTAAAACAATAAGTTGTGAATTGCACAATGCAACTCCCAAAAACGATATTTTTTTGTATTAAAACTATTTCCGTATCTACATGTGCATTGTGCATTTGTTGACCAGAAAAACGTTTGGTTTACCGGGACGTAAACCCTATAATTTTTGGCATAAATACCATTTTACGTTTTCTTTGTGTAGAAGATAGGATTGTTCATTACCTCCCGCTGATTGGGACGGTTGAACCGATGGCATTTTTTTGGCATATTTTTGTAGGATCATTGTAGGTACGGTACGTGTAGGAGAAAACAAATATTTAAATACTGTTGTAATTTGTGAGAGCTGCGTTCGTTAGATGTGATGTGTTAAGATCTCGTAAGTACTGGCCGCCCCTAAATCCTAGCCGCTCTAGGCCTGGGCCTAGTCGGCCTTAAGGCAAATCCGGCTCTGCCCGGTAGTAGACATCTTTGCCGACGAATGGACTAAATATTCGTTCATAATGCAAAGAAGTCAAATTGTGATCTCAAATTGTATTCCTAACATTTAACGGTAGGTATAGCATTTTGGCATTTTGGCTTAGAAAAGCCAACAACAGAACAGCCTGGAAACAGCTGGAAGAGGCCTATGTGTCACAAGACACGCCGACCACTAAACCCGAAATTCCGATCTGTTAGATTAGTATTAAGTTAAGTTTCATATTATGTTTAGTTTGGCAATAAAGGCTTAAATAAATAAATAAAATAGTTAACGCATAGATTATTTACTTTAAATAATCAAAGAGTTAGCGTAAAAAAATAATAGTAATACGTTGTTGTTCCTGTTAATTTTATTTCATGATTGTTTATTCTGTATGTCGAGTGTGAGTTTTGTCGTAAACATGACGCGCTCTTCGGCGAGCGCGTAAGCATGTAATTTGTATAAAGAAATGTACAGCGCCACTAGCGGCGCGTTTTTGAAACACAGCAAGTTCATACAAATTATATGCTTACGCGCTCGCCGAAGAGCGCGTCATGTTTACGACAAAACTCACACTCAGGATACTGTTCTATTTTTATGTAGGTAGGTACTTAGTATGTTTAATTCGTAGTCTTTAAGGATAAACAATGTAACGCCTAGTATTAAGTGCTGTAAGTTACATTTTCTGTAAATAAACAAATTAAATTGAACTATTATTTGAGTAAAAATACATTGCTTTTTTCAGGTTCGGCGCTATCCATGTTCCGGGGCCTGTCCTCGCCTCTCATCCGGTCTCTGCTCACGAAGATCCTGCCCCTGACCGATATAGCGAAGGTTTTCGCCCTAATGTCGGCGATAGAAGGCATTTGCCCGCTGTTCTCTCCAGTCATGTACAACTCTCTGTACGCGGTGACGATTTCTACGTTCCCGGCGGCGATCTATGTGCTTTCCGTCGGTGTTACTGCCATTTGTATCATATGCACTGGGTAAGTTTCGAATCCGTGAAGTAGCCGTCTGCCTTACATTTGTGAGGTCGTGGGTACAAATCCCGGTCCCGTACCAATGAATTCCTTGGATTTTATGTACGGAATTTGATACTAGTTACAACTAGTGGCTTTTCGGTGAAGGAAAACATCATGAGGCATACGTGCATACGTCCATAGAAGAAACTCGATAGCGTATATAAATTCACCAACACGCACTGGGCTAGCGTAGTGGATATGGCTTAAACACCCTTCCTGGGTAGGCCTACGTCCTGCAGTGGACTATTTAAAAGGCTGGTACAAGTTTTCGAATCACTATACAGAAATAAAAAAGTGAAAAAATAGATGGGAAAATGGCACAAGGGAGGAGGCTCTTAGACCAAGCAGAGGATCGATACAGGTTGATCATGATAATACAGTGTTCTTTAAGTCTTATATCTACACACACACTGCACAGGGTGTTTCTGAACCACTACACAGAGTGTTCTCTAAAGCTTGTAAGTACATATACATAGGTACATAATGCACAATATTTTGAACTACTTATTAAGAATAAGAAATATTTATTGGCCATAAAATAACATCAAACGTTACAGGCAAGTCATGGTTTACATTTATTGTTGTCTTACTTAATAACATAGTTATAATCTGGTACATGAAAATGAGGATTCTGTAAATGGCATTGATATATATTCACTTAATTTGTAAAATGGATTAACTTCAAAGAATTTTTTTATTGTATTTTTAAATCGCTCAAAATCTAACTTGGTTACATAATTTGGTAATTTATTATACATAGATATTTTATTGCTAAGTCCTTGTTTTTCTAATGTAACTAGCCTAGTGTAAGGCTTATCAAGCTTTTCCTTATTTCGTAGGTTGTATTGATGCCTATTTTGGTTTGTAGGTAAATCCAACTCGTGTATTTCCAGTAAGCAATTGTAAATGTAAAGAGATATCACTGTCATTATCTGATTACTTTTGAAATGTTTTTTTGCGGATTCGCGTTTTTTCAAACCATTAATTATTCTAATTGATCTTTTTTGACATCTTAATACTTTAACAATATTTGTAGCATTGCCCCAAACTGTAATAGCATATCGTATAATCGAATGTATGTACGCATAATAAACAGATTTAAGAGAATCCTTATCTAGCAAAGGTTTGAGTTTAAAGAGAGCATAGTTCCCACTAGCTATTTTTTTACATATTTTGTCGATATGCGCCGAGTGACTAATTGTATTATCAATAGTGTAGCCTAAGAATACATTTTCTTTTCTGAGAGAGTTTCCAAAAATACCTAACTTCGATTGATATTGCAAGACTATACTTTTATTAGAGTTCAGAATAATACCATTACAATCAAACCATTCTTTTAATAAGTCTTTAGCGTTATCTATTTTTTCTTGAAGGCTGTCAATATTTTTGTCTCGAAGACCTACATGTGTATCATCGGCAAAAAGACATCCAGTCCGGCATAGCACTTGCAAGGTCGTTTATATAAATTAAAAATAATAGAGGACCCAAAATAGATCCCTGGGGAACGCCAATTGTTATTTTACCTGATAGCGAAGAAGAATCATTTATAAACACTGTTTGATTACGATTACCAAGAAATGATTTAATCATGTTCAATTCGGTGCCACAAAAGCCATAATAATCTAGCTTTAACGTTAATATATCGTGCCTTAAACAGTCGAAAGCTTTAGATAGATCACAAAAAATTACTTTTCTTATCGCCATTAATTATACCTATTATACCCATGTATAACTATAGACATCCACAACACCATTGTTGTGGATATCTACCTATAGTTTAAATGAAATGATGAGTGCACCCACTACCGAGTACTTTGCTTGAGCGAGAAGCTCAAAATATACTATGCAGAATGCAGATAAAATGTAATGAAAAATCTTCGAGCAAATATATACAGTTCCTAAGTGAAAGTGGTAAAAAAATGTCCGAGCGCCGTCATACATACCGATTTAGATATTTACATTAAATAAATCACAATGACCCGTTTTTTTAGAAACTCGACGATATCTCACCTAATTAGTGCTTGTAACCAATCACTTTGGTATCGCGCGGCGTTGTAATCGGCTTGCAATCGCCCTACGACTAACTAAAAAGCCTACTACGGAGCTTGGGCAGAGTTTTGGCTCGGACATTTTTTTTGCGCGATTGTGTGTCTATAGATATTTGCTCGAAGTGAAAAAATGTTTATGAAAATATTGCGCACAAAATAAAAATCTCTTTTTTATGTTTCTATAATTTTGTTGAAACCATATCCGGCAACATATCTATCAGCAAATGAGATTAGTATTTTTTAAACATGTTTGGATTCAGAATGGACTAGTTGGCATTTTTTTTATGTCCTCTTGTAACAGCTAACCATAAACAGAGCCGATTAACGAAAATAAAAATTAAATCAACTTAGAAATAAAAAAGTTACTATACCTACTCTATAAAATTTAACTTGATCTCTGCGACAGCTGTCAGAAAAATCACGCCTATGAAGTCCTGAATTTCTTAATAGTACAGACAGTACCTGTCAATATCATACGTTATGGGCATGCCGATTAGTGATGGGCGACGAATGATCGTGACCACAGTGTTTTAGATAGAACTTAATTTATCATTAATTTTACTGTATATTTTAATATCATAACATTTTTTACATGTGTAATTAAATTAAACCCAATTATAAGTCACATTAGCATCGATAATAGTGAAAAACATCGATAAATACTATCTTTACATTATTATGAGTATTTAATTAATATCATAACATTATTTACATGTGTACATACTTGATCTTAAATAATAGTAAGAAAATAAAATCCAATTTCTTACCTTCAACTACTCATTCGATTTCATTACAACATTGTTTGAAAATCGATTTTTTCCACCACTATCTCAACTCTAAAAATGTCAATCTTCTATGTCAATGTCACTGTCGCAGAGATCAAGTTAAATTTTATAGAGTATAGCATTTAATTTTCTTGCTAGAAAAAGAGCGCACTATAATAATAGCAGAGTATGACGTCACGGCCCGTAAGTGTCATACATTCGCCATACTATGTTATGCCATACAAAGCATCCCCTCTCAATCCCTACCAGCTTATTCTCTGAACTGGATTAGTCAATTTTAGTTATTTTTAACACGCTTTTATTAGTTTCACCTGTATGTTTGTCTGCTTGTAACCAACCCCTTTAAGCTCGATTTTGACCTACTTTGAGCGATCAGATTTTCTTCAAACTTTGCACACCTATCAAAGACCGATGACAAAGCATTAATAAAAAATATATACCTATTACTGCTAAGCGTGTTTTTTAGTTTTTTAAAACTAGGTATATTTATATTATTCAGTTTATGAATCATAATTTATTGCAGAATTCAATAATCTTAATACTTTTAATTAATTCAATACCAGTCAACTACCCTATTATAAAGCCAACAGAACTTCCTGTATCGGAGTAATGTTTTTATTTTAAAGGTACAGATTTATACACCGATTTGTGTCGTTTTATAGTCATACCCCGTTCATCCCAAATTACGATACGGCCGACGATAAAATAATTCTTATTTTATTTGGGTTGTTTCAATTTACGATTTTGGAGCCTCCGCGTGACCAAAAAGGACAAAAGTATCGTAACTTGTATTTGCATTGAGGCCATCGGTCCGCGTTTACTGTTATACCGATTTCTTATCATCGCGTGACCTTTGGCCATCTGTTATAATTAAATTGTGCCTAATTATTCACCAATAGTGAGATTGTACAATACCACATATATAAGCTCAGAGCAAATAAAAAAATCAAGAGGGAACGTCGTTGAACAGTCAAGTGAAGCCGGTTTTTTATACATGTGTGAGTGCGTCGCTGTTGCGCCGCCATAGTTCGACTGTCAAGCCAAGGCGTAGTTTCCTTGTACGTTGATGTGTGTGTAAATTGTCTGTACACGGCGAGGCGTAGTTATGGTCGGCCTTACTTGTTTGTTCACAACATTCTGTCTTGATTTTTTTATTTGGTCTGAGTATACGAGGGTCAAACTGAAAGTTCTTAGAAAATCAAAAACTGATTACATTAGCCAGTTATTAGTTTTATTATATCTTTTCAAAATATTGTCCATTCACGTCAATACACCGCTGCATGCGATGGAACCACTGGGAAAAGCACTTTGCCCACTCGTCCTTAGGGGTCTCTTCAATGGCATCGCGATACGCAGCCACCGCTTCTTCAGCATTCATAAACCGCTTTCCTTTAAGTTTTTCTTTAATTTTTGAAAATAAATAAAAATCACAAGGCGCGAGGTCGGGGCTATACGGCGGGTGACCCAGTAATTCAACGTTTGATGTCGCCAAATAGTCGATCGTTCGCTTGGCGGTGTGCGATGAGGCGTTGTCGTGGTGAAGGAGGATCCTACTGCGAGGTCGTTTCTCTCGAACTTTTTCCAAGACAAGTGGCAAACAATTGGTAGTGTACCATTCTGCAGAAACTGTTTTTTGATCCTCTAACACAATTGTCGCGAAATGACCTATCCTTCCAAAGAACGAGGCCACCATTTTTTTCCCCGCACTTCGATCTCTCTTCACTTTAGTTGGCAACTCCTCGAAAGGAAACACCCACTGAGCAGATTGTCTTTTGGTTTCAGGATCATAACAGTAAATCCAGCTTTCGTCACCTGTTAGTATGTCGAACACAGCATTTGAGTCACCTCCGTTAAATCTTTCAATCATTTTACGGCACCAATCCACACGATGGAGTTTTTGAGCCTCAGTCAAATTATGAGGTATCCACCGGGCGCAAAGCTTCCTGACCGCTAAATGTTCGTGTAGGATTTTGTGCACTTGACTCATACCGATGCCTAAGCTTGTCCGAATCTGCTGATAGGTCACTCTTTTGTCAGTCTCTATCATACGCCGCACAACACAGATGTTATCTTCAGTCGTCGCCGTAGAAGGCCGTCCCTCACGTAAATCATCAGTGAGATTAGTGCGACCACGTTTAAACTCATTAAACCAGTTGTAAACAGTCGCACGAGATGGGGCTTCATCGTGAAAGGCCAATCGTAGTCTATCATAACTTTCTTGTTGACTTAAATGACATCGAAAGTCATAAAAAATCATTGCACGAAAATTTTCTCGTGTTAAATTCATGTTGACGTGACACAGACAATTTTCAATTTGCCGCCAAATCGTAAAACAAATGACAAATGAATGAAGTATATACTCAGTAATATTGGCAAAGAGTTCTATTTTCAAATTATAGAATTATTTTTTTATTATATTGTTTATAAGTGGCCAGTTCTAAGAACTTTCAGTTTGACCCTCGTATAAGATAGATTTTATTATTTATCGGTTGTGGAATTATTTCCATAAAAAAATTTAGGTCGAATCACACATCTAGGCGCCTGTGATGTAAGCTACAAGCTACGGATAACCCAATACTAGAAGTTTTAGTCAGGATTGGGTTATCCGTTCGCAGCCGCCAAGTTGTATGATTCGACCTTCGAACAAATATCTATACAGGATTATTTCTAATCAATTAGCATCCTTTTAGGAGCTTATTCTGTACATCAAAACTAACAACTTTTGTTCCGCGACTTTTGTCAACACTAAAAAAAAAACATAGTTTCATACATTTTGTCGAGGGTGAACGATATTTTTCTATAGAACAAAAACTTTTTTTTGAAATTTGACAAAAATCGTCGATGTACAGAATAAGCCCCTGAATGGATGCTAATTGATTAGAAATAACCCTGTAGAGTCATAATCGTGCAAAAAAAGTGCCCGAGCCAAAACCTTGCGCAAGCTAAGTAGTGGGCAGGCTTTTTAGTTAGTCGTAAGGCGATTGCAAGCCGATTACAACGCCGCGCGATTCCAAAGTGCTCGGTTACGAGTACAAGCACTAATTAGGTGACATAACGTCGAGATTTGCGGAAACGGGTCATTGTGAATTATTGAATGTAAATATCCAAGTCGGTATGTATGACGGCGCTCGGACATTTTTTTACTACTTTCACTTAAGGACTGCGGCTCTGTAGATGTTTGCTCGAAGGATTCGACCTATACCGACCGTCACATACCGGGCGGGACGGGACTTGTTCAGTCTGCCAAATTATCACTGACGATAATTTTCCGACAATAGGTACTTAGTTTGTTTTTGTAGCAAGCCGTGGTGGTCTAGAGGTAAAGACAGCCGCCTTACAATCGTGAGGTCGTGGGTTCGAATCCCGGTCCCGTACCAATGAGTTCTTTGGGATTTGTGTACGGAATTTCACACCACTGGCTTTTCGGTGAAGGAAAACATCGTGAGGCAACCTGCATATGTCCGGAGAAGAATTTCAATGGCGTATGTGAATCCATCAACCTGCACTGGGCCAGCGTGGTGGATATGGCCCAATCACCCTTCGTGGGTAGGCCTACGTCCTGCAGTGGACTATTATAAGGCTGATACAGTATAGTACTTACTTGTATGAACAACTAACTAAAGAACTAACCAATTGTTTTATTTTCAGGTTCGTCCAATTCTACAGATGGAAAGTCACAACTCCTTACCAACGCTTAAATGACAGCTAATCTGTAGAAAAAAACTCACCCAGGCATTCTCCACATCACTGAAAAAAGAGCTGATTGAAGTTAATGGCGAACGCGCACCCGTATGCACCGAAAGTGCCGAACCGAGGTGAAAACTTCAAACTACTACAGAATTATATGTGCGATATTGATACAGGCCGCGCCACATAAGATGGCGGATTGAAGTCTGCTACAAGCTGCACAATAACTAATCAACGTGCGGCTTTATGTGAGCTTCAGTCAGGATTGGAATTTGAAGCTCACATAAAGCCGCACGTTGGTTGGCTGTTGTGCTGCTTGTAGCTAACTTCACATCCGCCAACATGTGTGGCGCGGCCTTTACGTACATATTAAAGATTGATAATTTCGGCGCGTGTAAGGAGGCGATTAGCTTAAATGTATTTTATCCTACACATCCAGTGGTTAATTAACGCAGAGTATTAAAAATTACTCAAAAAGAGTATTAATACGTTTAATCATATCAATTTTAATAATGAAAATAATTGACTGCAATGGGACCTGCGGATTCACATTGTCAATTATTAACTTTTGTCTTACTTTCTGAACTGTAAATAAAAGGGAGAGACGAAAGCTATATAGTTTTATATAATGTTTTATAACTTGTAGTATGGTACATCTCAGGTCTCTTAGAATAAGATTTTTAAATGACATTTACCTGTATTTTTTATATAGGTCCGTAGTTTAGTAGTACTCATTATTTTTACACGGTTAGCTTGGGGTGGCATTGACATAGTAAAATATAGTGGAATTTTATTGTTTTTAGACCTTTTCAGTGTAATGTAATGAAATCACTAGTAACTGAAAAGTTTCTGCCTACGTGACGTGTTGTCAGTACGTACCATTAATGGTACTGGTCAATGGTACTTTTGACATAAAGGATATAGTACCATGAATGTTACTAGTGTCGTAAAGTTGAGTCAGTAGCATAGAATTAGAACTAAAGTAATAGAATACTTACTAAATTTTGCTTAAATAAAAACTGTTACAGCTGTCTTATTCATATCTGGTTATACAGCATACGCGAGTGAGTGGAACAAGAAAAATGCATTGTCTGTCGTCAAATTCAAAATCACAAGTTGGAATGTCAAAATGGTTAAAAGTGGCTCTACTTTGTTTATTTATTTATTTCAGTTCACCAACATTGTGTAATCAATACTTTGTCAAATGATTAAACATAAAAAATAGGAGCTAAATGTCACAATAATTATAGGTGAAGACAACATGCATTAATATCGAGCAAAACATTGTAAAGAATAATTATTATATTAATTAATTGAGAAAATAAACTACAGTCAAAATATAAAAATCAAATATTGAGGAAAACAAAACTATGCAGTCAAAATTCAAAGACAGAAACAACAACAAAAATCCTTTAAGCGTAGTCCAAATAAAGTTGGCGTCAGTCAACAAATTAAAATTAATTGGAAATCATACAAACATTACATTAAAATTAAAAATTTTGTTTTTTGCGATATGATCGAAAATTTAAACCCTCTAGTTCCAGTAAGAAGGATCAAATCACTGATCATTTTACCGTCCTACTTTTTAGCTTTTTGAATTTGGACACCCGAGATAGCTCAATGCTAGTTTGTGAAACCCTGTGAAATTACGTACGTTCTGGTGTATGTGCATCTTTTTCTGACACCTTTAAATTTCATATTTAAAATAGGACAAAGAGATGTATATCTCTAGCTATTTTAGCACGGTTTCTATAACTTGAGTTCTAATTCTATGGTCAGTAGTACCATCAATGGTACTAATGACATTACATCGTTTTCTATGTCTAGTCATGGGTGCTATTTTGATAAATTAGCTTTGTGATTTTTTGTGATATGGATGTCAATGTGTTCACGTGTGTGATGTTGGGAATATTTTGTAATAATGTCGTAGTATTAATTTTCTTAAACCTTCCAAACTGGATGCACTGTTGAGTCGCAGCTCGCGCCACCAAAGTACAATTTACGCTAAACTAGACTTTAAAGCTGTTTGCCTAAGATACCGGTGAATGACGTCATTAGAATAAACAACGTTCTAATCACGCAAAAAAATGGCGAGTGAGTTGTAGTAAACAACAAATGACAAAAATAGGTTTATTCCCAGTGTTGTTTTTAAACTTTAGCGATTTGAACACATTATTATTAAATACTACGGGACTAATCGCGCACTAAAATTACTCTACCCGTGACCACGGTCGATGCAACTCGGCCGAAACGTCGGGACGAGGAGGTATTTATATATCTCGTAATTTTAGTGCGCAATTAGTCCCGTAGTATATAATAATAATATTCCCAGTGTTACTACCAGTAGTAAGAACGGTAAATGAATTACCGTTGTTACTACTGCAGTTGAAAGTTGTTAGAACAGTAAAAATAATTAACCCGTGTTCCCACTAATTCCAGAATGACAGCCGTCGCTTTGATATCTGTCATATGTGACTTGAACTATGACCTGATAAAAACATATTTTAATTTGACAGCTGTCAGTTTGACACCTGTCATGCAACTCTAGCATGACAGGTCATAATTTTGTTTCTTTTTGTTATTTTACTTTTACGGTAGTAACACGGGTAATTTATTTTTACTGTTCTAACAACTTTCAACTGCAGTAGTAACAACGGTAATTCATTTACCGTTCTTAGTACTGGTAGTAGTAAGATTGGTAGCAACACTGGGAATAAACCCAAAAATAAACCTTGTCCAAGTTTGGCAGTGGGGGTCGTGACGTCATCTCTCTCACGGAAGACATTTGTATGGCACTTGTGACGTCACGCGGAACTTTAACGGGCTCTATCTTATATTAATTTTTGTTTAATTGACGAAAGAAAAAATACATTTCTAATATTTTTTAACAGTCTATCTGACAGACTAATTATATTTTATTAATCATGCCTATTGACCTCGTAGCTAGAACTTATTACGTCAGAAATATTACAGCCGCTATATGGCTGCACCGTTATCCTAGCTAACCAGAGCTTTAGAGCCTATTTAGAAAAAGCTATTTATTAGCGTTTGTTATCGCGTGATTGTACGCTTTGGCGCAGCTTTTAAAAAAATATTTGGCAATTTTTATAGCATACATTCTGAAATGTAGACATTTTTTTAATCTTCTCTATGTAATTGGTTTAGTGAATTGTACAGAATATAATAGCAAATATTTTTGTATTATAAGTAAGTTAGGTATAATAATGACTGATATGGGTTGATTCACTACGGACTAGTACGAAACTTGGATCGGAATTGAATTAGCACGCCATCTCGTTCGCACAAAAAGTGCTGTTTTCAATGCTCGCATGCTGAGTGTGAGTTTTGTCGTAAACATGACGCGCTCTTCGGCGAGCGCGTAAGCATGTAATTTGTATGAAGAAATGTACAGCGCCACTAGCGGCGCGTTTTTAAAACACTTTGTGCTAGTGCAAGTTCATACAAATTACATGCTTACGCGCTCGCCGAAGAGCGCGTCATGTTTACGACAAAACTCGCACTCGGCATACTGCGCACATGTTGTTGAAAAATCAGTAGTGACAAACGAGAAAAAAAATCCTGTTTGTCATACTGGTGTGATTACGAGTCGGTACTGGTAATTTCGATCCGTATCAACCGTACAGTCCAGTCCCGCTTGTCTTTTAATGGAATTGCATTAGTATTTATATGAGAATAAAATTAAAAGCTATTTATTTGTGATTAAAGTAATGTGTCCAAGAAAGGTGATTTTCATCAACTTCATACAACTAAAATTATTTGAGGTTCAAATTTGTATGAAAATAAAAGCGCTACGAAAAAACCGTCACAACTATTACTATGCAAATGATGGGATCAACCCATGATATGAAAGCCTATTATAAATGAAATAAATGCTTTTTATACTAGATGTAAGTTTATAAATAAAACAGGGAATTTCTCACGAAATAATCATTTTAATCATATAACTGAGTATATAACGTTTCTAAGTGTATTATGCAGGGCTCTTTTGTACGGTACTTAAATTTCTTAACACAAGTTAATTAAATGAGGCATTATAAAAGTAACTTCACAGTATAGAGCACCTTGAATATGTTACCTTTTCTAAAGGTATAATATTGTCCCTGCTCAACAAAAACAAAGAAAAATTGAAACGTCAATTACAAACTAGGTATTTGTTTGAACTAATCTATGGCGTAATGTTATATATAACAATGCAAGGACTATCTCTACTTACATTAATAATCATCACAGATGAACTTTATCAATCTAGAATTAAGTTTGCATTTGTACAAGAATAAATGGTTATTAACAGGCACTCGCATTTTTCTTCAAGTCAGCGATTTGTTTCACTGGAAATGAGATTCTAAAGTCTTAATATTAAGACTTGAAATGTCTTTAGTGCTGCGTCACTTTGTATGGAAGAATGAACGATGAATGAATGTTAAAATCTATGCACACCCAACTATTTTAAATTTTTAACTGAGCAACTTTAATAATAGATCACAGTATGTCCTACTCGGATTCAAATCAATCAACCATAGACGCAAACTAAAACAAAAATAAATTCAACTTACGAGAATCTTACATAATAAAAAAATAAAGAAAACAATTAGTTGAAAAACTTAACTACTAATTAAAAAAAAGCACAACAACATGATAAATGTATCTGTACACAATGGGACTTATGCATTAATTAGGATCTAATAAAATCGAGGCCGTGAAATGAATGACTTAATATAAACTTATTTCTAAAATACTTTGTCAATGCTAGCTGCAGTCTTGAAAGTCAGTTTTAGATGGTTGGACCATCGTGTAAGTGCAAAATAACTACTAAAACACGGAACACTTCAGGACATTTGATAAGACTCGAGTTAGATATATTTATAGTCCCCATACCTTTGTACAGATTATAAGATTAAATAAATTATAGATCCATACAAATGTAAGCAACATAATTATATTTCATATGCATTTAGAATGCTCTTTGTTTTTCTTAGAAGAATGTAATGGAATCTAAATACCACTGGGTACGAATCAAATTTCAATGGTCAAATTTGTATGCGAGAAACTCGGTAATAAATCTTTTGTACACACAAACGATGCCTCTAGTCCTCAGCATAAGCACCAATGGCGTCAAATACACAAACCACTCGTTGCACGTAGGAAATCAAACACTTATTTCAATTGGACACTGAGTAGTTTCAAATTGTCTTTGGGAGTTCTACCACTCCTCGTCGGGGTCCTGCCCTTGATCCGCCGGAGCAGCGCTCGTGTTGTTGCTGAAGCTCTGAAAATTTAACAAGTGTGTGATTTAATTTCTTCAAAAACACATTATTAAAACGTAGCTAAGAACTATATTGACTAAATCAGCTTCTAATAAAAACGCGTCAAAATAAGTCCATTCGTGTCAGACCTACGATCCCGTAGATATACAGGGTTATTTCTAATCAATTAGCATCCCTTTAGGGGCTTATTCTGTACATCAAAACTAGCAACATTTGTTCTGCTACTTTTGTCAAAACTAAAAAAGATCAACTGTTTCATACATTTTGTCGAGGGTGAACGATATTTTTAACCCTGTATATATTATGTGTGACGAAACTTATAAACCCCTTTTATAAGGTTATCGACGAAATTTAATATTTACTTATATTTTCTAAGTTTCAGTTAAATAATTAACTATGATTAAGGTGAATACGTATCTGGCAGGAAGAAGCTAAATAATTATTTTTGCCAAAAATGACACAACCTACTTCCACCATGGAATTCGAACAGTTCGCACGAATTCATGTATCATCGATGTAGTAGGTATTTAAAAAAAAAATACTGTTGAATATTAAAGTTGATTTTTCAAAAACGACAGCCGATTTTTATAATATTTAAATGGGACACTTCTGAAGTATGATCTACCGAAGAAAAAAATACATAGTACCTAATCGCGTAACATACATACAAATAAAAATATTCGAATTGAGAACCCCATTTTATTGTCGGTAAAAATCTTTAGAATTCCGCCAAAACAAAGTAATTAGCATTCAATTAAAAGATTTAACAGTGACCTCTTAGAATAGAGGTCTCATTTGATCTGGATAAAAAAGAACCAATTCATACCTCATCATCTCCCTTGAGAGCATGAATAAAAGTTTCAAGTTTAGAACAACATTTTTAAAATAATCTTTTCTACATCTTTTAATATGTTAGTGGGCTGGACATATCACACAGAACTTTCGGCCAATAGGAATAATGTTCTTGAATGGAGACCATCATGTCCAGCTACAAGGAGCACAGACGATCTAATAGACCGCAAGGACACGCTGGACGCAGCTGCTTACCGCCAATAAGTGTGCACAACTATAATAGTTTGAGAATAAAGGCCAATATTTTATGGAGACTTATACATACAAGTCTAACAATGTTACTTCCATACTCGTGTTGCCTTGACATTATATTACAGTTTGAGATCAAAGAGCAATGTCAAGCAATGACACACCCACTCGAATATCGCAGCCATACTTGTTACACCTAAATGAAAATAACAATATGATATTTAAGGTCTAGTGCAGCGTAGGACACCCACTCACAAGGTGGACGAACGACCTTATAAAGATCGCTGGATCGCTTTCAACAGGTCTTAGTGGAGATCTATGTCCAGCGAACGTTCTATGGTTGAAACTACGATGACGACGACCGAAGGGCAATGTTAAGCTGGAAACATACTATCGGACGCGGTTGACGGACGTGACTGAAAGCCGCGACTTAGCAGTGTGCACAGCCTTTGAGACGATTGAGACGTGGCTTATGGACGACTGCACGTGTGACCAGTATTAGTATTTAATACTCTTCGTCCCCTTTGCTGTCGAGACGGCCGGTCCGTGGTGCTCGTTCGCGACCTGGGACGGCGGGTTAGAGAAAGAGGCCGTGATCCTCGTTCTGGCTTTTATCTGATCCAGCATATATTACTGGCGATCCAGCGCGGCAACGCAGCTAGCATAATGGGCACCTTCGGCCAAGGCACTATCAGGGGAGGGCTGTTCGATTAGGTTTATTATGATGGATTGTTTGACACATTGTTTGCGTATATTTTTGACGTTTTACATTTGATTTTGTAATTATTGATATTCCAATGACAATTAAATAACTCTTTTGATATATTTATTGACTCCTTTATTTTATTACTAGTTTTTACCCGCGGCTTTGCCCGCATGATATTTTGATTTTTGACGCAATATCATTATAATTTATAGCCTATGTGTTATTCTGATATATAAGCTATATTACTGCAAGGTTTCATCTCAATCCGTTCAGTAGTTTTTGCGTGAAAGAGTAACAAACATACATGCATCCATCCATCCATCCTCACAAACTTTCCCGTTTATAATATTAGTAGGATTTAAAGTGCTTCGGTATTTTTGTAAAACTTTGGTCACACTATGAACGCGTCCCGCACCCCGTGCATACCGTTCGCGGACGTTTTCGGTTGATAAAAACATCCGGCGCGTCAGATCGCTCTCGGACGAATGTTGTATAATACTCACTCGCACGTCGCTGCCTCCATACTTGTTGCCCTTGTACGTGGCGGTGCCGCCTCCCTGGAGGAAGTCTGGCACTGGTTGCTCGGCTTGTCGCAGGATTTTCGACAGGTCCGCTACTAAATTGCCATCCTGAAATACGATAGTTACATTTTAACTTGTGTAAAATTTTAGGTCTGAAAGTCATAGCACAATCGGCACAACCCTTACACAAACGCTAACAGAGTGCCAAATGGAAGTTTTGCAAAACAAATCGAATTACTTTTATAGGCCCCATTGAACATCACGTCAAATGAATGACATCCATTCGATGTTACGAGTTTACGACGTTGGAAATGGCGACTTTTCTTAACTTAGCGAGCGCTTTAGCTGCAAAAATAGTTTATCAACTTGTCTGATTAACATGAAACTAAAACATACAAATACAAAATAATTTTATTGTTTATAATCAAGTAACATAGTAATATAGAAACCCTGCCTGCTGCTTCAGCGTTAGCTGTCTTGCAGCAGTCAGTAATATTTGTGAATTTATCTCTATGTACATTGTATTTCTGGTTATCTTCAAATAATTTTTGTGTAAAGCATGAAGTCTAAACTTGAATAAAATCACTAAAATGGCAATATTAACAAAATCCATTTGGAACGATGGTCAATGGGACCCTTTACGTCACGTTGATCGAACGCGTCGAGCACACTCGGTAACATTGACAAAAACATACACTTGAGTTAGCCAATCACCGACGTTGCCGTCGATCGGTTTGGCGCTCGTTACATTACCGTAAAAGGAAAGCACACTCGTTTTCTGTACGTGACAAGATGGTGCTGTGTCATTTCCATAGAAAAGACATCAAATGATCGAACCAGCCGGGCTAGGATGCGCCCCACAAATTATTACTTTCAACGTGTCAGAACGAGACAGAGTTATGGCGAAGTATATATCTCCTATCTTTTACATTTCTTGAAGCGCACTCTAGAATAGCTCAGATATAACAGAATTTTTCCTACTTACTTAACATTTATGTTATGGAAAATTTACGCATTATCATTATAATTTATAGCCTATGTGTTATTCTGATATATAAGCTACTAGTTTTACCCGCGGCTTCGCCCGCATGATATTTTGATTTTTGTGCTATCCTTTATTTATCCGGGATAAAAAGTAAACTATGTCACTTTCCGTCTTTCAAACCCGAGGCCCTACCTTACCACCATTAATAAAGGAGATGGAAAATAAAAAAAATAAAAAATAACGATTCGACAGTTGTTTTTTTTTTTACATTTCTTAAAGTGCACTCTAGAATAGCTCACAGATAGATAATTTTTCCTACTTAACATTTATCGTTATATTATGGAACATTTACGCAATATCATTATAATTTATAGCCTATGTGTTATGCTGATATTATAGCACATAGGCTGATAGCTATATTATTGCAAAGTTTCATCTCAATCCGTTCAGCAGTTTTTGCGTGAAAGAGTAACATCCATCTATCCATCCATCCATCTCACAAACTTTTATATAATAATGTGCGTTTATAATATTAGTAGGATATTATTGCAATGTTTCATCTCAATCCGTTTAGTAGTTTTTGCGTGAAAGAGTAACACATATCCATCCATCCTTACAAACTTTCACGTTTATAATATTAGTAGGAAGTAGGATCACTTTTTCCCACGTCGAAAAGAGTTTTTTCGTGGCTTTTAGTGGTTGCATGCTTGGCCTACATGTCCCGAACACAGTAATTAAAACTCCCCTCTCGGCCCTCAGAACTAGTGACGAATTCAAGTTACCTGTTCGGCATCGTAGAAGGAGATCGCCTTGCCCCGGTTGCCGACGCGGCCAGTCCGCCCGATCCTGTGCACGTACTCGTCGATGCTCTTCGGCAGATCGTAGTTCACTACTATATCTACGTTTTTAATATCTGCAACAAACATTTTAGAGATTGAACTAGCTATAAAACGCGGGAGTAAAAGATACATGTTTTACATTAGACTACAAAAGCCCCACTTGAAATAGGCATGTTTATAGATATAGACATTAGAATAGCTAACGGATTGCATGATGCTTCTGCACTATCATCAGCTTTGTTGCCTGAAACGCTATCATCTCATTCACCATCTAAGCTACTGGAGCAGTTATGCCAGTGGCCCAGAGCCATGCTCCGTTACTTTAAAGCTGGGCTGGCTCGTAGACGCTGGAGGGGGGAATGCACAGAACACCCCATGCGGGACGTCAGTGCAGGACTCATCGCCCCTAATTATAATTAGAATAGGCATGTTTACTGGGTATAATAATTATTATAGTATTGGTCTGTTATTATTAATAAATATTAGACAAGTATTTTTTGTCAATCAAACAATAAATGACAAAGATAAACCTTGTCAAAGTTTGGGAGTGACGTCACTAGTGCGTTACATTTGTAGTACACTAGTGACGTCACGCGGTACTTTCACGGGCTATATCTTCAAAAATTTTTATTAAAATTACAACAGAAAAAATAAGTGACAAATATTTTTTGATAATCTAAAAGACGAACTAATTACATATTTTTTAGTCAACACTCGCTCGCGCTGCATCCGGTCGCCGTGGATGGATGACGTCAGCAATTGTTGACCTCTGGCAGCGACTTCCGTGGCAACCAGTATAAAATGTATCAGGATTTGTTGATCGGACAACATGGCCGCTATGAAGTTTGTTTTGCGCTTCCTGTCTACGAATGCTAGGATCTGCTTCGGGGCTTTCGAGTCTTGGAAATTATAATTATAGTAGTAAATATCTCACCGAGTCCTCTGGCAGCAACGGCCGTGGCGACCAGTATGAAATGTCGTCCCCTCTTGAAGTTGTCGAGCGCCTCCTCTCGCTCGCTCTGCATGCGGTCGCCGTGGATAGAAGAAGTTAGCATTTGTTGCTCCGACAACATGGCGGCTATGAAATCTGCGTTGCGCTTCGTCTCTACGAATACTAGGACCCGCTTTCGATCTGGAAAATAAAGATAATTAGATTATGTTTAAATTTTAAAGGGTCTGTTCTTTTCTATTTTGGGTTCTTAATTATTTGTCTTAAAAGTCCTGATAGTCTCAGTCATACCAAGACAAACTCCTAGTCAAGCCCATGCCTCAGTA
Organism: Hypomecis punctinalis; assembly: GCA_949316475.1. Taxonomy (NCBI): domain Eukaryota; kingdom Metazoa; phylum Arthropoda; class Insecta; order Lepidoptera; family Geometridae; genus Hypomecis; species Hypomecis punctinalis. Next base: position 13,528,387 of record OX438813.1, read on the forward strand.
AAGCAGTAGAGCCTTTATTAATTCACTGATAGAACCACAAGTTTCCACAAAATAATATAAAAGGACGCCATTAATTTTCCGCGTCTCCACCAAAACTCCCGTAGTCGTTTATCGTCAGGCACTTTACCCAGATTTATAGATTTGTCCATATGCAAACGGATTTTAGATGTCCCATAATGTACCTCTAAAATGCATGGGCATGCCCATATTGTCAAAACGGCGGATTAGTACTTCAGAAGAATTACAAGTAATAGAAGTACATATTGCTAAATTTTACTCAAATAAAAACTATGGTACACTGAGCGCCACACAAATTGAAAGATGGGAAGTTAGCCGCAGATGACACTTTGCCGTGATTCGCTAATTATTGCGCATGTGTGCACAATGCCTATACAATGGCGAAGTAATGAGCTCGGGCGTAGGAAGCGCGCGGGAGGCATGAGGTTGGCGGGCGGGTGTGCCCCGGCGTTTCGTCTCTCTGGCTTCCGCGCGTACCCATATTTCGGCTTTTGCGCAGAACGCTGCGCATAACTTCCCATCTTTCAATTTGTGTGGCGCTCAGTATACAGCTGTCTTAATCATATCTGGTTATACAGCATACGCGAGAGTGAGTGAAACAAATAAAAACGCAATGTCTGTCGCATACGGCAAAATCACCAGTTGGAATGTCAAAATGGTTAAAAATTTGGTTCTTTGTATTTTTCGGAATTTTGAACCCATTTCCATTAAGAAGGTTCAAATCTCTTATCATTTCACGTTCCTACTTTTTAACTTTTTAAATTTGAACAGCCGAGATAGCTCAATGCTAGTTTGTGAAACCCTTCGAAATTACGTAAGTTCGGGTGTATGTGCATCTTTTTCTAACACCTTTTAAATTTCATATTTAAAATGGGACAAAGTGATGTATATCTCTTACTATTTTAATACGGTTTCTATTACTGTTCTTATTCTATGGATACTACTTACCATTTTCCTCAATGAGTTTCTTGAGCATAATCTTCTTCTCATATTTAGAGACCTCGTGGAATATCTGCTCGACGTCGGTGCTGGCGCCGCCCACGATGCCGACCGCCACGAACAGGTAGTTGTTGAGGAAGCGGCCCGCCAGGTGCTGGATGTCTTCGGGGAACGTCGCGGAGAACATGAGCGTTTGACGCTTGTCCTGTGGATAACATCATGATTTAGGTTCAGTTTAGTAGTCGACATTTTTAACACGCTTTTATTAGTTTCACCTGTATGTTTGCATGTAACCAACCCCTTTGAGCTCGATTTTGACCTACTTTGAGCGATCAGATTTTCTTCAAACTTTGCAACCTGTCAAAGACCGATGACAACGCATTTATGAAAATAAATGGATGACTCCTAAGCGTGTTTTTTATATTTTTTTTAAAACTATATTTATATTATTACTTTAAAAAATGTGTGTAGCTAAATAAAAATTGGAATTAGTACTATTTAGTGGATCGGGCGATTCCTTCGGACGCAATCGGCACAATTCGATTTTCTTTTGTCCATCACGGGTCTCTGAGCACGTTGCGGTATTTCCGAATATCCATCACTAGTTTTTACCCGCGGCTTCGCCCGCATACGCAATATCATTATAATTTATAGCCTATGTGTTATTCTGATATATAAGCTATATTATTGCAAAGTTTCATCTCAATCCGTTCAGTAGTTTTTGCGTGAAAGAGTAACAAACATTCATACATCCATCCATCCATCCATCTATCCATCCTCACAAACTTTCACGTTTATAATATTAGTAGGATATATTCGGTTTTACCGCCCGATTTTGCCGAAAGTGCCGGCTCGCGGTTGCCCCGGTCTATTAAAAGCCGATAGGCTTTTTTCCCCGAACATCCATATTCGATTTTATTGTCCGACAATGCCAATCCATACCGGCCTGCTTGCATGTGTAACAAGTCTTACACAGTAGATATAAGATACTCACAGTGGAGACGATAGCCTCGTGTTCCATCTTCTTCTCCACGCTAGGCATAAAGCCCAAGTCCAGTATGCGGTCAGCCTCACCCAGTACCACGAAGCGAACTTCAGATAATGCGATCCGCTTCCTCTCAACTTGCTATTATAGCTGTGTAAATAGTAGTACCAATACTCACATTGGAGACCATAGTCTCGTGTACCATCATCTTTTCCACGCTAGGCATGAAGCCCATGTCCAGCATACGGTCAGCCTCGTCGAGGACCACGAAGCGAACCTCGGAGAAGGCGATCCGCTTCCTCTCCACAAAGTCATGCAGGCGGCCCGGCGTCGCCACCAGGATGTTGCAGCCACGCTAAAAAAACAACCCACAATTATATACCAGAAATTAATTTGACTGTAACATTGATAAAGAAAGCATGTGAACGTATTGGTAAAATTAGTATTTGTGAAAGTATATTGGTAAAGTTAGTATTTGTGAAAGTATATTGGTAAAATTAGTATTTGTGAAAGTATATTGGTAAAGTTAGTATTTGTGAAAGTATATTGGTAAAATTAGTATTTGTGAAAGTATATTGGTAAAGTTAGTATTTGTGAAAGTATATTGGTAAAATTAGTATTTGTGAAAGTATATTGGTAAAGTTAGTATTTGTGAAAGTATATTGGTAAAGTTAGTATTTGTGAAAGTATATTGGTAAAATTAGTATTTGTGAAAGTATATTGGTAAAGTTAGTATTCGTGAAAGTATATTGGTAAAATTAGTATTTGTGAAAGTATATTGGTAAAGTTAGTATTTGTGAAAGTATATTGGTAAAATTAGTATTTGTGAAAGTATATTGGTAAAGTTAGTATTTGTGAAAGTATATTGGTAAAGTTAGTATTTGTGAAAGTATATTGGTAAAATTAGTATTTGTGAAAGTATATTGGTAAAGTTAGTATTTGTGAAAGTATATTGGTAAAATTAGTATTTGTGAAAGTATATTGGTAAAGTTAGCATTAAGTTCGTATCAGCCCTGAAGTCTTTAGTTTTTAAGCCGCCATGCACAAGCACATGGCTAAACGGAATTATTTGGAAATAACATAATATTATTTTCGCCAAAAATGACTTCGAACCGTGGACAAAATTTCAATAGTTTTAGATAACTTCATCCATGTAGTGATTTATAAAAACGGCTCAGCCAATTTCGATAAAATTTAAATGGGAGCACCTCAGGTGTGTACTGTTGAACATACAAAAAAATACATACAGAAGAATACAGAACCTCCTCCTTATTTGATGTTGGTTAAAAAGTTTTGACAGATTAACATAGATACTGATGAAGCCATGGTGGTCTAGTGGCAGTGACAGCCGCCTTACAATCGTGATGTTGTTGGTTAGTCCCGGTCCCGAACCAGAGTACGTCCCGTGAGTTCTTTGGAATTTATTTAAGGAATTTAACACCACTGGCATTTCGATGAAGGAAAACATCGTGAGGTATACGTCTGTAGAAGGAATTCGATAGCGTATGTGAATTCACCAACACGCACTGGGCCAGTGTGGTGAATATGTCCCAATAACCCTTAGTGGATAGGCCTACGTCCTGTTGTAGACTATTGAAAAGGCTGATACAGTACAGTATAGAATAGATATACTAAGCGCCATACAAATGCGGCGGATGAGATGTTACCTGCAGATGACACTTCGCCGTGATTGGCACAATGCCGATGCCGCGTGTCGTAGTGCGTAGGGAGCGCGCGGGACGCATAGAGGTTAGCGGGCGGGTGTGCCCGGCGTCTCTTCTCTCTGGCTCCCGCGTATACCTATATTTCGACTTTTGCGCAGCGTTCTGTGCATAACTTCCCATCCGCTTAGTATATACTTACGGCAATACTATCCCCTTGGTGTCGCACGGCCGTGCCGCCGTACGCGACGGCAATTTTCAGCACCGAGCCATATGAGAACTTCCGCGCCTCGTTGAATATTTGCAGAGTGAGCTCGCGGGTCGGCGACACTATTATCGCCTGCAAAACAACATTATCTCTGAGTGAAGTATTATTGGTGCTATAGAGGTCACCCACTTATATTTATAGGCTGTCCCGACTTCACCCACCTACAAATTAATTATAGCTGGTTGTTATTGGTTGTTATCTACACAGGGTCATAGGTATTAAGCATTTTAAGGGCGGGTCTAGTACATCTAGACAAACAACTTTTGTACTACGACTTTTAAAAATTCGCTTCTCCATACATTTTGCCGCGCGTTGACGAAGTTTTTGTGCGAAAAAGCTGATTTTTTCTTCGTGATTTTCCAAAAGTCCTATGACAAAAGTTGTATGTCTAGATGTACTAGACCCGCCCTTAAAAGGTTTTGCGTTTAATACCTATGACCCTGTATAAGTATGTACAAAGTATGTATAAGTATGCATTTAAAAATAATTGAACCAGTTATTTCGAAAAAGACACATGTCTATTAAAAATGAGATGTGCCATTTTCACAGGAAATACATACAACGCAACAAGAAATAAAATGGCGTCAAAAAAAGATATATTGAAAAAAAAAAGTGATATGAAAGGTTCAATTATGTGTATGTTGTATAACAGTCTCTGGCAGCCATATCACAAGATAGGCTTAGTTTGGGGTCAGAGACCGTGTGTAAGATGTCCCTTAATATTTATTTATAGAAAGCTATAAACCTGGCAGAGGAAACTAAAATTCAAAAACTATGAATTTTAGCAAGAAGCAATGTCTTAGCGTACACATATAGGAATAAATCTAAAAACAGTACATTTTTGATTAAATTACAAAAATAGGGCCTAAATACAAAAAATATAAGCCTTAAATTCAAAGTGAGTAAATCTTATCATATGAAAAAGCATGCTAAAACTGGATTACAATGTGTAATTTTCGATGCATGCCGTAAAAAAAAAACTTTTTTCGATGATTATTTATTTATTCTATAGAGATTCAACATTACGATTTTGTGAAATTTTCAAGATTTGTACGGAACCCTCGGTGTGCGAGCCTGACTCGCACTTGTCTGGTTTTTTTAATATTAATCGTTTTATAAAAAAGAAACACTTGCCTGAGGGAATGCACAGAAATGCTCGCTCTTGGCTTCAGCTTGATCTTGTAACAGTTGGTTGATGATTGGTAGCAGGAAAGCAGCCTGTGAAAATTTTCATAAACATTTTTGGAGTATAGTAAAAACTTCACAAACAATAATATCAAAATTTTGACTCTTTATATAAAACCTTAGCCTAGCATTTAGTGTTCAGGATCCCACACCAGGGTGACCTGTGTCGTGGGGATCCAGGCTTCTGCTAAGACAAATCTGCTTCGAAACATAACTAATCAACTCTATGACGTCAAATCTATTATAGTACCAAATAATGTAACTTAAAGGATTTGACACACTGGATGCGTTCTGCGGTCAGGTCAAACTGAACGCAGCCCGCATTATGTATGAACAACATTGTCGGTCAGGGCAATCGGTTGGATGTCTGGTCAGCGAAACGGGCGATGCGGGCAAACAGCAGCGCCCGCCGCCCGATCTTGCGTTCCTTCCGCATGATCGGACGATCAGTTCGCATATCTATACAAAATATACAGAGACCGACACCGCTGTTTATACATAGCTGCGTTCAATTTGACCTGACCGCTGACCGTAGAACCCATTCAGTATGCCAAATCCACGGCGCAGACAGGCCACTGACCACAGCCAACGGTGGCGGGCGCGCGCTACCGCTATATTTCTATGTATCGTGGACACTTCTGTAGCGACTGGACGCCACAGGCGTTTCAACGAAATGTAAAAAAATTGTATGAACTGCTTGTCGCTGGCAACCACCCAGTGACTGTGGCCGGTGGCCCATCTGCGTTGAACTTAAATGTAGTAATAATGACTAAGAAATTAAGTGTTACCCTAGCTAGATAGTTATAAAAGCATGTTTTCTAACCGTTTTCCCGGAGCCCGTCTGTGCGCACCCCATAAGATCCCGACCGCTCATTATGATAGGTATGGCGTGCTTCTGAATGGGCGTCGGCTTCGAGTAGCCAGACTTGAGGATATTGTCCAGCACATACTTCCGGAGGTTGGCCGACTCGAAACTGTCGATAGATCGTGGCGGGTTCTCTCCGCTCACCTAGAATATAACAACAAAATGGACATATAAAAAAATCCATCTAGGAAACCAGTTTCCTATCCCTGGTTTCCTAAACGGCCGAAGCGGGATAAAGAAGTAGATATACCTAATAGGCTTGTTGACTAAAAAAATATAATTGGTCCATCAAATAAATTATCAAAAATTATTGGACACATATTTTTTCTTTTGTCAATTTAACAAAAATGTATGAAGATATAGCCCGCTAAAGTTACGCGTGGCGTAACTAGTGCATTTCAAATGTAACGCACTAGTGACGTCACAAGCTCCCACTTCCAAACTTTGATATGGTTTATCTTAGGTTTATATTCTTATTCATATGATTTTATGATAATATGATAATAGTTACACTCCCTGTGTTTCCTTATGCACAATGATTCTAGATCAAGATAATTGATTGTAATCATGTAGCAATATCTAGAGTTATCGAGAAATACAGCTGAACTGATATCGTTTAAAATTATCAGAGGCGCTGGTCTATTTTGGCATGTGTTGTTGCATTGATCAACAGTTACAAAAAGATATAATATCTCTAGCTTGTTTTGATACTTAATTGTACTTAATTATAGGTGCTAGCATCAGTATAATAGGCGAATTTTAGAGGCGCCATCGTAATTATAATAGCAATTTAGAGTAGCCTTGTTTCTTTTTCACTATATGCATTTGATAGAGAGAACACTATTTCAAGTTGCTATTTAATTTACGATGGCGCCTTTAAAATAGGCCTAGTACAACCATACTCACTTTAACGGCGATGTGGTCGAACTTGTCAAAGTTAATGCCCGAACTTATGGTGCTGCTGAAAATCTCAGTCTCATCAGTGGTGGGTTCGGGCGGCACGTATGTGACCGGCGGTTTCTTCGGCTCCCCGTTCTCGTCGAGCTCTACTTCTTGGTTGCCTTCGTCGCCGCCGCCGCGGTCACGGTCGCCGCGGTCACCGCGATCGCCGCCGCCACCGCGACCGCCTCTGCCACGGCCGCGGCCGCGCCCGCGCTCTCCGCGGTCTCTGTCACCGCGCTCTTCGTCGTCGTTATCTTTGGATGATACATCGAGATTTTATAATCCTAATCTGTGTAATTCAGATACATGACGCAACGCTTTCTTAAAGACCGCATGTCAAAAAAATTTGAAGAGTATTTCACTAGCTTCTAATCGGCCTTCTATGATATCACTGACTAGGCTTATGCTGCGTGATAAGGATTAATTTTGACCGATTGTCGGATTGTTTGTTGTGTTGATGCACCATAAAGCTGTACATTATCTAAGCAGAGCTTATATTTATAATCCTCACCACACGCATCGGCGGATGAGAAGTTAGCCGCAGATGATACTTCGCCGTAATTCGCTTATTATTGAGCATGTGTGCAAAATGCCGACGCCGCATGGCGTAGTGGTGAGCATGGGCGTAGGGAGCGTGCTGGAGGCAAGAGGTTGGCAGGCGGGTGTGCCCCGGCGCGAGTCTCTCTAGCTCTTTAGCCTTTTGCGCAACGTTCTGCGCCAACTTCTTACCCGCCGACTTGTGTGGTGCGGATTATACCTTATTGAAATACCAATAATGCTATCTCATTTCTAAACCCGATACACTGTTATAGTAGGTATGTTCATGGTGAGACCTGACTTACCGCCGTACCCACCAGCGCCGTTGGTCTCGTAATCCCGTGAGCCCGCACGGTCTAACGCCCACGCCTGTCGCAACCGCGTACCAGTTTGTTTTCGAACTATCTGAAACTCACTGATTGTTGAGAACTACATACCGCCGTATCTACCGCCGCCGTTGGTCTCGTAGTCTCGCGAGCCCGGGGGCCCCCATCCCGCCGCGCCCTCCCTTCTAGCCACCGTATTTATTTCTATCACCGTACCCATCTGAAATGTTGAGAACTCCACTTACTGCCGTATCCACCGCCTCCGTATCCGCCGCCGCCGTTGGTCTCGTAGTCCCGCGAGCCCCCACGGCCCCCCCTACCGCCACGCCCGCCCCTGCCCCCGCGACCGCCTCTCCCTCGCCTGTCGCCACCATATCCGTTTGTTTCTGTACTATCTGAAATTATCACCAACACGGTTATCAAATTGTCATAGACTTATTTCTCAAGACTTATTTTGTATGTGCCCGCCTTCTGGCTCCCGCTATTTGATTGTACTTCATATAATAATTGAAGTTATTAATTGTAATTAAAACATTATTATTGTACACGTGATTTTGAAAAGGAGTAAAAATGTAAATAAAAAAATAAATGTAATGTAAATAAATAAATTTGGAAATTCATTATCTCTATGTACATCATTATGTAATTGTGTACCACTTTACCCCTTCATAGGTAGGCCTACGTTCAACATTGGCTATTAAAAGGCAGGAATAATAATATGACACAAATACTACTCTTATATCACTGGGAATAACAGCACAATTAAAATAAGAGTTATATATCCCGACAAACGTTTCGTCCGAGATAATATGTATCGGGGTATTGACTATAGCGCCATCTAGTGCATTGAGAGTGATGAACCACTCTAGCGGAACGCCCAGCCAGCAGTGTTACGAGAACCACGGGCGGACTTTTATCCACGTACAGTGGAGCGGGTCCCGAAAAGGGCATCTCGTGCTCGGCGGATCGCTTACGCATTACAGTTTCGGATTGTTATAATGTGATAGTGTTATTACTAAGGACTTTGACCAGGAAAGTGATTTGAGACTAAAACAGGCCGTGACATAGTGTTACAAGCAGTTATATGTCCTCGCCCACAAAATAACCCACGCGCGTATGCTCATTAAGCTAATGACGATGATGATGGACCCCAAGTCCCGTTATCAGAAGTGGGATCGCAAGGGCAAATCCTTGAGGACGAAATTTAATCATTAAAATGCAAGGATAAAGTACCGCAACCGTTCTGCACTAATTTTAAATCTACCCGCATTTCAATAAGATGAAATCAATTTGCCTCTCATCGCAAAGATATCGTGAAACAACTTCTGCTATAATTTATCAGATTTCAAGTTCGGAGCATGAGCATTGAACAGATGCTCTCATCAAAAGGAGGTTGTAAATTAATGTGTTGAAGAATGGATTGTTAATAAAGCAAGCGTATCCAAAGAAAAGAGGGTATTGTTAGCTTTGGAGTGTGTGAAGTTGTTATTATTCTGCTGTGACTTAGGCAGATTGAGGAGAAATAAAATCGTACTTTATTTTGATCAATTTGAACAGCAGGGATGTAATACCAGTGAAGTGTTTTGGTTCAATGTGCGTGGAATTCTAAGTAGTTTTACAATGACAGCACGGATGTAATATCAGTGAAGTGTTTCGGTTCAATATGCGTGGAATTCTAGTTCTACAATGAGCTACTAGACGAGTAGCACTCAAATTGTTGCTGCAGCGCGTCGGTTGGAGACGCTGCAGCGTGTCGTCGCATCGTCACCGAGCTGCTGCGGCGCAATCCAGTGCGCGCACTGAGCTATGCTATAATTTGAGACACGAAAACATCGAGAAGTACTGACAGACCCGGGTGAGCTTGTTCCATTTTATTTTGACTTTTGGTGTTCCTTGATTAATTTGATAGAGCGATTGTTGTACCTAATAAGACTATAATTAGGTAGGTATTGAAAAAAAAATCTGTGCTTCTGTGCTATTGTGTATCCAGAGAATGTGAGTGTCTGTTTTCACAGGTACAACAATGTTAAATGACATAGTGATATTCAAAGCGATAAATCAAACCGTAAACAAGAAAACAAGATAATTGCTTCTAGGGTGCGTTTACGCACTCTGGATAGATCGGGATTGTTCTGGGAGTGCGTGAACTGGACAGGTTAAATTTTGGCCAAAGTATGTTTTTTTTCGTCTGATGAATGTCGGAAGGGGGTGACTTACTTTTTTAAAACCAATTTCTAGTTGCAAACTAATTTGTTAGTGAAATTAATGGCTCATTCATATAGGCCGAATCATGCAGGTCGCCGGTCGGTGGGTGTGGGGTTGGCCGTGAACTGGGCAGTGTCCAACCAATGCGTAGCCCTTATAGCTAATCAGATTAAATTTTATCTCTGACGGAAATGCATAAACGACCTCGTAAGCATTAACACGTTAGCTGCGTGGCCATTTTCAAAAGGCGTACAGCCTGTGCGTTTGATAAGTACTAGAACTCGTAACGTTGTTTAACCACTCAGTGCGTAAGGGACTTCGTTGACCTCCAATGTTTTTATTTTATTTTTACTACTGAAATTAACTTGAAGCGGGAAGTAATTTTAAACATTTATCTCTCTCATACGGCACTGAGAGAAAGAATACGATTTTTGGTGCCGCAGTGGCTGAAAATCCTGTAAGAAATTATTTTGATACCTTATCGATAGTCGACATACGCTTTTACTGATTCGCAGTGAGTAGTGGTGTATACCAGCATAGGTGTTTCGTCTCGTATACTTTTTATATTATAATTTTCTTATTTTTTTATACAGGAATCAGTCTGATTACATGTACGATCTGAGATTTTCTCGGAACCGATTAATATTTATGTTAATCGGTATATATCATCATGAATTGGTCACCTACATCTATTTAAGCCAATATTTTAACACCTGAGAAGTGGGTAGCGACAAATAGCCAATGAGTATCCCGATCTGTACGACACCGGAGAGAAGGTATTCTAATAATAATGTACCTACTTGCTAAAACACGCAAACACCGGACACACCCGACGACAAAGCTTCGAAATCCGGTAAACTCGTGTCGGTTCTACGAATGATATCGCAATGAACGGAAGATAATTTGAGGATAAGTGCGCATTTTACGTGTTTTTGAGGGGAATAAAATAAAAATAAACATTTCATATTTTTAGTTCTGTTTCGGGCGAAACGGGTGCGCGAATCGTCGTCGGCCGACGAGAGTTTGTGAAGGACGGTGGATAAGCTCTGGGGTTGTGGGGTGTAGGGTTGTGACACACGATGGCAGCGGGATGAAGTCGGGAGCGTGTAGGGGCTGTTGTGTGGCCAGCGTCATAGCTTGGCATGGGTGACGCTCGTGATAGGATGACGCACCGATATCGCAGCGGTGTTGCGAGCAGATTTCGAAGGCCTTGGTGTATGTGGCATATATTTTGAACCCTATGATTATGGCAATGATGCCTCTTATTTCAGTCTGACGCCGGGTCCGTTCCATAGTAGTTACGTTAATGCTGCACGGAGGGTACGAAGTTGTCGTTGATTACTATTAATGTGAAACCTGTTTTTAAAATTATTTCTTACCGTATTTTTACAAAATAGTTCATGCAATTCAGCAGCTTTTGTTTAATGAGAATTTTCATGGCATTAATAATTATTTAACAGAAAAGATAAGGTATGGGAAAAATTAATAATTTTATTATTTTCATTTCTTCGATTAGACAGTGAGAAAGCGTAACAAGTATTGTGTGTGTACTTACAATAAAAGGTTTTCTAAAATTGAAAGTAAATTAAATCATTTTCGATGTTATTACCATTTTCTTTTGCTACTGGATAACAAACCATTGAAGAACACTATTTATTTGCTGTTAATCGGGGTTTGTTAATTATCGCTTGTTGGTAAGTGTTTGCTCATTTTGTTATCACGTCATAAATTCAAAAGGCATTGTAATTTTTGCTACTATGAAGCGACGCATCTTTCTTATTGGCGATTTAAGTAGTAAATGAAGATTTCTGCCATCGGCGGGTGCGCTACGCGTAGTTACTGTATTATTCTTAGGTAAACGGAAAGTTGCGGAAGGGGATTGCTGTAAGCATCGAAAAACATTGTGGGCAGCTATAGTAGGCACCAGTACGTACCTACGTAGCGCATGCTGTTGGGAATTCACTGGACCTGGGAGTTGGAGATTTTTACTAGATTCTTAACAAAAGATTGCTAGATTTGCGCGAATAAGTCTTTTGGCTAATCATTAAAAAAATGCTGTAGGTACAGTCGTGGAAGAACTGGCGCTTATAAGCGCCGAACTCATGTGTTTAGGCGAGTGGCATCACGACGGCGTGTGATGATTAGAACGTGAATCATATGATCTCTGACAAAAATAAGAACCATTTCTGTTTCTCTTTTACAGTGATTTTTATCAAAGAAATGACTGTTAATTTTGATTATTTATTGGTGACGTATTACTACAGCGCTGACTAAATTGCAGCTGCGTACTTTGGGCACTTATTTTATTTAATTATTTTTTTAGGGACGACAGCAGAAGAGATGTTGCCTCCACGCTGAGGCAGCCGTTAAAATGAGATGTTGCCTCCACGCTGAGGCAGCCGTTAATATGAAATGTTGCCTCCACGCCGAGGCAGCCGTTAATATGAGAAGTTGCCTCCACGCTGAGGCAGCCGTTAATATGAGATGTTGCCTCCACGCTGAGGCAGCCGTACCGATCTAACTGTGGAAACGTGGTTCCTGTAGATCGAGGGAGATACCTGATCCAACTGTGGAAATGTGGTCCTGTGGATCAAGAGATAGATGTCGTCTTCGTGGAGATGTATTCGTTCCTTCCATCTAACTGTGGAAACGTGGTTCCTGTAGATCGAGGGAAAGGTATCGTCTTCATAGAGTGACATTTGTTCTTATCCAACTGTGGAGATGTGGTCCTGTGGATCGAGAGATAGATGTCGTCTTCGTGGAGAGATATTTGTTTCCTCCATCCAACTGTGGAAATGTGGTTCCTGTGGATCGAGGGAGAGGTATCGTCTTCATAGAGAGTCATCTGTTCCCATCCAACTGTGGAAATGTGGTTCCTGTGGATCGAGGGAGAGGTATCGTCTTCGTAGAGTGAGATTTGTTCCCATCCAACTGTGGAAATGTGGTTCCTGTGGATCGAGGGAGAGTGTTCCCATCCAACTGTGGAAATGTGGTTCCTGTGGATCGAGGGAGAGGTATCGTCTTCGTAGAGTGAGATTTGTTCCCATCCAACTGTGGAAATGTGGTTCCTGTGGATCGAGGGAGAGTGTTCCCATCCAACTGTGGAAATGTGGTTCCTGTGGATCGAGGGAGAGTGTTCCCATCCAACTGTGGAAATGTAGTTCCTGTGGATCGAGGGAGAGGTATCGTCTTCGTGGAGTGACATTTGTTCCCATCCAACTGTGGAAATGTGGTTCCTGTGGATCGAGGGAGAAGTATCGTTTTCGTAGAGTGACGTTTGGTAACAAACGTCACTCTACGTCTCTATCCATCTGTAGAAATGTAGCTCTTGTCGATCGAGGGAGATGTTCAGTCCAACGGTGGAAAAGTGGTTTCTGTGGGTTGAGAGGGTACCTGTTGCCTCCACAAAGAGACAATTTGTCAACTGTCAAAATGTGTCATACAGGATCGCGTAGAGAGAGATATTGTCTTCATTTATGACGTTTGACCCGGTAAGGCTGTTGAAGTGTGATAACTCTTTCACGAAGAGTTCTTGGTAACGTAACGTTTAAACGTTGGCAACGTAAACGTAAAAAATTAATGTTACTTTAAGCACGTTGCGCTAAGTTTTTGCTCATCTGTCGATTTTGCATTACATACTTAGATTAAATCAGTATGGCCGAGCAGTTTAAGATGATCGATTCTTCTTATCTGACTTGATAGATTGCTTTGCAGTGTATTGCTGAGACGTGGCACATGATGCGATATTGATCTATTAGATGCTGGTTACACTTGCAAGTTGTATCGCAGTTATGTGACGAAGTCATCTTGTTGAAAGTAGATGTTTGGTTGAAGCAAAAGATTGTGTGATTGTTAACGGTATGGTTGCTAGAATACTATACATTTCAGTGCAGTGAATGAAATGATGAGTTTAAATGATGTGTGAAACTATAGAATTAAAGCTTTAACTATTGAAGCGGATAACCGACGATACTCAGAGAAAGTATATTATGTGTGTGTGTGTGGATATGTGTGTAAAGTAAGTATAAGTTATGCATGTGTGGCGTGACGTCAAATAATTCGGTTGTTAAGACTGACAAAGATGTGATTGATAATGAATAGCTGCAGAAACCCACATAAATGGATACAAATCGCTCGAGGTCGAGCGAATGTCAGTATGGCCGTATCGGGGTATTGACTATAGCGCCATCTAGTGCATTGAGAGTGATGAACCACTCTAGCGGAACGCCCAGCCAGCAGTGTTACGAGAACCACGGGCGGACTTGTATCCACGTACAGTGGAGCGGGTCCCGAAAAGGGCATCTCGTGCTCGGCGGATCGCTTACGCATTACAGTTTCGGATTGTTATAATGTGATAGTGTTATTACTAAGGACTTTGACCAGGAAAGTGATTTGAGACTAAAACAGGCCGTGACATAGTGTTACAAGCAGTTATATGTCCTCGCCCACAAAATAACCCACGCGCGTATGCTCATTAAGCTAATGACGATGATGATGGACCCCAAGTCCCGTGATATGCATCACATGTTGGTTGTGGTATTGGACAGTTTATTGATAAAGAATAAAGTGCTAAAATAACAATACTGAACCATAAAACGTTACACATCAAATAACAGACAAAAACCTGGTAATTAAGTAGAAATATGCAAATTTTATGCTTATAAACCTAAATTAATGCGTAAATTATTTTTAGACTTCCTTCAACTTATATTTAAAACAAGCTCATAGCAAAGTTTAGGTGCCCCTTGATTATATGGTTAGAAAGGTCACAAGGAAGCATAAGCTTAAACAGTAACATACCAAAACTTATGGTAATAATGACCTCTAATCTGAATAATGTCTCAAGTACATCTGAATCAAACTATTTTGTACAAAATATTATCAAGAAGAATATATCTTTTTATAAACTACCCGTCCTGGCTTCGCCTGGTTACAGATGAGACACATAGCATTCTGTTGTCTACTTTGGAAGATATAATACGGATACACAGATAGACACACAAAAATAGCGGCTTTGCTTTACTATACTATGTAGTGATACATATTTTTATTATATACATATATTTTTTCTATAATATAAGGAACAAAACATGCGAGTGATTTCTCTTTAATATAATTTAAGTAAAAGGCATGTATTTTTATATTTAAAGAGAATTCTTCAAATAGGTGCAGTGGCTCTTGAGATTACACAGAACATAATAAACAAAATCCACTATCTTTACATTTACAATATTAGTACAGAACTATAGATTTGAGCATGTTGTGTGTTTGCCAGTTGGCAACAAATTGGTAAACAAATTCATTGAACGACTCTGACGTTATTTGATGTTAGGAATGAGATAAAAAAGTGTATTTAATTACAACAAAAACTAAACTTAAGTGGGTCACACATCACTCTTGAAACCTTGAGCTGTTTTTGTGGTACAAGGACTTTGAGCAAATATTCATAGACACAATCATGCAAAAAAAGTGTCTGAGCCAAAACCCTGCCCAAGCTAGTAGTTGTGGGCAGGCTTTTTAGTTAAGTCATCAGGCGATTGCAAGCGATGCCAAAGTGCTTAGTTACAAGCACTAATTAGGTAACATTCTCGACATAACGTCGAGATTCGAGAAATATTATTGTGAATTATTTTATTTAAGTATCTAAGTCGCTATGTATGACGCCCTAAGTCGGGTATGTATGACGCCCTAAGTCGGTATGTATGACCCCGCTCGGACATTTTTTTACTACTATCACTAATACTCCGTCCAACGAGACAAACTAATATGGCGTTCTCTCCCTTGCACAATCGTATGAAAGTGATAAGGACGCAACTCCAACTTAAATGGCTAGGATTGGTCAATGGGCATGGCTAATTATTGAAAATGTTAGGCTGCGTTTACATCGCCGATCTAAATCGCTTACTAATTCTATCATCTAAAAATAATAGGTTTTATTTACAAATTACAAAAGTCTACTTTAACATAATCTGTAACAAATATTGAGTTGTTGTTTCCTTCTAAAAAAAATCGTGGACTGCATTCCGCAGTGCACTTTTCGTAAAGCTGTCGATCTTTTCTATAACTGTTGGCCGAAGTTTTTCGCTATATGAAAAAGGGCGTCGCTGCCTTTTAACAACAGCTGGACATGCTTGTGTAGAGGCCATTATAGGAAATAATCAGTCCAAAAACACGCCAAGCCAACAAGAATTCAAGAATCAGTCTAAAAAACACGCCAAGTCAACAAGTAAGTAGGAATCAGTCCAGTAAACAAGTCGGGTCAACGTAAAACCAAACACTGTGAATACACTGAAATAAGCACCAAACAATACGTCCGCACTGCTCAAGAGATAGAATCGGACTGATATTTGGTCGCAACGTGTACGCGCCCTAAGTTCCTTATCTCCAACCAATGACGTTCAGCGCTTGATTTCCCCATTCGTTCGTCTCGTTGGACGGAGTATAGGGGCTGTGGCTCTGTAGATATTTGCTTAAAGTATAGCAATGAAAAACTGTTCATAAAAGTGCAGTTACCCGACTCATAGATATAGACTAAATCAAACTTGTTCGTGGTTGTGATGTTAGGTACCAGCTACGGATAACCGGACACTTGCGCAGCTGTTAAAAGCTTCAGTAAAGATTGTACTATCTGCAGCTTGTAGATAAACATCACAGCCATCAATGTGTGAGATGCCTTTATCTTGTTTGGCTTTAGTCTAATTATGAGAGGTTCTTGAGAAAACACATTTTAAAATATAAAAACACTGATAAAGGGAGGGTATTGAGTCACTACTCGAAAAACTATTGACATTTGTGTCAAGTGTAGTTTTTATACTTTCAGAATTTGACCTTGCCACAAGGTTTAGCTGAAACATTTGGAAAGTAAAACTCCTTATAACTTCGAATTTTCATAGCAACTTATTTAAGTTACCCCTGGTTGTCTAGGCCAAGTTATGATTCATTCAACATAGGGAGGAAAGTTTGTGTCCTATGTCCTACAAGCAGAAACTTAATTTGTTGATATGGAAAAACCAAACAAGGAACCTATTATGTAATGTGAGAAAGTGTCACATCAGATAATATGAGACTAATACATTAATAAATAATAAATATTGGGGGACATCTCACACATGGTCTCTGACCCAAACTAAGCAAAGCTTGTGATATGGCTGCCAGAGACTGATATACTACATATACATATTTTAAATACATACTTATATAAATAGTACCTAAATAACACCCAGACACAGAGCAAACACCTATGTTCATCACTAAAATGCTTGCCCTGGTGGGGATCGAACACACGCCTCTTTGATCAAGAATCCGGGTCACTAACCACTGAGCCACCGAGGCAGTCAAGAAATTCACATTGCTGAAACAAAATGTTTATTCAAACAATACAATACTACCTACCTAGAAATAGTTTAATGTTTGGAGAGCATAATTTGTACTCAATCAGTGTTTGGCATTCCAATATTGAACACAGAGTAATTATTTTTATGATTGTAGAATTTTACAATGTAATGTAGAATTCTCCTTAATGTAGAAATTCATTCAGTTTCATTACAGTTTGTTTTTCTAACTCCCTATGATGAAGAAATATGGTAAATAAAAATTTTGTTACAAGCAATGTAATCAGTTTAGAGCTTGAATCATACAAGTTGGGAGATGTGAAGTTAGCTACAAGCAGTGCAATATTTAATCCTGACTGAAGCTCACATAAAACCATGCATTGATTGGATGCACAGATTGTAGCAACTTTATATCCACCAACTTGTATTATTTGGCCTATACAAGCTGTATATAACCCAATCCTCATGCATGCAGCTGTTAACTGAGCTCCAGTCATGATTGGTTATCCGCAGCTTGTGACTATCATCACAGCCGCTAAGATGTTTCATTCGGCCTATAACAATAGCTGTAATTGAAAAAGCCATTGCAAGATTTGTAACAAAAATAAGCAAATAAAATGATTTACGCCATCAGCCGCTTTGTGCAGCGTGCGACGACTGCGTCACCGGTCATCGTAGACTATAATTTAAAGATGGTCATTAAAGATCGAAACGCGGCGGTGATGGAAGCTCTGAGTGGTATAAGTAGTAATTTGGAAAATGATATTTAAAATCAACATAGTTTAAAATGGTATTTTAAAAATTTTATTACATTTAGAGTCCTCTTGTAAAGCCTTTAGTTATAAACAATATTGTTCAAATCTATTTTAAAAATGTATGTCTTAAAAAGCACAGACCCTGGAGTCTGTGGAGTGTAAGAATTAAATGAAAAAAAAAAATGATTTGAAATCTTACCCTCAGTCTCAAATGAAGTAAACCCTCGCCCATGAGACAAGCTGTGACCTTCATCTACAGAGTTGTATTTGTTGTTGTTGTTGAATCCTTGCGATGGCAGTACCTGTAATAAATACAATAGTAAATTTTCATAAATAACCAATCCCGATAATATAATATTGCAAGAGGTACAAGTTTATGGCTACAGTCCAAATCATAGAAATAGGCAGATGAGAAGTTGGCTATAGGTCGAATCATACAAATCAGAGGAAACCTAATCAACGCGCAGCTTTATGTGGCTTTCTGTCAGGATTGCACATTGTGCAGCTTGTGGCTGATTATAGCCAACTTCACATCCACAACTTGTATGATTCGGACTATAACAGAGGTTCATTATGACCAACTCTGAAATTGTGAAAAATAATAACTGGTCCCATAGCAGTTTGCCGACTTGACAAAATATATCAAGCACCAAATTTATTTTTGATTTCAGGAATATATTAGAAAAATCTTACCACTTCAGCATTATCATCCCAGTCATCGTCCATTTTCTGGGGGTATCTGACCAGAATAATCCTGAGAACAAAGGACGCTTCTGTAAATGGGGTAGATGCAAAATGAAACTGAAAGTTTACGTTTGTAGTCAATAAAAAAAAAATCATATATTTGCACACAGTATAAGATGAAGAACTGTAGAGCACCTAATGCTTTGTGAAACAGTAGGTACCTTATGTATCTAATGCGACCAGTTTAGCAGCGTCATCACAACTACGCGTAGCTAGTAAAAATCATGTTAGGGAGATGCAATTAATATTTGTTTTGGACTGTTTCATTTTTAACACAAAATTCAAAGATAAAAAAATGTTTCCAACCGGTACCGGCTTTTGGCAACCATTAGCTTGCACGTGCGGATCATGAAAAATTCTGAATTTATGAGTCTAACAGACTTCAATAAACTAAAACTTAAAAGACTTACTGTTATAACTTCTTGAGGTGTTGGCCTCGCTAGTTTTTAACTCAATAGCAATATTGTAGTGACTTTATTGCTAAACAAAGAAAACAGCGAAGAGCGACAACAATGGCGTCGTGCAAAAAATGGCTGAGCTAAGTGTTACCAACGAAATATTTGCAAATACTACCATTAAAATCCGTTTGTTACACATATTTTAAATGTCTGTGGTTTGTTAGTGGTTTGTTATCAGTGTTACTACCAAAAATAAGAACGGTAAATTAATATTTTTTTTTACTACTGCAGTTGAAAGTTGTTGTGCTACTACTGTAAAACTAAACTAACAGACTCAAACAAAATATGACGGATATTACCAGTACTTAGTACCGTGGGTAGTAGTAGTAGTTTTCTACAGCTTCTGTTTCTTCTGTTACTGCTATAACAACAAACCAAGGACTTTGTATACTATCCAACAAACACTAAAAACGGAATAAAATTAATCGTTGTCTAACTTTTAAATCAATATTTTGTAGATTGATTACCACAATTAATTTAATTTTACCAAAAACGTGTCACTCATACTGAATATAAATACAATTGCATTGTAAAGTTTATGTACCGTTTCACGTACTATAGAACTCACGTGTACACTGACGATACAACGCTATCTGTTGAGCATTTTTTACATCATATTTTTTTAAGTCAGCTGTCAGAAAAAGCCTCGTTACTTGGTTCATAAAGGAAGTATACTAAGCTGGAAACATACTGTCGGACGCGGCTGACGGACGCGACTGACAGCCGCGACTTAGCAATATGCATAGTCTTAAAACATACGGTGTGCTAGATCGCTCTCGGACATCCAAACGCTCAAGGACGTCCGAAGGTGACGTCCGCAACTTATGTCCGATAGTGTGCACGGCTCAGTGTAATTTCATAGTCTAGGTCGCGGCTGTCAGTCGCGTCCGTAAGCCGCGTCCGATAGTATGTTTCCGGCTTTAAACTTGGTTATATACTCGTACCTTTACTAGAGACCGCCCGCCGCCACAGCGCCGCAACTTGGTACATCTAGGTAGAATTGACAACTGTTGCTATATTCTACTTTAAAAACGTCCTGATAAATATTTTTCACAAACTAGTTCTTTACGGTTATAATTTGGAAAATATACGATTTTTTCAGGGTTTTCTCGATATTTGACAATGTTGCGTTTGGCGCTTGAGGTCACCAACTTGGATTATTCATTAGGCTAACATCATAAACAAGTCTGCAAAAAATCAGAACTACCGGATTTGACTCTAAGGATTTGACGCATACTGTGGATGTATAAAGTTACTGGACTATAAGTACCTCTTAAACTTTTTGTTTAAGTCCATTCATCTAAACAATAGCTGGCATTTCACAAATTATTTGATAGTATTTATTGCATTGTGCAATAAACGAACATAAAAATAATAAATAAAATATAATAATTTTATGTATTTGTCTATGAAGTTCTTATTCATGAAAATATACTGGTAGCATTGCGTGCATCTCATTGAGTCCCTATATTGTAGAGCACGTATTTGATGACACCAAATTGTACGGGCAGGAAAGCATGGCCCAATATACTGGTAGCATTGCGTGCATCTCATTGAGGCCCTATATTGTAGAGCACGTATTTGATGACACCAAATTGTACGGGTAGGAAAGCACGGCCCGTATTTCATGTCCCATGCCACCATTTATTAGGCGGCTGTACAATACATGTCGTACAATACTGGCTGGACATTATCACCTCGTGCCAATAACGTACAGCCCGTATTTTGCGACCCAATAATGTACCGCATGATTAAACGTGTCCCAAAGAAAAGAACACAAAATATCATGCTGTACATTATTGTGTCGCAAAATACGGGCTGTACACTATTGGCACGCAGAATATTTGCTCCTAAGGGTTGGTTTGTCTGTAACTTCTGACAGCTCCAAATAGATATACTATGCGCCACACAAGTTGGTGGATCAGAAGTTAGCCACAGATGACACTTTGCCGTGATTCGCTAATTATTACGCATGTTTGCACAATGCCGATGCCGCGTGGCGTAGTGGTGAGTACAGGTGAAGGGAGCACGAGGGAGCATGAGGTTGGCGGGCGGGTGTGCTAACGTTTTGTTTCTCTGGCTCCTGCGCATACTTTTAAAGTATCCTTTCCTCGTAAAATGAACAGGTTGTTTCTGGCGCGCGCGCTGCCGCGGCACGCTCGCTTAGCTCGCTCGGCTCGCGCATTGTTGTCACTGTTCAAACCTATCCTAACCAACAGAGTCGAATTACCTTGGACAACTCATACCTTGCTATAAAATAAACAAGGTCCAGGGACACAAAATATCAGGCCGTACAATATCAGGCCGTGCAATACTGTGCCGGACATTATCGACACAGGCCGATAATGTACGGCCTGTATTTCATAGCCCAATATTGCACAGCCCTAAGGTGCTAGCCAACCGGACTTTCGATTTTAGCGTTTCGAATGGAATCGCTTAGGCGATGCGATAACAAACGTCAAACTGACACGTAGAGTAAGCGAGACGAACGCATATGTCAGCGCCCACACAAAAAAGAGATAGATATACTTTCCATTCCCTCCGATGGAATCGCCGTCGAATATTCGCTAAACCGTAGCCAAGTTGCAATTTTGACAGTTGTTTTCGACAGTTTTCGTTCGCTAATTTATTCGTTTGAACGAAAATCTAGCGAAGACAAAAATGCTGTAGAAAGCTGAGCAAGGCTTAAAAATGTCGTAATAATTAGAGTATTTCTTGAGTATGGATGTATATAAATATGTGTAAAGTGTAAAAATTGACGGCGAGAGCACTTTGTAACTAAATAGTAAACATTTTACAACAAAATAAGCATTCAGCAATTTATTTATCATCCGATTAACTTCGATTTTAAAGTGGTACCTAAGTGGTAACACTAAAATTCACGATTTTGAAAACTTTAAGAGCATTGTTTGTTTGGATTTGGTAATTTAAAATTCCTCAATTTTATTGTTCATGTAAATAGGGTTATATAATATAAACCGTAAAGTGTTATTACTTAAAACATGAAATTCATGGTGCGTTTTGCACATAGACATCTCATTTATTTTAAAATGTCTGCTTTAAAAATGGATTCGAGAGCACGAGCCAGTGCGGAACAGCTATCGACCCAGTGGAGACTTAAGGAAAGATAGAAAATATGCATCAGTCTTTCTGACAGAATAGTGTATCTATCACAGAAATCTAACGAGATGTTACAATATTTTGGGTGACTTTTGACATACCTACTGTGTTATGAGTTGAAATTAAGTCAGTAAACAATAAAGTGATGTTCAAAAAGATATCCTAAAAAGCCCTTTGTATTTTAGCCACGGAGACATTTCCGACTGCTAAATTTCAGTCTGGTATTCCGGGGATGCATAAGGGTTAATCGCTTGTGGCAGGTGTTGGCCGATACTAAACTTAATCGGTGTAGGAGTAAGCAAAACTGCAGACGGGTGGAAGAAGGTATATAGCTATACAATCTCTCTTTTGCACAAATGAATATAAGATAATGATATGCTTCACTTATTAGGGATATTTATATTCTTGATTGTTTGTTTAGCTGTACTCTGTAGTTTCAGCCTATACCCAACTTTTTAATAGTCCACTGCTGAACACAGACCTAAACTTGAAGGACGATAGGGAAAAATCCTCCACACTGGTCCACTGTGGGTTGGTGAATTTACCTAAAATAGTTTTGACGGCCATTGAATTGTATTTACGGTATGCAGGTTGATTCATAATGTTTTCCTGCACATCGAGAAATGCCCAATTCTCATAGTGCTTGAGTAGTCCAGGAATGCCTAATTCTGGCTAAATCTAGGAATGCCTATTTCTAAAAATGGCAAAATAAATTAAGAATTTTAATGAAAAAACTTTACTAAACTTTCTATACATAGGCTGACCGGTAGCTAACGGTAACAACCTTTAGTACATTTAGAAGAATGACTTTTACTATGGGACCAACTGAAACCAAATTTGCGATTATCAACTAAATGTATGGGACAGCATTTTTTTTCTGTTCTGGGTTATCAGAATCTGGGTTAGTTGGCCCTATAGTAAAAGTAAATGGACCTGTGTATAAAATGTATGATTTTTTTTATAATATTCTCAGTTTAAGTTAATTTGCCAATTTGAAAATTGGGCATTCTTAGTATTAACCAGTGTTAGAAGATTCGAGTTGGGGCGTTCCTCGCCTAAACCATAATTTTTAATAATTGCTACATTTTATGTTTTTTCCTAGGGTCAACAGCTTGGGCAGAGGTTTCTTCAAGAAAAAAGCAACAAAACTAGCTTTTTATAGTGAAAAAAATCTTAAAAGTAATGTCAGAATTATTTATCATATTTATTAAAAAAATTTTTTTTATTGTTATTATTTATGTATCAGTAAGTCATTTATTCTATGATACCATTTAGCAGTAAATAAATCCTACAGTATTTTTTTGTCATGGTTAGTATTCAATTCCCTGTATCTTCCTCTATCGTGGTATCTTGTTAGAAGTGATAATAGTTTTGAATATACATACTTACTGAATTTAATACAACACATTTTTCAGTTGTTAGCCCCCAAATATGTATTTAAAAATTATACACTAGAAATATGTATGTATATTTGTTTATTTACATTCTTTTACCTGTCAAACAGTCAGTCAGTCAAATAATGCTTTGAATCCCAATACTTTTCATTCAATTCATACTTTTACTAAGAATTCCTAAGTTTTCTTTTATTTAACTTAATAATTAACATAAAAAACATTCTAGTTCTTTAGTAAATATATGTACAATTTAAGTTTTTGGGCAACAGTTTTGCAAGCTTTGCTTAGTTTGGAGTTAGAGACTGTGTGTATGATATCCCCTAATATTTATTTATCTTGTTTCCATCTCTTAAGCTAACCCAAAACCAACTAGCCCTAAACTGAACTACAAATATTTTGGGGTTACTTGGTATTGTGTAAAAAGTGTTCCTAGTTGTTTTTATTCATAACTTTTATTAACTTATCCATGAAATTATACGGCATACAAACAAATAAGACCAGAAAGAAATTGAAAGATGAAGATATAATTTTTTTCCATTAAAGTGCGCTGCTCCCTCACATGATACATTGCCTCTCGATAAGTATTTGGTTGTCAACTCCTGGAACCGTTGCCTCCACACACCAATGTACATTCAACGGGGTTGCAGGTCATTATGTGAGCAAATTATAGGACTTTTCTTGTAGTATTCGATTTAACATAAGCTGATGTTCAAAATCAAATCGGTTTGTAATCTTCTTGTAAATACTTGCTGAAATTTCTCTTAAACGATTCTGTGCATGTGGTGCCATAGATATCTTAATCAACATTCTTTAATCCTGATGGAGTACTCATTTGAACCTGAAACATGAATTGAGTGTTCTTTATAACATGATAACATATCTATGTTTACTACTTGCCAGTTGTTTTTGATGTGATAGCACCTATGAACATCAGTTGCACTTATGAAAAAGTGTTATGTTCCACCTGAGTGTTTCAAGTAATAGTGCGGAACAAGCGATAATGTAATGATCGTCTGTAATTTGACTTAACAAACATTTTTTACTGCATTAATTCTTGTTTGAATAGTTCATTTTAACTTTACAGAGACTCATTGAATGTTTTTAAAATACCTAGGATAGTTACAATCCACTAAATTATTGGTGATATCAGTAAATCACTGTTTATTATTTTGTTTTTAGGGTGCAAATATTTACTATAGATAACTAGGTACTTTGCTTTATGATCTCAGATAACATATCTTGTAAATAGAGATATCTAAATGATATTTTTTTTGGGTAAGTAGGTAAAAAGTTCTTTACTTCAATTTGCTTGATTTATGAAGCCAAAAGATGCATTAGGGCACTTAGGATAGACAATACACAAAAGTAAGTTTAGCTCAGCCAAACTAGCAGTTATAGGATAGAAAATATCATACCTGCATACAATGATGTTTAATCCTGCATAATTATTATAACCGTGACATTTGCCGTCACAGTCGTTCAAGAGATTTCAGAGGTAATTTTTGCCCAAAAAATGCCGGTTCGCGCTATTGTTAGGTGTCAATACAGAGCAAAGACTTTAGTTTACAAAAAGGAAGAAAATCCTTCCAATAGCAAGTCTAAATTGTGGGCATTTTTTATATAAACGTTATCTTTTACTGCCTAGAATTTCGTTGATAGTGGTGACAAAACTTGCAAACATTTTATCGACATCGATAAATTTTGCTACTAAGTTAATAATATGTCGGAATAAAAAAAATATCGATGTCAATATAATTATTTTAATTTCAAATGTTTTGTAATTATAGCATATTATACTCAAAAAAATTATATCGATATCGATAAATGATAGTAAGTTAATATTATCGAAATTAGACATTTATTGTTATCTGCATATTTAGTAAAATATTTGTGATTATGGTGTACTTTTTAGTAATACATAATTGTATTTGCACCACATTCTAACTGTTATACTACTAATGAATAAAAGTTCCCGGCTAGGCTAGGATGCCCACGAAGTAATATTTCTTTCGACGTGTCAGAACGAGCCAGCGTGATGGCGATGTATGTATCTGTCACTTTTTCACACGTTGAAAGATTTCTTTTTGTGGCTTTTCGTGGTCGCATGCTGGACCAGCACTGACAAAGAGTAAATGGATCGAGGCAACAGGACGACATGACTGGATCCTACATTTTTTTTGGAAAAGTGATTGCTCACATAATAAAGATGCCTGAAGCCACCTTCAATACCTCAAATAGAAACCGTAATTATACATTCGATGATAAGGTATACACATAATATATTCTGTAATAGAATTGATAGAAGACGTGTTTAGTGTTTTGTTAAAATATGAGTTATTTTGGGGGTGATATGCCTTTGAATTAAATTACATTTTATTTTGACGCGTGTTTGAAAATATAATCTGATTTTATTTGCATAATCGGCCTTGTGGGAGTCGCGCACGAAGGATGCCGTACTATTATTCAGTAAAGATTTACATTTTCTGAAGTACCTACCTAATACAATTTTATAGTTCATATAAAAAATTTAGGTATGTCTAGGTATAACGGTTCCGTTTTTAAAAGATATCTATAATTATAATGATATTGACTAAGAGACGCTAAAATTGAAAAGATGTAAACGAATCCTCTCACTCGGCCACGTAACCATTTACGTATACATTTAGCTAATCCAATGATTCAATTATAGAGCTCCAAACTAGAACAATTTGATTGTTATAAAATTATTCTGCTTCTTTTAAATATTGGCGTCGCATGGAATATGTATTTGCCAGTGTCAAGTGTAAGTTCTATTATGATGTTATGATAATTACTACTATTGTTACATGTAATTATGGTGTTGTTTATTAAAATGTTTCTATTATAATATTATCATTTTATAAATAGTCACAGTCGTAGGCAGCACAAAAATCTAGATACAATTGATTATTTTTTGCCAACAATGGCATTTGGCCGACTTCCACCGTTTACGAAATCCAAATAGTTCGCAGGAATTGATGTGGCATCCATGTAGTAATTTTTAACACTATTGTTGATTTTACATTTTTTTTTCGGCTCAGCTGACTTCGATATCATTTAAATGACTTCAGTTAGGGTGTACTTGTATACCATTTCAAAATTAAAATAAAAAATAAAACGGTCCATAATTGGCGAAAATACCGCTGAAAATATACAAAAACATACATACAGACGAACATAGTAGGTAGTATGTAAGTAAGTTCGTATAGGCCGGGTGGCTAGCCCTGGTAGGTAGTAGGTACCTACCATCACTTTTTGGAAGTAGGTAAAAAGTCACTGTCACATCTAAGTCATGCCTGAGCAAAACAGGAGCGAATTTACTAATAGCGCCGCCCTTTATGGAGTTTTTGTAACAACACAAAAAATCACGTTACACATTACATTATTTTGTCTACACTGTTGTACGTAATTCAGCTCATAATCATCGAAATAGCACAAATTTTCACATATTACCACTGATAGAAACACAAGTTTTATAAATTAATACAATACGGCGCGTTGACATGATTTTTTAATGTTTATTCCAAAACTTCCTAAATACTAATAAAACTGCACAATCATTATCATCAATTATACACTATATAGATTCGGTTACATAATCCATATATTATGCAAAAAGTATAAAATCACGTTATCGATAAAATTAAACTGCACAATCACATCGCCCATCACTAGCTAAATGCCAAAAAATAACTGTGATACCATATTCAAATTCGAGATTAACCCATTATTTATTTTTTTGGCTTGGCATGTTGATGCATTTGCCATTGTGATGTAACATTAATAAAATAAAGTGTATTTAATAACTTAAACACGGCATTTAAATTATGACCAAATTAATGTTATGGGCTTAACGTATCTTGGTGATGTGACAGAAAGTATACTACGCTCTATTTTTAAGTGAAAAAAATATTTCCGAAGCTAGTGGAAATTGCACAGTTATTGTGCAGATATTTTACAGTGGTAATACATACTTGGCGACAGCGGTTTTCACTGAAAATAAGGAAGTTTCCCGTTTTCTAGTTTTATTTTTAATAAATTACACTAAGTCTGCTATAAATTATGGTGTTTTTATTTTTCAATTATCTTCAAAAATGACGGAGTTATGAATTTTTAAACATGACCGCACGAAATCAAAAAACCTCGCGACGGATTTACGCGTGTGACGTCATTCGGCTTCAGAGCCGCGCCGTAGGTTAGGCGGGAGTAAGGAAAAAAGAAAATAAAGTGCTTCATTCTATGCTGGGTATTTTTCTAAGCCACGAATACGTTCTAGAATATCATTGTACTTATCTTTATGTTATGATCAACATTCACTATGGGACTAACCTCCCAATATAACGAATTAGAAGTCAGCATTCACATAATTTTGTCGTGAGTAAATGAACTTTATATCTAAAAATGGAACAAGACTTGGTGTCTAGTGTACTGCGGTTTTTACATCTGTAACTATTAACTAGTAGCTCTCCAAACAGTAGACCTCGCAAGTATACATTTTCTTGCAATAAGTTCTCAAAAATGCACAACTTTCACATGTAAATATATTCTTAATCATAAAAATGGTAAGGTTCTTTACTTAGATATTATTGTATATAATGGGATTAAGTAAGTAAGTTTGTATAGGCCGGGTGTTTAGCCCTGGTGTCAGAGTTTGGGACTGATCCCCTATACAGGGTTAGCTAGCTAGAACTGGTGAAGCGTAATATATTTTGTTCTAATTAAATACTTTAGTCTTTAGATAATTTTTTTCAAGGCTTTTATTTTCTAGTCCCAATAAGTTGTCAAATGCGTGTCAAGACATGCGTATGATAGGCTTCCGTAAACGTGACGATGATTATGATGATGATAAAAAACCAATTTTTAAGATGATTGATTACTAGGGAAACGTAATTTAGTATGAATTCTTAGTTGCCTGGGAGAATTCGCTTAAAGCGATAAGACCACCAGTTAGAAACCTATTAATTTTATTGTTTTGTCCCTGTAATTTTTTTATGTTATGTGGTTGTCTAATAAAGTGTGATTGTTTGTTTGTTTGTATGAAATATACATGTGAGGTCGATGACCTCTAATGTTTAAAATTTTTTTTTTTTCTTTATAGCTCAATAATGTATGATTCCACAGTGCTCAAAATAATTTTCAGGGAAAGTTTTTAATATGGTCTGTAAACGGCGTCCGTTCGTTACACGGACATAACGAAGTTTTAAGGGTTCCTCGTTTTACTACGAAACCCTAAAAATGACTGAACAAAGTGACAGCTGTCAAATTCTAGAATCCATACTAGGATGACATGTCAGGTCTCAAAGTGACAGCTGTCAAACTTAAATGCGGTTTATTTCTGTAACTAACGATTTTAGACCATTGCTGTCTTCACAAAAGTGATAGAACTCAACAAGATCTATATTTCGGATGACAGCTCTTTAAAGTAATTTATCTCCGTAACGGCCGTTTCTAGACCGTTACTTTAGGCACAAAATTGATAGAGCTCAACGAGATCTACATTTCGGATGACATCTGCCACTCTAGTATGAATTCTATAATAATATGCCATATAATGGCAGCTGTCACTTTGACATCTGTCATTTTCGGAACTAAAAAATAAGTCCTGAAAAACCTATTACCTACAATGACTTTATAAGAACAAATATTAGGCTGAGAAGTTTTGGATAACCCTATACAGGGGATTAGTCCCATAGTAAAAGTTGGTCATAATTTACAATGATATTTTAGGATAGAATATTGTAATTATGATTATATTTGCCTGTGCTAGTTGTGCATTTTTGAAAACTGATTACCAGATAATATTCACCAAAATGTATACTCGTGAGGTCTACTATTTGGAAAACTACTAGTCAATATACACAGATGTAATAACCGCAGAACAGTAGGTACACACGCCAAGTCTTGTTCCATTTAGAAATAAAGTTCATTTACTCACGACAAAATCATGGGAATGCTGACTTTTTATTCGTTATATTGGGAGGTTAGTACCATAGTAAATGTTGATCATAACATCAAGATAAGTACAATGATATTCTAGAACGTATTCGTGGCTTAGAAAAATACGCAGCATAGAATGAAGCACTTTATTTCCTTTTTTCCTTACTTCCGCCTAACCCACGGCGCGGCTCTGAAGCCGAATGACGTCACACGCGTAAATCCGTCGTGAGGTTTTTTGATTTCGTGCGGTCATGTTTAGACATCCATAACTCCGTCATTTATTAAGATATTCGAGTAATTTTTTCACTGTGTCTAAGATAATTCGTACGTCCTTAAATGTATATAATTATTTTTAGTTTTTATGATAAAGGAAACTTCCTTATTGTCATCGATTTCCTTTCTAATTAGAGTAGTTCGCTGTTCTGTGACTCACACAGTACACATCCCTACTCCCCGCGCAACTAACAATGAATTCGCAACAGCGCAATGACTGGCTTCGTGTTCGCAGACACCAAAAAGTTTGATTCGGCCTATAACTATAACGGATAATGTATATTAGGATATAATGGAGATTCTGACTAAAAGACATAGTTTCCATGATCATTCAAAAAAATAAAATCGGTTTGACACATAATTTGACACGAACACGAAGGGATATTTTATTTTATTCGTTTGAGATTTTCCGAAAGAGATGCATTGATATAATAAGGCACGAGTTAGAAAGAGATATTAAAAAGATCTCGATTCGGTGAGCATTGCCCACTGATTTCGTCACGACTGTCGATATGTTTTGATGGAATCGACTAGTCGAATGTTACATTGGCTAGCTTTTGTGATGGAATCGCTTTGGTCACGTGACTTATGTCAATCCCATACATTTTAAGCGAAGCGAATGTTCGAATCGCTAATGCTAGCGATTCGATTTGTACTTTGTCTAGCCCTACTATATTCCATGGCCAGTGACACAAATTATCATGCCGTACAATATCATGTCGTGAATTACTGGGTCGTACATTATTGGCTCCCATCTCATTGGCAAATGACATTTTTGACGTAAAATTGAGAATTCTGTCATGTCTGTGATGGAGATGGATGTGAAAACGAAGAACCAAAAATAAAATGTAAAATAAACCTGAAAATACATTTGACGCGGAATTTAAATGAATAAAATTAAATATCATTTTGTTGTTGTGTACTAATAGCTACGTTTTATTATTAATCGTGTTAGAGATGGACGCAACGGTAGATGTTCTATCATTGTTTTTATCAATGCTGAGTTGAGTCTTATCTCTTGGCGTCCTCTTGTTTTTTTTATAAATGGTTCAAGTTCACGATGGCATCAACAGAAGAGACTGTTAAAGTATCCGTGGTGACGGACCGCTCTCCGAATATAATACGGTGTTCTAGTACGTCCACTGCTGAGGAGCTTTGTATAATTTTATGCAAGAAGTACAAAATACCTCCACTTACTCGTACGCTTTTTGCGCTGCGAGTCAAGGGTACAGATTATTTTCTAAAAGATAACTGCAGGGTCCTCTCCAGCACCAGAGATTATGAACTCAGGATACGGTTCAAGGTTAGTTTTACATTATTTTTATTATAAACAAACAGCTTGAACTGAACTGTCACTTTGATTTGGATAGCTGAAAATACACAACTGTCTGAAATATGTCTGTATTAAATCAGAGACATCTGTAAATATGTAGAATTTTACTACCAAAATGCTAATGAATAATCTACAAATTAACACAACACTTAAATCACAGCACAGATTTATTTATACCATCTGTACAATATTTTTATATTTTTATTTTATTTATTCATGCACAAAACAAAGCACAATCATAACAAAAGTTTAACATAAATTTATATTATGATCTGGGTTGTAATTCAAATACATGTGTACACAAAAAAAGTAATTAAATGAGAAGACACAAGACCCGTTTTGTTACATAATGTTAACTGCAAATAAGTAAATGGAAAAAGAAAGTAAATGTAAAGGAAGAATAACAAACAAATATGAAGTATGCACTCAGCAAGCGGATGTGCCCTTTGCAATCTAAGCATCAGACATGTTTTTAGTAGCCAGGCACAACCCAGAGGTTGCACTCAACCTGAAGGGTTTGGTATAGAGGATATCTTGTTTAATGCAACAAGTAAATTTTGAAGAAAATAATTATATTGATGTCAAACTTTTTACTAACAATTTTGTATATACTGACGAGTCTTGTGAGAAAAAAGATATGTTATTTTTGTGACTATGTAGGGCAAAGACATTTATTTGATTGGATCTATTCTCATTCTCATTTGATGTAGGGGCGATAAGTCCTGCACTGACGTCCCGCATGGAGTGTTTTGTGCATTTCCCCCTCCAGCGTCTACCCGAGCCAGCCCAGCTCCTTAAAATAATGGAGTGTGGCTCTGGGCCGCTGGCATAACTATTTTGGATCTATGTGAACTGTACCTAGTTAAAGTTTATTTAAGATAACAATTCGGGAGCATCTATGGAGTAAACTATTTGAATTATAAAATGAACATCTAGAATAAGATTCAAAGGGTGAAATATCTATACACAGTGGTTCCATGGATTACTCAAATAAAAACAAACAGACAGATTTAATTCTCTTTTTATAACATTTTTATTTTTTTGCTACAGTTGTTTCATCCCTTATTTATAATATTTATATACCATCTTGGTTTTCAGGTGCCGAGACTGGCTTTGCTCATAACCATTGATGAAACAACTTACGACTACTACTTCCAACAAGCGAGGAATGATGTGAACGAGAATAAAATACCTGAAATTAAGTATCCTGAACACAAGCAAGAGCTACTTGGATTAGGGATAACTGATATGTAAGTATGCCTTGCTTAACACTCACTTAAAGCTTTCCATTCCCAAATGTTAACAATATGTTTCTACTGGATCCGTCACCAGACCGATGCCAGCTAAGCATGTTTATTGGCATAGTAGCATGGTTTGTACCGGGCTTGTTATGCACCACAAGCTTGTAAACAGACCTCCACAATGTTCCATTCATAACGGACAACTAGACATGTACACAGCTCAAGACCAAGCAAAGTCCCAGTGATAAACCGTATTATCAATTCAAAGGTAAGCTCAATAATTTTGACAGAACAAAAAATATGTAGCAAAAACTGGTTTTGAGCTAAAATTCACTCATATTTAGTATTATTTCTGCCTTTAGTTTAAAAGTTTAAGCTTATTTGATTAAGTTATTTCTTCAAATATTAATGCAAAATGTATCTGTCTAAAAGCCCATGTTCTGAGCTGTCTGAGCCTGTCTCAAGTTGATAAACTAAACATTTAAAATGAATCTCCCTATATTCTCCTAAAAATATTAAGACTTCTGTAGTATGGTGTCAAAACTGTTGAATAATTGCTAAGTGTGGTTCAGGCTCACGCACAAATAGTTCCATACCCTATGGAAACCCCCTTAGCCCGATTTCAAATTTCATTGTTGCCGTTAATATTATCGAGCAAAAAATGTTAATAAAAATACCTTTGTTGTATGGGAGCTTCCTTTAAATATTAACTTTATTCTTTTTTAAGTATTTGAAAAATTGTCTGTGAAAATTTCACCTGCCTAGTTATCACGGTTCATGAGATACACATGCCTTGTGACAGACAGACAAATGGACAGCAAAGTCTTAGTAACAGGGTTCCGTTTTTACCCTTTGGGTATGGAACCCTAAAAATTATATAAGATAATAAAATAAATTCTGGAACTACATTTCATATACAGTGGCATAGCTTGGATGGGCTCTCACCCACTACCTTGCATCTTAAGAGGTTTTGTGTACACAGGGCCCTCCGTGTGGCCCAACTATCATAATCCAGCTATTAAGTTAGGTAATGAAAAAAGACCTCAAGAATACTGTGAAAAAGCCAGATTACTCCACGCTTTGCCACTGTTCTTTTGTGTTTTAGAAATAAAATAAATATATAATAAACTGCTTATTGAGTACTCTTAATGTACAAATTAATTATCACTTCTATGTTAATCATGAATTGTCTGTAATAAAATTTATCTTATTGGAGATAATTGTTTTGAATACATAATTATAGGCACTTTGGTAGTGAGACATAATTTTCCTTGTAGGTATTTAGATTTTTGCTGGTCGTAGTTTCTGCAGATTTCTTAACTTTTTTGATAACTGTTTGATAACCTTTTAATGCCTGTTAAATTTAGTAAAAATATTTTTTGCTGACCTGGTCTAAGTTAATTACCATGAATTCATTCATTATTGTGTGAAGAAAGATAAAAAATTGTGTAAATATTTATTTTCTTAAATATAAAGCTAATATGTTGTCTACACTAATATTATAAAGAGGAACAATTTGTATTTTTGTATGTAACGAATAGACTCAAAAAGTACTGGACCGATTTTAATAATTCTTTTTTCATTAGAAAGCTACATTATCACTGAGTAACATAGGCTATATTTAGTACTAGATTACTATAGTACCTATTATGTCTACTCATGCGAAGCCGGGATGGGCCGCTAGTATGGCATATGGGTATGTTGTTTACTCAATCAGTTGTAAGACATCCACTACTGGACATACTTATTATTGGAAATCCTATGCTATTTTAGGGAATGTCCCCATACTATGTGACTCTAAGGTTCTCAGGTTTTAAGACAGCATTCTTGATCACAGAGAGTAGTGAGACAGCGGGGGTAGGGTTGCCATTGCCATCCATTCTGGTTTCCCCGGAGTTGTGGGGTTTTCACGCGTCTTGTCTTAGTTGCCAAATTTTAGAGATGGCAATCCTAAGCGGGGCAGCTAGGTCTTAGTCATATAGTCAATATCCTCAGGGAAAACTTGCGCATTTTTGCACTATACCTATTAAAAATTGTAGTATGCAGTGTTTGCTCTTCGCGCAATGTCACCTGATTGACTATGCATTTACTGCTAACGTCACACCGGCTGTTTTAACTTCCTGTCTGCAAGAAAAGATTCAAAATAGCTTATGAATTACTATGTGAAAACATGAGAGGGGCTCGTGGCGTATACAACACAGATCCAAAAAAAACAGCGTCCCACATAATTGCAAGTCTGAATCAAAAACAATAGGAATTGCTATTTTTTTTCATGAATACTATGTTGGTCTATATCAATGTCTGTATGCTGAGTGTGAGTTTAGTCGTAAACATGACGCGCTTTTTGGCGAGCGCGTAAGCATGTAATTTGTATGAAGAAATGTACAGCGCCACTAGCGGCGCGTTTTTGAAACAAAAAGTTCATACAAATTACATGCTTACGCGCTCGCCGAAGAACGCGTCATGTTTACGACTAAACTCACACTCAGCATACTGGTCCCATAGTAAAATTTATTTATAATTATGATTTAGTATTTAGTACACCTTTTCTATATAATCCGGTGTCGTCGTCGTCATTTCTGCCATAGGATCCACTACTGGACATAGACCTCCCACAGATTTCCAAAAAGACCAATTTGATGGAAGACGCTTGCATACAGCGAAACAAACCTTTTCACAATACGGAATGGTATCGCTTAACGTATTATAGCCAAAAAGAACCTACTTAGGAAGTCGATTGATTGACGCAATTTTCAAAAAGGCATCATTCCCGATCAACTACTGGCTTACATTATGCATATACCGTCCGTGCTCATAAATAAATTGTTTGATTGTTTAATGCCCCGTCGGCCACGCAACAATGGACTATAAAGCCTTAATTGGTCACCTTTACAAGGAAATAATAGCGCCATAACTGCTCAATTATCAAGTGATCTGTTCGTGATATCTTTGACATTGTTTTTAGGGTTACGTACTCAAACGGAAAAAACGGAACCCTTATAGGATCACTTTGTTGTCCGTCTGTCCGTCTGTGTATATGTCAAAACTCTTTATTTCGGTAACGCGTAAAGATATCGAGTTGAATTTTAAACTAAAAAAAAAGTTCTTTAATTATTTTAACAATGTGAAATTTTCGATGTATGACGAGAAAAGTGAAAAAAAAAAACTTTTTTGTCGATGGTTACAGTATAGAAATTTTAACAACTTACTTCCCAATTTTGTGAAATTTTCTGGATTTGTACGGAATCCTCGATGCGCGAGCCTGACTCGCACTTGTCCGGTTTTTTATTTATTTATTGAATGCAGACTGCGGTTGGGATTTTCGCTGGTCGTCTCGGCATGTCGCCAGTTCGGTGGCTTCGATGTATTTACATTTATCACATGGGACATGATTGTCGTCTCTATACTTAGATATAATTTGGACAAAACTGCTAAAAATTACAACACGCTTATCGCTCACTGCTGAACATAGTACTCCCCTATAGATCTCCATAACATAAACCGGGCGGCGGTTGGAAGATGTCTTGAAGTTATCCTACTACCTTGTGGGAGGACGTTCTACGCTGCGATTGCCAGAACGTGGTCTCCACTCGAGAAATTTTTGACCCCTCATCCATCAGTTCTCCGTATTATGTGCCCTGCCCCCTGATATTTCAACTTGCCAATCCGTTGGGTATTATCGGTTAATATACCTACAGAACAAAAATCACTTATTCACATTCATTTGAGAAACTAGATTGGTTTTCGCATATTTTAATTAGAATACAACTATATGTACTTACTAGTTTTTACCCGCGGCTTCGCCCGCATGATATTTTTTGACGCAATATCATTATAATTTTTAGCCTACTAGCGGACCCGGCGAACTTCGTTTCGCTTTCCGTAAGAACCTTGTACAGAGTATTAGAAAACTACAAAAAAAAATAAGCCAATTCGGTCAAGCCGTTTTCATGTTATGTCGTGACAACGGAAAACGGGTTTCATTTTTATATATATAGATGTGTTATTCTGATATATAAGCTATATTATTGCAAAGTTTCATCTCAATCCGTTCAGTAGTTTTTGCGTGAAAGAGTAACAAACATCCATACATCCATCCATCCATCCATCCATCCATCCTCACAAACATTCGCGTTTATAATATTAGTAAGAAGTAAGATATACCGAATCAAACTTATTGACTACAAGCTGAGCAAATCCCCTCTCTTCGCCGCTGATATGTAATTTTTATACTGCGCAACGACTCTCCTGTTCGCATACGCCATTTGGCGATGTTTGATTCACTTACGCGTTGTTTTCTGTGATATAATGGTTTTCACAAAACCACGGTTGTATCACAATGGGTTAAACACCAAGGCAGTACCTACAGGAAACTGACTTCCAAAACAAGTTTAAATATTACATTAACAATATTGGCTTTAGTGACGATTTGTAGTAAACCAATTGTTTATTAAATGATAACACGTCAGCGGTATCTCGAGTATTACCGTAAACGCGCGCGAATAATAATAAATTAAATTGGCGATTAAGATGTTTATTAAACATTACTCTCAATTATGGTATAATTATAATTTTGTACTGAGCTATCTATAGGTCAATAAATACAATAATACTACGTATACGGTACCTATGGGCGTGGGCGTAAATGAATGCGTCTACAATAGATCACTTATAATGAGAGACATCATTACATAGAGCTTCGCGCTGAAATAGAAAACTGTGTTTTTCTATTATACAGCAAAAGCATAGTAAAATAAGGGTCAAGTGCATGTCGAGACACGCGATATGCTTCCGTAGATGGTGACGATTGATGATGATAAACACTAATTTTTATGACAAGTTTAGATGGTTCTCTACTAGAAAAACATAATTGGCGAAGAAATATGTTTATACTACACCTGCTCGGAAAGTACCTTGATACTTTATCAAAGGATTTGTTCCGCTACCGGTAATAAAATAAATAAAAATTATAACCAGATCAATGATTGCTGTTTTATAAAGAGCATTCAAAATATAATTATTATCTGATAAAAACA
Source organism: Hypomecis punctinalis (assembly GCA_949316475.1). Lineage (NCBI taxonomy): Eukaryota > Metazoa > Arthropoda > Insecta > Lepidoptera > Geometridae > Hypomecis > Hypomecis punctinalis. Next base: position 13,565,958 of record OX438813.1, read on the forward strand.
TATTTTTAAAGCCCTGCAATATTTAGAAAATCGATAATATATATTTGGGATATGAAACGTGAAACGGAACGGATATCTCGTAAAGAAACACGCTAATCTGAAAAAACTCAAAGCCAATTTAAAAAAAAAGTATAATAGAAATGTCAATGTCAAAGAAAATTGAAAATTAATCTGATTTTCGATCAGTGTTGCCACCTTAGCCCTTTTGGAGCTAGATCTAGCACTGTTTACTGTAGGTGAACCCCTTGTATTTGTTTATTCATTAGTGTAATGATTTAGCCCGGAAAGGGCTATCTAGCGCTTATTTGCCCTATTTATTTTCGTAGAAAATATTATTTTGAATTTCCAATAAAATAACAATTTACAAAAAAAAATGCAGGGCTATATATTATTTTTTATTACTCCATGGAGCTTTCAAATTTAAGTACATTCCTAGAAAAATTAAATGATCTTGGTTAGAATTTTAATACCGAGTTCCTTGTAAATCAGGTACAACTCCTTTACGGTAGAAAGTACGTCATTGCATATCGAACAAATATGCGGCGAGAAAACGCATCTGAGCGGGAGAGAAAAGTGTATGAAAATCCATTTCTTACGTGGTTTTTCTTTTTTAATTTTGGGTAAGACTATGCGCTGGTAACCTAAATATCAAAAGCCAAAAAGTTTTTACAGTGAGTTTTTATCTCCAAGTTCGCAAAATGACACTGGCCACTAGCTGTGTGTTGGATGGTGTCAAACAATTTGAAAAAAGAACATGTGAAAATTGCAGACGCCATTCAATATAAATTTCAATTAGTAAAGATTTAGTTTTTTATTTTCCTCGTAGGTGTAGTATAAAGCACTATGTATCACTCGAGAGAAAGTGCGATTCCCGATCTCGGGTTTTTTCAAACGACACCCTCGACGGTAATCGGTCACTTCTCCTCTCGGTGAACAATGTACTATTCTAAAGCCAATGACCTGTGTGCAAGTTTAAAAGACACGAAAAACAGCATCAAAATCTGTCCATTCCTTTGGAGATGCAACAGATTGAGCATAACTTATAATAGGTTTAGGAAACATTCAGACAATCTACTGAATTATCATTTAATTATACAGTATAATCTCACTAATCCGGCACTATTAAAAACCAGAGGGTCTCGGATTATTGGAATGTTCTGATTAATGGAATATAGGGAATATATATTTTTTCTATATTTTTTATTACATTAATGATTACACCTAAAATGTTAAATATATGCACGGTAAGTTTTTTTAATAAAGTCAAAATATTTCAAAATTATATACTCACTAGTTTTACCCGTGAAGCCGTGGTGGCTTAGAGGTAGTGACACCCGCCTTACAATCGTGAGGTCGTGGGTTCAAATCCCGATCCCGTACCAATGAGTTCTTTGGAATTTATGTACGGAATTTCACACCACTGGCTTTTCGGTAAAGGAAAACATCGTGAGGCAACCTGCATATGTCCGTAGAAGAAATTCGATGGCGTATGTGAATCCACCAACCCGCACCGGGCCAGCGTGGTGGATATGGCCCAATCACCCTTCGTGGGTAGGCCTACGTCCTGCAGTGGACTGTTAAAAAAAAAAGGCTGATACAGGGAATATATTTATAATATTTTTTCAGGACCCGCGCCATATCGGAAGAAAAGCTGCAAACGAACGAGGTTGTGAGAAATTACAAAAAATACGTGCCCAAAGTGATAGTGAGGCGGCACGGACCTTTTCCAAAGAAGCATGCTTTCGACTTGCTGCCGCAGCTGGCTTCTGTCGGACACAATGTCAAGTGAGTGTATACAATAATAAACAATAATATACTATGTAGTGGTAGGATTATACTCTATAAAATTTAACTTGATCTCTGCGACAGTGACATTGACATTGAAGATTGTCATTTTTAGAGTTGAGATAGTGGTGAAAAAAACGATTTTCAAACAATGTTGTAATGAAATCGAATGAGTAGTTGAAGGTGAGAAATTGGATTTTATTTACTTACTATTATTTAAGATCAAGTATGTACACATGTAAAATAATGTTATGATATTAATTAAATACTCATAATAATGTAACGGTAGTATTTATCGACGTTTTTCACTATTATCGATGCTAATATAACATATAATTGGGTTTAATTTAATTACACATGTAAAAAAAAATTATGATATTAAAATGTAGAATAAAATTAATGATAAATTAAGTTTTATTTAAAATATCGTTAGTATAAACTATAGATATTTTAAATAAAACTCAATCTAAAACTCTGTGGTCACGATCATTCGTCGCCCATCACTAATTGACATGCCCATAAAGTATGACATTGACAGGTACTGTCTGTACTATTAAGAAATTCAGGACTTCATAGGCGTGATTTTTCTGACAGCTGTCGCAGAGACCAAGTAAAATTTTATGTAGTATAGTGACGTAGCTAGAGTTTTCTCTAGGGATAATGTATTGACTTTCAAGTTTTCGGGGGTGGGAGTCTTTTGGTCAAGGCCAGCCCGTGTTCCCCTAGCATACAAATCATACAAGTCGGAAGTGAAGTTAGCTACAAGTGGCGCAATATCCAATCCTGACAGAAACTCACATAAAACTGAGCGTTGATTTAATATTGCGCAGCTTGTATCTAATTTAACTTGACATCTCTCAAGGCTGGAAGTTTGCGTGGACGAGGGACGGCCGTATTTTGATACGCCGCGAGACAGGGAAAGCTTGCTTTCGGATACGTTCTGAACAAGACCTCAAGAAGTTTTTTGGATGCGATTTAGCGGCTTCCCGGGAAAATCCTCGTTGAAGACACAAGCAAGATATCTAAACGTAAGATTCGGCCTTTACCCCCATAGATAGGGCTTATTTACAGAGCCCGCCTGGTAAGCACTACGCCCCTGCTATTCAACCGCCAAGCATTAGTATGCAAACATTACTGTATTCTGGATTGAAGGTTTTTGTTTCCAGCGTAATTTGAGAGCAACATGAGATTTAGAACCTTCGTATATTAAAGTGACAAGCGTGAGTGTACAGCCGCAAAGGGTATTGCACTGGTGTAGTTATATCGTGTATGTTCTGTCGTGTCGTATTTTGTTATCAAATCTAAAGTCTAGGATCTTTTGATAATTTAAATCCTAGAAGATGGTCTCATTGCTTTCGGTCGCGTATGTAACCGTGTTTTTTTTTCAACCAGATTGACTTTGCAATCTCTTCATTAGAGTGTGACTCGGCATAGTGCATTCAATAATTTTTAGATCATCCTAACTCGAGTCTTTCAAATCTTTCGCCGTGGCTTTCCTAGTCACGGACAGCCTTAGTTACGGTACTGTATCTAAAGTAGATGTAAAGCTATGCCGGCTGCAGTTTCCACGATCACTCGCATTGATAACACATGCCCTTGTATTGGAAAAGTGCCAGAAATCGTTGACCTTTAGCGTCCTCCGCAGAGGCAAAAATCGAACTGGAACTACAATTGATTTCTTCAGTAAAATATTTCCGATTTTGTGTATTATTGTAAGATCTAGCAGCGCTGTTTTAGGCTATTTTTAGTGCATATTACATTGTTAAATATTGTTATTTGAAGCCGTGGTGGCCTAGAGGTATTGACACTCGCCTTGCAATCGGTCTTGAGGTCGTGGGTTCAAATCCTGGTCCCGTACCAATGAGTTCTTTGGAATTTATGTAATTTAACAATTGGAATTGGAGTTGAATTGGAGTGGAATTTAACACCACTGGCTTTTCGGTGAAGGAAAACATCGTGAAGCAACCTGCATGCGTCCGTAGAAGAAATTCGATGGCGTAATGTGAATCCACCAACCCGCACTGGGCCAGCGTGGTGGAAATGGCCTAATCACCCCTTCGTGGGTAGGCCTACGTCCTGCAGTGGACTATTAAAAAGGCTGGTACAGTACAGTACAGTAAATATTGTCATTAACTATAACTACAGTAATTATCTAAAGAAGCGTTGTCGTCAAGACAAGAAAGTCATATTAATTAATTATTACGATAATTTAATTTGATCAGACACTTAAATCAAACGAATTTCTATCATTATGCTGCCCTTAAAATAATATGTAGCACACACTGATTAAAACCTTATAATCTGGTAAAAACTTTACAGTTTTTTTTAGTACAAAATATAGCAAGCAGAAGCTAAACATATATTATGGGATTTTTCTTGGTGAGTCCATTTTTCTATCCGGATTTACATAAGTCGAGTCAAATAACTTGGCAGCTGTGAAGTGAACTACAAGCTGCGCAACACCCAATCCTGACCGAAGTTTACATAAAAGCTTGTACTGATTTCACAACCGATAAGTTATTTGATTCGATCTTTACATAGGTTATCTCTAGTACCGGTGTTACGGAGCTACGAGTAAATCACGTAAATGATTTAAAATAAATATAATAGTAAGAACATGTTATCTTTTGCAGTTACGTGAAAAACCTGTATCTCCAGCAGCTGTATGCGCTAGCGCCGAACTATCTAGCCGAGGAGTACGAGAACTTACTATGGCAGAACGGTAGTGACGTGACGCCTGTTAAGGTGGTCGTAGCGCCGTTCCACCCGCATCAGCCTGGGATCAGGCTCTACAATACGCTGAAAAGAGAGGTGAGACTATACAAACTGTTGCTTTGCAGTAGGGACTCCACCTACCTCCAGCAACTGAATTCCCTAGCGCCTAACTATCTAGCCGAGAAGTACGAGAACTTACTATGGCAGAAAGGTAGTGACGTGACACTTATTAAGGTGATCGTAGCGCCGTTCCACCCGCACCAGCCTGGGATAAGGCTCTACAATACGCTGAAAAGAGAGGTGAGACTTCTTTGAGCCATCGCAATTACAGTCTGTCGTCTCGTTTAGTCGCCGAGCCGTCGCGGTCGCGTGTCGCCAAGTTTGCGCCTAGGCTATTCAAAACTAGTGTACTAAGCTCGGAGGTGATTTAGACCATAGATAGATAATTCTTTATTAGCTTAACCAAATACAATACAAACACATGAACAATAAAAACATTAAAAATTAGTTATACTAAATGGCAGCCTTATCGATTTCTTCTAGGCAACCATGAATGGACAGGAAATAGCAAATTAACTAAAACAGCGGCCTTAACAAAAAATAATTAAAAAAAAATAACAATCAACACCAATAACAAACAAAAATAAGCAATACTAACACCTAACCAATAAATAAATAATATTTTTAACAACTTTTTCTATAGGGCCAACCCGGAATTCGCGAAAAAAATCAGCTGTTTTATACATTTTGCCGATTCCGAGTTGCAATTTTGTGCATCTGATTTTTTTCTCGATTTCCGAGTTGGCCTCAGTAAAAGTTGTTCATAACGATGGTCTGAATCGCCCCCTATCGGTTTAGTAAAAGGGCAAGCAAATAACTCTAAATACATGGTGTAAACTTATTCTAGATCGATCGATTCTAGATCTAGAACATCATTGTCATCATTATTTCCAACTTGAATTTTTTGCGTAACTTGACGTTAACTTGGTGTCTTTGAAGTTAGCTTCAAGCTGTCTTGCGTTGCTAACATATGAATAAATTGCTACTGCGCAACCACTCTCCGTTATGAAGCCGTGGTGGTCTAGAGGTAATGACACCCGCCTTACAATCGTGAGGTCGTGGGGTCAAATCTCGGTCCCGTACCAATGAGTTCTTTGGGATTTATGTCCGAATTTTCACACTACTGGCTTTTCGGTGAAGGAAAACATTGTGAGGCAACCTGCATAAGTCCGGAGAAGAATTTCAATGGCGTATGTTAATCCATCAAACCGCACTGGGCCAGCGTGGTGGATATGGCCCAATCACCCTTCGTGGGTAGGCCTACGTCCTACAGTGAACTATTATAAGGCTGATACAGTACAGTAACCACTCTCCACCTCGTGTTCACAGACGCTATAAAGCTTGATTCGCAAAAGCCTACAAACACTGGTATAATCAATTGTATAAATATTATCAATAAACTAGGTAATCGTGAATCACTACTTTAGGCTATCTGTCCTTGGCAATTTTAAAACCTACAAGGCTTAACTGTGGTTGTTTTTCTTTGGTGCATGTTCAAGGGCAAATTCCAAACAAACAACAACCGGTAATACCCCAGTGAGTGATTATTTAATGTATTAAAGTAGCAAATAGGCTGACTTGCCTCCTTATTGTTACTTTTATTAAAATAGGTACTCGTAGTTTTCCGTTGAGCCGTGGTGATTAAGTGGCAATGACACCTGCCTTACAATCGTGAGGTCGTAGGTTCATATCACGTTTACCTAGAAGATACCTATTTACTCGAGATTTGAAGACGTACTTTAGCGGGAAGACAGATGCAGGCAAAACGTTCCACATTCTAGCTATTCGTATGAGGAATATAGATTTGAAACGCTTGGTTCTAACGCGTGGAATGTCCACCAGACTTCACAATAAAAGGGTGGCGCTTTGGTCGTGTCTGTCTACCCGTACGATAGAAGAAAGGGGCAGGTGGAACCAGATTGTGAAAACTCATGGGCGCACTTACCGAAGTGTATCACATAGATGGCTGACGTCTTGGTTGTTTTATTTCAGTGGTTCCACGTGTGCGCGATAGAGGAACTGATATATTTGACAAGGAACGGAGACCTCTCGCTGGAGGTGTCGCGAAGAGGAACGCCCTTATTCTTCAAATTCAAATCGGAGGAGCAACTGTCTTCGTTCATCTCAGTCTGCGATGGATATTATAGGTATGTTTTTTAAAGGGCCAAATGAATTTATTAACTACAACAATAATAATATAAAATACTACATACTGAAGTTAACTCAAATCATTTATTGCAACGTAGGTAGGTAATATGTTATATTTACTTGTAGTTCTTAAGTAACATGTTCTATATCGTACAGGTCGCGGCATATAAGTGTAGCGCTGAGCGAAGCGTGGAGGGGATGGCCGCGAATGGGTTTGGTATGGTGGGCACCATGCGCAGCCATCCCCTCCACAGTACCCTCAGCGCTACACTTACGTGCCGCTACCTTTATATGACCCTATGAAGTTATGGCAACTTTATCGCTTGTATTGGAACGGTTTATTGTTATACCTACTTATACTATAAACCAAATCAAACTCCTTGGCGGCTGTAATGTTAGCTTCAAGCTGCGCAACACCTAATCCTGACACTAAAGCCGGAAACATACTATCGGACGCGGCTTACGGACGCGACTGACAGCCGCGACTGATGGGTATCTAGATAATAAGATAAGAAGATAAGATAAGATAAATTTTATTGCAAAAACGTACACTAGGTACACAATTTTAAGTAGCTCTGCCTTTTGCGTTAGTTTAAAACTGTGTTGCAAAAGGCAGTGTCTTCCAGATGGATCAAGTGATTTTGCAAGTACAAACAAACCAAGTCACTATACAATACAAGAATGAGCGTTTGCATTAGTGTGTGTGTGTGTGTGTGTGTGTGTGTGTGTGTGTGTGTGTGTGTGTGTGTGTGTGTGTGTGTGTGTGTGTGTGTGTGTGTGTGTGTGTGTGTGTGTGTGTGTGTGTGTGTGTGTGTGTGTGCGTGCGTGCGTGCGTGCGTGCGTGCGTGCGTGCGTGCGTGCGTGCGTGCGTGCGTGCGTGCGTGCGTGCGTGCGTGCGTGCGTGCGTGCGTGCGTGCGTGCGTGCGTGCGTGCGTGCGTGCGTGCGTGCGTGCGTGCGTGCGTGCGTGCGTGCGTGCGTGCGTGCGTGCGTGCGTGCGTGCGTGCGTGCGTGCGTGCGTGCGTGCGTGCGTGCGTGCGTGCGTGCGTGCGTGCGTGCGTGCGTGCGTGCGTGCGTGCGTGCGTGCGTGCGTGCGTGCGTGCGTGCGTGCGTGCGTGCGTGCGTGCGTGCGTGCGTGCGTGCGTGCGTGCGTGCGTGCGTGCGTGCGTGCGTGCGTGCGTGCGTGCGTGCGTGCGTGCGTGCGTGCGTAGCGGATTGCGGCAGATTACAATGCCGTGCGATGCCAAAGTGCTCGATTACAAGCACTTTTAGGTGACATAACGTCGAGATTCGAGAAAACGAGTCATTGTGAATTATTTAATGCAAATATCTAAGTCAGTATGACTAGCCGTTCGGACATTTTTTTTATACTTTCACTTAGGGCACACTCCCTCTGTAGATATTTGCTCGAAAGGCTTATATACATAAAAACCAATTGGATCATCCACAGGCCCTCAAAGGTCTAAATATAATCCAAATGCTCAAGCCAGCCCAGCATGCTGGCTGCATTGAATGGCAATACTTATTCTTTGGGTCAAATAAACACCAACATTTAGATCAAGCCTTTCGTCCACAGACGCTCAGAGAATCATCAAAGATTTTTTAAATGTTTATTTAATTGTTTATACGATCAATACGTGGAAATGTTATGGACATAAAACAGTTTAAAGTTTAAACGATATATCAATTAAAGATAAATTAATGTTAGGTACCTAGTATTAAAGAATTTTACTGAGAAGAGATAAAGACGAACGCCTACTTGTAAGTTGTTGCGTCAGAGCACTAAGTACTAAAATAACAAATTAACGAAGTATAGGTCCAATCAAACGTAATAGCGTTTGTGAATGCGAGAAGAGCCATTCATCATCATCATCAGCCTGTATCGACCCATTGCTGGGTATAGGCCTCCTCTCCCTTGTGCCAGTTTGCACTGTCTTGGGCTGATCTCATCCAAGCATGTCCAGCAATGGATTTAATGTCGTCTTTCAATCGGAGTGGTGGTCTGCCTACGGAACGCCTGTCTCCTATTGGAAGCCACTCAGTCAGAGATCTACTCCATCTTCCATCATCACGCCTGACCACGTGTCCTGCCAGAAGAGTCATTGCGCAATAGTCAATTATGCGTATGTCAGCGGCGCAGGAAGGGGGATTTGCGTAACTAACTTCACAAACGCCATTACGTTTGACTCGGCTTGTACTAATGAGTTGTTTGGAATTATTGTACGGAATTACCTTACCACTGGCTTTTCGATGAAAGAAGCTATTTCTTCCAGTCCAGTCGTATGTGTGTATGGCTACTGACATTTGGTGTGCCTACAGGGTTATTTCTAATCAATTATCATCCCATACCTCGTTATTGACGCCATTAATCACACGCTGCTGCTATCCAAAAGGAGCTCATTTAGTTTTGATTCACCCACCGTAAAATGGTTTGATAGTTATTTAGCAAAAGGGAACAGTTCGTGGAGATTTCTCAATCCTCAGGAATCCCCCTTCGTTCATCACTTGCAAGCATCGCTAGGGGCGTCCCCCAGGGTTCGATTCCTGGTCCCACATTGTTTACTCTTTATAGCGCAGATATTGTTAATAAGATTAAAAATTGCAGATATCATTTATACGCTGATGACTTACAAGTCTATAAACATTTTAGGCTGGAAAACCTTAAAGATGCGCTAGACGATTTAAATGATGACCTTAGCAGAATCGTGGCATGGTCGGATGCAAACTGTCTTTTGTTGAACCAATTAAAAACCAAATCTATGGTGTTTGGAAGTCGACATCAGTTGGCTTCTCTTCTGACATCAATCTGACACTTATGGGTCAGGCAGTACAACGGGTGTTTGAGACACGTAACGTTAAGATTTGAAAACCACGTCGCTGAAGCCGTTCGTAACTGCTTTTTTCGCTTAAAGACTCTGTACAGACTCAGACCGTACTTAACAGAGGAACTACGTGTTTAGCTAGTCGAAAGTCTTATCTTATCGAAACTTAATTATGCCGACACTCTATATGGTCCTCGACTCCTAGGTCGAACGCAGCGTCTTGTTCAGCACGTACAAAATGCATGTGCTAGGTTTTGCTTCAACATTCCGTCCAGATTCCGTCAATTCAATCCTTTTAGAGACTTATTCTGTACATCAAAACTAACAACTTTTGTACCGTGACTTTTGTCAAAACTAAAAAAAAAAATTGGATGTCCCATAGAAAAATCGTTCACTTCCAAAAATATCGTTTATTTCCGCTCTGTCGTAGGCATATAAAAATTAACTTATATGCCTGCGACGAAGCGAAAATACACTAAATGTTTATTCAAAACAAGGATTTGAAGATGAACTTCCGCAAAGTAACGCCTGATTCAATAAATTATATCGTTAACCAGCGACAAAATGTATGGAACAGCTGATTTTTTTTTTAGTTTTGACAAAAGTCGCAGAGTAAAAGTTGTTAGTTTTGATGTACAGAATAAGCCCCTAAAAGGACGCTAATTAATTAGAAATAACCCTGTATACATTTTATTTCAACAGGTTAATGGTGAAATGGACATTCAATCTTTCAAAAGACGACGAGACGCCTTCGCTGAAAGAATTGCAAAGGATAAAATGCCACGGGCCTGTAGGGTAAGCCAAACTTCATCATTTATATTGTATTTTGATATTAGCTTTTTAGTGTTACTTTGAAATTACTAAATGGATTTGATAGCATTAAGACTTATACTACAGCAATGGACTAAATTCGTTTATTGAGTTTTGCGTCTGGTTTGTGTATGTTCATTTTTATGTTTCGATTTTTATGAACCTATCGCTATTTGTGAACTGATTTTGAAGATTCTTTTTTTGTTTGGTAGATAGTTTTGGTAGTTAAAATATGGAATTTCACAACACTGGCTTTTCGGTGAAGATAAACATTATGAAGCAACCTGCATAGTCAGTAAAAAAAATTCGTTGGCATATATGAATCCACCAACCCACACTAAACCAGTGGTGGAAATGGCCCAATCACCCTTCATAGAGTAGACCTACGTCCTGCCGTGGACTATAATAATTACCTAATTTGTATGTTTCAGAGGAGCATTCTCATATCGAAAGCTGGAAGGAAAGCGCGCGAAGAAACATGGTTGTTATATTCTAAGACAATGTCAGGACGACTACAATGTTTACTTTTTGGACGCTTGTACAAAGAACAGGTAAGTGCAAGTCAAACATGTGTAAGATTTAAGAGATTTTCTCTTACTTTAATTTTAGCCCTATTATTTTCCTTTTTTTATATTTTTTTCAGTAAGTATAGTTACAATTAACGAATAGTAAAGAAATGCTCACGCCAACGAAATTATGGAAACACTTTATTTAAAGGAAACAATTAAAATAAAAGCTCTGGTGCCCTTTCTGGCAAAAATAGTTTCTGGTCTGGGTAACACCCCTACACCCTAAAAAAAAATCCTTGCTAAGTCAATATTTTTTAATTTTAGCTTTGTCAAAACCTGCATATTATTTTGCACGATTGCACGATTATTGTGGTATAAGTTTTAGCCTCGCCACACAAGCTAGAAAGTCTTTTTAAAAATGAGCTCAGTATTTTTTAAATGTTCATCATAAAAATGTACCTACATGGTTATTTGCTAAACAACATTGACTAATTCGTTTCGAGTATGTTATGGAGAAGTCTGAAAGTAGCGTCAGGGACAGAAATTCAAGAATGGCAGGCTACTTTGGTATGGGCATATCATGACAAAGGAGGAAAGTCATGTCACTAAGAGAACTCTTAAACATAATGGTAAGCGGCAGAAGCAGAAGGGGAATACCAAAAAAGCGTGGATGATGAGATGATGTGTGAAAGAATGAATTGGCGAAAGGAAACGGGTTGTGCCGACTCACTGTGGGATAAGGCCAAGATTATCAATGAAATGATTTTTATCGTGCTTCACACACTAGGTGTATAGAAACTTTTCTTTTTGTGATAAACATTTTAAAAATTGACGCGTTCGCAGGATTTGATCCTGCATCTCTCTGGGATTCTGGCCCGGATGCTTTGTCCAAATTAAGCTAGAACGCGGTCTGCGAAAACGTCGACTTATTGAAAGTGTTTTATCATTTTTACCAACTACTACATTGTTGGAAGCGCCATCTGTGAGAACTGCTTTAAACCAGTTAGTCACTTAATGTGAAATTATTAGAACTTCTTACCATTAACGAGAAATGGCACATTGCTTAATCAATGAAATGATTTTTATCGTGCTTCAGACACTAGGTGTATAGAAACTTTTCTTTAACATTTTTTGAAATGTTTATCACAAAAAGAAAAGATGATGATCGGATCGTGCTTCACACACTAGGTGTATAGAAACTTTTCTTTAACATTTTTTGAAATGTTTATCACAAAAAGAAAAGATGATGATCGGCTAATTCGTTTTAAATTTTCAGTACGACAGAGACGTATCGAATAGAGTACAAAGGGCACTGCTACATATTCAACCAGGAGGAGTACTTCAGTATCGAGAGGCTCGTCAGCTGCCACCAGAACCCCGAGGGACGGATATTCCTCAACGAGTGCATACCGCCTTCCGAATATGGTAAACTAGCTTTACTCGCGGCTTCCCATCCCAAGGAACCATATAGTTTTTCCGGGATAAAATTAGTAAATCTTCGCGAGTTTAGGATTATAATGCATGGCACGAATTTGCCCGAGATAGACAAGAGTGGCGACTATTAGGCCCCTAGCACACGGTGTATTTTAGACGCGTAGACGATTTTTGCGCCGTGGATGCCGAGATTTCCGTTTTTATAGATTCGGAAGCGCGTAAAACGATACGCGCGTTCGTAACTCGTTTGATGCGCGTGCAAAGGGCTGGAGGAAGGTCGACTACAGCGCGTATCGCTGTATCTGCGCGTATACGCGCAGTAGACGCACGTTTCAGGAGCACCCCGTGTGCTTAGGTTACAAGGTTGCGTTCAAATCTCGTTTGAAGCGCGTATACGTACGTCACCAGCGCGTCGTCTGCGCGTTTAAAATAAGCCGTGTGCTTCGAGGCCTTAGTACCGGAGGCCAAGACACATTTTGAGTCGCTGCGACTTAAAAAACGACAAGTAAAGATGATATAATGTGCACACGTTTTGTAAGATGCATGTTGATTTCGTTTTTTTTTTTACTTTATCACTTTATGATGTTTGTATGCATGTTACTTTTTGTTTGTTTCAGATAAATCTCAATTATTGTTATGTGGCGAGCCCGTGAAGAAAGGAGTGCGGATAGATCAGGCAGAGTTACAGGAAATTTTAAAGGACAACAAAAGCCCGCGTTGTTTGCCTAACAAGGACATTCTTTTATATACAGGTAAAATGTTACACTAAAGCCGGAAACACACTATCGGACGCGGCTGACGGACACGACTGACAGCCGCGACTTAGCAATGTGCACAGTCTTAAGACATCCGGCGCGCCAGATCGCTCTCGGACGTTCGAACGCTCAAGGACGTCCGAAGGTGACGTCCGGTGTGCACGGCTCAGTGTACTTTCATAGTCTAGGTCGCGGCTGTCAGTTGCGTCCGTAAGCCGCTTCCGATAGTATGTTTCGAGCTTAGCTGTTGATTCGAGTTTTGATAAAAGTATAGTAATAAATATAATACGGCGATTAATGTAAATAAATAGAGAGCGACTGAGCACTGGTTGGTACAAATAAAAGAAAAATCTGAATTCCCGTTAAGAATGAGGAAATACATTAAATAGGTACTGTTCATTTTCTTTATTATTGCAATCTGGTATTGATACCTTTACTATTTTTTTTCATTTTATATCTGTACTGTGCCTGCCTTTTATAAAAGTTCACTGCAGGACGTAGGCCTACCCACGAAAAGTGAATAGGTCATATCCACAACGCTGTCTCAGTGCGGGTTGGTGGATTCACATATCATTGAATTTACTCTACAATCAAATGCAGGTTGCCTCACGATGTATTCCTTCACCAAAAAGCCAGTGGTGTAAAATTCCGTCAATAAGTTCCAAGAGCTCGGCTACGGAACCAGGATTTGAACTCACGAACCCCACGATTGTAAGGGAGATGTTACTACCACTAGACCACCACAGTTTACCAATTCATTAATTTGCAGGATCTGAAAAGACTGGTTCGGAAAACATAACAGCGACGTACAAAGCGTTATGGAGACTTGACGAGACGAAGAAACTGGTGGTCGCTTTCAAAACTCTGCAGCGGGAGAAGGCCAATGACCATCTAAAGGTAACAACTAACTTAGGTAATTTAATATATACGGGGTTATTCAGAATTAGTTTACTAAGCCGAAAGGAGGTGATTCAGACCAAACATTAAGTTTTTAAACATCGACTTTTACTGTTGACTGCTTCGGTGGCTTAGTGGTTAGTGACCCTGACTTCTGGATCAACGAGGCGTGGGTTCGATTCCCACCCAGGGCAAGCATATATGTGATGAACATAGGTGTTTGCTCTGTGTTCGGGTGTTATTTAGGTACTATCTATATAAGTATATGTAGTATATCAGTCTCTGGCAGCCATATCGCAAGCTTTGCTTAGTTTAGGGTCAGAGACCATGTGTAAGATGTCCCCTAATATTTATTCATTATTATTTATTTAAAACGCTTTTACTATAGGGCCTACCCAGAAAAAAAAATCTGCTGTATCGTGCATATCATGCATTTTGCCGAGTATTGATTTTATATGAAACAGCTGTTTTTTTTTCTCGAATTCCGGGTTGGCGCCATAGTAAATGTTGTTCTTAATGATGATTTTAATCATCCCCTTTCGGCTTAGTATAGAGCAAACAGATAACCCTGTATAAGAATTATAAAACCCTACCGTGTCAGAACAGCTTTTTAGTTTTTCACTGTTGAATATAAGCCTGCTCTCGGAGGGCGATTGGGTCATATCCCATAGTCCAATAGCTTATCTTCTAGGCGTTTGACTTATACATTTTTACCGTAAGTACGTTCGCGTTGGACCATCATATTCAAATTTATTTTTATTGGTTTTGTACGTGGCTAAAGAATAAATCTACTAAAGATCTAGTTAGTAACGGGAAATCTTGCAATCAGTTTTATTTAATACGTATGGTATAAGTTTACATTACATTAGGGCCTTATGAAAGCGCCATAGGCTTTCGATAGAGAGAACTTTTATTACGTTGCTATTAAATTTACGATGGCGCCTTCATAATTGGGCCTATTATCACGCGTGAAGGGGAAATTTAATGGTTAGGCTTAAAATAGTTTTTTATTTTGTTCTCAGGATTTCATAGACCTGGCTAGCAAATGGGCGTGCGTGCAATCGAGCTCCATAGTGCGGCTGTATGGGGTTACTTTGAGCTCTCCGACTGCCATGGTGCTAGAGTATCTGCCGTACGGGCCGTTTGATGACTACCTCAGGTAATATACCGATTTTCACTATTTTTGACCGACGAACCACCGGAGGAGGTATACAATTCGACCCGTATATATTTTTTTTTAATGTATAACCACGCATAACTTTTTTCGTAGTAGTTCGATTTCAATAATTCTTTTTTTATTGAAAAGAGTATATTTCGAAATTGGTCCCATTTAAATTTTATCAAATCGGCTGAGCCATTTTTGATAAATTAACAATATTGTGAAAAATGTTACATCGATCCGTGCGAAATATTCGCGAATTCTGTACATGGGTGAAGTCGGTCATGATAATTTTTGCAAAAAATAATCTTGTTGATACAATACCCCTAGCATGGCAAAAGGATTAAAACTAGTAGAAAGTCTTCAACCAGTGAGTGTTGCCTGCGATGACTTATGGCACTGAAACGTGTTCTCGTACTGTGAGCCTTATTAATAAGCTCCAAGTAGCCCAACGACTATGGAGAGGGCTATGCTCGGAGTCTCATTGCGATATCGAATCGGAAAATAAAGGAAATAAAATAAAAGTTGAAATGGCGGTGGGCAGGGCACATAGCACAGAGGACTACCGATGGGGTTGAAAATTTCTTGAGTGTAGGCTACGAACCAGCAGCGCTGCGTAGAATGTCCTCCAGTCACTTCGAATCTTATTAAGTAGGAGATATCCTATGTGGTATTATGATAAAGCAGACTGAGCTGCTGTTATCTGAGACTAACAACCACGATTCATTTCTAATGTACTACTTGTATTCCAGTTTAGGCAAATGTCTTCTCCAGATGCTATAGAATAGAGTTTATTTATTGCAAAAAAGAAAACCATTATGCAACATTTTATCAGTACAAACAGTTTAACCATCGCTTTATACATTCGTAGAGAGAATGAAGATAAAGTGAAACCTCTGCACTTGAAGAAAGTGTCCGCTGGTTTGGCGCGTGCACTGTGGGACCTGTCCGAAGCGGGCGTGGTGCACGGCTACATCCGCTGCGGACGGCTGCTCCTGGCCGCTATGGACGCCGACAGGATCGTGGTCAAACTGTCCGGACCCACGCTCAGAGCTTATACGCATTATGAGTAAGTGGAAATGTGATTTCTATGGTATTCTTAAATCTAGCGTGTGCACTATGCTTTTGGTCGCTATGGACGCCGACAGGTTCGTGGTTAAACTCTCTAAATATACACTCAAAGCCTATACACGTTACGAGTGAGTAGAAATGTGTTTTTTTCTCCTTGTATTTATAAGTCTAGCACGTACATTATGGGACCTATCCGAAGCGGGCGTGGTCCACGGTTACATTCGCTGCGGCCGGATGCTTCTAGCCGCTATGGACGCCGACAGGATTGTGGTTAAACTCTGGACCCACGCTCAGGGCTTATACGCATTACGAGTGAGTGAAAATGTGATTTATCTCCTATTTTCTATTTATTTTCTAGCGCATGCATTATGCCTACATTCCAATGTCTTCTACCTAAGGATGAACTGGCAGATAATGCTGTTTATCGTTAAGTCCTCCTTCGTACAAATAGTAATGGAACTTATCAGAAGCTGCTTTTGCTATGGACGCCGACAGGTTCGTGGTCAAATTCTCTGGCCATGCATCATACACATTATGAATTAGTGGAAATGTGATTGTTCTCGTATTCCTCGTCTAGTATTGCATCCGCCAGACAGCCGTGTGACGAAAAAATAAAGTGTTCGACCAATCACAAAAGCTAAACTAGTTAAATCAAGACCCGTGATTGGTAGAACTAGTGTTCGATGACCGCAGACCGTAGCTGTTTAAGGGACGCCTTATTGCGTTTGAAAGAACTTTTTTTAGTATTTTAGTAGGAAGTTGATTTTTCTAGTTTTCTCCAAAATTCGAAACTGTGCCTTCTTATGTAGTTTTATTTATTTTTTTTGGTTTCACGGCTATATGTGTCGTTGCAGTGTACATTGGATGCCGGTGGAATTTTTCGCGGACATGAGCCTGGCGAAACGATCCGTGGTGGGGGATATCTGGGCGTTCGCCACTACGCTCTGGGAGGTGTTCTCCTATGGCCAGTCTCCTACTGATACGAACCCGGTTTTAACTGCAAGGGTATGTATTTATTGAACAGTGATGTCAATCTTACGTTCGCGAACCCTTTATAAACTTTTTAGGGCCAAAATTGAACAAAATATTAGTTATTTGAAAACTTATACGTAATTGTTACTTATATTCCGAATTTATTCGTTTTTTTTTTCATACGATTTAGACATAATTTTCCTTTTTTTTTTACGTGTGACTTCCAAGTAAGGCTTCGCGGCCCCCAAGTCTGGCAGTAAAAGTTCTACAATTCTACTGTCGGACACCATCAGCTGAACAACATTACCCTGGCTGGACAGGGCCTTTTCAGCACATTTTTTAAAATTGTGGAAGATGTGCACCTCAATGCTTCCTGCTTCTTTTTCTACTCGGATTAACCGCCTCCCATTTCCCATCTTCATCTTTTCTTGCACGATGATCGTCTAAGTTCGTTCGGTGCAGACGGTGGATGCATCACTCGTCTATCTGACCTGCCGTATATGTGCTCTTGCACAGGATCCCCGCTATTTGGGATACGTTTCTCCTGGAATGCCGTGCCGTATCACTTTCATTACTGTCTCCGCTGAAAGTCAACTGCACCCCATTGTGACTCCCGCGGTCCGCCGTAATATTTGGTGGTTGCGTTAACAAGGAAGTTGTAGATCTTCAAATGCCGGTCACTATCGTCGGCCGAGTTGATGATTAGAACGATGTATTTTATATGGCAGAGTTACGAGATGGGTGACCGGCTGCTGCGGCCGGCGCGCTGCCCGAGCGAGGTGTGGGCGCTGGTGCGGCAGTGCTGGCAGCCCGACCCGCTGCGGCCGCAGGAGATCATGCGGGACATGAACCACATGCTGCACAGAGGTATATAGTTACTGCGGGGGCGCGGCCCGAGCGAGGTGTGGGCGCTGGTGCGGCAGTGCTGGCAGCCCGACCCGCTGCGGCCGCAGGAGATCATGCGGGACATGAACCACATGCTGCACAGAGGTATATAGTTACTGCGGGGCGCGGCCCGAGCGAGGTGTGGCCGCTGGTGCGGCAGTGCTGGCAGCCCGACCCGCTGCGGCCGCAGGAGATCATGCGGGACATGAACCACATGCTGCACAGAGGTATATAGTTACTGCGGGGGCGCGGCCCGAGCGAGGTGTGGCCGCTGGTGCGGCAGTGCTGGCAGCCCGACCCGCTGCGGCCGCAGGAGATCATGCGGGACATGAACCACATGCTGCACAGAGGTATATAGTTACTGCGGGGCGCGGCCCGAGCGAGGTGTGGGCGCTGGTGCGGCAGTGCTGGCAGCCCGACCCGCTGCGGCCGCAGGAGATCATGCGGGACATGAACCACATGCTGCACAGAGGTATATAGTTACTGCGGGGCGCGGCCCGAGCGAGGTGTGGGCGCTGGTGCGGCAGTGCTGGCAGCCCGACCCGCTGCGGCCGCAGGAGATCATGCGGGACATGAACCACATGCTGCACAGAGGTATATAGTTACTGCGGGGGCGCGGCCCGAGCGAGGTGTGGCCGCTGGTGCGGCAGTGCTGGCAGCCCGACCCGCTGCGGCCGCAGGAGATCATGCGGGACATGAACCACATGCTGCACAGAGGTATATAGTTACTGCGGGGCGCGGCCCGAGCGAGGTGTGGGCGCTGGTGCGGCAGTGCTGGCAGCCCGACCCGCTGCGGCCGCAGGAGATCATGCGGGACATGAACCACATGCTGCACAGAGGTATATAGTTACTGCGGGGCGCGGCCCGAGCGAGGTGTGGGCGCTGGTGCGGCAGTGCTGGCAGCCCGACCCGCTGCGGCCGCAGGAGATCATGCGGGACATGAACCACATGCTGCACAGAGGTATATAGTTACTGCGGGGCGCGGCCCGAGCGAGGTGTGGGCGCTGGTGCGGCAGTGCTGGCAGCCCGACCCGCTGCGGCCGCAGGAGATCATGCGGGACATGAACCACATGCTGCACAGAGGTATATAGTTACTGCGGGGGCGCGGCCCGAGCGAGGTGTGGCCGCTGGTGCGGCAGTGCTGGCAGCCCGACCCGCTGCGGCCGCAGGAGATCATGCGGGACATGAACCACATGCTGCACAGAGGTATATAGTTACTGCGGGGCGCGGCCCGAGCGAGGTGTGGGCGCTGGTGCGGCAGTGCTGGCAGCCCGACCCGCTGCGGCCGCAGGAGATCATGCGGGACATGAACCACATGCTGCACAGAGGTATATAGTTACTGCGGGGCGCGGCCCGAGCGAGGTGTGGGCGCTGGTGCGGCAGTGCTGGCAGCCCGTTTGCTCTAAATTTGACGTATGTGAAACCATTACCCCTCACTGGGCCAGCGTTTTGGATATGGCCCAATCACCTTTCTTGAGTAGGCCTACTTCAGTGCAGTGGATGCAGTGGACACTTGCAGTGGACTATCAAAAAAGGCTGGTACCGATAAGAGGTTTAACTCATCAGTTTAAATGACCGTGTGTGCCCAGCTAAAAGGTCTGAACGAAACATGTTCGTTTTAGAATCTCACTCATCTAATTCATAGAATATCCCTATTGCAATGACTGACTCTGAACTATGTCTAACACTATTTTTAGCAGCACCAACATTTACATCATAACACTTGTCGGCTGTGATGTTAGCTACAAGCTGCGAATAGTCAAATACTGACTGAAGCTCACTTAACATTTGTGCACCTCATCACAGCCGCCAACTTGTATGATTCAACCTATAACTTCAAACCATATCAAAATAAACGCTATCTTATGTATTTGTGTCTTTTACAGAATACGTACCGATTCACGATTATGAAGAACCAAAGATATCGTTGGACATGGAACACGCGGAAACTGTTTCAAGTAAGTAACAAATAAAAACTGAAATAATTCTTTTACTTCTTTACAGAAATTATTGAAATATTCCACTTGACAAACAGGCTTATAATAATACAGGTTGCTTAGCTGATTCTTTTTTACCTTTATTCAACATGAGTATGCTATACTTGAATAGATTGAATCTTTGGTCATGTCACATCTAAGTGGAAACTAATAAACTAGTAGTTCTCCGTACAGTAGACCTTGCAGCATGTGTTTAACTGAATCTTCATAGCCTATACCTCGACCCGCTCTTGACCATGTGGTTCATACTCGCTAATATTGTTAGGATTTAGGTACAAAACGATCTTGCCAAATATTAACACAATCGTCTGATAAATAGCGCGACAGCAAATTTCCCCCGCTTTTGAGGGAAATACCTAGGTCCTAGACAGTCGAAAAACAACAACGAAGAAAAAACATTAATATATAAAACTTGTGTACTAAGCTGCGTCGAATTCGTTGAAAATGCAACCTGTAGAGAAAAATCAACATCCAGACAGACGAAAGCAAAAACGGAGACCAATTGTACTTCGTACATTCGTTCAATAATAAAACGTTTTTTTTTTCAGGTGATAGATTCATACCGAGCGAGCTGAGCGACGCTGGCAGCAACAAGTCGTTGATATCGGACAGCAGCGTGCTCTCCACCAACGGCACCATGTCCGACCAATACGACAATCCGGTGAGTTATACATCTCGTCAGGTGATAGATTCATACCGAGCGAGCTGAGCGACGCTGGCAGCAACAAGTCGTTGATATCGGACAGCAGCGTGCTCTCCACCAACGGCACCATGTCCGACCAATACGATAATCCGGTGAGTTATACATCTCGTCAGGTGATAGATTCATACCGAGCGAGCTGAGCGACGCCGGCAGCAACAGGTCGTTGATATCGGACAGCAGCGTGCTCTCCACCAACGGCACCATGTCCGACCAATACGATAATCCGGTGAGTTATACATCTCGTCAGGTGATAGATTCATACCGAGCGAGCTGAGCGACGCCGGCAGCAACAGGTCGTTGATATCGGACAGCAGCGTGCTCTCCACCAACGGCACCATGTCCGACCAATACGATAATCCGGTGAGTTATACATCTCGTCAGGTGATAGATTCATACCGAGCGAGCTGAGCGACGCCGGCAGCAACAGGTCGTTGATATCGGACAGCAGCGTGCTCTCCACCAACGGAACTATGTCCGACCAATACGATAATCCGGTGAGTTATACATCTCGTCAGGTGATAGATTCATACCGAGCGAGCTGAGCGACGCCGGCAGCAACAAGTCGTTGATATCGGACAGAAGCGTGCTCTCCACCAACGGCACCATGTCCGACCAATACGATAATCCGGTGAGTTATACATCTAGTCAGTTTTTCATGACCTTCAAAACCATTCAGTATTACAACAATTTTGTAAAAAAATATACTATTATGAAAATTTTCAAATAAACATGTCATGACAAATACAATAACACTTAAAATTGCAGTCACAAAAATAAATTAAACCTGTCAAATATAAATAAATAATGCAATACAATTAATAAAATAGTTTACCAAAATGTATAAAAATCAACAATATAAATTAAAAAAAATCAATACCAGCAGATCGTCAAACTTTTAGGATAATACCTGTTTGATATACCAGCTTAAAAGCTTTCGCTTGAACTATTCTCTAGAGCAGGGGTCTCCAAACTTTGAAGCTTTAGGGCCATAATATTTTTATCGGAATGTTCCAAGGGCCAAAACAATGTTAATTTTTCTGCCCACCTAAGCAAACATAGGCTTTTTAGTTTATTAGTGGGATTAATTTCAATTACATTATTTGTTAGTTATTAATATGCTTAAGCTTAGATACTTAAGTTGAGTTCTCTGCGCCATCATTTCTGTCGTAAAGTTTTACCTTACAAGTAAATAAAACCGTTTATCATTTATTATCAAATTTCTTGCTGAGTGGTCAAGTCAATTCAGAAGTGCGTCTTTATTTGTATGGCGCTAGTCTGTGTGCCTTAGCTAAGAAGGATGGTGGAATTAGGCCGATCGCTGTCGGTAGTACTTATCGACGTTTGGCGGCCAAGTTGGCGTGTCGCGCGGTCAAGGAGGAGATGTCCAAGTATTTGCAGCCTCATCAGTTGGGTTTTGGGACGCGCCGGGGTTGCGAGGCGACTATACATGCCACTCGTGCCTACGTGATGGATCCAGCCAACTCAGAGTATGTTGTTCTGAAACTTGATATTTGTAACACGCATTCAATACTTTGGAGAGGGACGTTCTTTTGAGTGAGGCCAAGGATAAAATACCGTCGCTCTATCCATTTCTTCATCAAATCTATCACCTTTCCTCTAATCTCTACTATAACAATAGCCTAATTCTTTCTCAAGTTGGGGCCCACCAATGCGATCCTTTGGGACCTCTGGTCTATTGTTTGGCGGTCCATAAGATCATTCGAGAGCTGAATTTACCTTTAAATCTGTGGTACTTGGATGATGGCACCATTGGTGGTAAACCAGAAGAAGTTGCCCAGGGTCTCCGGTTCCTAATTCCGCGGCTCAAAGAAGTGGGTTTGGAGGTGAATTCGGCTAAATGCGAAATCTTTTTCTATGGGTCTGAAGATCGTACACACTTTCTGCTTTTCGAAAATATCTTACCTGGCCTCAGGGAACTTACAACTCTCACTTTTACCCTGTTGGGTACGCCCAATTTCGTGGATGCGCTTCCCAAGGCCATCATGTCTCGCAAACAGCTTCTCCTTGCCGCTCAGGAACGCTTAAAAAATCTCTCCTCGCATGTTGCAGTAACGTTGTTGCGTATGTGTTTTGGTCTACCGAAAATAACATACGAGGGTCAAACTGAAAGTTCTTAGAACTGGCCACTTATAAACAATATAATAAAAAAATAATTCTATAATTTGAAAATAGAACTCTTTGCCAATATTACTGAGTATATACTTCATTCATTTGTCATTTGTTTTACGATTTGGCGGCAAATTGAAAATTGTCTGTGTCACGTCAACATGAATTTAACACGAGAAAATTTTCGTGCAATGATTTTTTATGACTTTCGATGTCATTTAAGTCAACAAGAAAGTTATGATAGACTACGATTGGCCTTTCACGATGAAGCCCCATCTCGTGCGACTGTTTACAACTGGTTTAATGAGTTTAAACGTGGTCGCACTAATCTCACTGATGATTTACGTGAGGGACGGCCTTCTACGGCGACGACTGAAGATAACATCTGTGTTGTGCGGCGTATGATAGAGACTGACAAAAGAGTGACCTATCAGCAGATTCGGACAAGCTTAGGCATCGGTATGAGTCAAGTGCACAAAATCCTACACGAACATTTAGCGGTCAGGAAGCTTTGCGCCCGGTGGATACCTCATAATTTGACTGAGGCTCAAAAACTCCATCGTGTGGATTGGTGCCGTAAAATGATTGAAAGATTTAACGGAGGTGACTCAAATGCTGTGTTCGACATACTAACAGGTGACGAAAGCTGGATTTACTGTTATGATCCTGAAACCAAAAGACAATCTGCTCAGTGGGTGTTTCCTTTCGAGGAGTTGCCAACTAAAGTGAAGAGAGATCGAAGTGCGGGGAAAAAAATGGTGGCCTCGTTCTTTGGAAGGATAGGTCATTTCGCGACAATTGTGTTAGAGGATCAAAAAACAGTTTCTGCAGAATGGTACACTACCAATTGTTTGCCACTTGTCTTGGAAAAAGTTCGAGAGAAACGACCTCGCAGTAGGATCCTCCTTCACCACGACAACGCCTCATCGCACACCGCCAAGCGAACGATCGACTATTTGGCGACATCAAACGTTGAATTACTGGGTCACCCGCCGTATAGCCCCGACCTCGCGCCTTGTGATTTTTATTTATTTTCAAAAATTAAAGAAAAACTTAAAGGAAAGCGGTTTATGAATGCTGAAGAAGCGGTGGCTGCGTATCGCGATGCCATTGAAGAGACCCCTAAGGACGAGTGGGCAAAGTGCTTTTCCCAGTGGTTCCATCGCATGCAGCGGTGTATTGACGTGAATGGACAATATTTTGAAAAGATATAATAAAACTAATAACTGGCTAATGTAATCAGTTTTTGATTTTCTAAGAACTTTCAGTTTGACCCTCGTACTTGTTAAGGACTGCACCTACCTGGCTTTGCCCGGACGACATCTCTTCTTTCGACGGTGCAAGGATCTAAGGGCGTCTCTTGAGTCCATTCTTAACGTCTCCCTTAACGAGTCGCAGTGGACCCAGGCGACGTTACCAGTACGGCATGAAGGTCTTGGAGTGCGCCGTGCGCATGATATTGGACTGCCGGCCTTCTTGGCGTCGGCGCATGGGGTTTAGGGTCTGGTTGCTATCATCCTTGGTTTAAATGGTGACAGGCCCTGTATACCTTTTGTGTCTGATGCGATGACGGCCTGGACTGGTCTCGGCATGGATGTTCCGAATGCTGAAGCTTTTCGAGATCAGGGGGCATGGGATGACGTCGGTGCTAAAAAAGCTCTCTCACAAATGCTGGGATCCTTCACAGAGGTCGATTTGGCGAGGATCAGAGCTGTGTCGCAGTCAGAATCTGGGGCATGGTTGCACGCGCTACCTTCACCTCACATGGGTACGTTATTAGACGACGATTCTTTGCGTGTGGCAGTGGCTCTCCGTTTGGGCTGCAAGGTGTGTGAATCGCACAAATGCATCTGCGGTTCCATGGTAGAAGCTGATGGGCATCACGCTCTGAATTGTCGTCGTTGCACGGGTAGGTTTCTGCGACATCATGCCCTCAACGACATAGTTAGTAGAGCATTTATATCGGCCAATGTCCCCTGCGTGTTGGAACCACCGGGTCTTAGTAGATCCGATGGTAAAAGGCCAGACGGCTTGACGTTGGTGCCGTGGAAAAACGGCAAGTGCTTAGTGTGGGACGCTACTTGCGTTAGCACTGTTGCCGCCTCGCACCTGGGTCGTACCGTCTACACCCCGGCAGCTGCGGCGGAGGAGGCTGCGTGTAGAAAGCGGGTGAAGTATGCGGCGATGGAGCGGCTCTATGACTTTGTGCCCATTGCGGTTGAGACCAAGGGCAGTTGGGGGGCCGAGACTAAGGCTTTGGTTCGTGAAATTGGGCGGAGGATAAGAGACAGAGGAGGTGACTCCCGCTCTGGGTGGTTCTTGGTGCAAAGGCTGTTTATCGCTATTCAGCGTGGTAATGCTGCTAGCATTTTGGGCACCTGTTCACCGGGAACCATGAGGGGCGGGTTAATTGACTTGAATTTGTAAGTTTCGGTGTTATTTACATTTATATTTTAAATTGACATGTACGTAATAATAAATTCGACTTAAAAAAGAAATGTTGTTTAAAATAATAAATAAGAAGAAAATAAAACCGAGTAATTATCATTCTGTGTTTTTATTCTCTTCCATTCAACTTATCACAGCAATAGTAACAACAGTAAAACATTGGCTGTCGTGGGCCAGATTGATGACACTAGTCTTATGCTATTGCGGGCCGGAATGATGGCACTGGCGGGCCGGATTTGGCTCGCGGGCCATAGTTTGGAGACCCCTGCTCTAGAGGGCGCAATCTCGCACCGTCTGCGGTAATCGATTCGATTCACTCCTGGGGCTAGCACGTGCACGAGTTTCTGTATTCACTTTCTGTTTCTGTATCAAGATTCTGTACTCTTAAACCATGAAAAATGAGTACGCGCGTTTGATTCCTCTCCAATAGCTAAATTCTCTAAGGTATAACCTGATGTCTATTGTTCCCAGTTCGCGGACAACAAAAGCTCCAACTCCCTAGACAGCATGAACGCACTCGCCTACGCGCTTCGTAACGAGGTGACGGGTCGCAGCGCCAGCAGCCTCGGCGGCGCGCTCGGGACGGCCATCGGGGACGACGGGGACGACGCTGCCTGGGCCGCGCCACGGCTCATGGAGTCTATCGTCTCGCAGGGCAAGACCTACCTCGTCACTATCACTAAAAATATTGGCAGCGTGAGTATCTGAGTCTACAAGTAGAGGGTTTAGTTATGGGACTAGCGTCGACGGCGCGCTCGGTATGGCTATAAGGGACGACGGGGATGTCGCTCCTGGGCAGCCCCGAGTCTATTCTGAGTCTAAGAATATTGGCAGCGTGATTATTTGTATATAAATATGGGCAAAGTTAGTGATGATAGTGGATGAGTTAGTGATTTACTAGTGTAGACAATGCACAATTGACATTCGTTTATTACGACAAACTTTGAGACCGATATATACTGGGTTATCTGCTAGCTCTACCTATACTAAGTCGAAAGGGGGTGGTTAAGACCATCATTATGAACAAAGAGAAAAACGGAATTGAGAGAGAAAAATTGCAACTCTAAATTGATAAAATCTATTTTTATCTATGGGTTAGCCCCATAGTAAAAGTTGTTCATAATGAAAATCTGAATCACTTCCTTTCTGTTTAGTACACTAGTTGTGGATAACCCTGATCGACATGACTATTTGAATTTGACAAATATTATCTTTGCCTATTTAATATTTTTCTATACACTTGCTCATAAAGTGGCTCTAATTTCACCTCAATTAGGCACATAATGACACCTGTAATCAAACTGTGACTTGTTCGTGTTGTTTTTAAACTTTCGCGATTTGAACACATTATTATTTTATATACTACGGGACTAATCGCGCACTAAACTAGAAAACGTCGAGATGAGGAAGTATTTATTTATCTCGTAATTTTAGTGCGCGATTAGTCCCGTAGTGTATAAAATAATAATGTGACTTGTTCATTGCTATTATTCACAAGTGAGTTATAGTTTTTTATTTTATTGGTTGATTTGCTTTGGTCTTAAAAAGTTTCGATACAAAAAAGGTCGTGTATAATAGTAGGTACAAATAAATTAATGTACCTATTGCTTGCCCATTTCATGCAACTTAAATAGATAATTTCTACTAGTACGTGTTTAATAAATAAAACTTTCACTCAAATATAACTTTTGTTTTCTCTGTAATCAATAAATCAAATTTGAAATTCCCCATTTTGTACGAGGCTAAACGCTATCCGCGAAAAGCCAAAAAAATTGACCTCATTCTTTTAGTCTATGGCCGATTGACATTGCGCGCGCATAGGAAAACAGATTAATTTTTCCCGCCATTTTCCGCGAAAATATTTTTTTAGTATTATTTTATTCACACTTGTGAAGACGTTTTATGCTACACGTGTGTATTGATGATTACCGTCCTCGGCTCTCTTAAGACTCTCGCCTACGGCTCGGGTCTCAATGGCGCCCTCAGTGGTAATCACCAACATTACACACTTGTACTATTTAATAAGCTTGTATATATATATAAGCCGCGGTCAAGAGGTAGTGACACCCGTCTCACAATCATGAGGTCGTGGGTTCGAATCCCCGGTCCCGTACCAATGCGTTCTTTGGAATTTATGTACGGAATTTCACACCACTGGCTTTTTGGTGAAGGAAAACATCGTGAGGCAACCTGCATACGTCCGTAGAAGAAATTCGATGGTGTATGTGAATCCACCAACTGGCACTGGGCCAGCGAGGTGGATATGGCCCAATCACCCTTCGTGGGTAGGCATACGTCCTGCAGTGGACTATTAATAAGGCTGGTACAGTACTATTTAATATTTTTTCCATGGACGAAGAAACTGTTGAGTGTAATAGTAACATTGTATGTGCAGGGTAACTACGGTCACGTGTTCAAGGGGTGGATGGAGCGCGACAACCAAGAATCTCAGCGCAAGGAGGTGGCCGTGAAGAAACTCACGCGGCAGGCCTCGGAGCGGAACGGCACGCTCTACGAGGACTTCAAGAACGAACTAGAAATTATGAAGGTGACTCGAACACAAATACATTATTTCATTTTTTACATTTGGCTCCTAAAAAGTGCTTATAACGATGAGGAATATTTTATGTACCCATATATGTTTGTGGTCTTTATAATGTAACACCTTCTTTGTGGGACTGTTCAAGTATTACGTAACGCAATTTGGGGGGGAGGGGGAGTCTTGTTAAACGTTACGAAGCGTTACAGGGGTGGGAGGGGGGGTGTTAGGACTACGTGCTACGTAACATTTTTTAAATATAATTATTGTAATAAAAAGGGAATGTGCTGTCACGGGACGCCTAACAGATGTGAGAATACAGAAAAACGTTATGGCGCGTTATACAGGGGGGAGGGGGGTCAGAAATCTTCAAAAATTGCGTTACGTAATTCTTGAATGGTCCATGTGTCACTTTAAGATTAATTAAGAAAGTGTGTTCTTAGACGTAGACTTCATTTTTCCAAAGATATAGACTAATTTGTGAATTAATAGGTTCCTAATGAGATAACAATACATAAAACATATTTTTTGAGCTAAAACATACTAGAGTCAAATGAATCTTTGAGGCATCACTGGATTTCAGCTGAATCGCGATACGACCCCGTAGTGCATTGTAAAAATTGACAAACAATGCAGCAGCTTTTGGGTCAGATTTTTAATCTTTTATGTGTTGTTACAGTCATTACAACACATCAACATAGTAGAGATCCTGGGCTACTCGTGGGACCACGGCTCGGACGTGCTCATCGTGATGGAGTATCTCGAGGAGGGCTCGCTCAACGACTACCTGCGCTTCCAGGGGGACAAACTGAGGACCGACCATCTCCTCAAATACTGCAAGGATATCGCCACGGTAAGGGAACTTTGTTATCGCAATACATTAACATAGTAGAGATCCAAGGCTGCTCGTGGGGCCATGGCTCTGATGGAATATCTGGAGGAAGGCTCGCTCAACGACTAACTGCGCTTCCAGGGGGAGAAGCTTAGGACCGACCACCTGCTCAAATACTGCAAGGATATCGCCACGGTAAGGGGCCTTTGTTATTTTTCCTTTTGTAAATGAGTGAATTTCGATTTTTTTGTTAACCGACGAGAAGCGAAGGTTTCTTCCACAGGTCGCATTTTTCAAGGAACCTCGATGAAACTTCGTACATAGGTTTTATGTGTTAATGGATTTTTTGTCATCGGCGATTTTTGTTTGCCCCATTTCCCTCAAAAAGGGCGAAAATATCTGTTGCGCTATTTATTAGCCGATTTCGATAATATTTGGCAAGATTGTTTAGACTTTAGTAGGTATCTAAATCTTAAAAAGATTTGTGAGTATGAACCAATTCGGTCAGTGAAGATATATAGGCTTTTGAGAATTTATTAACAAATTAAATAGATGTGCCGCGAGGTCTACTGTTATAGAATTAATCGTTTATCGTATTAGTTTTGCACTTCAGGTTATAAAAAAACTCTACTATGTATCACTGCATCAGATAAATTATCTAGCTAGACCGAATTTTATATCGGCGCATTGAATATTTAAATACAAAACCTTTTCTCGTTGGCTTTTGTGACCTTTATTGTTTGTTGACAGCTGATGAGATCGGAAAGACTTTTAACTATAATTAATTCATGAAATATTATCTGCGTGTTTTCTCTTCTTTTCATCCTTATACTCACCGATCGCACATTATATTTTCGAAAAAAAAAGAACACGGAAACGAATAAAATGATTTTGATCCGTTTTTTTTTCTGTTCAATATCTGATGTGATCGAGATGACTCTTACCATTCATTCCTTAAATATCTTCGCGGGAATGTTATTATTTTTTTTTGATTTGTCTCACAGGGTATGGACCACGTATCTGCCAAAAACGTGGTACATCGCGACCTGGCCACGCGGAACATTCTAGTGGTGAACAAGTACCATGTGAAGATTTCTGACTTTGGCCTGGCGCGCATCATTCCTAAGGAAGAAAACACATACCGGCTCAAGACTGAAAGACTGCTGCCTATTAACTGGTAAGAAGATCTGGAAAGCGGATAAAATACTGAACACATTGTTGTTGAACGGTTTAGCTCGTAAAACAACGCGGAATACATTTATATAATGACATGTTGAAGTATATATATAAAAAAATAAATTTTTGGGACATCTTACTCACTGTCTCTGACCCCAAACTAAGCAAAGCTTGTGATATTGCTGCCAGAGACTGATATACTACATATACTTATTTTTAAATACATACTTATATAGATAGTAACTAAATAACACCCAGTCTCAGAGCAAACACTTATGTTCATCACACAAATGTTTGCCCTGGTGGGGATCGAACCCACGCCTCTTTAATTCAGAAGTTAGGGTCACTAACCACTGAGCCACCGAGGCACCGAGGATATGAATGTTTAGAATTTCTTAATCGTTGACGCCTTGAGTTAATTGCGCGATACCCGGCATAATGTGCTACTAAACGCGTTGCGATTCAATAAAGGTGCCCTAAGCATAAAAAAAGCGCTTCTTGACACTTTTGCCATACAGAAAATGTAGAAATTCGATGTTTAATCGTGGTTAAGAAGAATGTTTAGTCGTGTCTAAGTAGTTTGTGTACCTTTAAGTAGTTTGTGTGATTCATGCCTAGCGTTTTGTTCTACAACATTACTTTTTCCAGGTACGCGCCAGAATCAGCCGTAAAGCCGTGGCACTTCTCTAGCAAGAGCGACGTGTGGTCATACGGAGTTACAGCGTGGGAGATATTCACCCGCGTGCGCCAGGAGGTGCCTAAGTTTGATGTCGAACGACCACGAGAGCGCGCTTCTTGGTAAGATAACTCATTCATTCAACCGTTCGTTCATACATTCACTCACAATAAGGACATGTTGTCATACGAAGTAACGGCGTCGGAAACATTCACGAGCATGCTCCAGGTGATGCCCAAGTTTTATTCATTCTGGCGTTCATTCATTAGCAAATCGACGTGTGGTCATAAGCTGGAAACATACTATCGGACGCGGCTTACGGACGCGACTGACAGCCGCGACTGATAGGTATCTAGACTATGAAAGTACACTGAGCCGTGCACACTATCGGACATAAGTCGCGGACGTCGCCTTCGGACGACCTTGAGGCGAGGCGAGGCTTGTCAGGAATGTCACTTGTTCAATCGTTCGTTCATTCATTTACTCACAATAGTGATTTGTGGTAATACGGAGTGACGGCATGAGTAATTGTGTGTTCTAATTCATGTGTGTGCGTCAAGAAATGCCCATAGTGATGGATTTCACCATCACATCTCTTTGACAACATTAAAAACTATTTTCTCAAGATGTTTTCCTTTACCGTTTGATGCTAGTGGCATTTATTACACACATTTGAAACCATAAATATGTGCACCTTTCAAGGCGGTCGATTCGGAGCCAGAATCAAAGCCTAGTGTTATAGGCTACCGGCAACGGCTTTTGGATATACTGTGATATTGTCAAGACACAGTAACTTTTAGCGGTATTAAGATTAAACGACATTAAATAAATATATTACGTGTACTGTACCAGCCTTTTTAGTAGTCCACTGCAGGACATAGGCCTACCCACGAAAGGTGATTGGGCCATATCATCGAATTTCTTCTACGGACGTATGCAGGTTGCCTCACGATGTTTTCCTTCACCGAAAAGTCTGTGGTGTGAAATTCCGTACATAAATTCCAAAGAACTCATTGGTACGGGACCGGGGATTCGAACCCACGACCTCACGATTGTAAGGCAGGTGTCACTACCTCTTGACCGCCACGGCATTTTTTTTTACATTATGTGTACATTACAATAATCAACTACACAAAGATTGATGTATTAATTGTTTTAGCTTTCAAATACCGGAGGGCTGCCCATCGGAAATATACCGACACCTGATGAAAGACTGCTGGAACCTGGACCCTAACTTGCGACCCAAATTCATAGATCTCGTACACATGTGCAAACGATTCATAGACGAGTACAAATAATCATACATTTCACTGTATGACTCTATAAATATTACAGGGCGATTTATTTTAGACAACACATGAGCGCAAAAAGCGCTTATAAATGTATCACCCGCCAATTGCACGATTGCGTGTAGGCGTGACGTTGAATAGACCAATGAGCAGGTTGCCTCGATTCGATTGTATTGCGAATATATTTCATATTTTGAAGATTAGTTGGTATTACGCCTACAAATATATTTATATCTCAATGCGTAAAGTAAATGGAGTATGAATTTGCCTAATACTTATTGTGAAAATGGTCAGAACTTATTTCTATGAACGTATTAGTTTTAATTATTTATACAAATGTCGGAATCTTGCTTTTTTTCTTCTTCTGTGTTAATCTTGTGTAAAGCTTTATCATGAAGTATAATTTGAAAACTGAAACAATAAAAGCAAAATATGAAACTCAGTGCTGTATTATATAAATCATAACTTCAAATTTTATTGATGACGCATCCAATACATACGATATATTTAATTTTTTCTTGATTCTTTTTAAACTTTTTATTGCTTCCTAAATAAGCTTTGACCATATCTTAAAATCAATTTTGTAAATGTTGTAACGTGGTTTTAAAATGTTTATTCTATTTTGAGGACGTTTTGGTCTAGAAATGTATATTTTAAGGTTGTCATCGTTTTTTCGTAGTTGCGTGTTGCACAAACTGCCAGATAGAATGTAATTACGTTTCTGTGGTTCCTTGAAGCATTTGTCTTAGTCCGTATATTAACATTATAATATATGTTTTGTAACAACCTTGTATATTTTACGCACGTTTCATTTGTAAATATTTTGCTGTTTTAACTAAGAAGCAATTTTATCATATCTCAGTTTTATTGAATCTATATAAACGTTTAATGTTTGTGCAATTTCTAAGTAGGTTAAGATTTTTATGGAGTTTCTTCGCTACTTTTTGGTGTTGAGAATTCAGTTGTTCTACTTAAAAAAAAAAGATAAATATTATTAAATCAAATGGCCTTGCGCCTCTTTTACCTTTTAATTATAATATAAGTGCTTGCCGTTGTTAATCTATATAAGAATAATTTAAAATCAAGTTTAGATTTAGTGTTTCTGTTAATTATATTCGAGGCACACTATTAGTTAAGTTATACTAGTCTGATGTATTGCGCCAGATTGTGTTATCAGACAATTGGTTTGAAACTCAATTTTAATCGACATATTTTGATGCAAAATTTTATTTCAACTTACGTTTTAGTTAAATCGCAAGTTGTAATGAAATAAATATCACAAAATTGTATACAAAGTGCACAGGTGCCACGTTGTGTAGATTTTAGTGAATTATCAACGTTTTGTAATTTACGAATAATAACAATATATGAAGAGAAGTAAGAACTTAAAAGTCTCTTATGTAGATAAGAGACTTTTAAGGCATTAAATATAAATATTAGGGGACACTTTACACACTAGTTACAAAATTTGGATTGATCGAATGACCTACTTTTGTACAGACAGATTAATATTCTAACTATGTTGTACTTATTTCCTTAGAACACAGCTATTTCTTGATGAAATGATATTAATTTTATAGTGCATCCCACACTAGGTTTATCTCAAAGAGTTATTTTTGTGATAAACATTTCTAAAATTCGTCGCGAATTGCAGTACAGCGAATTAGCTCAGTCGGGAGAGCGTCGGGCTAGTGATCCGAAGACCCAGGTTCGAGTCCTGGATTCGCGACGTATTTTTGAAATGTTTATCACAAAAATATTTCTTGAAGATTTTGAATTCGGCGATTTCGATAACTTGCAATAAAATGATTACGAATGATAAAATTATGATACGTTGCTGGCAACCACTTGCGGTCAATTTTGATTGGCATTTTATGGGGAAATATTCTTTTTCATATATTATTATTATACGTAGATCTGAGAAAATTTTATTTTAATAGACACACGTATGTTAAATATAATACCCACATTTACGAATCGATTGTGATACTTTTAACGTATTTCGACGAATTAAACGAATGAATTAAAACGAAGAATGAAATGATTGTATGAAAGCTAGTTTTTGAAGGATTTTTAAAATGAACTGGTTTTTGAAATGCCATGATTATGTAATATATTGACGATTCAAACAATGGGTCTACATTGTTTGTTTGTAAAACCAAAGATGATATATTATTCTTTAGAGATCAATTTATTTTTAAGAATTTATATGACGTGCGGCTATTATGACTACGGGAAATTCACATTTTTACTCGTTTGCTAAGGAAAGTTATGTTTTTGAGTGTATCTTGTATTTGCGTAATTATTCTTTTTATAATTATTTCTTGTCTTGTTACAGTTTAGTACTTACTAAGAATTTTTTTATTAAAATATTATGATTCCTCATTAGTTTATTCTTTACGGATAACAATGCAACATAACACAAATATTGACAAGATTTTTATTCACGTAGTTGCAATAGCCTTACTGTACTTTAAGGTATATTTTATTAATTTTATCAGTAGTTTATAATTCTATATAAATGTTTGTATAATTAGTTTAGACTCAATAGCGACGTAATAGTTTGGATAAACTTGTACATTGTTTTATTTTTATTTTTTAGAATTTGATATGATTGTTTTAAGATGACTAAGCTAGATGTTTTATTATATTGTTTTTACGCATTTACGAATGGCAACATCGGATTTATACAAATACGGGCCTATCTGCTTGCCTTGTACTAAGCAAAAAGGGGGTGATTAAGACCATCATTATGAACAACTTTTACTATGGGGTCAACCTGAAATTCGAGACAAAAAAATCAGCTTTTCCATACAAAATTGCAACGGAATCGATAAAATGTTTGAAACAGCTGATTTTTTTCTCGAATTCTGTAGTCCCCCAAGTAAAAGTTGTTCATAACAATAGTGTTAGTCACCCCCTTTCGGCTCACTACACCAGTTCTGAATAACCCTGTATGAATTATGATTTTTATTATACCTTTATTTTATTGGATTGTGATGACGTAGACTGAGAACGAGACGATCGGTGCTAAGGATCGAAACTGGGCCTTATATTTTTCATGTTGACTGTTTGGAAATTGAGCTTTATGGCTGAAGGAATAGGGAATAAATTCGAATTCAGCTTAGGTTTTTGAAAGTTTACACATTTCACTGTTAATCACTAGATTTGTTTTAGAACAATGAAATTGTAATTTGAATTGAAAATTTTATTATACATTGGTACCATTTAGTACGGTAAAAACGAAGGTAGTGCCGCCCATAGACTAGAAGGTAGTAAAGAACTTTAGGAAGCCCAGATATAGTAAGAAAAAAGAAAATCTTTGATAGTAAAAGTTATGGAATCGTGTTGTTAGAAATTGAAATATTATAATTATGTCAATTGGTTTTATAATACAGTTAACAGAACAATGTTCTAATTGTAACAAATATAATTATATAAACTCATTTTATACGTAATGTATAATGGGGATTTAAAATTCTCGTCTCTTATAACCGACACGCCTATTAATTTTCATTCAATTTTTTCTTGAATTGTATATAAAATATATTTTGTGATTTTTCTTACTAATGCTTCATACCTAATCATGAATCTTTAAAACTATTATATATAAATAAATTTATAAATATTAAAAAAAAACGTATTTTGTTATTTTATTACGCGAATCCTTTTTACATGAATTTGAAGGTTCGTGTGTACAATAAGTACTTACACTAGAGTCGAAATCGATGTGTTATTGAAAATCTATACTTTTAAAGACTTAGGTAATGTATATTTCTTTTAATAAATCTGTGAAATGAAATCTACAAAATCGATTGTGAACATCCCTGTTCTGTTGCGATCCATCTAGTCTGTAGCTTTTATTTTATAACAATACATACTAAAACGAACAAAGTAAATTGATCAAATTCAAATGTATTTAGGTACTTTAATCATCCATTTAGCCTATTTTTAGCACTAATGTATCTAATATACACCTTTTACAAGAAAGGTAGCGCTTTTGCTCGCAGCGGGCAGCGAAGTGAGATGGTCCGTCTAGCAATGGTCACTATTTTAGGCCACACATAGTACAAAACGATAGATTATTTTCTTCAAATGAAATTAACATTGAGACCTCAGTTTTTATTCAGATTCTTTGCTGAATCAATAATATCATTAACACGGAATACGTATATATATTTTAAATGAGTGTTATACTGAGCGCCACACAAATTGAAAGATGGGAAGTTAGCCGCAGAGAGCTGCGCAAACGCCAAAATATAGTCATTAGCGGGTGCCAGAGAGACGAGACGCCGGCGCACACCCGCCCTCCAATCTCGTGCCTCCCGCGCGCTTTTTACGCCCGAGCTTACTACTTCGCCATTTGTATAGGCATTGTGCACACATGCGCAATAATTAGCGAATCACGGCGAAGTGTCATCTGCGGCTATCCATTGCGGATGCCCATCTTTCAATTTGTGTGGCGCTCTGTACCAGCCTTTTTTTTTAGTCCACTGCAGGACGTAGGCCTACCCACCAAGGGTGATTGGGCCCTATCCACCACGCTGGCCCAGTACGGGTTGGTGGTGTGGCGCTCAGTATAATTAAAATAATTGTTCCGAAGTCTTACCCTTCAATCGCTCCGCTGCCCGCTGAGACCTAAAACGCAGCCGAATGTGTTTATCTATAGTAAATTTTGAATCTAAACCGTTGTTTTACGTTGTCACCGCTTCAGATGTTGCTGTAAATATTGTTTACATTGTAGTTGTAATTATCGTTTTATTGTAATGTTAAGACTGGTACATATTGTTTCGACCAATGTGAGAGGTCATTTAAATTAAAACCGTAAATAAATTTCTCAGATTCGATGAACTCAGCGTTTTAAATATTAGCTTTAGCTTTCCCAATCTAAAATAATTAAGGTTGAACAAGTTAGTCGTCACTCCATACAAACGTCCATGGTACAATACACGATTTTTTAATGTTGAATATCTAAAACTAAAATTTAAATCAATTTATTGTGACATAATCTATGATTATTGCTAAAAATAACTGTAATCAAAACTATGCATTCAACTAAAATAAGCCTCAAAACATTTGAATTTTAACACTAATTTTAAGGAAACTTTAGGCTTAAATAAATCGCACAATAACTAGACTGAGTCCATAGTAATTGAGCAATAATCTTAGCATATATATTCTCAAGTTTAAATAACTTT
The DNA here is from genome assembly GCA_949316475.1 of Hypomecis punctinalis. NCBI lineage: Eukaryota > Metazoa > Arthropoda > Insecta > Lepidoptera > Geometridae > Hypomecis > Hypomecis punctinalis. The sequence goes on from OX438813.1 coordinate 13,602,963, forward strand.
AATTTGAACTAATTCATCTAGCAGTTTTTACAGGATTCACTATGAGCAAAAGCCTTTACGCGCATTTTTACGCGGCCGTGTTTAGGTAAAAATTATAGTTCTATTTCACCCGACTGTGTACCCCGCGCGGGGAGCGGGACGGAACGTGTAGCGCGTGCTCCCAGCGCGGCCTCCGTACGCTACGCGGCTTCGGCCGAGTCCGGCCGCCATTCTCCACTAGCCCGTGCCCGTGGTGAGTTGGTGTCGTTGAACTCTGTGTTATCACGCAGAGTTCAACGACACCAACTCACCAGACCATATAATATCTTATATGATAAGGACGCATTATTCGACGATCGGACGATCATTGTTTTCAACTTCGGAAGTATTGACGTAGGTATATTCTTTGGACTTCTTGCCGGTTATTTGATTATCCTACAAATTGAACTATGGGTAGGTGGTGATTATTATTAGTAGTAGGTATTAACAATTGTACTGGGTAATTCTGGATTAACGTAGGTAGAGCGCGTTTGTTTACGCTCGCAGTGCATTATAAACGGACCGGGCTCATTTTGTCTTCTAGAAGGTACTTATCCGTTCCCCGTACGCGTTCTGGTGTTCGACTTCGCTTTTCATCCCGCTTGCTCTCGTAGCGTAAGTAACTGGCGCGAGCAGGATAAAAAGCGAAGCCGAACGTCTGAACTGTTTCATTATTCTGAGTTCAGAACGTTAGGTTAGATACACTTACGTTAGGTATATTTGTCAGAACATTTCATACAACTCTAATAATATTACGAAAAATATGTAGGTACCTACTTACCTACAGTATGATTTTGTTCAATTGAAAGGTGGTGGTTAAGATCATCATTAGGAACAACTTTTACTATGGGGCGTACCTAATTCGAGAAAACAAACACGTTTTTCTATATGTCGTAGTAAAATTTGATAAACCTTTTTTTTGCAAAAATCCTAGGAAAGGAGATCTTTCACAGTCCATACATTTTTGGGCTAATTCCGAAAGTGCCGGCCAAAGTATTTCATTATAGAATAATAGTAGTGCATATTAATTTGAGCATTGTATACTATGGTACCAATCCTCTAGGACCACTCCCTGAGTAGTTATCGAATTTTTAAATTATTTATTTTTCATATTTTTTTCTCTCATTAGAGCTTTTTAATAATTAATTAGGATATTCTATTAGTACATATAATTATGTACATTTTAATTAGTAATTTTACTTTGTTTGGTATTATTACACAGAAAAAAAACCATACTAGCGGTTTGGCAATAAAACCCGTCTGAAACTAAGTACCCCTCGCAAGAAAAGGAAGGGAAAGCCCGCAGCTTGGAAAAAAAATAAAGAGAATGTTGTTCTACGTCCGAATCGTAAGTTATGAAATGTGTTTCATTTTTACATCATGAAAATTTAGAGAAACACCCTAAACAATCTATGTTATTTCAGATCACCACAACATTATTCTAAAAAGTCATTAAATGACGGTTGTAAACTAAACTAAAATGTTATTATTTTCATCATAGCCTAGTATAAGTCCACCTACAATTTATTGACACTTTTTGAGATCTCAATAGAGAAAAATAAGCATAATATTTAGGATGAATAAGACTAAAAGTATTTTACGATTATTTGACTGTATAGAAAATCTTTAATATTTGATGTCATATACTTTTATTATTTACTAGCAGACCCGGCGAACTTCGTACCGCGAAAGTTAAAGAATGTAGGTAGCTAACCTTACGGTGATACCTACATTGAGATATATTAAGTTTAATGGATGTTATCCAAAATGTAGATCTCATTGAGCTATCTCACCTTTAAGATAGCATTGATCAAAAGTTGACATTTGCGGAGATAAACCACTTTTAAGTTCAAGCTGTCATCCAAAATGTAGATCTGGTTTAGATATCTTAATTTTGTAAAGACAGTAATGATCTAAAATCGGCAGATACGAAGATAAACCACTATTAAGTTCGACAGCTGTCATCCAAAATGTAGATCTGGTTCAGCTATCTCACTTTCGTGAAGATATCATTGATCAAAAGTCGACAGTTACGGAGATAAACTACTTTTAAGTTCGACAGCTGTCATACAAAATGTAGATCTGGTTGAGCTATCTCACTTTGGTAAAGACAGTAATGTTCGGCCGATTCGGAGCAGCACCAACGGCGCAAATATGCTAACCTCGGCAGTGGTTACATATTTCAGCCGTTTGAAATTGAGACATTGTGCCCGTGGTGGCCGGTCTTATTTTTAAAAGTCTTTCTGAGCGTCTGGTGTACCCGACGTGTGTGTGTGGTGTTTATTTGGCTAACGTATATGCATTGCCAATCAGCGTGGCAATGCTGCCAGCATGCTGGGCACGCTGCTAACTGGCAGTGGGCTTGAGTATTTGGACTATCTATAGACCTTCAAGGGTCTGTGGATGATCCAATTGATTGTTATGTAGTAGTAGTTTATAACGTTTTACATTATAAGTCTTGTACTTAGTGGTAGTTAATAAAGGCACTTGCTCTATAAAAAAAAGTCAAGTACCCTTGCACCTTGCCACTGTCCAAACCTAACCTGACCTACCTACCTAAAGTATTATGATACCTTATACTTATAAATGCTTCTATTGATTAAGATACGAGTAAGGTTAGAGTGTACGGGTTCCCGCCTTGTCGTGGCGGGGGAACTTAGTAGCCGAGGCTTATGGGCGGCGCGGGAATCCCAGAGCCGCTTCTCTGGGTTTCTTCTGAGACAGCTGAGAAGGCGGCGCTGGAGGTCTCCCGATTTTTTGGGTTTTTTCTCCCTTGGCAGCTTAGAAGTTCGCACTCGTGGTTGGGCCGCTTTTCTGGGCTTTTTAACTATGGCAGCTGAGAGGCTGGCCGGTAAGTTGCGTGCCTCATGAGGAGTGCCGCAACTGAGGCGAACTGAGACTTTTATCACTGTTCAATCCTAACCAAACCAACAGAAATGTATGTTCGTGTCAAGGTCACAGTTCACAGTCAAGGTTAATAACCTTAGAGTCAAGATACTTATACTCATGCCATACTACTCCTAAAAATCAAGTCGATTCGTTTCTTCGTATATTAGTATGGATTATGTACCATAAAGGTAGAATAAAGAAACATGTTTAACCTCTAATGGTGGTATATTTAAAAATATTTTTAATGTCAGACAAAATGACGGCCCAGTAGGTATTAAACGTCATTATAATTTATGTAGCATGGCATAGGGAAAAACCATTTAGTCCAATTTTAATGTCAGTTGTCACTGTCAATCCATACTATATTCCCTTTTCGAGGAGCTGTAATGGTCAAAAGACAATTTGTCCCTTTGCTATGCTAAGCGTGACATTTATAAAAGTCTGCAGTCAATATATGTCACTTTCCATCTTATTACGTTTCGTCAATCCATATTAGGCCCAGTTATGAACGCGCCATCGTAAAATTAATAGGAATGTAAAATGTGTTCTCGCTATCGAATCCCTAAATAGAAACAGAAACAGAGATATTCTAATTAGCTGTTATAATTACGACGGTGCCTTGAAAATTGGGCCTATTAGCGTCGTTGTGATAAGTGACAGTTTCGCTAACGATTTTTTAAGGGAAAAATGATATGAACAAGAGAAGATGAATAACTATTAAAAAATATAAAAAGGAACGGAATATAAAGTATCCTATGTCCTTCTCCTGGTTCTAAGCTACCTCCCCACCAATTTACAGCCGAGTCGGTTCAGCCATTCTTGAGTTATAAATGGTGTAACTAACACGACTTTCTTCTAATAAAATACTTGATTTTAATACTCGATAATTACCCAGGGATCCTAGAGAGTAGGTTTACAAGTAATAGCAAAATATCATAAAAAAATAACAACTCAATTAAAATTACAAAAACGATATTCAAAACTCGATAACTACCCAGGGAGTGATCGATGAGAGTTAGTCCCATAGTATAAAATGCTCAGAATAATATGCACTAACACTATGTCCTCATTAGTTATAATTTGGCCGGCACTTTTAGATTTAGCCCAAAAATGTATGGAACGTGAATGATGTCCTTTATTGGAGAAGCGAAGGTATCTGGATTGTCAAAATTTTTATTCATCTGTCCGGTTGTTAGTTTTTAGTCATCAGCGACATTTTTAGTAGGCATTTATCAACCGACTGATAATATTTAGCAAAATAATAATAGTCAAAATCCCAACAAGTATGTAAGTAGGTATTAACCTTTTTTAGTACGTAACATTTTAAGAACGTATTTTACTCCTCACGAATTTTTGCTATGGGACCAACTGCGAAAACGCGAAAAATAATGAGCCGATCCGTACAATTTGTCGAGAATTAATTAACTTTTTGTATAGAACAGCTATTTTTTTCGATATTTCGCAGTTGGTCCCATAGTAAAAGTTTTTCGTAATGATGAGTAAATGCATCCTTATAATGACAGATATTTAAAAAAATAAGAATGTAGGTATTTAGATCAAGATCGAGCTGAGCATTTTGCTGCGAAATTGAACCGAAATTGCAATTTGGAGAACTGACTAAGTACCTATACTCGAAATTACTAGTATTATTATATCTTCTTTGAAATTACTACAAAATGTGCTCGCGAAGTCTCTACTATTTGGATAACTACTTGACGTATTGTATTATTATATTGTATAATTGTATTAGATTAGATTCAATTCAATAAACATGCGACGTGACAACTCTACAAGGCAGGTATTCACGCAGCTTGGATTTACGATTACTCATTCAATATTATAGTGTCCGCGTTGAATGAAATGGCAGACGTGGGCGTGCGTGTCGAAATACGCATATTGTGATATTTCATTGTGTGCGCACACGCTACCTCTACTGCTCATCACCGAGTCTGTCTCTTTCTCGAGCTAGACAGTTGAGATAGCATTCATTTTAGCCACGCCCATAGAGGAGTTCGTGCCGTCAACTTGTTGGACCTTAAAACGAGCTTTGAGGACAGTACAATGAGTACAATGACCCGCAGAAACCCTGTGCCTTTGGAATTAGAGAATATTCATTGTAAAGCATTGAATAAATATTGTAAAGCACTGCGACAGCGAAATAATTAATTTTTGTTTGAGAGATAGTTGAAAGACTCGTTTTGTAAATAGTAAATATTTTTTGGTAAATAGTAATGATCATTTATTTTCTGTTGAGCTGTATACATACTATCGGACGCGGCTGACGGACGCGGCTCACAGCCGCGACTTAGCAGTGTGCACGTCTAACATCCGGCGCTAGATCGCTCTCGGACGTCGGAACGCTCAAGGTCAACCCAAGGTGACGTCCGCGACTCATGTCCGATAGTGTGCACGGCTCAGTGTACATTCATTATCTAGATACCCATCAGTCGCGGCTGTCAGTCGCGTCCGTAAGCCGCGTCCGATAGTATGTTTCCAGCTCTATTTATCCAACAGTACCTATAGATATAGATCAAGTAGGATTATTATGTATTGATTTATACTACAGGTTTGACTGACGTACAATCCTTACTATCATACTAATACCATAGACAAAAGTACCTTTTGTCTATGCTAATACGAATCATACTATTCATATATGAATAAAAAAAAATGTTGGTTTGTTCTTCTTTCACGCAGCGGAGCAACGGATTGACTTGATTTTTGGCATGGATATAGTTCAAGGGCCGGAAAGTGGACAGTGGACAAGCTTCTTATTATCCCGAAAAAGTTAGGAGGTTCCTGTGGGATAGCACAAAAGTCAAAAATACCACGCGGGCGGAGCCGCGGGCTAAAGTAGCAATATCCGAATACTTGGTTGGTTTGTTCCTCTTTGACGCAGCAACGGTGCAACGGATTGACTTGATATTTGGCATGGACATAATTTGAAAGACGGAGAGTGACATAGGCTAATTTTTATCCCCGAATTAGGTTCCCTTGAGTTAACACAAAAACCAAAATATTATGCGGGCGGAGCTGCAAGTAAAAGCTAGTTTCACATCAGTAAATAAATCGTAGATGCGGCGTTTTGTGGCTAGTGTCGTTTTTGGCTCTTATGTACTACTACTTAGTACTATACAAGCCGTAAACACCGAAAATGTATGAAATCTCCATTGTTATAATCTCGAGTCGGGCTAGCATAAAGATAAAATTTTATCGACTCTTACTTGGCGTCAACGAAGACATATTCGTATTCATTTTCATTTATGCATACACTTCGGTACACGTCATAAAATGGTTATATCTGTTTAATTTTCCGCTGACTCAGATTTTGCCATGCAGCGCGTGCTAGACGGCGGGCTTTATGTTTCCTGTGATAAAATGCATAGATAAGTGTAGGTACGTAATTCTTTGTACGCAGCCTTCGAGCAAATATCTACAGGGCCACTGTCCCTAAGTGAAAGTAGTAAAAAAATGTCCGAGCGTCGTCATACATAGGGTAAGGTCGCCTTAGTCGTACCAGTTCAAGGAAAATAGCTATAATTTCTGTTGTAATATAAATAAAAGAAAAATCTTTGCATATATAAATTCTTCATTTATTAACGAATCAACAAAGACTAATAGACATATAAAAATCTTTTAATAAAATGTTTTTTTATAGGTTTTACAAAAACCTTCCTTCGGTACGACTTAGGCAACCGGTTGCCTTAATCGTACCACCCATGGCCTAAGTCGTACTTAGAGTAAACATATATCTTTCCAACTAGAATTCTAAGGACAATTAAAAAACTGCGTAGACTTATATGCTACGAGATCAATTTCAGTCTTACTTATAATAATAATAATAAAAAAACGTTAGTTTCATTTCGTAATAATGAGTACCTTTAGGAAATAAAACTATCATTTTTTTAAATGCATATATCACAAATGTAATTTTTAGTTTTAATTTCGAGATCTGCACATAAATCAGGTACCCATCCTTTGCATTTAATACATTGGGTCATATTTTCTTTGCAATCTTCGTTGCATAGTTTGCACAACCAATTTTCTTTAGCGTCTAGTTTCTTATCTTTGTTAGATTTCCTGTCTATCTTTCATGCTTCATTGAATCCCAATTTACCATCACGATGTTGCTGCAGAGCCTCATCCATGTCATCTTACTTCCAAGAGTTATAAATTTTCTTAGCCATATTGATCACCTAAAAGAAAAAATTGAAATTAGCAAAAAATATCTCTGCAACATCTAAGTCGTACCGGTACGAATTAGGAAGTTTATGCAGGTACGAGTTGGGCAGCGGGGTGTACAAAGTTAAAAACCGAAATTAATAACATAACCTAGAAACCGTTTACCGTTTAACCTAGCTCATATCAACCAGAAAACACTATAAAAACAGACATGAATCAAAAAAATATTCGTTTCAACACAATCTTTTGTGAAATTGCTTATGAATGACGTAAAAATATTAGTGAAAACTGTGCAAAAAACTTACTTTTTCATTATTTTTTGATCGCGAATTCCGGCAAGCCGCCGCGTGTTGCTGTTTACCCGTGGTACTGAGTAGAACCATATTGCATCGCTAGATGTCACCTTTTCATGACGGGTGCGCAGATATCGACGTGGTACGACTTAAGCGCTGGTACGACTAAAGGTACTTTACCCTACATACATCGTTTCCATTAAATGGGCCCCGACCATAACTATTTTCAAAGAGGGAGTTAAAAAATTATACCTGTCGAAATCTTTAATTCGTTCTTAGTTTTTGGGTGGTTTATTAAACGTCATTGTTTATTAATTTGTTTTCTTATTATTGTTTTTGTTTACTTATTCATTGTTTATATGTGTATATTAAAAGTTAAAAGTATTTATTAGTTTATTTTACTATATTATTTATGTATGTATTAGTATTTATAACATTTGTATGTATTATGTCCATTGTATAATTCTTTTTTTTATTTATATTATTTTGTTTTACTTTTAAAGTGTCCTTTAAATTAGCACACCTCGTCGTATTTTCTCTTGTACCTATCTCTCCACCCTGAGGTTGCCTGGAAAAAATCACTTTCAGTAATAAGCCCGCCGGTTGCTTCACATATTTTAGCATCTATTTTTCTTTATTTTCTGTTTTATGTGTGTATGAATGTGAATCAATATCTATCTATATATATAATCTATCTATCATACCGACTAAGATGTTTACAATAAATAATTCACAAAGACCCATTTTCTTGAACCTCGACGTTATGTCACCTAATTAGTGCTTGTAACCGAGCACTTTGGCATCGCGCGGCGTTGTAGTCGGCTTGCAATCGCCTTACGACTAACTAAAAAGCCTGCCCACTACGTAGCTTGGGCAGGGTTTTGGCTCGGACACTTTCGTTGCACGATTGTGACTTTATAGTTAATTGCTCAAAGTACGCAGTGCATACATTGCCCTTGCCTCGGGAATTCACCCTAAACGATATCAGTGATATTTTAGTCTATCATGACGTTAACTCTACGTCTTTATACTTGCTGAATAACAAACCAATTTGATTTATCAGCTGTAAAAACAACACATGTTATATTGACGTTGTAAATTATAGGAAAGCTCATCGAATACAATATTTGATTCTGCGAAGCGATAAATGAAGCGACAGCTACCTCATTCTGGAACCCTCGATATTATTTTTCTGACTGTTCTGTCCGTTCCTTTGCTCATCAGATTGAGAGAGATGGAGATAAACTCGAATACGCTAGAATAGAGTGCTGTGGAAGTTCCCGTTGACTATCTTTTATGAAGTGAAGTAAGCCGATAGCTGCGCTACTGAAAATAACCAGTTTTTGGAATTGCCTGTAGCTTTATGTTCTATCTATCTACAGCTATGCATACCGGGCACATACACCTATCGCGTTTGATACTCGTAGGCACGCAGTGATCCATTGGAGACGAATATATCAACACTAGTTTTTACCCGCGGCTTCGCCCACATACGCAATATATCATTATAATTTATAGCTTATGTGTTATTATGATATATAAGCTATATTATTGCACAGTTTCATCTCAATCCGTTCAGTAGTTTTTGCGTGAAAGAGTAACAAACATCCATCCATCCTCACAAACTTTCACGTTTATAATATTAGTAGGAAGTAGGAAGTGTAGTGTAGGATTGCTCTTTCAAGGCGAATAGATGACTTAGGGATTTTATCAGCTTCACTATTCTGTACTGTACTGTAGTTTATTTTATTGTTGATTAGGAATTTGTGGTAACTTTCTTTCATTTTTTTTTGTTTTTACGTTTACACCGTCCTTGCCGTCTTTACGTTTCGTTGCATCCAAGAGATGTCTGGATGAAATCGCTTTTAGCGATAAGACCGCCTTTTGTGCCTTTTCTGTCATTGTTTCTTTTGTTATGTTTTCTTGTTGGTGTCAATAAAGTGTTGTTGTATTGTATTGTACTGTACTGTACTGTACCAGCCTTTTTAATAGTTTACTGCAGGACGTAGGCCTACCCACGAAGGGTGACTTTACTTCACTATTCACACCGGTCTTATTGGAAATCTGTAGGGAAGTTCTGTCCTACGGTGGACGTCCTACGGCTGAAATGATGATGAAACTCATTAGGTATTACAGCGTCCTCTCTTCATCTTGAGAGCGGTTTCAGATTAGCGTATTTTTCTGCGCGTATACGGTTGTTTAGGCACGCTACATTACGCGTTTCAAAAATCGAACTCTCATATTTCGGCGTAGTCGCTCCTACGGCCTTCAGGCGGCCTAAAAACTCCGACACCAGGGCTAGCCACCCGGCTTATACGAACTTACTTACTTAAAGGGTAGACTTACCTACATGTAAGTATACCTAAGCCGAATCCTACATCCAAGGCTTGAAACCGATTGAATAAAACGGTACAAACCTGATTCTCCATTTTTTTTGTTTACAAGGTCTTCTTATATAGTACCTACAGATTTTTTTTATTTCCCTACACTAGCAGTGTGACCACGAGTCCTACGTTTTATTAGTTTACTCGTGGTTACACCGGTCGGTGTAACCACGAGGAAAAAAGTTTCCTCGTATTCACACTGGTGTAACAAAGCGGTGTAACCACGAGTCTGGACCCGCTCCTACCGGTAGTGGAGTCATGTCAGTATATCAACGAGCATAAAAGTGCATCAACGCTCGTACGAGTTTAGCCTGTGCCAAGAGGCGTGCCTGTACGCGCCTATAAGCGCTTCCAAAAACGCACGTATAAAACGCTAGTCTGAAACGCCCTTAGATTTCCAAAAATATAGATATGGAATTAATCAAAAGGTCTTTCAACTTTTACTTTGATACTCTAAGGTTGAAAAACCTTTTAATTTATTCAGAACATTAAACTAGGTACGTCAAAGTGGAACGAATTCAGAGGAAGTTGTGGAAGGTGGGTATATTCAAATTATCTCGACTATAATGTAGGGAATGTTTGAATCAACTCATTCTATGCAAAATTGTGCAAATTTTTGTCGAACTGACAATGACGCTGTCTGGAGTATTGAAAACATTATTGCACCTTTTAATTGCAGAACGTTTCTGAAAGCTTAGGTTTAAAGTTTGGCAACGACCACTGGCTTTTCGGAAAACATCTTGCAACCTGCATTTATACGTCCACAGAAGAAATTTGATGGCGCATGTGAGTCTACCAATCCGCATTTGGCCTTTGTGGGTAGGCCTACGTCCTACAGTGGACTATTAAAAGGCTGGTACATGCCTGGAGCTGTGGTGGCCTAGAGGTAGTGACACCCGCCTTACAATCGTGAAGTCGTGGGTTCAAATCCTGGTCCCGTACCAATGAGTTCTTTGGAATTCATGTACGGAATTTAACACCGCTGGCTTTTCGGTGAAGGAAAACATCGTGAGGCAACCTGCATGCGTCCGTAGAAGAAATTCGATGGCGTATGTGAATCCACCAACCCGCACTGGGCGGTGGATATGGCCCAATCACCTTTCGTGGGTAGGGCTACGTCCTGCAGTGGACTATTAAAAAGGCTGGTACAGTACAGTACAGTACATGCCTGGTCCCCATGTGTTGGCTACTTTTACATCATCCAAACTCTACTGAGAGATTATGCTCTACTACAAGAAGGCCTATGCCAAACAGTAGACATACTACGGGACTAATCGCGCACTACGAGATAAATAAATACCTCATCATATCATATTAGTCCCGTAGTATATTATAATAATGTGTTCAAATTGCGATTGTTTAAAAACAACAGTAGACATAAAACACCTAGGTACCTACTACTTACCTACAGTTTACGATGATGATGGGAAAAATCCTAATATTTTCCTTCTACTTATTTGCAATTTATTCATCGTTTTGCAGTCAATTAAGGAAATACATTCCTCCTTGTTATGGGTCAATTTCCGATTGTCCTTGCACAGAGTTTTCTCGTTTTGAATGTTTACTTCTGTTTTGAGTTTAACGTAAATAAGCTAGATTAAACGATCCTAACTTTTAACGAATCGACTTTCAAATTTTAAATAAGGAAAATCATAAAGTTTCAATTGGCTTTTTCCATTGTAATTATTTTATGTTCGTACTCATTTGTTGATAAAAATGGCTGCTCATGTTTATAAAAAGGCTTACAAAAAGAGAAAATTCCCGGAGGAATATAAAATACTAATCCATAAAATGTTGTGAGAAGCATGTGGCATTTTTGTCGAAGCAAAATAATAAAATGTAACTACTTATAAGTAAGATTGAGACTAATTATATAGTTCAGAACACCAAGCCATTTAATTAAAAAAAAAAACCGGACAAGTGCGAGTCAGGCTCGCACATCGAGGGTTCCGTACAAACATATTGTTAAAATAATTAAAAACCTGTTTTAGCATGTGCTAATGAAATTATTTTATATGATACCTTACATGATACGATTTACTCACTTTGAATTTTGAACCCATATTTTGTGTATTTTGAGGCCCTATTTTTATGTGATTTAAATAAAAATCTACAGTTTTCAGATTTGTTCCTATATGTGTACTCTGAAAGAATGTTTTTCGCCAAATTTCATAGTTCTATGTCAACGGGAAGTACCCAGTACGTTTTGATTTTTGTGAGCGTTGAAATATGCGTTTTTTTACGACATAAACAGCTCTAACTTTTTTATACGGTAACTGAGAAGCTTTTCTTTTACACAAGTGCAAGAGTTCATAGGTTTACGTATATAGTTTAAATTTCAACTCGATATCTTTACGCGTTCCCGAGATAAAGAGTCTTGACATACACACAGACTGACAGACGGACAACAAAGTGATCCTATAAGGGTTCCGTTTTTTCCTTTTGAGGTACGGAACCCTAAAAATAATAATATTATAGGTATATTTTATTCTGGGCACATAGTTCGAAGAACGGATGGCTCGTGGGGCCGTAAAGATTTTAAATGTAGACCTCGTACCAGCAAGCGCAGCTTAGTTCACCTATTATAAACGGTGGACGATATAATAATTAAGACCCGCAGGCATGCGCTAAATGCAGGCAGCTTCCGGTCAGCCTTATTGGAAATCCATTGGGGAGGCCTATGTGCAGTAAGTAGGTTGTCCTACGGCTAATGGATGGACGTAGATCAGAACAAATAAAAAAACCGGACAAGTGCGAGTCAGGGTCGCACACCGAGGGTTCCATACAAATCCAGAAAATTTCACAAAATTGGGAAGTAAGTTGTTAAAATCTCTACCTATAACTATCGACAAAAAAAGTTTTTTTTTTCACTTTTCTCGTCATACATCGAAATTTACACATTGTTAAAATGATTAAATATCTGTTTAAGCATGTGCTAATGAAGTTCTTTTAGATGATATCTTACATGATACGATTTACTCACTTTGAATTTTGAACCCATATTTTATGAAATTTGAGGCCCTATTTTTTGTGATTTAAAATAAAAAATGTACAGTTTTCAGATTTATTCCTATATGTGTACTGTAATGTACTGTACCAGCCTTTTTAATAGTCGACTGCAGGACGTAGGCCTACCCACGAAGGGTGTTTGGGCCATAACCACCACGCTGGCCCAGTGCGGGTTGGTGGATTCACATACGCCTTTAAATTTCTTCTGCGGACGTATGCAGGTTGCCACACAATGTTTTCTTTTGCCGAAAAGCCAGTGGTGTGAAATTCCGTCCATAAATTCCAAAGAACTCATTGGTACGGGACCGGGGATTTGAACCCACGACCTCACGATTGTAAGGCGGGTGTCACTACCTCTAGACCACCACGGCTTCCTATATGTGTGCTCTAAGACAATGCTCCTCGACAAATTTCATAGTTCTATATCAACGAGAAGTACCCTGTAGGTTTTGATTTTTGTGAGTGTCATGATATACGGTTTTTTACGACATAAACGGCTCTAACTCTATTAAACGATAACTGAGAAGTTTTTCTTTTACACAGTCGTCTAAAAGAAAAACTTCTCAGTTATCGTTTAAAAAAGTTAATTAGCTTCTTGCAGTCGCAAGAGACCATAGATATACGTATACAGTTTAAATTTTAACTCGATATCTTTACGCGTTCCCGAGATAAAGAGTCTTGACATACACAGACGGACAGACGAACAACAAAGTGATCCTATAAGGGTTCCGTTATTTCCATTTGAAGTACGGAACCCTAAAAATCAAGACAGAATGTTAAGAAACAAACAAGTGAGGCTGGAATAACTACGCCTTGCCGTGTACAGACACCATTACATACATAAATACGTACAAGGAAACTACGCCTTGCTTGTCAGTTGAACTACGGCGGCGCAACACCGAAGTACTCACCACACGTTTAGGTAATATACTGGCCTCACTTTTCTGGTCACGAAGTTCTGTGTTTTTTTATTTGGTGAGTTATTTTATAGATCGACGAAATGGCAACACCTATAGATTGACGAAATGACGACACCTAATGTTATTTGCCATAAAGTTTAAAAATAACTGTCAGTAACTCGGTTTTTAATTCAATCCTACCTTCTAATGAAGCCGTAATCAGAAGGACTAACTGAATTAAAGTAACTTCGAGAGTGAGAAGTTCTATTCAATTATGTAAGATCGGCTAGGGTTACCGACGTAGGTAGGTACGTTCTTAGTGTGTTGGTAACTTGGGGCTTAATTGATTCGACAGCTAGGGCTTTGAGTGAATGGCTAAAGGTTATCCCTTACCGAATTAATTTGACGGGACTGTCCTGGCCCTTTAATAGTACTTAATCCATTCCTAGAACATAAGTTTGCACGGCTATCATACACACCACGGCATAATTTTATTGACGTGTGAAAATGTGATAGATATACAGGGTCATAGGTAGGTATTAAACGCAAAACCTTTTAGTGGCGGGTCTAGTACATCTAGACAAACAATTTTTGTATTACACCTTTTGAAAATTCGCAAAAAAATATCGCTTCTCCATACATTTTGCCGTGCGTTGACGAACTTTTTGTATGAAAAAGCTGATTTTATTAGTGATTTTCCAAAATTCCTAGAACAAAAGTTATTTGTCGAGATTTACTAGTCCCGCCCTTAAAAGGTTTTGCGTTTAATACCTATGACCCTGTATACCTCACCATAATTTTGTTTCGGTCTAACACATAGATAGCTAGCCGTGCTAAACAAACGACGATTGGACGAATCCACCATGCTGGCCCAATGCGGGTAGATGAATTCTAATACGCCATCGAATTTCTTGTACTGGTGTAAGGATGCAGAGTGTTTAGTGGTGTGTAAACCGTGCAAAGAACTCAATAGAAATAGAAATAGAAAAAACTTTATTGTTTAGCTGTGTACAAATGATGTTACATAAAATTTAAAAGTTCAAACAGCCTGCCCATTTCGAGCGTACAATATTAACACTCATTTTTATGAAGAGTCTTAAGCTAGAGTATTATAACAAAATTTCAACAACTTTATAAATTTGATAATCCGAAGGTAATTAATTTGTGGTTTTGAAAATATTCTTTGATATAATAGAAAATTCAAATTCAAAATGTGTTTGGGAATGTAAATCGTAGCATCATCTGCAAACATTATACATAAATGGTTAGTTATTTAGGGCAGTTAATTTATATATATATGAGGAATAAAAACGGGCCAATGATACTGCCTTGGGGGACGCCTGTTTTTATATCTATAGATTTGGAGATCACTTGCTGGACTGTTTTTGTGGATCTGTTATAAACATCAAGAACTATTGATTGTGTGATCTGTTGAGTAGATATGTTTCGATGAGTTTGAGGGCTAGACCTCGAATACCCACTTTTTCAAGTTTTTTTCAGCAAGGTATAAGGCCGAATCGAACAAGTCGGCGGATGTGAAGTTAGCTACAAGCTGCGAAATATCCAATTCAGACTAAAGCTCACATAAAGCTGCGCGTTGGATTGGATGTTGCGCAGCTTGTAGCTAGCTTCACATCCGCTGACTTGTATGATTCAGCCTGTACAGAACTCATTGAAACAATGTGAATCCACGCCATACAGTTGTAAGGCGAGCGTTGTCCCACTAGGCCACCACGTGACGGCTATAGTCCGTTTCATAACCGCTGAGATTGGGCCCAGTTGAAACAAGAAACAATAGGGTATTTGACTAGTTTTTGGAAATCGTTTTAAATTATTCGTTAAGACATACTAAGCACACTACACTTATATTTCCGAGAGACCTACTGTATTAACAATGAAAATTGGTGTTAAAGAATAGATATTCAAGATCCCACCAAAAACAACATTCTGTAATGGCGCTGGTCTTCGACGTCACTCACTAGTAAATAACGTTAGTTAATACTGGTAAATACGCTAGTTCATTACAAAAAATTGACAAAAAATACTCTAAAACTAACTTACAGATCCAATAATATTACTCCGAAATCACAAAACACAAATTACACAAACAACAGTCAATCGAGAAATTCTCGTTTACAAGCACGTGACGTCACCAGAGTTGCCGCCCTTCATAGAGCGTTTACGTCACAGATAAAATAAAATTAAATAAAAAAAATATCGTATTTTATTTCGTTCAATTTACAAAAATTAGACATATTTTAGTTTAAATAAAGTGAAATATGTCTTTTCAGGCTATTATCTGTATGGATTACCATAATTAATAGAATATTTTCAATATTGTCAAATTTCCTATTATGTTCAATGAGTTGAAATCTATTGAAGAATTTGGCACAAGTCGTAAAAATAATACATCATTATTATCTATTAGCTACACGCATTTTTACTATCTTTTAAAAGCTACCAGAATAGAGTAATATTTTTAAAGAAAACCTATTAGGTAATAATATTATTAATAATAATATTTGACTGCCTCGGTGGCTCATTGGTTAGTGACACTAACTTCTGGATCAGAGAGGCGTGGGTTCGATCCCCACCCAGGGCAAATATTTATGTGATGAACATAAGGTTTGCTCTGTGTCTGGGTGTTATTTAGTTATTATCTATATAAGTATGTATTTAAAAATAAGTATATGTAGTATATCAGTCTCAGGTATATTGTAGTATATTGTAGCGCTCGTAGCGTAGTTTGACTAGGTGTTTGTCAGCGATCACCGAAATTAAGCAACGTTCCGCACGGTCAGTATTTGGATGGGTGACTGCGGGTGGCATTTTCCAACTGAGCGCTACCGTGGCTCGGAAGACACGTTAAATTGTAGGTCCCGGTTGTTTTAACCGTTTAGCCATGTCAGAGGCCTACAGGCGGCCTAAAAACTCTGACACCAGGGCTAGCCACCCGGCCTATACGAACTTACTTACTTTATCAGTCTCAGGCAGCCATATCACAAGCTTTGCTTAGTTTGGGGTCAGAGGCAGTGTGTAAGATGTCCCAAAATATTTATATATTTAATATTCGTCAAAGGTCGTCGCAACCAAAGTTCTCAGCGGTTATGGGGAGCCCTGCGTCGTTTCGCCCCGCAAGCGGTTTGGGACGTACCTACTATACCCTCGATCATGACATGACGCTGAAACAACGGCCCCGAATAGTACTAACAAGATCAACCCTGATAAAAAAATACGGAAGTAACTACGAAAAGCGCACGTGACGATTATGTGCATAAAGAAATTCAACATTTTGGCCTGTAAAGCGCAGATCACGGATACATTGTGGGTGCGAGTATCTTATTCGATTTATTCATCCAACGTGGCTCGAAAAGTAATGTTGCGAAAACGAGACGCAGTGAGGAAGGCAGAAAAATGTAATAGACCTTGTGTTGGTGAAGGTTGTAATATTTACCTAAATATAGGATCAGGAAATGTACGCGACAACCTTATACTTATTTTCTTCAATGCTCGTTATGCAACGTTCCTTGTCTTAACGAGGATGCAGTTAATGAATGAAATTATTTAAAGTAAAGTAATTTTCTGGGAAGAAAATAGGAATAGAGTTTTGTGAGTAATAATAGCACGCAGTCGTTTCGACACATAAAGGCTAATTGAAATCGAAGGACTCGAGGGTCACTTCCTAAAGTGAGTAGGAACCTACTTACTTCCCACATTGCTTAACGATATTGAGCTCAGTTACTATTATGACCAACATTTAGTTGCGTTAATAAATGCTTACAATACTTCCTTTACACTTATTAGGTGCAGAGTTTTTGAAAATCATGTAGATGTAGATACATATATAAATATGTATATATACGAATACTAGCGACCCGCCCCGGCTTCGCACAGGTGTATTATATAAACCTTTCTCTTGAATCACTCTATCTGTTAAAAAATCGCATCTAAATCCGATGCGTAGTTTTAAAGATATAAGGATACATAGGGACAGACAGACAGAGGGAAGCGACTTTGTTTTATACTAGGTATAAGTTTAAATGTACCTGCCTATTCAGTTTTATCCTTTTTTTATGGACAAGCGCATGGGTGTCCTCCGAATCGTTACACAGGTGAAACGACACAAAACTGAGGCATCTCCAGTGAAAAATTGCTAAATTTTGAATGTTTTCTAAGTTGGTGAGTAAAAAAGATTAGGTATTCGTTTTAGTTAACTATTCTAAGTATGGTTACCCACAGTAGATATAGGTAAGACAAACGTAAGTAAGATTGTATAGGCCGGGTGGCTAGCCCTGGTGTCAGAGTTTTTAGGCCGCCTGAAGGCCACTGACATGGCTAAACGGTTAAAACAACTGGAACCTACAATTTAACGTGTCATCCGAGCAACGGTAGCGCTCAGTTAGAAATTGCCACCCGCGCTCACCCATCCAAGTTACTGACCGTGCGTAAGGTTGCTTAATTTCGGTGATCGCTGACAAATACCTAGTCAAACTACTCTACGAGCGCTTCTACGAGGGCAAACTTTATTAAGATGTTTTTGTTAAGGAAAAATTAGCGGACACGGCCGATGCGCCGGGGAAAAAAATAGGTAGGTAAGTATAATTATTAAACATCTCTCCTAGGTATTTAATCATTTTAACAGACCTCTATATTGTTTAGCAACTAGTAATATCTATACGTAAAGAAACAACGCGTACAAGAACACGACATGCCACTTCACACCCCATAAATGGCAGGCATCCATCGCGAAGCGCTGAGGCGGGCGCTGCGACATGACACATTGCGCTGCGACAGACAGCGACGCGACGCGACGTTGCCGCCTCGTTGCATCGTCATCAGAGCCCGGAGAGAGACGGACGGTCCTCGACGGTTATTGATGGATAGCCAGGATAGTGCGCCGCGTCGGTACATCACATCAGACAGGTATTGTCTGTGCGGAAAGAGAACTGTCGTGGAGGAAAAGTGAACACTAACTTTTAAAATACTTACCTATTTCAAACGCTTTCTTTTAAAACAGTAAGATTCTTTTCTTTTTGCGTAAAGTACCTGTGGAGTGTATCTCTAGATGACAGAAATATTCTACGATATCATTGTAGGCACTTCTATTCACCTACGTCCTGCAGTGGACTATTAAAAAGGCTGATACAGTATACGTACAGTAGAAAAGTAAAAGTGTAAAGTAAAATCAGCTATTCTATGAAACATACAATAACAACAAATAAAACCTACCTATAATTATTATATACTACGGGATTAGTCGCGCACTAAAATTACGAGATAAATAAATACCTCATCATCCCGACGTTTCGGCCGAGTTGCATCGACCGTGGTCACGGGTAGACTGGAGTATGTAACAGCTGGTACCGCCAATTCAACTTGAGCTTGAAAAATTGTCACTACGACACACAACACTGACGGTATCTAATAATGTCCTTCTACCTACACTACGCGATTTACATTTGTTGACAACAGGATTCCACGACGCTGATAACTTAAATCCATCCTCCCGGTTGAAATTCTTATGTTTTTTGATTTCCACCGATTCACGAACTTTTCTTGAAAAATAGTGTCGATCCGTGGAGAGGACTTTTGGATGGTGGAGCTCAATCCAATGACCAGTACCTCCGTCAAGCAAATGCTCAGCTCTTAGATTATTTCCTTTAAATAATCATCATATTTTCATCATAATTAAATAATAATCAAAGGCTCAGCTATAGCAGACTTCTGTATCTGGCGGTTTTTGACTGCCGCGATATGTTCTTTGATCCGTTCAGCAATAGTACGCTTCGTTTGACCTATGTAGGAACTACCGCAGCTGCAGCTGCGGTCCCATAGTGAATTTATTCATAATAATATGTACGTAAGCAGATACATATACCTGAGTTTCCTGCACATTGCAAATAAATAGGTATCTTGTAGAGCAACACATACCTATTAAAGATCAATTAAATAAAATAACAACTAAACGTGACAGCAAAGACTAATTTAAAATCGCAGACAGTAGTTTTATACCTAGTATCTTAAATCATGAAGACGTGTCATAAATTAACAGAATTTAGTGGGAAGGATCGAAACGGAAAAAATAGTACTCGTATAGAGTACCTATTAGGTAGGTAAGTAGGTTGCTCGCAAATAAAAAGGCAATTAGGCACAGCGGCGCGCGGCGCGGGGCACACTAATGTCGGGACATTTCTTATTTCCTTACAAACCCTATTTATTTTCCCTAAGCATGTAGCTACGAGTGCTATGAGCATCGACTTCGATTTTTTTTATGGCTACGAGAAACGTCGACAGATATTGAATTCAAACCTAAGAACTTCAAATGTACCAAATTAAGTAAATCTCGTAGGCTTCGAGGTATTCGCAACTGCTTGTAACTAACAACAGACTTACCCGATTCTAAACTAATTTGATTAAGCTGTTTATTGGTATTGGAAGTGACATCTTGGAGTAAAATTTTTTTTGCTCAGTTCAATTTATCAGTCACTACTTAACGTCCACTGTTAGATATAGTCCTTCCATATAGATATCCAATAACACCGGTTCTAATTGTGGTTGGATCCGCTACGCTTCCCGGCACCTTGTATCCACTTGATAACTTTTCAACCCTATCGATCATTAGTTATATGTGCTTTACTCATTGTTTATGTTTATACAGGGTTATTTCTAATTAATCAGCATTCTTTTCGGGACTTATTCTGTACATCAAAACTAACAACTTTGGTTCTCCGACTGTTGTCAAAAAAATGTTGTTTCATAGAAATCTAAAATCGCAAATCTAAAAAAAAAATGTTGTTTCATAGAAAAATGTCGTTCAACCGCGACAAAATGTATGGAACAGCTGATTTTTTTTTGAGTTTTGACAAAAGTTAAATGCTAATTAATTAGGAATAACCCTGTATATGAAACTTAAGTTCTTTTTCGACAGGGCGTCGAAAACAGGGATGATGATGATAATTCGATATCTATCCTCTTATAAAATTATTATTATCATTTCAACTTGTTAATCCGACGAGCTATGTATGTTAGTAACTTTGCTTTTTCTTCGGATCTCGTTAGACAGGAATTTAATCTCGCAGAGCGACTCTTTGTATAAAAGCCTCTCCATAACTCGTTTGGTTACTTTCAACTAGCTAATAATGCTCTTAGTGAGCTACCACATTTCAGTTCGTTTGTACAGTAATACCTATTATTTACTCTCGTTTCCCCATATTTCATTGTCATGCCAGCTTAACCAGTAATTGAAGCAAGTTATTTCCAGGAAGTGCGTAATACCATCTGGTTTTTGTGTACTTAGGTAATTTTGCGTAATCCAAGGGTACATTAATTCAAGGCTAAGGACAAACAAGACATTCGGAAAGTTGGCTCGCATTGGGTAGCCCTTAACTACATTACACATCTTAATTGTGCTCTGGAAGATTACGAAGAAATGCCTTTTTTCTAATGTTGACCGGAAGGCAAGATTAATGTATTAGTTAGTTAGCATTACAAATGATTTTCATCACATTAATTCGAAAAGGACTACTTGGTTCGCCTTTAAGTGCACCCAAAGGAGGTGTTTTCTATAAGGATGTAGGTTATGGCCTACCTGGAAGCGAATGACTTACTCAGTGACCGCCAGTACGGCTTTCGCCGAAACCGGTCTACTGGGGACCTTTTAGCGTACGCCACACACATCTGGAGTGAGGTCATGGAGAAGCACGGGGGGGCGTTGGCTGTCTCCTTGGACATTTCCAAAGCTTTTGATAGGGTCTGGCACGAGAGCCTTATTGGCAAGCTTCCATCTTACGGCCTGCCTGCTGATTTCTGCACATGGATATCAGATTTCTTGAGGAATCGGTCGATACGAGTTGTCGTTGATGGCTGCTCGTCAGACCAAATGGCTATCAATGCCGGTGTTCCTCAGGGGTCTGTGCTCTCTGCGACACTCTTCCTACTGCATATCAACGATCTGCTTAAGCCCGGGATCTTTGGGTACGCAGATGACAGTACAGTCGTGGAGAGCTACACGTCCGATGCAAGAACCAGCGGGCCACAGATCGAGTTATACAGAGAGGCTATGGTTGAACGGCTCAACTTGAGTCTGCAGGCGGTATCCGACTGGGGTGATGCTAACCTGGTCAAGTTTAATGCCGCAAAGACTCAGGGCTGTCTGTTTTCGGCCAAAAAGAGACCCTTTCAATTGTCTCCCGCTTTCCGTGGTGTCTCCGTTCCGGTAACTGACAGTTTGGAACTATTAGGCGTTTCACTCTCATCTTCTCTTAACTTCGGCTCTTACATAGAGTCCAAAGCCCAATTAGCCTCCAAAAAACTTGGTGTTCTCTCTAAGGTGAGACGGTATTTCACACCTGAGCAACTGCTCAGTCTTTATAAAGCACAAGTCAGGTTTTGCATGGAATACTGCTCTCACCTTTGGGATGGCTCTGCCAAATATCAACTGGAGGCTCTGGAGTCGATTGAGAGGCGAGCCAGGAGGCTGATTGACAACGACACCTTGACTAAGACGCAGCTGCAAAGTCTTGAGCATCGTCGCAAGGTAGCGTGTTTGTCGGTCTTTTACCGGATACACTTTGGAGAGTGCGCCCAGGAGTTGCACAATCTGGTCCCCCCTGCCATTTCTTCTATCGTACGGCTAGACGGACGCGACCAAAGCGTCACCCTTTTATGGTGGACATTCCGCGCGTTAGAACCAAGCGTTTCGAATCCTCATTCCTCATACGAACAGCCGGAATGTGGAATGCTTTGCCTAGGTCTGTCTTTCCGTTAAAGTACAACGTGAGTGTCTTCAAATCCCGAGTAAATAGGTATCTTCTAGGTAAGCGTGCTACACCCTAGACCGCACATCTGCTTAACATCAGGCAGTGTGTAGTCAAACGCAAACCTTTTCGAAAAAAAAAAAAAAGGAACTTTATAAGTGCGCCGGAATTAGATAATTCCGGCGCACTTATAAATTTCCTTACCTTGCCGCGCACTTTTTGAATTTGGAACAAATAAGTGCGACGGAATTATCTTTGCCGCGCACTTTTTGAATTTGGAAGTATTTGTAATGTTAGTGTTCAGCGCCAAGAAAATGAATGAAATTAATGTAAATATAAGTTTTCATTTTTTATTATTAGATACCATTTAATTTCAATTTAGTTGTACATTTGTTGTACATGTGCCTTGGTCGCAGACCTAGGCATCATGCTATCAACGAGCTGATTAGGAGAGCGCTTGTTTCTGGCGAGATCCCGTCCGCCTTGGAGCCAACGGGATTATCGCGTGCCGACGGCAAAAGACCGGATGGACTCACGCTGATTCCATGGCGAAGGGGACGCTGCCTTATTTGACGCCACGTGCGTAAGCACATACGCGTCCTGTCACCTTCCGGCTACGCAGCGGACCGCTGGCGCGGGTGCTGAAACGGCGGCAAAAGGCAAGCGTCTTAAATACTCTGCCCTGGAATCGGCGTATGAGTTTGCCCCATTTGCCGTTGAGACGGCGGGACCGTGGAACGAAGAGGCTAAAAAATTCATATCAGTTCTAGGGCGTCGTCTCAGAGAGAGGGGGCGTGATCCACGTTCCGGGGACTACTTGGTCCAGAACATATCACTGGCCATTCAGCGCGGAAACGCTGCCAGTCTTATGGGCACTTTTGGACGTAGGCATGTCGAGCGCAGGGCACATCATTGTTAGGTTGGTTGGTTGGTTGTTGTTTAATTTAATATCTAATTTTGTAATTTTATTTTGTAATTGGTGTTAATTGACATTATTTTTTAATAATTATTTTATTATTTAATTGTACATTGACGATAATAAAGATTTGGTATTTGATATATATTTAGTTGTTAATCTACGTTTTATTAAATAATAATATTATAGTAAAATTTATTTATAGCCTTTTATTTTCTCACAGAGGTGATGAAAAGTAGAGTGTACCACTCGGGCGCAAAATATATTTTTGGCTCGGGCGATGTCCTTTTAATCCCTCGCTACGTTCAGGTTTCTACTAAAGAATCCCTCGCTACGCTTGGGATTCTACTCTAGAGTCCCTCACTTCGCTCTGGATTCAAAAAAGCTCCCTCGCCGTAAAAATATGATTTTGCTTCCATATGATACAATCTACTATTACTCTTCCTTCACACGGAAATTCCTCATCATCATGATAGCCGTAAAAATCCATTATTAGACAGAATTATAAAACCTCACCAATTACAAAAATAAAAAATTTACCATTGAATATTAACATCCAGCGCATTTCTGAAATCTTTATTCTGAGAAAGATTCTAGCTAGCTTAGCATATGACCACGAAAAGAGTTTTGTCGACGTGTGAAAAAGTGACAGATAAATAATACTGCACCATAACTCTGTGTCGTTTTGACACGTAGATAATAGAATTATTTCGTAATCCGAATGCTAGCCCGGCAGGGATGCGCTAGCAGAGATGCAAGGATCTGTTCGTCTTGGTAAATGTCCAACGTAGTGCTTGTCGGGGCGTGGTCTCTTAAAAACTTTACAGCACCATCGGCCATCACTTCTTATTTATTTATTTATAGGCCACAGCACAAAAATATATTTAAACTTAATTGTACAGATACATATAAACATCCAATAACAGGCCTAATCCTATAAATTATTTATAAATAGAAAAGAAAAAACAAGTCGATTCTACCACATCTAAGTATGAATATATAAAAAAAAAGATATGTACAAACTAAATAAACTATCAGCGTAAAGACTAAAAATTACAACACAATATGACAATTAACAATACAACAACAATATGATATCACAATATGTGTTGCACCTAATGATCAAGTCGTACCTATCTCAAGAATCTTGTGAATGCTACCCACCGGCATAATAAAACTTACTGATTTAAAAAGATATGTATAAAAAAAAAAGAAAAATAAAAAGAAAGTATGAGCATGCGAGCCATTACCTACCTAATAGATATTGAAAATATTTAGTAAACATCATGCAACTTCTGCGTGCTATGTGCCGTGCCCACTGTCATTTCGACTAGCTAATACTTACCTATGCTTCGTAAAAAAATATTTAGTTATAAATATTCCGAAAACGTCATCAACAGTATTATACTCGAATAGTAATTTCTGCGAAAGAATTTCGCTCACAGCTCCAAAAATAATATCTACACAATGCCATGCTGAGCGTGTGTGGCCCTGAAGCGGCAGCCGGGGACTTATAGGGAAGCGTGTTAAGACCAGGGACATCTATCCCACTGAGGCCATTATCCGAATTATGCCATAAACACATCAAAAAACGCATTGTCTAATTAATTACGTACTCCTACTGAAGAATAATCGTGTTAGTTAAACCAACTGTAAATAGAGAACAATAGGACAGATGTTCATGATTTTTTTCATTAGTAAGGTAGACACACTTGATTATGTACCTAGCGCCCATTGAACAACTCCCGGCCGGTGGTGACGTGGAAGTCGTCGGTAGACCCAAGTGGGCTGCTGCTGGCCTGGTGAAATGAGGATACTCAGAGAGCTCTAAATGCGAATGTGGAGCCCCGGTGCAAATCATGCAGCACCTGCGTGTATGCCCTCAAGGTCCAACCTGCACTCTCTAGGTCCTGTACCATGCATTCCCTCGCGGAGAGGCAGTGACGAAGCGTTGGAAAAAAGCCTCATAAACGATATTTGGATCATCGACACGACGAAGATGAAGACTTCCTAGTTGACTTTTTTCCACGCAGAATTAGTCAATGGAGATCTTATTTTCTACTTCTCTTGTAATTAAATTAAAATTTTGTCATAATTTAGTGGATTGACGCCATGAATTCTGTCAATAAGCACTGGACCTACAAAACAGTAACAGTATCAAGGACAGCCCTCCGACCACCTAAGCAATAGCAATCGTAATAGCAATCGTTTATGACTTCATTTTAGTCATTTGGCACCGCCTATGTGACGTTAGCCATCAAAGTTGTTCATTCAACGATTGCTTTCGCAATCCGCGCAAAGCAATTGATAGCTAACGTCACATAGGCGGTGCCAAATTACTAAAATGAAGTCATAAACGATTGCTATTACAAAGTTGTTCATTCAACGATTGCTTTCGCAATCCGCGCAAAGCAATTGATGGCTAACGTCACATAGGCGGTGCCAAATTACTAAAATGAAGTCATAAACGATTGCTATTACGATTGCTATTGCTTAGGCGGTCGGGGGGCTGAACTGAGCTGCATTGCTTGCCTAGCAATAAGACTCTACAGAAAAAAAAAGTAAAAATACCCAAAAATAAATACTGTTTCATGAAGTTACTCGAGGGAGTGAATTTTTTTTAGTGAATCAAAGCTCCACATACTTAATCTTGTAAAATATTTTCTTAGAATATTCCAAGGAGACAGTGTTTGTAAATCTAAAAATAACTTCTTTTTATATGCTGTTCAGTGTTCATCTTTACGACATGATTGATCGGATTTTCCAGACGAAAGGAACATTAATATCAGAAAATATTTAAAACTGGAATATTCCGTAAGACCTTTATCTTTTACCTATTTCTGTGTAGGTATAATATTTTACATTATAATCGTCAGGGCTTCGTAGGAAAATTGTCCAAAGAAATTCAGTGATGTGTTCATAAGCGGCGGGCGTGAGAAGAAAAAAATCCAAAATAATTCATTCTCAACATGTTATGTACATGGTTAGTGGTAATCGATTAGCATCCATTTAGGGGCCTATTCTGTACAACTAAACTAACTACTTTTGTTCAACGTCTTTTATCGAATCTCAAAAAAAATACTGTTCCATAAAAAAATATTGTTCACCCTCGACAAAATGTATGTAATGGAACAGCTGTTTTTTAGTTTTGACAAAAGTCGCAGTACAAAAGTTGTTAGTTTTGATGTACAGAATAAGACCCTAAAAGGATGTTGATTACCACTAACCCTGTAAGTATATTGTGTAGTTGCGTTCAACAGAATAGGCTAGATAACCAAAAAAATTTTATATGTCCGTCAGATAGATTAAAAAAAAAATACACACGTATTTATTTTTCTATAAACAGACATTGACGTAGATATAGCCCGTTGAAGTTCTGCGTGACGTCACGAGTGCACTACAAATGTACAGAATACGTCGCATTAGTGACGTCACGAGCCCCCACTCCCGAACTATGACAAGGTTTATCTTTGTTATTTATTGTTTGATCGACTAAAGAAAAAAGACATCTCCAATATTTTTTAATCCTTGTCATTATCAAGCTATTAGCTCGTTATTGTATAATAGGTTAAATAAAGAACTTAGTATTTACCCACTCCCCTCCTATAAATGTAAAATAAAATGTGTTGAATGGCTATTATCACTATCTTATCAAGATACCGAGGACTTAATTACAGTTATAACTTGATTGCAATCACACACACACACACGCGCACACACATACACACACACACACACACAATACACACACACGTGCACACACAATATTCTAACGGCTATTGTTGTCTAAATTATGCAGTTTTGATTGATAGTTTTGTCTTTTATTTGTACTCAAATTTATAATGTTGTTAAAATTCTTTTGCCGGAGGTGGGCGATGCTGTCCGCGACACAGTCTTTCTGACTACTGCAGGCAGTATCGTTCCATTGTTTAGAACTAAGTTTTTGTGCCAAATCTAATAATAATATGGTGATAAATCTAACTAACGGACTAATTATAATAATGTTTACCCAGTCTATTGATTGATTCCGGTAGGCATTCCCTTATGGTGACTGCGCACTCGTACGCGCCGAAGAAGCCGCAACGCACCAGTAACGTCATACCTCACCTACAGCATTTGATTAGTAGGTGAGGTATGACGTTACTGGCGTGGGCGGCTCTAGCTTACGAACTACTTATGTACTTTAATAAGTAGATAGAAGCTTTTTCATCACATCTATTTGAAAAGGACTACTTGGTTCGCCTTTAAGTGCGCTCAAAGGAGGTGTTTCCTTTAAGGAACTTTATATGTGCGACGGAATTATCTTTGCCGCGCACTTTTTGAATTTGGAAGTATTTGTAACGTTAGTGTTCAGCGCCAAGAAAATGAATGAAAGAATGTAAATATAAGTTTTCATTTGTTTTATTATTAGATACCATTTAATTTCAATTTAGTTGTTACACTATGTTTTATTAAATAATAATATTATAGTAAAATATGAGGCGCCTTTTGTTTTTCAGTGCGCGCGCGCCGGTCGACGGGGGTGCGCGTATTCCCTGAGGATGGAGTTCTAAATACTCTGAAACTGGTTGGATTCCTTGCGGATCGACCGTATAATTATAACGTGAGTTTTAGCCGTATTCTGTTATAGTTTCTCATAGAGGTCAAGAAAAGTAGAGTGTACCACTCGGGCGCAAAATATATTTTTGGCTCGGGCGACGTACTTTGAAACCCTCGCTACGTTCAGGATTCTACTAAAGAATCCCTCACTTCGCTCTGGATTCAAAAAAGCACCCTTGCCGTAAAAATATTATTTTGCTCCCATATGATACAAACTACTATTTATTGTTCGCACCGGTAATACTGTATTGTACCGTACCAGTCTACTGCTGAACATTACCCACGAAGGGTGATTGGATATCCACCACGCTGGCCCAGTGTAGGTTGGTGAATTCACGTACGACATCAAATTTCTTCTACGGACGTAGGTATGTAAGTTGCCTCACTATGTTTTCTTTTACCGGTAAAAAAAAAACATATTTATAACTTCGCTTAACTTATATATTAGCGACAACCAGCCGCCCTTATCGTTCAAATCGATCTTTTCTTACCAACCAGGCAAAAGGCACAGTTCAATATATTTGGTGAAAAGCAGGCTTCTGATTTGCGCAGGGATATGTACAAACAAAAAAAAAAGTATAACCGTGGTTCATCTAACCACGGGCACCATAGCAACAGAGTTATTCAAAGTCCGCATTTCCGCCTAGTACCCACTTTCTGTGTATACAGGGTTATTCACCCTGTATACATACATTACATACTTTATTCAATGTGTTTGTCCGGTGTCGGAGCCTTAAGCGGTGACATATATTATGGAGGACCAACTCTGAAAACGCAAAAAAAATAGTTTAAAAATACTTTTTGTCGAGTCTATAAAAAAATCATATGGAACCGCAGTTTTTTTACGTTTTCAGAGTTGGTCCCATAGTAAAAGATGTTCAAAATCTGGCGCGGTCGTGTTGGTCGTTCAAAATGTGTTGGTGTTCAAAACATCGCTTTATGTAGTTGGATTTTATACATGACTAGTTTTTACCCGCGGCTTCGCCCGAATACGCAATATATCATTATAATTTATAGCCTATGTGTTATTCTGATATATAAGCTATATTATTGCAAAGTTTCATCTCAATCCGTTCAGTAGTTTTTGCGTGAAAGAGTAACAAACATCCATACATCCATCCATCCATCCATCCTCACAAACTTTCGCGTTTATAATATTAGTAGGATATTGTTTTGCAAAGTATCTGTTAGGACAATGGTTTATAATATGCTCATCATTATGAACAACTTTTAACTATGAAATAGCGAAAAATTCAACTATTCCATACAAAAAATCATCGAGTTTCGTCAAAATGTTGGTTAGCCGACGGCTGATCATATTACATGCGTAGGGTTTACAAAAAAGGTTTAGCTAATGTGGAATACCCGGGATTATTTTCGGCTATGATAAATAAGAATATAAATATTCTGTATTATATTCTGTGTTAGTATGATCCACCAGTCATACTTTACTTTACTTTCATTCTAAATGTTTTACATATTCCCTCCCTATTGGCGTTTGGATCAAACGGTTGGGCACACACCTCCAATAAATTATTTATCGACATATAAGACACATTCATACACAAAGTTGCTATTACACGATTCACAAATTACTTGCACGAGATGCACTTAGGTATCTCTTTTAACCACACCTGCAAATAGGAATCACGTTTCTAACACATTAGTTACTATATAGGTTTAGTTAGAGCAGTGACTGCATTAATCCACCTACAGCTCTAATGTTACCATATCCCACTTACCTGGAGTGTGATTAAAGCTATTTTGGTCTGTGGATATCACAGATATCGAGAGATAAGCCATGACGTCTCGTTCTAGTGGGAACCCAAGTGATTTTCCTTAAAATTCCCTTGAACACAGCTAATTATTAAAATATAGGATAAGTTTTCGTTTGATTACATCATGCATGATGTCAAGCAAATTTAATTTAGATAAGTATAGTAAATTTGTACAGGCCGCGGCTAGCCCTGGTGTCAGAGTTGAGAAAGATGACAAGATGATGTGGTTATCTAAAAGATGCTTTTTTCTCTCGGAATTTTTAAGAGCACCTACGTTATACCGTTATAGAATTAGTAAGCACCTGAGCCACCAACAATTACATAATTATGTTCGCGCGGAAGTCCAAAACAGAGGCGCAAGCATCAGTCTGTAAATATAATACGAAAACTAATAGCGTTTTCTAGTACGTCCATACATTTTTGTTACTATCTAGTTGCGGGTTTCCGCCCGAGGTCACTATAAATAATTATTTTTTTGCAAAAATAGCACGACCAACTTCACCCGTGTACAGGATCATTACATAGTATAAAACAAAGTCACATCCCGCTGTCTGTCCCCATGTATGCTTATATTTTTAAAACTAGGTAACTTTTAAATTTTATCGAAATCTATTTTGATGCAGTTTTTTTTTAATAGATAGAGTGATTCAAGAGGAATGTTTATAATCATAATCAATTTATTGATAACGTTAGTTACAAGTCGGTATATATCGTAGGTACATAGGTAGTATTAATAATATACTTATATTGTACTTAAGTACTAAATTACACAATACAATTGTTGTATCACTTACAAATTTACAAAGAAATAATAATCAAACATAATAATGTCAATATTCCAATAAATTTCATAATTTTAATGCTATAAATTCGTCGTAGCTATAGAACGTGTGTTCGACAAGCCAGCGTTTGAGCCGCGACTTAAAACTGCCCATAGAGGGCGCGGTGGTAATATGCTCTGGTAACTTATTGAAGACAGTCGGTCCCATTATGTGTGTTGACTTAGCCGACCTTTCCAGCGTGCGTGGAAGCTCTGCTAACTTGCCTTTGGAACGAGCACTCTTGCGCAATTTATAAGAGGCCTGGTTCAATCTCACATATACCGCGACTTGGAAAATGAAGAGTGCCGGCAATGTCAATATCCCAAACCTCTTAAAATATGGGCGTGCGGAAACGTCCTGCGGAATTCTGGCAATGGCGTGGACGGCGCGTTTTTGCAAGATGAAAATACGTTCCCAGTCCGCGGCCCTGCCGAACAATTCCGTGCCGTATTGCAGCAAAGAATGCACCGTGGCGAAGTAACAACTTCTCACCGCCACAGCAGGCACCAGTTTGGCGACTCGGCCCAGAGCAAAGCATGCGCTCCCCAGCTTGCCGCACAACTTGTCAACATGGGCTTCCCACGTTAGACTCCGGTCGATCTCGAAACCGAGAAAGGTCGTGGTCCTCAACTGTTCTATCCATTTTCCTTCCACTTCTACTTTTAGCGACCGTGTCTGATGGCCGGATAAGCAGAAGTGAACAAAGTGGGTCTTGGATAGGTTAAGGGCCAAGCCGTTCACCTCGAACCACTGCGCCAATTGGGATGTCGTCTCGTTCAATCTCTGCTCAAGCAGATCCACGTTAGATGCCGTGACGACCGCAGCGAAATCGTTACATGTATAATACACCTGTGTTAAGTCGACATCGATATATGTATAATACACCTGTGTTAAGCCGGGGCGGATCACTAGTTCGCAAATATTACGCACAGATCGATGTAGCATTTTTCACATTATTGTTGATTTATCAAAAATGGCTCAGCCGATTTCGATAAAATTTAAAAGTTACCTATTTCGAAGTATACTCTTTCGAAGTTTCCAAGTTTAGTTATACAAAAAAAAGTTATTCGTGGTTATACATAAAAAAAAATATACGCGTCGAATTGTATACCTCCTCCGGTGGTTCGTCGGTCAAAAATGTATGGAGCCCTCACGAATACTATATATCCATACATTTTTCATAATATTTTTTTATACTACAGTATCTATACTGTAGTTATGGTTTACGAATAATCTCATACTCATACATAAAAGTAAAGGGGAGGCCTATGTTCGGCAGTGGACGTCCTATGGCTGAAATGACGAGATATGTAGATTATAGTACAACACGTTCTGCAACGTGTGCAACACATTTTATGTAACACATATTTATTTTATACGGCGGCGTATGCTCCGTCCAGTGCATATACGAGTAAGTATCTCGCGCTAGGTTAAAGAATAACCCATCTGGTAACCTCTATGGTGTTTATGAATATACATAATAAGTGGGAGTCCTGGGTTCTGCCGTCAGTTGTTTACGTGAATTCAAGGAGTTGGAAAATTATCAATAAATTCCCTACGACGTGTGATGTGGCGGTCTAAAGCTAAACTATTTGCGATATTAATATTGATCACCTTTATTACAGATTTAGGCTCAGACTTCACGGAACGAAGACAGAACAGTCATATTTGTTGAAGTATAACATAAAAATATATAATGATTTTGTTTCCTTTCTCATCAAGCATATATTACCTAGTTTGAGCACCCACTACATGAAAATGCAGGTAGTGGGCTCACTAACTAGGGACCTAGAACAGTAAATATCTCTGCATATCTCCACTCCGCTCTTTTTAGTGGGTTTGGGCTTATACTAAGTATCTACTTAGTAACTCGTGCCGGTTTTGTACGGAGACGAGAGGATATTTTAAACCCATAAAATAACTAACTTAATTTTTCGGATGATATTTCTAAAATTTAGAACCAATCAAAATATTAGAGAGTCTAGTTTCGAAAAATAGGTTTATTTATAAATATTTTGTACTTTTGAAAGGCAAGAGATATAAAAGAAAAGGTAACAAACTGTGGGAGCATAACATCGTGCAGCATGCATACGTGTGCATCGCCGAGCGCGCGACTGCCAGCTGGCGAGGGAAATACTTATTTGGATATCACTTACTAGTAAGAAAAATCTTCTAATAGGAGCACACGCCCACAAAACTATATTGTGTATTGTATTAATATTGTATTGGTCTGTGGATGATCCAATTGCTTTCTATGTAGTAGTAATGTAGTATTGTCATTATATTAAAATTAAAAAAAAAATGTGTATTGTAGGCTCAGACTAAATATTATATTTTATTTGCTATGAGATTGTAGGTACCTCTATGTATTATGTTCGAGCATCATTAGCAAAATATCGATATTAGACTTCTGATATTGTTAGTGTAACTATCGAAACTAACCTTGAAACTATGTATTATTATACTTGGTTTATCCTATTTATTATTTTAGGAACACGTAGGAATATTCTAGAAGACGTATTAACTTCTAATAATCGTATAGGTATTATCTTTTACGTATACTCCACGAATTTAGGAGCCATATCTTATGTATCTTCAAATATTTGTGATTATCATCAACTCACATGGATGTTGTTATATCTTTTTATCACAGAACAGCAGAATTTTTTATCATCGATTTCTGTCAAAATTAACTCTAGCGCACCGTCTCCAGCCTACTAAGCAGTGTCATGTCGAATTCTGTATTTAGCACATCCTCGCTTGATTAAAAAAGTCCATGATTTATCAAATACTGAATGATCTTTTATCTGGAATTTCTTAATCTGTTTGCTACCCGAAGATTAATTCGTGACTAAATTGCCCTGCTACGTCCTATTCTGTATGTAGTACATTCTTACCTAATTAACGGTAATATTATGATTCTGTCAAATAATGATCATAATTAAAAGATCATTTATTTGAAATATCTATATCCAGCTTGGTATTCACTCAGAAAACATTAATTCCTTTCAAAATGAACTATCTTTTGCCGACCGCGCACCATCTCCTACCTAACCACGTCCAATTCTGTATCTAGCACATTTTCATTTATTCTCGCCCTTTGACGTCACCGACGATTTATTGGTCGTGGTTATCCATCATACATCTCTATTAATTGACAACGTAGTAGATAGAATTAGTACATTATAAAAAGAGCTATTGTCCGAAACAAAACGACATTTCTACTAATAACTATCTTTTACGGACTTAGCACTGTCCCCAGCCTACTAAGCCTTGCCACGTCCAATTCTGTATCTAGCACATCTTCGCCTATTTAAGATGCACGAAGCAGCGCCGGCTGTCGGGCGCTAAACTCGATATCGGAGCTTGGCGAACGTCTTAATTCCATCTGTTTCACTTTAACATGTTATTGCTTTTAGGGAATAGGGTTGCTGGAATTTTTAACGTTGGAATCTTCTGGATTATGATTTTAATGTAACATGGGTAGGTGTAGGTCACGTTTTGTTTTGAAGGCATATTTTTCTTCTATATTGAAAGGAATCTGAACGACTATTATAATTAATCCACCAACCCGCACTGGGCCAGCGTGGTTTATATGGCCCAATCACCCTTCGTGGGTAGGCCTACGTCCTGCAGAGGACTACTAAAAAAAGGCCGGTACAGTACAGTATTGTTGGGTAGGTGTAGGTCACGTTTTGTTTTGAAGGCATATTTTTCTTCTATATTGAAAGGAATCTGAACGACTATTATAATTAATCCACCAACCCGCACTGGGCCAGCGTGGTTTATATGGCCCAATCACCCTTCATGGGTAGGCCTACGTCCTGCAGAGGACTACTAAAAAAAAGGCCGGTACAGTACAGTATTGTTACGAGATGGGTTCTTGGATAAAATCAGTTAAAACGCCGATTATTCACTTTGCACTTTATTGCATAAAATCACCATACGCACGACACAACTGTTCGCACAAACACTTCACACTGGCACTGATATTCACACAAACTAGTCACTTTACAACCACTGGTACTGCACTTGAACACGAGATGTTATCGCTTCGACGGTAAACGAATAACTGAGTCTCCGGCCTATTTATATCCGTTATTACAGTCTGAAATTCACCAGATAATTCGTGACATTACTAAATCTAATAAACGCTATTGTGTTAACAAGTAAACAACTTGAAAGTTTGAGACTTCCCTATTGTTTCTCCAATACGAAAACACCAAAACAATTAAACAATAGACGGCAGACAAAGGCCGGCCTCGCTCGAGTCATAAAACCATAAATCTCGCATTTAGGTGTAAACAACTCGCCGTCATTACCGCGCGGCATACCTACTGCGTCACAGTATTATTGTGTAGTTAGCAAAACCTACGTGTACCGTGTACATGTATTTTTAATAAGTATCTTTACTTAGGAGAGTTACGTTTAGGTACCCGTAACAGTGGAACTAATCGCTATAGATCTTTTATGAAAATAGGTTGGTAGCAAAGCTCTACTAAACTCTACGAATGTAGAGTTGTATGTAGAGCTTTGCTACGTACCTGCTACGCACTTTTTGAAGTCTAGAGCCTACGATGATACTTTATTTATAATCTATATTTCTGCTGGCGTCTTTTTCATCACATTATCATAGTTTGTTACATATTAAGGCGCGGTTCCACAGCGTTGCTAACTGTGCCCGATATCGGGCATCATTATTCAACACATATGTGTTGAATAATGTTGAGAACCAATGATTCTCTCGGTGTAAAGAGTCCCTATATTGTACGGCACGTATTTGATGACACCAAATTGTACGGGCAGGAAAGCACGGCCCGTATTTCATGTCCCATGCCACCAATTATCAGGCTGTACAATACGTGTCGTACAATACTGGCCGTACATTATCACCTCGTGCCAATAATGTACAGCCCGTAATTTGCGGCCCAATAATGTACAGCTTGATAAAACGTGTCCCAAAGAAAAGAACACAAAATAACATGCTGTACATTATTGTGTCGCAAAATACGGGCTGTACATTATTGGCA
Organism: Hypomecis punctinalis; assembly: GCA_949316475.1. NCBI lineage: Eukaryota > Metazoa > Arthropoda > Insecta > Lepidoptera > Geometridae > Hypomecis > Hypomecis punctinalis. The sequence continues at coordinate 13,638,537 of OX438813.1, forward strand.
CGAAGAATATTTGCTCCTATGGGTTGGTTTGTCTGTAACTTCTGACAGTTCCAAATAGATATAATATGCGCCACGCAAGTTGGCGGATGAGAAATTGGCCACAGATGACACTTTGCCGTGATTCGCTAATTGTTGCGCATGTGTGCACAATGCCGATGCCGCGTGGCGTAGTGGTGAGCACGGGTGAAGGGAGCACGCGAGGGGTACCATGTTGGCGGGCGGGTGTGCTAACGTTTCGTTTCTCTGGCTCCCGCGCATACTTTTAAAGTATCCTTAACTCGTAAAAAGGACAGGTTGTTTCTGGCGCTTCGCCGGCCGCTGCCGCGGCACGCTCGCTTCGCTCGCTCGGCTCGCGCATTGTTGTCACTGTTCACCTAACATAACCTAACCAACAGAATCAAATTAATAAGACAACTCATACCTTGCTATAAAATAACCAAGGCCCAGGGACACAAAATAACAGGTCGTACAATATCGGGCCGTGCAATACTGTGCCGGACATTATCGACACAGGCTGATAATGTACGGCCTGTATTTCATAGCCCAATATTGCACAGCCTGATATTCCATGGCCAGTGACACAAATTATCATGCCGTACAATATCAGGCTGTACAATATCATGTCGTGAATTACTGGGTCGTACATTATTGGCTCCCGGTGTAAATATCCCATTAACTTCGTCTTCAACTCGTTTTCGTTCACTGCAAGCATTTTTCCTACTAATATAAGGCGAACTTATTTTTCGGTGGAACCGTACTTCTTGATACAATTTTATTGTTTGCGTGTAAGTGTGTATAAAAATCAGTAGTATACCGGGTTATTTCTAATCAATTAGCAACCTTTCAGGGGTTTATTCTGTACATTAAAACTAACAACTTTTGTTCTGCGACTTTTGTCAGAACTCGAAAAAAAAAATCAGCTGTTCTATACATTTTGTCGCGGGTGAACGATATTTTTCTATGGAACAACCAAAACTTTTATTGAGTTTTGACAAAAGTCGTAGAACAAAATTTGTTAGTTTTGATGTACAGAATAAGGCCCTAAAAGGATGCTAATTGGTTAGAAAGGACTCTGTATAATGTAGAAAAACAAAGATAAGGCCACTTTTTATCTTAGAAAGTAAAACACATTTCGAATTGCGTCTAGTTTGTTATTAAATTTAGCTGCAACGCAATTACTTGAGAAAGAATCAAATAAGCAGACAGAGTAAATAGATATTTTATGAATATAACATGCGCCTCGGCAAACAACTTTGTTTCGAAGAGTGCTTGCAAAGCAGCTATTTATTGCTTGTATATTGCGCACCAATCATTTCTAAGCGGGAATCGCATGGAACAACAAACGTTAAAGTCAGCGATTATTTATTTTGAAAGCAGATACTCGTACATGGAGCTATACAGGGTTATTTCTAATCAATTAGCATCCTTTTAGGGGCTTATTCTGTACATCAAAACTAACAACTTTTGATCTACGACTTTCGTCAAAACTCAAAAAAAAAAATTGTTGTTCCATAGAAAAATTTAGTTCACCCGCGACAAAATGCTAATTGATTAGAAATAACACTGTATAGCTATAAATATGGTCTAGGACACATATCTATAACTGCTATGTATTACTTCAGAGCATATAAAAAAATCAAGAGAGAATGTTGTGAACAAACAAGTGAAGCCAACCAAAACTACGCCTCGCCGTGTACAGATAATTACACACACATCTAGGTAACTATGAAACTACGCCTTGGCTTGTCAGTCAAACTATGGCGGCGCAACAGCGACGCACTCACACATGTATAAAAAACCGGCTTCACTTGACTGTTCAACGACGTTCCCTCTGGATTTTTTTATTTGCTCTGAGGGTATTACTTACTATCTAGAAATACGTGCAAGTATTTATTTTTCTTTACCTTTTTTTAGTTTCTCATCTTAAATGCTTAGATAGTTTTAGATAAAATATTTACGTTGTTTTGTACTGTATTATTGATGCTCAACAAAATAACTATTAGGAACCACGATTGTCAAATAATTTATTTTTTTAGGTAGAAATCCTTATGTGGAGGCGTAATGATTGTGATGTATTTGTCTAGACCTCAGAATAATAACAAAAGCTAATTGTTTTGAGCTCTCGCCACTTGTCTCGAGAAACAGACCGTGTTGTTTCGTGACAGACATATTCTAGAACACATCGTTATGACTGACTTTACTATGGTACCTATCTATGGTGGTGTGGTAATGGAAATACACGGTGTCATTATGGGGAAAAAGGTATCCTTGTCGTTTTATTATTAAAAGTATCAAATACTTCTTTATTATTTTTTGTTAATATGTACCATATGTAATATAGTGGGTACTAGTTTTTACACGCGGCTTCGCCCGCATGTTATTTTGATATTTGTGCTATTCCATGGGAACCCTTTATTTATCCGGGATAATAAGTAGACTATGTCACTTTCCGTCTCTTTCAAATATTTTTCTTTCATTCTTTCAATTTCCACCTCCTTTATTAAGGTTGGTAAGGTAGGAACCTTACCACCTTGCGCTGTTGTTTTTTTAACTTCTGACATTTCTTAAAGCGCACTCTAGAATAGCTCGCAGATAGCAGAATTTTTACTACTTACTTAACACGTTATATTATAGAACATTAACGTAATATCATTATAATTTACAACATATGTGTTATTTTGATATATAAGCTATATTATTGCAAAGTTTCATCTCAATCTGTTTAGTAGTTTTTGCGTGAAAGAGTAACAAACATCCATCCATCCATCCTCACAAAATCACAAACTTTCGCGTTTATAATATTAGTAGGATAAACGTTTTTTACGTAAGGGCCTAACACACACTTAATCAGTCTAAAAAAACAGTTGTACATAGAAAGTTCATCGACTGTCGATACTATACATGAAACAGTTCATTTTATTTTCTTGATTTCGGGTATGGCCCCATAGTAACAATTGATCGTAATGCTGAGTACCTACAATGATATACTAGAAAATATTTGTCGGTTAGAAAAACCCTCCGTACTAGTGCTTATCTGCTACGAGTAGTAGACCAGTAATGCACGTGAAAATTATAAGTAAGAACCTAAACTAACTTTAACTATACAAAACTAATTTCTAATTTCAAACCACACACTAAAGTTTTACGAACAACTATAAAATTACACTTCGGACCAAGAATAAACAGGTACTTCGAGGAGCACCAAACTATTACTAAACTTTAAAGAACCGTAGAGGTTGAGGTTGCACTCAGTAAAAACTAATTAAACTCAGTTAATGTTCCTGTAAAAACTTTATCGTCCTCACCGCCGTCTACTAAATTATATAAATGGATTAAACTGCCACGGGTTGTGATATTGTGGGGTTTATCGGCTGTTGTTTATGTTGTATTTTATGGCACCATCTTAGCGAATGACATCTACTATGGTGGGATGTTACCGCGGAGGTTCTGATATTCTTGTGCATACCTATTTGGCTACTTCTGAGGTGATTTTGGCGCACGTCGTCGTCGTGGTGGACTGCGAGCTAACCCTTTTCGTTAGAAGAGGCTTGTGCTAATCAGTGTGACGAAGTTTGATAAATGGTCGATGAAGAATCCGAGAAATGTGTAATCTATCAGGATAGAAACTGCGTAACGGGGGTCCTACGCGGTTTCACACAAATCTACCTTCTCTGCAACGAAGGAGACTTTTCTATGAAATCGCACTGGAGCCCGTGTGACGCAATTTCTGCCCTCAGAATATTACCTACTGTATTTTTCTCCTTAACATTATGGATGGGTTTTAATTTACCTTTGGTCCCATAATGTAACGCAAAAAAAAATGGATTACGTATGTACTGTGAAATAACGTTAAATATATATTAAACTGTAAAAACTATGCAAACAATGTGAGTTTAATGAGAATTTACTGAGGTGTACATTTAAATTGCTGATATACTCGTAGCTAAAGGGATTAGAATTTGAAGTAGCAGTGGGCAGGGCATACTTAGCACGCAGAACGTCCACTGAACTCTAAAGTTCCAACAAATCTGTTAGAAATCTATAAATTTGAGATGAAAATGACAATAACTGAACAATTAGGAGTAATTAATATCCTTTCAGTACAAGTTAATTCGACAAATCCTTATTCATGATTCTAAATAAAGCTACGAAAAGCTTCTCCTTCTCTTCAATTAGTACAAAGCTTCAAGATAGCCTACAAGTAATGGTGGAACTAAACAGATTGATTAAAACTGATAAAGAGAAAGGTTACAACATTATACCTAAATACAAGTCGTTCACATAACCATGGAAAGTTTTTAGAATTCTTAGACGGAGTTAACGAGAGAAAGAATCAAGTGTTATAAAGTGCGTTCATGTAAATTATTACGGCGTTCACTGATCTGCATACTTTTGATTATACTGCATCTATATTAAAACGAACATTTATAGGTATAATCATAATACAGAATGAAATCTTGAAATTGTGAAAAAAGACTGGCGGTTTTGTACATTAATAGAACGTCTGAACAATTTAATTTTATATAGAACAGAGACATTATGATGTCGATATTTAAAGTTCTTATACTTTTCAAAGAAACGCCTACCATAGTATACTTGAACTAAAGTTCCAGGCTTAATGGCTAAATACTAATACGACCCGCAGTTTAAATCGGCCAAGTCTAAGTAGAATACATCGTAGTATATAAAACATGTCAATAGTTACTAGTAAATTCTTTTGTGCAAGCATATGTAAAATATCTACCACTAATATGTACAGTGTAAGCATAAAAAGTCCCATAACTTGTTCTATGGGAAGATTGACCAAAATGAACGAGGCCACAACTCGTTTACGCAGTTATTACAGCGTGGACCTTTTTCATTTTGCAGCGAAGCTCATAATCCCAATTTAGCACTAAATTCTGTTCTGGCGAACCTTAGCTCGTCGCTGAGACCACCGAGGAAAGAAAAAAGAGAAGCGTCCTCCTACTCTTTGTTACATACTTATTCATCTGCTCATCTACCGCTTTCTTCAGTATTTGATTTCAAACAAAAACAAATCTTACAAGTCCGTCCAGGCTACCCGTGACCACGGTCGATGCAACTCGGCCGAAACGTCGGGACGAGGAGGTATTTATTTATCTCTTAATTTTAGTGCGCGATTAGTCCCGTAGTATATAATGTGTTCAAATCGCGAAAGTTTAAAAACAAAAAACAAATCCTTCGTTTGATTCTGCGATTGCACTTAAATATAATAATTGATTTAAAAGTGTCTGTGTGCACTTCTAAAAAAAAAAAGAAATCGCGGAAAATTTGTACATTTTCTTGATGCATGATAAATGTCAATGCCGATGGCAGCCATATTGTGAGACATTTGACTTGTGGGCATAGACAGATCTTAACTCGATGGTATTTTTAGTCTACACATTTATTATGTCTATTGTTCAGATGGAATCACTTTCTGGGAAAGTTATGACGTCCCGGACGAAGTCATCTCCTTTTGAAGCTCGGTTCTAAGAACTTCATGAATTTATGGATGTGATATGAAATACCTACCGGCTAATCAATTTTGTGATTTATTTAAACGTAAGATAACTACCCAAATTATTTTCATTTTTAATATTCAATCAAGGTCACTGAGAACATCTTGAACATTAATTTACTGAAGCCGACGTTGAGTATTCTTAAGCTTTTTTAATACAAAGCGCTTGGCTGAACATTTTTCATACTTTGGGTCACCTAGAATACAGAATACAGAAATACAGAAATACAGAAAATTTTATTCGGGACAAAACAATTAGGTACACAGAAACAAAACACGAAAAACAACAAAAAAAAAAAATAGAACAATTCATACCCAATGCTTTGCCACGAAACTGATCCCAACTCAGTATATTGCTGGTTATAAACAACCAGCACTGATATTATGTTGGGACCAGCGGTGACGTCACTACCGCAAGTCAGCGCGAGCAGTTAAATCAATTCGTATTACACACTTAAAAACAAGAACTAACGAGAGTACATTTCACAGGGCTATGACATCATGATTACAAAAGTTTTCGGAATCAATTTTAAACTATACATAACAACAGCAAAAACATACAATTGTATTTTTAACTTATGATAAACAATACGTTCAACAAAGAAAAAAAAAACAAGCTAATTTATGAATTTCACTAAGTAACAGTACGCCTATTTGCGATCGAAGAGTGAATTATTTAGTATAGGCATAAATAAACGTGCATACACCGCGGGAATCAGCTCACACTGGCGCTCGAGTACGCCGTCCGGTCCGAACGCCAGCGTTAGCAATAGTGGCTAAAAATAGCACGTCGACCTTACGCCCAACATAAGACTTCACCAAACGGTTTGTAACACTAGCTTCGCACGTTGGATATGCTTGCAACTAACAAAACATTTTAGTCATATTTGTAACACTTTAAAATGCGTGATGATCTTAATTTTTAAATAATTCTGGTTATGTAACAAATATTTAGTGTTACTCCAGATCAATTTTAAGGTGGCCGTATGTCAAAATTTAGATAGCACTGGTGTCAACTCTAAGGCATTCCTCGTCTTTTTGATGTGAAAGCAAAAAAATTTTAAGTTTATGTCTGAATCCATGGATACTCTGCAGGTTCCTGATAGGTGGAGGAATGTTGTTCCAGCACCGAGTCGCGGCATATCGAAAACTACCTCTAAAAGCAGCCGTGCTGTGACGCTGCGTTCTAAGCAGAGACAGCTTCGAACATGCGCGGACCGAGCGAGGATCACGACCTTGCTTCCATGACAACTTTTCAAACAGATAGTGCGGAGTTTCGTACTTAACTACACCAAACAAGAGACACGCTAAATGAATTTTGCGTCTGTGCATCATTTTTAGCAGGCAGTGTTTATTTAAGAAAGGTGTCACATGTGACCTATATGGAACATTGAAACAAAACCTAGCACATGCGTTTTGAACTCTTTGTATTAACCTTTTTGTTTTGGATAATATTCGTGGCCCGTATACTACATCCATGTAGTTTAACCTCGACAACACCAATGACTCTGCCAGCTGGATCCTCAGGTCTTCGCTCAAATAATGCTGTATAGTACCTTCAGTTTGTAGAAGCAGTTCCTAACACAGTTTTCGATATGCTTTTCAAAACGCAACTCGCAGTCCATGTGCAACCCCAAATTACGCGCCCCATACACTCGTTCAATGGTTTTGCCCATAAGCGATAAGTTTACCGAAGGACTTAATTTTCCTAACTGGTGCCTACTTCCAAAAATGAGATATTTTGTTTTGTCTGGGTTGAGCATAAGGCAGTTCTCAGCTGCCCATGCTGATATCCTTTCGAGATCCTCGTTAAGGCTGGTAATACATGAATCAATATCAATCGGCTTGCAAGACATATATAATAGCACTATACATGTACAATGTACATCATTGTGCCGCCTTGTGTAGTATTGTTGCCTCTGCAAGATTGTTTCTGTTAAAATATAGAGTTACCTTTGAAAAAGCTTTCGTGTTTACAAGTAATGTACCAGCCTTGTTAATTGTCCAATGTAGGACGTAGGCCTAACCACGAAGGGTGATTGGGCCATATCTACCACGCTGGCCCAGTGCGGGTTGGTGGATTCACATACGCCATAGAATTTCTTCTACGGACGCATGCAGGCCTCACGATGTTTTTCCTTCACCGAAAAACCAGTGGTGTTAAATAAGTAATTATTATTATAGCACCCAAATTGGTGTAAAATTACAAGAACTGTTTCAAATTATATCAATCATGGAAGATTTTAGGTGACGAAACAATTTCAGGAGTTTAATTTATTGGGTATAAAAATAGACTAGATCCGTTTAAACGGGGTGATTGATTGAGGTCGAGTGGCTTGAAATATATTTTAGATAAGGTCAAGAAGATGTAAATTGTGGACGAGAAAGTCCGTTTTTCTGGGGCAAGAAGTTACATTTTGTTATACGGCTATACAAACGTAGGTATAACAACAGCTGCTTTTAGACGTTATGCTATACCTACTACAAGTGTATGTGCATTGTGCAAATGAGATCTTATTTTAAAACTGCACTGTACCTACTTTTAAGACATTTTAATTGACCACTGCTGAATATCACTGCTGAATATAGGTCTGATATATGTATAACCACGAACGGCAATTGGGCCAATTCCACGCTGGTCCAGCGCTGGTTGTAGGAATCACTTAGGCAATAGATTTTTTTCAGGTTTTGAGTTTGTTTCACGATGTTTTCTTTTGTGAAAGCTTCACTGAAAGGCTAGTGGGTTGTAAATTGGTAAAAAACTCATTGGTACATAGGCGGGTTGGACGTCATGCTTCACACTCGCAAGCCAAGCCTTGTTCCACTAGATCACTACGGGTTTTTTTTATCCTATAACGATTAATTTAAAATTCTCACTTTCTGTATAGAACCTTAGACAATGTGAAAATACCCAAGCAAACTGTTGCTACCCCACACGTTCGTTACATTTCGGTGTTTCGTACCAACCGGACTATTGCTTCTGGAAAGATTTGTTTGGAATTCAGTGTATTTTTGATCCATGGGATATTCGTCCTACAAAAACATAAAAGGCTGTTGTTTTAGGACAGCGGGTGCATGGAGGGCGCTGATAGCAATTTCATAGAAACTAAATTTTGAAACGATCAATGGAAAATTGGCTTTGAATGGACTTAAAATATTTTCATTAATCTGAAAAATACTCATAGCGGTTGCAAACCATAGAAAAGTATGGAGTTGCTTTTATTCTATAGATATGGATGTAAGAAAATTGGATGATGAATTAGGTTAAAAACCTGAAGCCAATGTTTTCTAAAAAAAGCACAAAACTACTAGAGGAATAATGTGGTTTTTGAAGACCAATGACGTTACAGCCAATATGTTATTTAGTAACTGCATCCACTGATATGTACTAAATAAAAACACCGGTTTTTACTCACGTTTGATATCGCGGCCGGGCCGCTGGGAACCCGACCGGTTTCGGAGTATTCATTACTCCATCCTCAGGGAATACGCCTGCCCCCATCCAATTGATTTAATGAAGTGATCCACTGATATACCAATAATATTCTGGTTTAAGTTATTTATTTTCTCATAAGAATTACAATAAAATTCACTTAAAAGAGAAAATACATGTTAGATTAACATAAAAATAAGTAAGAATAAGTTGCAAGTGTTTGAACGGACAAAATACATAGATTATATAATACATAGACAATTTTTGAATAGATTAGGTAAGTAGGAAAATAAACGACTATGACCACTCTTCCAAACAACTGATTTGAACGTGTAGGTAGGTACCTAGAATTTGTAACTAGATTTTATATCCGAGGTAGGTATTTATGAAAACTTTTACGTGTATTATAAGTAGGTACCATGTAATAATTGATGTAGGTAATATAGTTTCGATCGAGTCTTGGATACCAATAAATAGTGCGTGTAAATATAAGTATTTTCCGGTGGGATCGTTAACTTAGATGATGATTTTTTTAATGAATGTAATTTTGTGTGACTGTAGGTACAACTATGTATACTAAGTGATTGGTAATTATATCTAATAATATATGCACAATGTGATATGCAGCTGTTTAGCTATAAGTTTCAATTTAGTACCTAAGTTTGTTTCTTCTATGCTAATGTAGGTTCTAAATAAATAGTAGTTGTAATATTGTTATATTACTAGTTAAAGCCTAATTTGTGTACGAAATGTAGTTCTTAGTAAATACATATGTATTAGTCTGCAAAACAAAGAACATTCTATCTCCTGCGCAGTAAGAATTGATCCATCGATCCTCGGCGACAGCGACAATTAGCATCGGAAGTTGAAACAGGGAAGTTGATACAAAGCCTCCCTCATACAATGAAACCGACTTTCTACCGCATGTAAGGGCGCTTTGACACGGATAGTGTGATAGATGACTTATGACCTACTTATACCATACAGTGTGAAAGTAAGGAAAGTAATATCATTCAGTATTCCTTAGATCAGGTATGAATATGCAATATATATGTGTCCATTAACGTTTGTTGGCCCTTCGTGATTAGGTTTATGTTAAGGCGTTTTAGGCCCCATTGACCATCACGCCATATTGATGACATCCATTCGATGTCACGAGTCTGTCACTTCGTCGTTAGAAATGGCGATTTTTCATTGCTATAGCGAGCGCTTTAGCGTCAAAAATAGTTTAGCAACTTGTCTGATTACCTTCAAACTAAATCATCTGTGGATTTATCTCTATGTATCTCATTGTATTTCTGGTTACCTATATCTTCAAACAATGTTTCTGTAAAAAATGAAGCTTAAACTTAAATATACTAAATTGGCAACATTGGCCACATTCATTTGGATGTCATCCATTTGGCGTGATGGTGAATGGGGCCTATTAGCGAGCTATTGTAAAAAATATCAGAAAAATGTATCCTACGGGTCAATCCAAATTATAGACTATATGTAGGTCAAATTCCATCTTCGTCAATCTATTTCGTCAATTTATTTTGTCAATAGATACAGACTTACAAATACACATACTAAAAGTTCGTTGACTCTTGACAATATGTATGGAACAATTATTTTTTAAAACTCTGACACCAGGGCTAGTCCCCTGGCCTATACGAACTTATTATACAAGCTGTTGCCTTGAACTACAGGTGCCTATAATTTGACGTGTCATCTGAGCCACGGTAGCGCTCATTTGTAATAATTGCCACCCGTAGTCACCCATCCGAGGATTGACCATGCTGAACGTGGTTTAGATCGAAGATCACCAACGAACACCTAGCGAAACTACTTACGCTACAATAAGTAGAAAGTATTATAATAACTACCTACATAGTATACAGCAAAGTAGCTTCCCGCTGTCTGTCTGTTCCTATGTATGCTTATATCTTTAAAACTATGCAACGGATTTTGATGCGGTTTTTTTAATAGATAGAGTGATTCAAGAGAAATGTTTATATGTATAATACACCTGTGCGAAGCCGGGGCGAGTCGCTAGTATCTAGATAAAGGCTCTTCAACATCTTGCTGTGATGTAGAAGCACCCTTAACATTGTACGAAACTAACGATCACATTGACTGTGGCTGGTGACGGGGAAGGGAGGATGTAATATCATATCAGTGCCTGCCCTTTGTGCCAACTTATGATTACTTACGGACAAATACTTCGTAAGTGGAAAACTTTGCTTTTATGGCTATTTCATGACAAATTTTCACTTTTTTATCGATATTCTAGTGTGATATATTGTAGTTACAATTCTTTAGTTTTATTTTGGGGGTATTGATATTAGTAAACAATCAAAGAGAAGCAATTACCTCTGATTTCAACTATTGACTATGATATAGAATAATTAACGATGTAATCCTAACCTAAACTGATTCTAGGTATATTTTTTTATTTTATTCATTTCAAATCAGCATATAATTAGTGGTAGCTGTACATCGATCTCTATGGTCTTAAAATGGTCTTACTATGTATTTAGCTAATTTAGCCCACTGTTATAATTATTTCTGCATATTATTATTAGTTTGACTAGGTGTTTGTCAGCGATTACCGAAATTAAGCAACGATCCGCACGGTCAGTATTTGGATGGGTGACCGCGGGTGGCATTTTCCAACTGAGCGCTACCGTAGCTCGGATGACACGTTAAATTGTAGGTCCCGGTTGTTTTAACCGTTAAGCCATGACAGAGGCCTTCAGGCGGCCTAAAAACTCTGACACCAGGGCTAGCCACCCGGCCTATACGAACTTACTTTTTATTATGTACAGAAGCAATTATGAATATGTATTATGGATCAAATATTGTCGACGCTAAGGATAGAAGGCCAAGTTGTAGCTAACAAAACAAAGATAACGATTTAAGGGTTAAAATACGATATTTTTTAAGATGCTAGATGTTTCTTAAATTTTGATATTTCTTGGAAAAAATCTGAAGAATAATTTAAGACACGTCTGGATAAATTCAGTTTTCAGAGGAAACATCGTTTGGATAAGAGTGTATTTCTTGACACTTATCAGCTGTCCATACATTTTCTCGAAGGCTATTGAACATTTTGCATGGAATCGAAAAGATTTTTGGGCTTTCAGTGAGAATTCGTCCTTAATCTAGAGACACAGTAATTATGATTTATATCCACAAACATATATTTGTTAGGTACACATATTGTCTATGCTTAAAATAGAATTCATTTCTGCTAATCGATTGTGAAATAAACAGCTTCTGTATACTTAATTAATTTTGTGCTCTGAACCAGAGGAATTAAATTAATGAGCCAGTTTCATTATAACGAATTATTTCTGTTTTACAAAATGGAAGCGACAGTAAAAGGAAGGGTTATCTAAAAGTCCTTTGTAAATAATTATACAAACAAGGAGCTACGAACTTGTATAGGAACTTGGGTCAAGGTGACCAATTCGATTTGTTACATTCACTCGCCCTTATAACGGTCTAGTAGAGTTGAGAATGGTTCCATTTTATTCCTGATAAGGGTTACCATTCAAAAATCTAATAATTATTTTTTGTATATTTTGTACCCGTGTACAGAATCATTATCTTAATATATATAAATCTCGTGTCACAATGTTTGTCCTCAATGGACTCCTAAACCACTTAACCGATTATAATAAAATTCGCACACCATGTGCAGTTCGATCCAACTTGAGAGATAGGATAGTTTAAATCTTAAATTATAGTCGCAATTTTAATTTATTTAGCCACAGCAACGCGTGGCCGTGTCAGCTAGTATAGTATAAAACAAAGTCGCTTTCCGCTGTCTGTCCCCATGTATGCTTATATCTTTAAAACTACGCAACGGATTTTGATGCAGTTTGTTTTAATAGATAGAGTAATTCAAGAGAAAAATTTATATGTAGGTATAATACTTTTGTGCGAAACCGGGGCGCATCGCTAGAACGCAAATATTATGCACGGATCGATGTAGCATTTTTCACATTATTGTTGATTTATCAAAAATGGCTCAGCTGATTTCGATAAAATTTAAATGGAACCAATTTCGAAGTATACTCTTTCCAATAAAAAAATATTGAAATAGGACTACTATAAAAAAAGGTTATGCGTGGTTATACATTAAAAAAAATATACGCGTCGAATTGTATACCTCCTCCGGTGGTTCGTCGGTCAAAAAACAAGACTAATTTTAATGGTTTTTTTTTTTAAAAGATTTTTCTTAATTAGCATATCTTCAAATATCGCTCGGTTACCCCTGAAACCTGATCGAGTACATTGCTATAGGCCGAATCACAGTTTTTTACGATTGTGATGTCAGCTTGTAGCAACAATCCAGACTGAAGCTCTCTTAACAGCTGCACGAGGATGGAGGAGGAACCCAAGAAGTCAGATTCGGCTTATAGTAGTCACCAGTTCTAAGTCCGTAATAAAGTTTTATTCCTGAGATTTTCAAATCCCGAACAGAATACTTACCGAGAAGATATATATTATCCTACTAATATTATAAACGCGAAAGTTTGTGAGTTTGTGAGGATGGATGGATGTTTGTTACTCTTTCACGCAAAAACTACTGAACGGATTGAGATGAAATTTTGCAATAATATAGCTTATATATAAGAATAACACATAGGCTATAAATTATAATGATAATGCGCAAATGTTCCATAATATAACGATAAGTGTTAAGTAAGTAGGAAAAATGTTGTTATCTGCGAGCAAGAAGAAATGTCAAAAAACAACTGTCGAATCGAACATCCGTCAAATCGTTTTTTTTTTATTCTCCACCTCCTTTATTAAGGATGGTAAGGTAGGGCTTCGGGTTTGAAAGACGGAAAGTGAGATAGGTAGTCTACTGTTTATCCCGGATAAATAAAGGGTTCCCATGGGATAGCACAAAAATTAAAATATCATGCGGACGAAGCCGCGGGTAAAAACTAGTCTCAAATAAAATATATCTCGTATGAATTACAGTGTAATTTATTATTACACAATGTCTATCGTTTGCATTATGTTAGAGAGGTGGTACGGTTGGAGCTGCCGGTGACGTCATTACGTCCAGTGCGGTGTGCGGTTGGAGTGGGAGACATCGGCGGCGGGACGCTGCGTATTGACTTTGACTAGACTGAGATTGGACTTGAGATAGACGGCGGGGTTAAAAATTAGCACTAAATAATTTTGAGTAGAAATAAATAATATTCTTCTTATTTCTGTTATTTATTCAGTTAGAGCGCCATAGTATCAGCGTAATGTTTCAAATGTGCGGGTGAAGACCAATACGCCCCCGGCATCGCTCGATTTTTGCATTAAAAAATGAATATAAAATTGATATTACTACTTTTTCTTAAATTTTATGAATAAAAGCTATAGTTCAATTCATGTGCATAAATAACAGATTCAAAAAACATTATAAACGTGTAGGAAAGTACCCAAAATGCAATAAACTTTCTTAGAAATCATGAATTGGTTCCAGAAAGCGGTATCTTCGCATTTAATTTCTATCGAGCGAAGTTTTTTGAATTGTGTTTTGAGTTATTGAATCCCCTACATATAGTCTTATCTTTCTGAGCGTCTGGTGGACGCGACGCGTGACTAAAATGCTGTTTATTTGGCTCAACGTATAAGCATTGCCATTCAGCGTGGCAATTCTGCCAGCATGCTGGGCACGCTGCCAACTGGCAGTGGGCTTGAGCACTTGGATTATCTTTAGACCTTCAAGGGTCTGTGGATGATCCAATTGCTTTCTATGTAGTAGTAGTGTAGTATTGTCATTAAAAAAAAAGTTTTGAGAATATTGTATTTGTATTTTATTTTTATTCGACAACTTCAAGGTTTGATGGAGAAAAGTCAGTTTAACTAGGGCTCTATACAGGTATTTTGAGATTGGATGGCGGCTTGATTCCACGCCTAGTAGACTTATTTTCTTAAAATATTACACTTAGAAGGCGCGCTGTGACGTCAACTGAAACCGTCTTACCAGTCAGCAGAACCGGTGGCATTTCCATACAAAACCAAGTACCTATAGGTATACTTACAACATTTGAGAAACGCTGCGTCTATGCGGTAATTGTGCGGTCGGGAAACTAACACGATTATAAGTGTCACGGGAGCGCTTCCAATCTTCCGGGGTCCGCCAGGGTTGTCATTAGTAATAGAATATGAAAGGTCTTTCAATGGCTACTGACTTACCTAATAGGTCGAAGGAACTAGAACAACCACATTTAAGGTATTACAATAGAGATTGTACCTAAACGTAATTCAATGTGAGTGGTTGATCGGTAGGTGGGTTTTGTAGGTAGGTACTCGTATTTATTTTGGCAGTAACTACATTACATGATATTTTGATAGGCAACGAAACCTTGACTGAGTCGAAGCTGCAAAGTCTTGAGCATCGACGTAGGGTGGCGTGTCTGTCTGCCTACTATCGGATACACTTCGGTGAGTGCGCCCAGGAGTTGCACGATCTGGTCCCACCTGCCCCTTTCTTCTATCGTACGGCTAGACAGACGCGACCAAAGTGCCACCCTTTTATGGTGGACATCCCACGCGTAAGAACAAAGCGTTTTGAGTCCACATTCCTCATACGAACTGCCAGAATGTGGAACGCTTTGCCTAAGTCTGTCTTTCCGTTAAAGTACAATGTAGGTGTCTTCAAATCTCGAGTAAATAGGTATTTTCTAGGTAAGCGTGCTACATCCTAGACCGCATATCTGCTTTACATCAGGCAGTGTGTAGTCAAACGCAAACCTATTTGAAATAAAAAAAAAAAAAAAAAAAAAAAAATTTTTTACTACTCGCTGACACAGCGAATTTCGTTTCATGCAATATCTTTATAAGTTACAACTCGGTAACCTTCTTTGGCTCATGTACAACAACTTAGCTAAAGATCATCAAATGATCAAATGCATAGTTTACGACTCTATAAAGTACATACAGACAAACATTCATTTTTATATATAGAAGAGAACGAACTGAGGTCACATTTTTTAACGTAAGTTGAGTTGTATATTTTTAGTACCTAAGTACTTATTTTTCGGTCGTCGACAATTTTTCACTAAAGGGATATCTCCGAAAAACGAGAGGGTCACGAGGACTATTAGTCGGAAAACTTTTGGTATAAATGATATTGAAACAACTCATAAAAGTTTAACACTTAGATATTAAAAAAAACACTTATATTACTTACTCACGGTAAAATAGACTATAATGTGCTTTTTATCATCATGAATAGCAGATCCCGCTGAGTAGGTTTTTAAATCCTTAGTTTCAAGTAAAATCTTCATCGGTTATCTAACCTTTTTTCTGAGAAAATTGCCTGTTCTTTTTTCAGAAGAAACTTCAATGAAATGGGAAACAAAAGAGCTTTTCGAGGTGAAAACAATCAGCGTTACTGGATCAAAATGCGTGGGGGTACTGCGACTTAGTATGTTTACTCTTCGTTTACCTACTCTTATTCTAAGTATATTTGGTTACTTTTGGTAAGCTTTTGGTAAGAACATGGGTTTGATGCTAACAGTGAACTTAACTAACTTAACTTAGCTATGCCAAACGAATTCTAAATTTGGTCTCGGCAAAAAGCCCTGAATGGTTAAAACCTTTTTCTATTACTTAAAATTCCCTTTCTGTCACTATCACTGCAAATGGTCTGATTATTGCAGATCTTGCAGTGCGCTGCCGTTTGCAGGGAATAAAGTGCAGACTCCAGCAAAGGGGGTTAAGCAAAGCGTGTTAGTACCTAAGCCCATTGAAAAAATGCACCTAGTTCATCTGATTCTAGCACAAAATAAAGGCTCAACCAGCTCTCGATTGTTTTGTTCGTTACGAGTGTCATTTAAATGTAGAGTGGATTCACGGACTAAAATGCAATAAAGATCGATACACGGTATCTTTGCATTCAATCATTCGCTCTATACTAATAAAATCCATTGCCACTGTATAAATCAGATTCCTCGTATTTGAGGCTCGAATATCACTGACTCTCTTTCGGCTTGAAACAAAAGGTAAGGGACGGCAGATATCCTGTAGAAGACGACACCGGTGTGTGGCCACATTATCGTAGAAGGCGGTTAAGCCAATGTAAGTCCGAAGTGCCCAATTGCTTGCAGTTCCCTTTCCTCTGAAGATCTCGGAGCTCTTAAGATTGCGCGTAAGAGAAGGCCATCAAGGGTTTTAGTGAGTACAATTCCTCATAACCCAGCTGCACCCCAAAACAGTCGGGTATCTTGCGAAGAATAACCAACCGTTAAAATATCAGATCAGTAGTTTTGGAGAAAAACGGCAACATAGGTTTGCACAAATATACTCTCTCCCCAAACACATATTCCGCCTCCGTTCCGTCGTGGGTAAAAAAGAAGGGACGACAGATATTGGCGGTAAGCTTGTAGCTTCGTACAACCTCGCGTACTTTGATGGAGTCTGGTCCTGATTCCTAGTGATGGTAACTCGTCTAGACACGGTCTCGTCAGAAGTCTAGAAGTCTAGACTTGGGCGGTAGGCCACGGAGCCAGGCGTCATTTAGGAAGTCGGTATGCTATTTTGCACCGAAGCAGTCAGCAGATTTATCACTTTCAATGTGTCTGCGATGCATTGCGGAATTTACAGAAGATTGCATTTTTCATTAAGTTTAATGAAACGGATTTCAGTAAGGATGAGTATTTCTAATTAGAAGAAATCCTTGCACTCCTACGAGTATCTGCATACTGAGTAATTTAATCCACGCTTGAGCTGTCTATTAAAGTT
The DNA here is from genome assembly GCA_949316475.1 of Hypomecis punctinalis. Classification (NCBI taxonomy): domain Eukaryota; kingdom Metazoa; phylum Arthropoda; class Insecta; order Lepidoptera; family Geometridae; genus Hypomecis; species Hypomecis punctinalis. The sequence continues at coordinate 13,656,236 of OX438813.1, forward strand.
TTTCTTCGACAATGCTGCATAAAATTACATAGAATGTGGTTAAAGTATGTTTTAAAAATGAAAAGCTGTATACTCTGAGGCTGTATAGCCTTTAGGGTATTTATAGCCTTTAGGGTATTTTTCTAAACAACGGTGATGTCGACGGATGTATTCTAGGATGTCATTGTACTCAACATTATGGCTAATTTAATACAATGAGACCAACGTTGAATGGTAAAATGAGTAGCTGTTCTGGTTCGTAGAAAGTCGATGAACTGTTTGTATGAAAAAGTTGGTTTTTTGTGGCATGTATTGCAAACATAGTAAAAATTTGTCACAATGATGAGCGCAATAAACCGGTAGAAATAAATCTGTGACTCGAAGACGCCCCGCATACTTACATCTTAAGTTCAACACTCCATAATCTATTGGTTGGGTATAACGAGACAAGGAAACATAAGTTTTCTTCGGGTTTCTGGGATAGGCATCAACCATAAACGATATCGCAAATTGGTGATCTATTCTGTGTGATGGTAAAAAAAAAACTAGATCTTGAATCCTTGGCCAAGTCGAGAAAGGTTTATAAATTGTACCAGGATACTGAGCACATTGCACACTTAAAACATAATTATCTATTTTTACTACACTCTAAAAACTTCCGGTCTATGTTCTTCGATATAAAGTTGAAATCTAAAAGGTAGATAGTTGAAGTTGATTCAATATTTGTCAGCTTTCCTAACTAATATTTATTATAATACAATGAGACCAACGTTGAATGGTAAAATGAGTAGCTGTTCTGGTTCGTAGAAAGTCGATGAACTGTTTGTATGAAAAAGTTGGTTTTTTGTGGCATGTATTGCAAACATAGTAAAAATTTGTCACAATGATGAGCGCAATAAACCGGTAGAAATAAATCTGTGACTCGAAGACGCCCCGCATACTTACATCTTAAGTTCAACACTCCATAATCTATTGGTTGGGTATAACGAGACAAGGAAACATAAGTTTTCTTCGGGTTTCTGGGATAGGCATCAACCATAAACGATATCGCAAATTGGTGATCTATTCTGTGTGATGGTAAAAAAAAAACTAGATCTTGAATCCTTGGCCAAGTCGAGAAAGGTTTATAAATTGTACCAGGATACTGAGCACATTGCACACTTAAAACATAATTATCTATTTTTACTACACTCTAAAAACTTCCGGTCTATGTTCTTCGATATAAAGTTGAAATCTAAAAGGTAGATAGTTGAAGTTGATTCAATATTTGTCAGCTTTCCTAACTAATATTTATTATAAATTCTATCCTGGTTTCCTGAATTCCTGATCCATGTCAAGATCGCAAGATCGCGCAGGTTTATTGGTTACCTACCCCTAGAGATCACCTATGCCCAGCAGTTGGATGGATAGATTGTAAATCCGAAAGTGTCTGTATTGGTTTGTTTGTTACTCCTTCATGCAACAACAGAGTGAGGGCTCGACTTGAGATTTTGCGTAAATAATAGGTACCAGTTAAAAATCATTCATATAATATCTACTTTTTATTTTGTAATATAAATGATTTATATGTGTAGCACAAAAATCAAAATGCATGCAGACGAAGTCGCGTGCAAAAGCTGACTGAATACTGACAAAAATATTATTAGGGGAGAGGAAGGTAAAACGGACCCTGTGGGCAAGAAAGGTTACTTTTTGTGGGGCTTGATGTTAAATTTGCATTTTCCAATTAGTTTGGTTTTTAGAAAATAGTTTGGTTTGGTTATGTGTTCTGGTTGACTCATACTTGGTTAATAGATAAATCATAATATGTAGACTGACATATTATGATTTATCTGTATCCCTTCAGCTGTCCCAGCGCTTTACGGCAAAAACGCTATCTTGTCCAGCCACGCGCGATTTTTTTTTAATTTCCGCCGCTACCTTCTAAAATCACGATTTCTCGTAATTTTTGTATGAATAGTCCCAATAAACTTTACATCATAGGAATTGTCTTGAATTCAGCTATTAGAATCTATTTATAGAATGTGTAAATTTTATTTCACGTTATCTTTAGGAAAGTAGGAAGTTGAAAAAAAAATCTCCTCTCTCAAAAATTTGAATTTTTTGCAAAATACCTCAATAATCTATTGCCAATGCATTAAAAGTATAAATAACTTACCCTCCCCTTACCCTTCCATCATTTAATTAGAAAAATGGGCACCAAAGCCACTTTCGCACCAACAAATTGACCATTTTTATCACAAATGCAGACGGTTGGAAAACTCCGATGCGCGTCCGAGCACGTGTGACGACTTGTCGGCGAAATTAGACGAGGTCGAAGTAGGAATCGAATAAAAAGTCACGACACTATATTCTTCTCTGTTTTTCCTATTACTAATTGGTATAAGTTAAAACGTGACAGCACAATAGGCAGACGTCCAAAAAATTGCTAAAGAAAAAACGGGCGATTAACCAGATTCTGGCGGCTGGGCGAAATGGGACAAATTGTTCGTCACCAGAATCTGGTGACTGGACAGTTGAAGGGATAAACCAAGTATGCTGGCTATACCTCTACTCATAACTTTATAATTTCTTCAATTTTTATTTATTTATTGTAGTTTATAGCAAAACTGACCTGAAGGAAATGAAGGAAAACGAAACAATAATACAGATAAAAAGAAAATCAGGAAATAAGGAAGTAAAAATAGACTAAAATGTCAAACAGGAAACCACAAGCCGGAAATCTGACATAAAAAGATTAAAATTAGAAAAATATGATAAAAATTCAATAAAAATCTCATAAAAATGGTGTAATGTTCTCATTTGTTTCATCAAGATGATAAGTCCGTTTCCCCTTCATGGCTGGTCCGTTTTACTTTAATGATGAAGGCAAAACATACTTTTTGAAGGTTTCAGAAATCATTTTATACTTATCTTCATTGTCCATAACTTTATTAAAAATCTGATTTACACGTTAAAAATAAAAAAAAACAATGCCGATTAATTTAAACTTTCAAGAAGTTTAATAACATTAATAGTTTCTTTTCTATACCTGTTTACAATTTAGTGGTCCATTTTGCCTTCCGTTCCTATTAGAAACTGCTACGTAATTCTGCCCACTCGATACGCGTACAACATTTAAAATTAGATTATGAAATTAATTCCGTTCACGGAAAACTTTTTGAAGTAGGCACGCGAATGTGTAGGAGTTACAGGACCTCTTTCGAACTTCTGAGTATAAAATTATATAGGAATGCCAAAAGTTGTTCACGTAAACGTGTTTTTGATCCAACTTGTGCTTATTATGGGTTTTCGAAGAGGCTAAAGAAAACATGGTCACAGAAGCGGCATCTGCCCAGCGGCCTAGCACTATTTCCATCGAACAATTTAAGTTAACGCCACACAATACCACGTATGCGATAGCCAAATAAATGGATTCTAATTAATGATTATGATTGGTGATTGGTTCACTTGGTATTCATGAAAATCACGTGCATTTTTCCGTAACTATTTCAACAGAGATTCAGCTAGCCTAAAATAACTTTACAGAATGTTTATTACAGAAACATTAATTTTAAAGGATTATTATATTTTTGCCAAAAATTCCTATGATAGATTACAAAAAGAGAAATTGGGTTTAAATCATGCTAAAATAAAATCTTACTTGATTTTCATCGCGTTTTTTATTCTTGTACATTTCCTGACTTCCTACGCTATGTTTTGGTTTAACTGAAGACCTGAAAAGTGGGTGTAACTTTCCAAACTTATGCGGGGACTTCCGGGTTATTGGGATAACGTATCCACAAATATTATGATAAGGGCCGTGGTGGTCTAGTGGGAAAACTCTCGCCTTACAAGCGCAAGACGTGGGATGGGATTAAACAAACAAACTATAACACTTTATTAGACAACCACATTAAATAAAAAACAAATTACAGGGACAAAACAATATAATTTATAGATTTCTAACTGCCCAATCAAACCCAACCTCACACCAATGAGTTCTTTGAAATTTACGTACGGATTTACATACGATGGCTTTTCGGTGAACGAAAAATCGTGAGGAAAGCTGCATACCTCCATAGAAGAAATTGGACGGCGTATGTTAATCCACTAATTTGCAATGGGCCAGTGTGGTGGATACGACCCTATTGGGTATACTGGATGGGCCTATGTTCAGCAGTGGACTGCTAAAAGGCCGGTTTAGTATAAATATTACAAAACTGAAGTGATCACCGATTTTTATCCGACTTCCCGATTCTATAAGCGTATCTGTGAACAAATATCTATGGGCTAAAATATAACAATGCACGCCTACGTTGAAGGTTAAGGCGTAACAACACGGCTTTGAGCCCATTTCCCAAGGAAATTAACTCAAGTTCTCTAAATCCGACAAAGCCACAGATCCGTAGATTACCCGAAGATGTGCGGTTCGTTTGTTCTCATTTCACGTTATTTGCACACAACATCTACGCACAACTATTTTCTTGGTCTTCGCACTAATAAAATTAGGCATATATACCTACCGCGTAACTATCTAAACTTCTAAATGGCAGTTGGATTATTCAGTTCTTTCAAGTCTGTGATAGTTTTGAATAGTTCGAATAGTTCGAATAGCTCAAATGCTCAAGCTACGTTAAAGCCGAATCATAATTTTTGGCGGTTGTGATGTTGCTACAAGCTGCGCTAAACCCAATTCTGACTGATGCTCACCTAACAGCTACACTTGGGTTGGGTTTCGCGCAGATTGTAGCTAACTTCAAGATATTTGATTTAGAAAAAGTATCGTAAGCATTTTAACAGTATCAAATTTCCGTTTGTAAGATTTTTTTTCCGTGGTCCTACCAAGCACTCTGGTAGGACAACGGGCAAAAATTTCGTGCTCGTGGTCCTACTAATATTGCAGTGACATATTTTCAGGGTTTTAGCCCCATTTTGCCCGTAATATTGATCTTGAAGTCAAAGAAACTCAAATATGTTAACATTTACTTACTTTTTTTTAGTTTCTAAAATGACAGACGTCAAAGTTACAACTGTCATAGCGACATCTGTCATATTTTAGAATTTATACTAGAATCGCATGACAGGTGTCAAAGTGACAGCTGTCAAACTTAAAAGTGAATCATCCCCGTAACTAACGATGCTAGACCATTGCTGTCTTGAGACAAGTGATAGAGCTCAACGAGATTTACATTTAGGATGACAGAGTAAGAATTCCAGAATATGACAGCTGTCACTTTGACACCTAACATGCAATTCTAGTATGGATTCTAGAATATGACCTGATGTCACTTTGACACCTGTCATGCAACTAGTATGAATTTTGGAACTAGACAGATGTCGCTATGACAGCTGTCACTTTGGCGTCCGTCATTTTTGAAACTAAAAATGATGTAAGTATATGTTAATACATTTGATTTTCTTTGACTTCAAGATCAATATTACGGGAAAAATGGGGCTAAAATCCTGAAAATATGTCGCTGTAATATTAATAGGGCACGAAATTTTTGCCCGTAGTCCTACCAAAGTGCTTGGTAGTACCACGGGAAAAAAATTGCCCGTGGTACTACTAGTAGGTACATCTGGTAGGACCACGGGCAACAAACAAAAATTTCTTACAAAAAATGTGCAAGTAAAATTTAAGTATTTGCTAAATCTAGAGCTATGCAAATTTATATGTCATAGGCACTCTAATTAGGTACCTACAATATCATTGTACTATGTGTCAGACAAAAAATGCTGCCAGAACATTTGTAGACTTATTAGTAAGTTCGTATAGGTCGGCTGGCTAGCCCTGGTGTCAGAGTTTTGAAGCCGCTTGAAGGTCTCTGACACGGCTAAACGGTTAAAACAACCGGAACCTACAATGTAACGTGCCATCCGAGCCACGGTAGCGCTCAAATAAGACCGTACTAAAAGTTGCTTAACTTGTGATCGCTGACAAACACCTAGTCAAATTAACTAACTTTGTAGACTCATTAAAATAAATTATTTAATTACGTTTTTTATTAATATTATATTAAATTACATAACAAGCTATACCTTTTTAGCTATTGTAGAGACACATCGAGGAAATAGAATACTACTCTTAAAAAGTCCCCGGTCAATGAACCCGAGTTAAGTTTGTCCTGTACTCAGTCATTGCAAAGAAAATATAATAATACTACGTCACAGTCTCGGTTTGTTTAGTATTGTACTACAAGTAGGTACAAGGCTAAGTCACCGATGTAGAGTCAGTCAATTGCTGCTTCGTGACATCCGCCATGTAACCACGTGTTGTGTGAATGACTTGTTACATAAACTCGAGAAACACAATAGAATAAATAGCTAGGAACATGGAACATAATGAATGATTTTGAATGTTCAATGAACTATCGCTTTGAAATGTAGTAGAATACTTTCTAATTTTTTCGTTCACATTATACATATTTTGTAATTCTCTCCCTCGCATTTCTTCAAATTACGCATTTGTCACTCACTCATAAAAATATTTATTTATTTATTTAATTTCCTCATCATACTTACAGCAACGCCAAAGCGCATGACGAGTCATTAGGTATTTTACAATAATCATTTAGTACAGAGATATTATACATGTCAAAATAATCTAAATAAATGTCACAAAGAATAAAAAGGCAAAAATGGACACAAATAAACCAAAAACGGTCAAACTAATGTCAGTAACGTTAATACAGTAATAATTAATTAAAACTTAAATAATGCATACAAATTCTTACATATGAGTTATATTTTATGTCAAAGATATCTAGATCAGAGTGGTGAGCAAGAAAGCCGTTAATCAGAGAGATAGCTTGGGCCGTAGGAGCGTGCTGAGACGTGCACGTGCGCGAGCGCGGGGTATATGTGCAAGTCAGTCGCTAGTTTGCTGTTTATTATCTCAACATTTTCTCTTTAATTGTAAATCTAAAATAGTCGCCTAAATGTAAACAATTGTTCTTCTTCTTCTTTTGGTTGGCGTCGCATTGTTGTGCATTTGCCAGTGTCAAGTAGTGTTAAGTTTTAATAATTTTTGATATTTTATCAAAATAGTCACTATCGTAGTCACGTAATAGTCCAATAAAGTCACGGTCAAGTCCAAACATAGTCCACGTCATACCTCAGTAAAGCAGTGGATACTTTACTAGAGGCGTCTATGGAGTTTTGGTGACAACACGGAACGACCTGATACGTCACATTACATCACTTGCCTACACTCATGCACGTAAATCAGCTCATTATCAACGAAATACCACAACTTTTCACTAATTATCACTGATAAAACACAAGTTTAACAAAATAATACAATGAGGCGACATGACTTTTCCGCGTTCCCGCCAAAACTCTTAAATAGACAATTGTTGTAGACTGGATACTTGCTTAGAGATTATTGAGAAAATCAAATACTAGGTACTTAATAAAAAGTGTCCAGTCAATGAACTCGAGTTTAGTTCGTCCTGTTCTCGGTCAAAATAGATAACGTCTAGGTGACGAGGCTCAGTCACCGGTCTAGTGTCATTCAATCGGATCGTTTCGTGACGCCCGTTACGTACGAGTAGGTACCTAGTTGTTGTCTGAATGACTTGTTACATAAACACGGGAAATACTGTAGAATAACATATTCGATACGAACATAAAACATAGCCGCGTTCTGAGTGTGGTTTGTTAAATGAATTGAATGTTTAATGAATCAACCCTTTGTAACGTAGCAAAGTATCTGCAAATTGAAATTTATTTTTGTCCTTTACCTTATTTTGTAATTAAGATTTGTCATTCGTACTTTTTCCAAATTAGGTATTAGTTTTTCAGTCATTCAGCGACGAACATGGAATAATGACCAATTTACTTGCTAATTTGTTATTTGTCAATACAGGCCAAAATGATAATCATACAAAATAGCATGATCGACTTCAACCGTGTACAGAATTCGTGAAAGTATACATGAATCGGATGTATGTGTCGGATCGATGTAGCAATTTGTTGATTTATCAAAAATGGCTCAGCTGATTTCGGTAAAACTTCAATGGGACCAACTTCAAAGTATACCCTTTCCAGTAAAAAAAATAATTATTGAAATCGTAACCTCGTAACCCTGTAAAAAATCGTACACATGTAAAAAGTTATGCGTGGTTTTATATAAAAAAACTGGACAAGTACGAGTCAGGCTCGCACATCGAGGGTTCCGTACAAATCCAGAAAATTTCACAAAATTGGGAAGTAAGTTGTTAAAATCTCCATACTGTAACCATCGACAAAAAAGTTTTTTTTTTTCACTTTTCTCGTAATACATCGAAAATTGCACATTGTTAAAATAATTAAAAACCTGTTTTAGCATGTGCTAATAAAGATCTTTTATATGATACCTTACAGGATACAATTTACTCACTTTGAATTTAAAACCCATATTTTGTGAATTTTGATGCCCTATTTTTTGTGATTTAAATAAAAATGTACAATTTTAAGATTTATCCCTATATGTGTATTCTGAGACAATGCTTCTTGCCAAATTTCATAGTTCTATGTCAACGGGAAGTACCCTGTAGGTTTTGATTTTTGTGAGTGTCGAAATATGCGGTTTTTTTACGACATAAACGGCTCTAACTTTTTGAAACGATAACTGAGAAGTTTTTCTTTTACGCAACTGCAAGGGACCTTAGATATACGTATACAGTTTAAATTTCAACTCGATGTCTTAACGCTTTCCCGAGATAAAGAGTCTTGAGAGACACACAGACGGACAAGAAAGTGATCCTATATGGGTTCCGTTTTTTCCGTTTGAGGTACGGAACCCTAAAAATACACGCGTCGACTTGAGTACTTACCTATCTCCTCCGTTTTTTCGTCGGTCAAAAATATAATAATATTTTCGTATTCAGCACGGTGTAGCACTTAAGCAACGAAAAGCCTTACTTTTACTATATGAGATCAAAGTTTATGATTCTTTGCAATTTCGCACCATAGTAAACATTGCTCACAATTATCTGCCTTAATAATACACCTTTTAAATATGTGGATCTTGCAAAGCCCGCTCTTTGTATCTAAAATTGCATTAAAATTCACTGCTTCTTATTTTTCAGCTCTATGTTTCCCAGTCGCAATTTTGCTTCAGCAAGTTGCAACAAAAGAGAGCTTTGTGTCCCAAAAAATATTTTTTCGTTTTTTGCGGTATCCCATAAATATTATCTTTATCACAGTTGACTTTGTTTCTAGTTTTGAACTGCAGTAAAATGTAACGACTTGGCGGCGGGCCTGCCGTAGAAAATGTACTGAAAACTCTGAACGGGTTCAAAAGTTAAATCAAGAGTGAATCATACAAATCGGCCCATGCACGCGTTTGGTCTGTATAATGCTTCAAAGGAACATACATAAATAGGCTGATAAACACATTACATGCATATAAGTGTAGCTCTGAGCGAAATGGGGAGGGGATGGCTGCGTTTGGGTTTAGTATGGCGGTCACCATGCGCAGCCATCCCCTCCACACTACCCTCAGCGCTAGACTTACGTGCCGCTACCTGTGCCACTCCTTTGTCGCGCCAGAGGCGAATTAAACATTGAGAGCGCCCTAGGCAAGCATCTCATTCCCCCTGTATTAAAAATAACTCGTACTATAGTTTGACCAAAACCGCTATGCCGCATCTTAGGAAAACATGCTAGTCAAGCATGCGACCACGAATAGCCACGAAAAGAACTCATTTCAACGTGTGAAAAAGGGGCAGATATATACTATCCCATAACGCTGTCTCGTTCTGACACTACGCACGAAATAATTCGTGGCGTGCATACTAGCCCGGCAGCCGGGAGATGAGAAGGAAAAAAGAACATGAGTTTAAGATTTACAATATCTTACGATTTCAGTTTACAATATATTGAAGCTTTAAGGTTCGACCGGCATGCAAACCCCAAAATTATGTGTAAATAGGTGGCTTACTTACGGGGGCAATTAATTTTATGCTGTATTCTATTTATTTCTTTATTTTTACAATTCCTCAAGCCCCTTTGCACCCCTAGGCACATGCCTACTTTGCCTTTAGGATAATACGCCACTGCGTCGCGCTGTTGGGTAAAAACCAAGCGGATATTTAGCATAGCCGACGATACGACGAATCTTTGAGTTAATAAGTATATACTTTTTATTTAAAAAAAATGCTTTTGGGTAAGCTGTTACATTTAATTGGGATCTCCAAAACGCATTTTTAATACTAAAACTCAAGTTCAAACATCTGTAAAAATATCTTACATTTAACCTTAGAGTTTACTCTTGTCAAGTACTTACTATGTTTGGAGTTAGGTATATCTACCTACACCTTGCTTCGTCAGCGTGTTGAAATTAACTGGCATAGTAACACTCCCCCGACCCGCTAACCATTTATAATTAAATTTCTACTTCTACGAAGTAAAATTTGAGCGATTATATTGTAACGCTCGCATATCCTACTAATATTATAAACGCGAAAGTTTGTGAGGATGGATGGATGGATGGATGGATGGATGGATGTATGGATGTTTGTTACTCTTTCACGCAAAAACTACTGAACGGATTGAGATGAAACTTTGCAATAATATAGCTTATATATCAGAATAATACATAGGCTATAAATTATAAAAAAAAAATATCATGCGGGCGAAGCCGCGGGTAAAAACTTGTTCTTACATATTTCCATAGAAACTGAAGGATGAAACTCGCTAGTGAGCTTGGTATCTATATTATACGCATGGTTACATTTTAGGGTCCTGTGCTTTGATAGAAATATACGATCCGTTGTAGAATCAACGTCTTATTAGTCTTAGCTAATTCGCACCAAATTTACAAAGTGTATTTGGCATCAATATGGAATCAAAAAAATGCCAAGTCGATGGTATTTGGTTCATAGAAATTATACGACTCTGAGCCAGAAAGTTAGAAAACAAGGGAAAAATAATTGTTCAGTTAGTAACTAGTTGTTTAGTTGTGGGAAGCAGAGCTTTTACGAAGGACAAAAGCTCATAATATAGTAGGTACGCAATGATGATATGACTATGTGTCTATTTTTCGATATTTCGGGTTTGATCCACTGTATAAGTCGTTTACAGAAACACTCTGTATATCTATAATTTTTGTTCTTCTGAACCCTTCTCCATGCTGCTTCAACTTTCTTATCTAGTTTTTTGTTGGAAAATGTTTCGTTCCATTCTTATAAAAGGTAACCAGCAGAAAGTAGAAAGGCCAACTTACCCAATTTAGCCTTTCTAGCATAACAAAATGTCTCAGTCAGTCATCGTACTTTATTATTTCGTTTCATTCACTGGTTGTGTCATTGAGGAAATTGTAAATATTATAATTTATCTATTCAATTCTTGGAGAACACTCAGGGAATACCTACAACTCTTCAATTTTTTTATGTAAACAATAATATAGTTTAATAATTAATACCTACTTTTTCCTGCTTAATAGCTTTTGATTAATATTTAAGTAACACGTAAATTTATTAGGTTTAGTAAATAGTATTTACTAAATACCTATAACTTTTTTCGATAATATACCTAGTTGAATGATGTAAAAGCCTCCAAGGGAAATAAAACTTCTGACACCAGGCCTGACATTCATTTATTGTTTATTGTTCTGTACCAGGCTTTTTGATCGACGAAACTGAGGAGGTACTCAATTCGACGCGTATATTTTTTATGTATATTGTATAACCACACAGAACTTTTTACGTAGTGGTCCTATTTCGATAATTCTTTTTTATTGGAAAGAATATATTTCGAGATAGGTCCCAATTCAATTTTATTGAAATCGTCTGAGCCATTTTTGATAAACCAACAATAATGTGAACAATGTTACATCAATCCGTGCGAAATAAATACACGGTTGAAGTCGGACATGCTATTTTTTGCAAAAAATAATTGACAGAGCATAAGTGAGGACTGTATAAGAAAAAGGCTGTATATTTGTTCGACGATAACTCAAGTACCGCCCAACCGATCTCCATGAAATTTACCATGAACGTAGTTTGTATTTATAGAGTTTTAAGTTCGAATATGAGCATCTTCTGTTCAGTGGTTGCGAAGATACGAGGGCCGCGGTAAAAAGAGGCAAAACGGCGGATGACTATTTTCATTTCACCGAATGTAATCTTTATATATCTTTCAACATTTGCTCAACATTTTTTTTAAATCCCAGTAGATATTTATGATATAAAATAAGAATAGCGCGAGGTCCAAGTCCGGGGCGGACTATTAGCAATTAATAGTCCACTGCAGGACGTAGGACCCACGCAGGGTGATTAGGCCATATCCACCACGCTGGCCCAGTGCGGGTTGGTGGATGCACATACGCCATCGAATGTCTTCTACGGACGTATGCAGGTTGCCTCACGATGTCATCCTTCACCGAAAAGTCAGTGGTGTGAAATTCCGTACATAAATTCCAAAGAACTCATTTGCACGGGACCGGGGATTCGAACCCACGACCTCACGATTGTAAGGCGGGTGTCGCTACCTATTGACCACCACGGCTTATTATTTACCTATTAAGTATTCGTTTTTTTTTAGCATCAAGTAATTAGTATCGATATTTGGATGATCGTTGATAGGATAAATAATTTAATTTAACGTAAAAAGTAATATAATAATTAAGTTTAGCGTGCGCGAAACTCGCGAACCTATCAAATAATAAAAATACGTATAAATAAAACAAATAAAAATACTTAGTAATATTGAAGTAAAATTAGGCATTAACTTTCTGCTTCAATAAATGAAATGAAAATTTGAAATAAGCTGAAAAATGAAACGTTGAATGAATGTCGACGTAGTAAGCGAGTACGTCAACAGAAAAAATGTCAAATCGATGGAGTAGGTACATATTGAAAATGATAATCATGGTTTTCTTTTTGTCGTGATGTAAAAATAGGTAGGCCATAGGTAAATAAGAAGCTGTAGGTACGTTGTTTTCTTTAGGGATTTTCGTAACCTGAAATAACTCTCTAAAAAGTAGATACGAACAAACCCGTAGGCGAGCTACTACAAACAATCAAGTAGGAGTATGTTTAATGTCACTCTTAACACTTTAAAACGTTCCACAAAACATATACTCAGTGCAAATTTGTATTATCCTGCAAATAGTTCTAATTTTATAGCGTCTATAGGATTCGTGCAGACGCAATTATGTAAATCGTCGCAATGTCGTGTCAGTGCGAATGAATTTTCACCTATGAGTATGTGTTGAAGTTTCCACACGCTGTTATCTGAGCATTTAGCGCCATAGAGGCGAGTCCCGGCCCTCCAAATGTTCGCCGGCTTTCAGTCACCATCCAGAGACCGGTGCGGGAACACATCTCTACCACTCTCTAAGCCGAACTTTTCACAGTCTTCGCACAAATATAAAACTTGTGTCAATAATATTTAATGTGTTGATGTACTCTGAGTGATTCGCTAAATGTATTGCGATTTGTTTGCGTTCAAAGGTTTCCGGACTTAAAAAGTTTTTGAAGTGTTTACGTCGAGATGGTTCAGGGTGAGTGCAAACTTTTAATGAGTTAATTAGGAAGCTTGTGAGACGTTATGCCGGAGTTTATTTACTTAAAACTTATGTTGATGTGAGTAGAAGTGTTGTTTTGTTGCGCTTTGATTAGTCATTTAGAGCTGGTTCAGATTTTGCTTTACTTATCACTACATAGTATAAAACAAAGTCGCTTCCCGCGCTGTCTGTCCCTATGTATGCTTATATTTTTAAAACTACGCAACGGGTTCTGAGTTCTTTTTTTAAATATATAGAGTGATTCAAGAGGAAGGTATATATGTATACTAATGTTTATGTATGTTAAAGTTTTACTATTTAGTTTTACTAGTAGCGCTCGTAGCGTAGTTTGACTAGGTGATTGTCAGCGATCACCGAAATTAAGCAACGTTCCGCACGGTCAGTATTTGGATGGGTGACCGCGGGTGGCATTTTCCAACTGAGCGCTACCGTGGCTCGGATGACACGTTAAATTGTAGGTCCCGGTTGTTTTAACCGTTTAGCCATGTCAGAGGCCTTCAGGCGGCCTAAAAACTCTGACACCAGGGCTAGCCACCCGGCCTATACGAACTTACTTACTTACTATTTAGACAATAGATAAAAGACAAACCGTTATTACACAAAGACATCTTTATATATTAGAACTGAAACAAACCTCACAATACTACTATTAGTTTCGAGTAGCTTTCAGCATATTTTTTAAATTTATTGAGTGGTACTTGCAAAAATACATTTTAACACTATAAAACCTAAGTACTTCTAACATAAATTCTAATTCTATTCTTCGCACAAAGGTATAGATACTGTCTAAACTAGGTAATTCATTTGTACTTATTTTAAGAATTTTCACCATTGCCTTAGTTTTTTTACCTGTTTTCTACACTTTGATAGAATTTTTGCCGTTACATTCCAAAAATTAAAATATAGCATTAATAATTCAGTAGGTCTGTTATGCTAAGAATATTACATTCTCTTTGGTACGTGTTTCAAATATGTATGTCGTTATAATAAATAACATTACTTTAATATTAAATATATACAGGGTTATTCCTAATCAATTAGCATCCTTTTAGGGACTTATTCTGTACATCGAAACTAACAACTTTTGTTTAACGAAGTCGAAGTCAAATCTCAATAAAAAGTTGTTGTTCCATAGAAAAATATCGTTCATCCTCGACAAAATGTGTGCAACAGCTCCATACATTTTGGAATTAATTATATCTTTTTTGGTACAAAGCAGCTGCTTTTTTTGAGTTTTGACAAAAGTCGCAGAACAAGGTTTGTTAGTTTTGATGTAGGTACCTATAGAATAAGCCCCTAAAGGATGCTAATTGTTTAGGAATAACCCTGTATATCATTACAATGATATAGTAGCCGGCAAACAACTTGAACATTAAACCATAGCTACCTCTCTTTTGTTTTCTCTGCCAACGAAAGGGAGAGAGTGATATTTTTTTGTTCGGCTTACGTGCCGGGACCTATATAGCTATTTGAAATATTCATACACCTTTGATAAATTATTATCGAAGCGTAATTTCGTGAAATCGCTATGAAACCTAACTCATAATAAAATAATTCATAATAAAAAATAAGCATGGTACATTAGAATTCATGAAAATCCTAATATACTTATTTAATATTTTTCGTAATGTATTTTACCGAAGCTCCCAAGCTTTTCTCAAGGTTCCTTCCTTTTCATTTAAGGCTGCGCTAAGTTATTGCCATTTAAAGACCTTATACATTTCAGCTTTTAGAATAGAAAAGTTTAATATAAACAAAAAAAAATAGTAGGTAGTAGTAGCTATGGTAGGTAAGTTGAGATGGACTTTTATAATAGATGAGTTACCGTTTTTATTTACTTAATGTTATAGTAAAAATACTTATGGTAAATATTTAATTAATGAAGTGTACTTTAAATAAATATAATGTTTCTTTTTCTAGCTTAAATTATTTATTTTAATTATAACGAAAATTGTAATACATCAGAACATTACTTTAAATTCAATATTTTATTTTGTACTTTTAGTGGTTAGTAGTTTTGTGCAGTGTGGTGTTCCGTGTATTGTAGCTGTATTTTATATTATCTATTTTAAACAAAAAATATATAAGTAAAACATACTTAAATAAAAATAAATAAAATAGCCTTTCACATACTTTACAGTGCATAAATATAGTCTTACAACAAAATTCATAATTTCCAAATTCAATTCGCACAGAAGCTTACTATCAAAGGCAAATACACTCGAGCTTTCATACTTTTTATCAAACACCAATTAGTACCGGAAAGAAGAAAAAAACCTCGACCACACAGATTGTCTATGATTCGATTAAATCATTTCCGTGTAAACAATAAACATTTCATCGCCATCAGCTAATGTTCGTGGCATCGTAGCTCACGTTTATTGACCATAGACCACGATTGATGGGATGGCGTGCAAAAATAAATTCGTGAAAAAACAACGAAAAAACGCCGAGAAAGTTGCTTAGTTCTGTAAATTGGCCTTCTTCTAATTGGGCTAATTGAAGAGAAAATACTAGGTGTATTTTCTGCTTTTTCTTTTTTGTAGTTTCTTCTTATTTACGACATTTTTTTACAATGTTTGGCTTGTAGCTAAACGATGTAAATTGCAAAGACTTTTAAATAAATTGGTCATGATACAATTTGAAATGTGAATAGTATTTATAAGCGAAAGAGACTAGATCCTGTAACACAGGTGGAGCCTAATGCAGGGTCTAGGGTACCTATAAAATCCTAGTAATAATATATTTAAAAGAATAGCTATATATAAGATACTCGTATGCTTTAACTTTGCCATGAAAGTCCTGATTTAAACAATAAATAAGTGAAAGAGACTAAATCCTGCAACACAGGTACAGTCTAGTGCAGGGTCTAGGACATAACTGTTACTTACTTATGTAATTACTACTTGTATTATAATGTTGAGAAAATTGTTTAAAATAGTTTAGTTTAAAGAACACTTAAGTTAGGTTTTAAGGCAATATTATTACCAAACTGTAACATCATGTATACAAATCTACAAACATTATTAATTTATATAATTATACAGGCAAACGTCACATACAATAAGAAACATTTGGTGTACATTATAGCAAATAAATTCATAAATTCAAATGGTTGCCAAGCTACACGGTTCGTAACCAGGAAAACTCAATATTTATCATACATTAAAATAATTATATGATATTGGTACCTACCCCATAGTAAAACTTCTCACAGTGATGGCATGAATCAACCTTTTACAGCTTAGTACCCTTTAGTATTATAAAATAAATAACCGGACAAGTGCGAGTCAGGCTCGCACATCGAGGGTTCCGTACAAACACGTTGTTAACATAATTATAAACTTGTTTTAGCATGGCAAATGAAGTTCTTTATAATGATACTTCACTCACTTTGAATTTGATCGATTCAGGAAATGGATTTGAATGTTTGCAATATAACAACATCTCCGGAACACCTCGTACATCGACGGAGAAAGTTAATACCGCGGGCTAACTTGACGCCAACGCCATCTAGTTTCAATATGAGTAAATACTGAGATTTAAACTGTTGATTTAAGTTGTTTGATTTAATTTTATAACTTATTTGATTTGATTGCTATTAAGTTTGATGTTTTTTATATTTATACAATTATACATTTACATATAAATTTATATTTGAACATATTTTTAGTTTAGACAGAATTTTGAACCAATTTTTTGTGAATTTTGAGGCCCTATTTTTGTGATGTAAATAAAAATGTACAGTTTTCAGATTTAATCCTATATGTGTACTCTGAGACAATGCTTCTCGCCAAATTTCATAGTTCTATGTCAACGGGAAGTACCCTGTAGGTTTTGATTTTTGTGAGTGCAAAATATGCGGTTTTTACTACATAAACGGCTCTAACTTTTTTATACGGCAACTGAGAAGCTTTTCTTTTACACAACTGCAAGAATTTATAGGTTTACGTATAGTGTAAATTTCAACTCGATATCTTTACGCGTTCCTGAGATAAAGAGTCTTGACATACACACAGACGGACAGACGGACAACAAAGTGATCCTATAAGGGTTCTGTTTTTTCCGTTTGAGGTACGGAACCCAAAAAAAACCGGGCAAGTGCGAGTCGCACACCGAGGGTTCCGTACAAACCCTGGAAATTTCACAATATGTAAAATGTTGAAATTTCTATAGGGTAAATAAATTTTAAAAATCATCGAAAAAGCTTATTTGTTACTTTTCTCGTCATTCATCAAAAATTACACATCGTAAACCTGTTTTAGCATGTGCTAATAAAGCTTTTTCATATGATACCCCATATGATACGATTTACTCACTTTGAATTTTGTGCCTATATTTTTTGTATTTAGGCCCTATTTTTTGTGATTAAATTAAAATTGTGCAGTTTTCAGATTTATTCCTATATGTATCTTCTAAGACAATACTTCTTACCAAATTTCATAGTTCTAGGTCAACCGGAAGTACCCTGTAGGATTTGATTTCCTTGAGTGTCAAAATATGCGTTTTTTACGATATAAACGGCTCTAACATAATTCAATGGTAACTGAGAAGTTAGATTTTTTCGCAACTGTAAGAAACCATAGATATATACGTATATGGTTCAAATTTCAACTCGTTAACTTTACGCGTTCTTGAGATAAAAGGTCTTGACATACGAACAGACGGACAACAAAGTGATCCTATAAGAGTTCAATTTTTTCTTTTTGAGGTACGGAACCCTAAAAAATAACAAGCTTTATGCCAATGTCATCATTTCAGTAGAGCACATAATTTTATTGTACCCTAAACAGTATCTAACCTCGTCTCGTTTCGTTTAGGTCATACAACACGGTCATAAAATACCTAAGCACTAGTAAGAGACGCGCAAAGTGATCGTAAAAACGTTTCCTTTTCACCATTTGAGGACGTGAAAACAAAAATGTAGAACCACTTATACATTGCTCAATACTCGCTCATTTATTGCAATAAATATAAAATTCATTTTATACAGTTCTTAGGTTTACGTGGCCACTCCCCATGGAATAGATGTGGCAAAATATTGGGCCAACCAGCCTTATTGGAAATCCATGGAAGAGGCCTATGTCCAGCAGTGGACGTCCTACGGCTGGTGGATGGATGGATAGATGAAATATTTTGGGAGAATTTTTTTTAAATATTGTACATCAAGGACCCTCGATACAGCGAAGAATATTGGAATTGTTTCTTATTATGTTTTTTAAATTATCATTAACTTATTGGTGACCGTTTTGTGTGATGCATTTATAAACAAAATGTTTCTTTTTGTAGTTAATAAAATTTATCAAATAGATAAAAGATAATTTATGCGGTACGTTTTCGGCTAAAACACTTTATAAACGTTTAAAAAACTGATAATAGCATTAATACGTTGATGATTAATTATAGCGCATTCACCAATATCCAGGTATTGCAGTGAAAAAAAAGAATAAAACCGTCATAAAATATAGTATAATTCTTGTGTTAATAGGATTTTCCTGGCCAAGAAATAATAAAAATCAGAATAAAATGCTGTAGGCTGAAACATCCTTATGAGAGAAATTCGAAGATGTTTCGAATTAATAAGTTTAATATTAACATTAGGCCTTGTAGAGTCTAACGACTCTCCCCACTTCAACTGTAACTATAAAATGGCAGGATTGAAACTAAACTATGGTTACTGAGGGCATTTCTCGTAATAACAAAATGCGCATTTTATCTTGCTACACGTTTTTCCACTTACCTGGCGCTCTTTAAGTAATTTATAAGAAAACGTTTTTACATAAAGTCTTACAAAAGGATCATGTAACTTCTTTCTGACTTAGATACTTAGACAAAGAGATGTTCAGTTAGTTTCCTATAAAACTTTGAGTGTTATTAAAGCTAAATTTTGTGTAAAAACTTAGCTATACATAAAATCTTTGTTGTTTATGTACATTTGAAAATAAAATTATACCGGCAATTGATGGCAGCCACAGTTAATATATCTGTAGTCGCTTTTCCCCATTGATTTAATTTAGTGGAGTAAATTCTCCTATTTCCTAACTATTGGGTGTCCTTACTCCCTTTGGGATGGTCATTTTGACCCTTGTTTTAGAAACGAACAGAATAACAATAGCGACAAACTTAACATTAAAGAAATATAATAAGCATTACTGAAATACGTAATTCTAAAATATAATAGCAACTCTACTTAAATTGCTATTTAAAATGTTAGTATAGATGTAGGATTTTAAATAAAAACGGAACACTTTGGAACAGTTTTAGTGGCGGACGCGGAGTGAACGCTTGAAAATGTTGAACGTTTTAAAAATGCATCGCTAAGCTGAATGCGTGGGGAAATTATGCTATGAATAAAAATTACACTATTTTCACTTCGATTTGCTTGTGCAAGTGGTTACGTATATGTAAGTGCTCTAAATATCTACTTACTCTCGTAGAGAGATACATAAGCACTGAATAAATTACTTTGTTTAATATGTTCAATTCCCACCTAGGCAAAGTGTTGAACATAATATTTTTCTCTGTGTCTGTAAGTTGATATCTATATAAGTATGTATTTAAAAATAATCACAGTAACAAGATTATTTTTAGCAAAATGAGCATGAACGACTTCACCCGTGTACAGAATTCGCGAATATTTCGCAAGGATAGATGTAGCATTTTTCACATTATTGTTGATTAATCAAAAATGGCTCAGCCTAAATTCAATAAAATTTAAATGGGACCAATTTCGAAGTATACTCTTTCCAATAAAAAAAATATTGAAATCGGACCACTGTGAAAAAAGTTATGCGTAAAAAATTATACAAAAAAAATTAATTGTATACCTCCTCCGGTGGTTCGTCGGTCAAAAACAAAATAATCTCTGGTAACAGTGGTAACTATATCACAAGCTTTGCAAGGGTAGAGGCCGTTTGTAAGATATCCCATATTATTTATTTATTTTTATCTTGCGTAAGGACTGACTGTTGAGCTAGATACCAATACAGAGTTCATTAAAACTTCAGTGAAAGCTATTTAGAAATAGAACAATCTGTATCATTATTTCATCGGCATCGTATAAATCTGCTATTGAATGGGGACGCTGACTGCGTAATGGTAAATTAGCAAAATAAATACTGGATAATGTGGATCTTATAACTTCTAGAAACTGACGAGGTCACAAGAAATAATAGAACGTAGGCTATTTAGGCAGAAAATATCATTCAAAATACTTTAATATTAATGTTTTACAAACATCTTCCAACTCTTGCTCACTTCATAAAAACAGAACAGTGACTTTTAATATTTTGTACGTGAGCAAAGTCTAGGGTATGTGCCTCCCTATAGCTAATAAGTACTACGCCCACAGAGTTAGGGTGCGGCTAACTCAAACAAAACAACTTTTTCCGGGTGGCTATAGTGGATATGCAGGCTGATAATGTAATAGGAAAAGTCTCTGTGTCTGCCCGGTTGTCCTAAGGAGAGCGATACGCAATGACGCAACAGGATGCGATGGGATACAATGCAAAAATTTTAAACGTGGCTTTCTATTAGTAGTATCTATAGTTGTACGTTTCTTTGATTCCGAACCATCGACGTGGCATATTTTTACATTTAGCACAAGTTGAGATGCAAGTTTCTTCGTATAGCATCGTGTTTCAAGTTGTGTCACTTACAATCGTTTCGTTTACAAGCCCGTTGCCCTAGATCAGCGACAAATACGGAAGCGACTCGATGCCACAATATCAAAAGTTATATATTTATCTGCGCAAGTGGCTTACGTTACGAGGTAGTTAATGATTTGCGCGAGAGTAGAAATGCACAAGTCGTATCGCGTCCCGGATATCACCTAGAACAACCGGTCGCTTCGAATTACAGGAGTTCGCTCGATTCGCACGCGACGCGCTGTGCTTGATATATTCTACTCTCTCGAAACGACCGAACCGAAATATCTACAGAACTGTTTGTTAATTGAAAAGATTCTGAAAATTGTTTAGTTATCAGGGAAAATAACTAAAATACTTTTTAAAGATTCTCACTAGGAATAAGCAAGTATGAAAAAAGAACTCTTATTTTGAGTGTTTTTCATTTTAATTTCAATTTTTCTTTCAAATAAAAATGGAATTCTGTGGATGTTTTAGTCTTTTACTCGTGATCATAGTCAATACAGGCTGTTGCTTTCAAAAATTTTAACTTTTAGATGTAAAATATAGTCATAATTATATGTAACATGTACTATGAGCCCATTTCCAAAATAGTGTTAAAAAATAAAAACTTCATGAAGTTTTTAAAAGACAATGAACTTTTTATTTCTATTAGAACAGCCGATTTGAATCTGAGCTAATATATTTTTAAACGTTTCTACACTCAGAAGAAGAACATGTAGTAGATCAGAATAAACGATCACAAAATAAATAACTGTAAAATGGTCATTATAACATTGTAAAAGCGCGTCTGACCTCGCCGATTGTAAATTAATTCTACAAAGATCGCCAAAACAGGGAAAAAGTTCTAAGGAAAATTCTCAGAAAAAACGCAAGATGATCGGAAACCCTATCATTACGCATTTTTTCCAATTAACGAGATTTGTTTTGCTCTTTAAAATAACGCTACATTGAAATATTTTTTAAAATAACGAGATAACAAAACGGGTTTTTTAGAGTTCCTTACTCAGGTAAGGAACTCTAAAAAATCTAGAGTTCCTCACTCAGGTAAGGAACTCTGAAAAGATAAAAAGAAAGCGAAGACTATAGTTTCGGTCGCCGAATGTGACCGAAACTATAGTCGTTACGACTATCCCTACACGTGAGTTCAGTCCCGTTATATTTAGTATAAAATAAAAAGAAATATTAATTTTTCTATAATTTAGAAATCAATAATAACCTAAAAAATATCAGGGTCACATTAATGTACAACTATAGATACTACTATAGAAAATGGTTACGCATTTTGCAATAAATGATTGAGTATAGAAAAACTCTTGTTTTTTTATTTATTGCGAGTCATTTAGTTCTGTATATTTCCTGTCGGGCAACATTTTTTGTTTCTGAAACGCCTACCATATAAATGGCAAGGGAATCAGAAACTCATAGAGCTTCCCGTTGATTTAGAACCATGAGATTGAATAAAACTTGCAAGAAGCAACGTATAATATTCGTAGCACCAGTGAAGGAAGAACTTCGAAATCCGTAAAGTAGCTGTATCATCAAAAACACTTACAATGGTAACATTGAAACTAGATGGCGCTGCCGGGTCATAAACTGCGACTAAAGGAAAAACTCTTTCCTTTTTCCATGACCGCAACCCTTGAGAGTTTTGTTGTGAAATCATTACAGTAAATTTATATCATCAACGGAACCCAACCATCCCCGCGTGTTGAGTCGAAACCGTAAACGTACCTATTATGTACTATAGAGTGGACTGGGTGTTAGAATGAGATGGCATATTTACGCTATTGCTATAAAATTGAAATTATAAACTCAGCTTTGGGCGGCATTGAAAATCATCCGCCATATTGCTGAGACGCCAATGTGACATTTGATCAGTAGTTCAAATATCACTTGTGTCATTGATTACATAGCAGTTTCTACGCATTTTCGACGACATCTTGCTGTAGCAATGTCTTACTTTGGCAATATCTGCTCTTTTTCATGATTTTAATCTCGAAATTCTTTGACCTTTTTGACGCTCTTGATAATTTTTATTTTTTAAGTAACGAAGCATGATTTTTTAGTAAGTAAACAAAGCTAGATACTGTATACATACACTGCCTCTGTTGGTGAAAATAAGAAATCTAATAAAACCCTCGTTTATCCTCCAGGTTGATTTGCATTGCGACAGCTGACACGTTTCTCAATAAAGTCACGGGCAATAATACCCTGATTCACTTTCCGAGCACGTGTCCTTAGTAACAGCGCCATCTTGAATTGCTTTTCTGACACTTCTTTGCACATTAGAATCATGAATTAATTAGTGCATTCACTGTAAAATAATTTGTAAAAAGTTTCTGGACTTTTCATAGAAGAAAAGATATAGAGTGCCCTAAGGTTGATTAAAGCCAGAAACATACTATCGGACGCGGCTTACGGGCGCGACTGACAGCCGCGACTTAGCAATGTGCACAGTCTGAACGCTCAAGGACGTCCGAAGGTGACGTCCGCGGAGTATGTCCGATAGTGTGCACGGCTCAGTGTACTTTCATAGTCTAGGTTGCGGCTGTCAGTCACGTCCGATAGTATGTTTCGAGCTTAAGACATGAATACCGCTGATAATGACATCAAAACACGCGAAAAAAATGCTATGTCACCAACCAAGGATTTAAGTGACATTTGAAGTACTGATCAAATGTCACGTTGGCGTGTCTGCAATCCATGGTGGAAAAATGTCAAATGACTTCAAGGCGAAGCTTAGTTTTGTATGAGTCACTAAACACCGGATCTGCTTTTATTTATTGTATCTAAGGAGTTTTGATAGTTTTTTTTGACAGTTTATATGCTGCATTTAAATTTTCTTTTCTTTTCAACTTTTTGCACTAACCGTTATTTCTGTGATTGTTCGTCTCTCATTGTAAGGAATATCTAAACCCCAAAATCGTGAAAAATCGAAAAAATAAGAAAAAGTTCACCAACTATCGACAAAATAAATGTAAAGAAAAGCAGACTTTTTCGTGATTGAGGTGTTGGTGTCACAGTAAAAATTGTTCATCTTGATTTAATCTTATTGAAAGTTCACCAAGTCATCCTTAAGCGATTGTGCGTAAGTTACCAGTAGCCCGGTACAACCTTTGAGGAAACATTTGCTCGATGGGTATAACACAAAAAGTTACTGAACTTTAAAAAAGATTTTCGCAAATTAAAATAAAACCAATTTGTGTAACAACCTGTCTTCAGATCAAAATACAAGTTGATAACAGGGAGTTGGATTTTCGTTTCGTAATCATCTAGAGTAAATTTTCTTCAATCAAAATCACGACATTGGTACAAAGACATAACGTCTTAATGTCCTGGAATTTCATTAGTCTAGATCTCTGAAATGTTTTTGTATTTTCTCTGAACTGATTTACCTCGAACTGAATACTTCGTCATAGGGTAAGTTCTTTTGCTAATTTAATTATGTTAGGTTTTTATAATTATTTTGTGCGTGGGCGGACGATGATAGTAAAATAGCTGAAACATTGCGTGGTCGCATAAAAATATAATTTGCGTTGATCTTTATTTTTTATGCAATTCTAAAAAAAATACGCATATTACAGCGCAATCGTTCTTTCGCTTGTTTCTTTCGGCTTGAGGCCAATTGTACGAGTATGAAGTGAATCGATACGTTTTTGTTGAAATATATTTATGGTGAATGTAGAGAGAATTTGTGAATGTAAATCAATGAAAACTCTTCAATCTCTGTCACAAATACCCACGCTGAGTAAACATTTCTTGTGTGAAATTATTTTTAAACTACTTTACGAAAGGCACTATGAAAGGCTTATTTGATTATATCTGGACGGAAGTGATTTTATTAGATATTCCTACTGATTTAGTTATTTTTGTATGATTCAGTATTTATTTACCTACTGAATCGCCCTTTTCGGTAGTTGTAGTGTGGATTAGCCGTGGTGGTCTAGAGATACTGACACCCGCCTTACAATTCTGAGGTCGTGGATTCAAATCCCGATCCAGTACCAATGAGTTCCTTGGAATTTATGTACGGAATTTCACACCACTGGCTTTTCAGTGAAGGAAAACATCGTGAGGCAACCTGCATACGTCCGTAGAAAAAATTCGATGTTGTATGTGAATCCACCAACTCGCACTGGGCCAGCGTGGTGGAAATGGCCTAATCACCCTTCGTGGGTAGGCCTACATCCTGCAGTGGACTTTTAAAAGGCTTATACAGTACAGTACAGTGTGGATTTATCTCGCATCAAAACCAACTGGCAACCCAGGAAAGAAATGTAGTCTGCAGATATTAAGTAGTATTTGAATTCTAATGACCACGGCAGGAATTTGCTTTAGAATTGGATAAGTTACTAATAATTATGATTAAGCAATTAAACTTATAAACGAGTAGGTAGTTCTCCTAACAGTACCTAGAATTGAGTGCACTACTTGACATCGACATTCGCTTGTTCGAATAATGCTAGTTCGACAAAACTGAACGGCGACACATCAAATTCGCATTATTTTGTTTAATTGAATTTTCATGAGCATATAATTATCTTGACTCGCTCTTGAGCGATTTGATTCACATTTGTAAATCTGGGTGTAGATAGATATTAAATAATCTTACCAAATTTTATTGAAATGTAAATGAAATAATAAAAAGCGTGACAGCATCTTTTTAAGGGAAAAAAAAGAATAAATACCATTGATATTATGCACCTGTACTCCAATTTTCCGTGAAAAATGCGAGCTGTGGAGGAGAATCAACATCCGAACAAACGAAAGCAAAATCGTTAAGTCGAATCGGAGACTCTCACTTCATTCACTTGGTTAATAATAAAATTAGAAAGATTTTTTGGCACATATTAAACTGGGTAGTGTATATTAAATTATAATTTTACGCTGGCCTAGTACTTACGGATCAATGGATTCACAAACTCCATCATCGAGAATTTCCTCTATGGACGTAGTACTTATGCAGATTTCCTCACGATCTTCCTTCACCGAAAAGCCAGTGCTATTCGGTACAGTATAATATTTATTTCGGATAAATTCTTTGATGCGAGAAAATAGAATATAAAATAGGATGAGAATTTGTCGAGCCGCCCATTGACATCGGACTTGAGTGGCAAATCGAGTAAATTCTATTTGCTAGGAACCTAATTCGGTTTAGGTAGTCCCCAGCGTGGCTAGATCTCGCCTCTTTGACACGTATAACCTTGTTTACCGAAAATACTCTTTGCTGTTTTGTACGAAGAAGAAAACGCCTCTAGAGAGTGCTTAAATATAATTTGGGCGTACTTACTCTTTGTTGTGACAGGTACTCGAAGATATTGTGTTACAAGCATGAATACTTGTCTGAAAAGAAAAAATACCACTTCATTTAACGTTGTAAGATTTGTATACTTATAAACATACGTAAATTTCACAAAGAAAGGCGTGGTAACGTAAAATATAACATAATCTACATATGTATTCACTCTTGTGTATATTGAAGCTATACTCGTATTAAACAGGGCTATTTCTAATCAATTAGCATCCTTTTAGGGGCTTATTCTGTACATCAAAACTAACAACTTTAGCTCTACATCTTTCGTCGAAACTAAAAAAAAAATTTGTTATTCCATAGAAAAATATAGTTCACCCGCGACAAAATGTGTATGGAACAGCTGATTTATTATTCTGAGTTTTGACGAAAGTAGTATAACAAAAGTTGTTAGTTTTGATGTACAGAATAAGCCCCTAGAAGGATGCTAATTGATTAGAAATAACCCTGTATATACTTTTTTAATCTATTGTATTGTAATATGTAACCCAAACGTATTTTAATTTTCGTATAGGATTGATGTCCCAGTAACTATTATATAATCTGCGGTCCAAATTCTTTTTAATTTTCAAATTAGTTTTGGTCTGGTAAGCAAATAGTAAGTCAAGAAGAAGACTTAAACTTTATTGTAGTAGGCAAGGCACGGACTTGAAGATCTTATTTTTGACTTTCAAATTTTAAAAGTCCACATTTTCTTTTGTTTTTCCTCAAAACTACCTCACTAGCTAGAGTTTATTTAACCATTGACACATTATTTAGAGACATTACTTGCTATAATTTTGCCCTGCCTCTATAATTATATTCACAAGTCGTGACGTAAAATTCGTGTGCGTTTACGACAGCTTGAAGATAACGTAGAGTAGGACATTTTCCTTGTCTGCCAATGACTTGTTTACTTGTTTACGACGTCCGTCCATAATCGAGCGAGAGATTAAACAAAGAGCTCATTTCTTTTAATATAAATCATCTATCAAAATAAATAATGAAATGGTGACTAATTAATTTTTCAAATGACACTTTAGCCCAGACTCTACCAAAGCGGAATGTAGAGTAAAACAAAAATTCCACTCACGATTGTGTTTTGATCACTTAGCAAAAAATACGGGTTTTACATTTCACCTATATTCATAGTGGACTTCCGGGCACTACGAAATAATTCTTTCGACGTGTCAGAACGAGACAGATGAATACGGTGAAGTATACAGGGTTATTTCTAATCAATTAGCAGCCTTCTAGGGGCTTAAAAAGTACATTATGTCGCGGGTGAACTATATTTTTCTATGAAACAACATTTTTTTTTAGTTTTGACGTAAGTCGTAGAACCAAAGTTGTTTGTTTTGATGTACAGAATAAGCCCCTAGAAGGATGCTAATTCATTAGAAATAACCCTGTGTATCTGTCACTTTTTCACACGTCGACAACTCTTTTCGTGGTCGTATGCTAACTTATTATGATAGTTCTGTTAGGACTTTCATAATAAGTTAGCAGTACGGGTAGCACGGCAAAAGGAAAAAAAAACATTTTATACACTTTTAATGTTATTTGTCATTGTCAGTCCATACTTTATTTCCTCTTCGAAGGAATATAATTGTGAAAATATAATTTGTCCCTTTGCCATGCTTCCCGGGCTGGACTATAATATTTTTGCCATTTCTACTTATCTCCGCTCCGTGTTGGTGGAGGCCGGGATCCTTTGTTGAGACTTGGTCTACGAAATTTTATTCTGTTTCTATTCACTGCGACGTCGCGGAATTGGGCCGATGAAATTAATTATAAGGGTCTCCCGTGCTCTGTTATCCAGTATTTTAGCTCATGCCGTTGCAATATGCGGTAATATGATCTATTTTTAACCAACCAAGTTAAATGAAGTAATTAAAACCGAAACGCATATTTATCTGGTATAGGCTGTGGCCTGTGAAAATAACGATGCGAAAATTACTCATGTATCTAATTCTGAAAATTTAATCGTCTCATGTTATGGAATCTATCACAGTACTTGAAAAATATTGGGCTCGCAGCGCTCGCGCGATTCATATTCGTTGGGTTACATTAAGGGATAAACGTCTCGCCAACTGAATATCGGAATCAGAATCAGAATCAGAATCAGAAATCATTTATTGCAACACTATGTACAATGTTCTTAGTAATAAATAAAATAGTTCCAATAGTGGACCCTAAACGGGCGTGCAATATTAAAAGATATTTTAACTTAGCTAAACATAAGTAGAACCCTGTTACTCGAATTCCTACACGAAATATATCACAATTTTTTTTAAATTACTTATATAGGTATATTCGACATTATAAATCTACTTTAATGTACCTTAATTTTTCATTTATAAAACTAAAACATACATTTTTTTAAATTACTCAAGTGCCTAGAAAGAGGATCCATAAGATTAATAATTAATTACTACTAGTTATTTACATTGGAATGCATTAAAAAAGTTATCAGAAATACATTAAATATATATCTTCACCATCGTTGAAATATTCTTTCAAATTATAAAAAGCTTTAGAGAGTAACCATTTCCTAAGATTTCTGTTAAAAATTTGACCATTTAAAGATTTCAGAGCGGTGGGTAAATTATTATAAACTTTTATAGCAGTAAAATATGCATTTTTGTGGTACAGGGAGTTATTTGCTTGAGGAATATAAATGTTACCACAGTATTTAGGCCGTAGAATGTCAGCTCTGTTTGAAGAGCAGAAAAAATCATTACGATTGTTTTTAACGAATACACAAGTCTCGTAAATAAATATACTAGTTAGCGTCATAAATTGATGCTCTACAAATATTTTACGAAGAGAATCAACGTTTCTTAGATTGAATATTGCACGGAGGCATTTTTTTTGTAATAAGAATGTTGATTCCACTTCAACGGAGTTTCCCCAAAATATAACCCCATAGCTTAAAAGAGGATAAATGTAGCCATGATAAGCGTTTATTATATGTTTTGTTTACAATCTCTACCTCTGTGCTTCTATTTTTTATATTTAACTGTAACGGTTTTCTTTTGTGATTTCTAAATTCTATTAATTTAGTTTTATGAATATTTACTGTTAAATTTAGGTGTTCTAGCCAACTTGTAACCTTTTCTAGCGTATCTGTTATTTTTTTCTCAAATAGCTCATCACTGTCATTTTCTTTCGGTATATATATAGTTGCATCGTCAGCAAACATAACACATAGCTCATCAGTAATAAGAGGAAGCTCATTGATGTATATGAGAAACAATAAAGGGCCGAGAATGCTTCCTTGTGGAATGCCAAGCACAATATTTTTAAACATGGAATAGACATTTTCAACAGTTTTTGTATTTTTATTATAGGTTTCTATCATAGTTGCCTGCGTTCTATTTTGTAAATATGATTTTAGTAGTTTAAGTGCAATCCCCCGTATCCCAACACGTTCTAGCTTTGCTAGCAATATAGGGTATACAACGCAATCAAACGCTTTAGACATATCCAACATCAAAGCCACGCCTGTCTTTTTTTTATTTATTTGCTCCCACACTCGATTCAACATTTTAAATATTGCTTTTGTTGTATTTTTGCCTTTTAAGAATCCATACTGATTGTTACTTATAATATTTTGCAAGTCAAAAAATGAAATTAGCCTGTTGTATATTACTT
Organism: Hypomecis punctinalis; assembly: GCA_949316475.1. Taxonomy (NCBI): domain Eukaryota; kingdom Metazoa; phylum Arthropoda; class Insecta; order Lepidoptera; family Geometridae; genus Hypomecis; species Hypomecis punctinalis. Next base: position 13,686,306 of record OX438813.1, read on the forward strand.
TTTCTAAAATTTTTGAGAAACTTGGTAGAATCGCTATCGGACGGTAGTTGTTTAAATCGTCTTTGTTTCCTTTTTTATGTATGGGTTTAATTATTGCTTTTTTTAGATCGTCCGGGAAATAACCGGTTGATAGAGTTAGATTTATTATATGAACAAGAGGGTCAGCTATAATATTTATGCTTTCTTTGATGACTTGCATTGATATTCTATCGTGACCTGATGTTTTCTTATTTTTTAGGCCTTTTACAATCTTGATTACTTCTTCTCTGTCAACGGGTGACACAAAAAGTGAATTGCAATTTGGATTTGTGAGATGATTTATGGTTAAATGTGTATTTGTAGTCGATTTTTTTTACCTAGCATTAATAAAATGACTATTGAAGGCTTCTGTAATGTTTGTTCGGCTATATGTAATTAGATATTATTACCGTGGCTACACTCATAGTTACTAGTATGTATTTTGTAAATGCAACGGTCAGTTATGTGAGGTTGTAGTGTATACTTAATTTGTTGTGGATAAGTAAACTCTTTTACTTTTACTTGATTTTAGTTTTAAAAGTAAGGCCTTTCATTTTCTAGGAACAAAGCCTTCATGAAGATACTTAGTTAATTTGACTAGTTATTTTGAGTGCCTCGGTGGCTCAGTGGTTAGTGAACCTGACTTCTAGATCAAAGAAGCGTGGGTTCGATCCCCACCCAGGGCAAGCATTTTTGTGATGAACATACTTATGTACAGACACAGAGCAAACACTTGTTTGCTCTGTGTCTGGGTGTTATTTAGGTACTATCTATATAAGTATGTATTTAAAATAATTATATGTAGTATATCAGTCTCTGGCAGCCATCTCACAAGCTTTGCTTAGTTTGGGGTCAGAGACCGTGTGTGAGATGTCCCCCAATATTTATCTAATTGTAATAGATATGCGAAGTTAATTTTTACTAATCCGAAATTTTCAAATTAATTTATTTACTTGTGTAAAACAAAAAATGCACGATTGTTTACTAACTTATTTTCAGTGTTGGAAAAACTAGGATATTTAGAGTTTGTGCAAAAAGAGAACCGTCGTGGCGTCACGGTGAACTAATAATAAGAATTTAATCAGCAGCCAAGGTTCCGACTAGGTACTTGGTAGACGCGAGGCTACTGATGAAAACCGAATTAATGTCTATCAAGTATCAAACACTTTTAGTTGTACTAGCGATGACAGAGCAGTGTTGTCAACGTAACAAAACTAGTAAAAAGCCACACGAGCGACCTCACTTACGACGTTTCTCTTTTTGCACTAACTCTACTCTTTTACTTTTGATTTTTGTTATAAAGGAAAGCCCTCTTATTTTCTAGGAACAAAGCCTTCGTGAAAATAGGTACTTAGAAGATTGTAGAGATGCGAAGTTCATTTTATTAATCCAAAAATTTCCGTGCTGTGTAATTTATTTACTTGTGTAAAACAAAAAATACACGATTGTTTACAAAACATTTTCGTTTTATTATTTATTTATTATTTCGTGGACTATAGGAACTTATTTGGGAAAACTAGGATATTTACTAAAGTCTTTGTGGGTTCATACCCCGGCTATAAAACTAAGCTCTAAAACTACAATGTACTTAATTTCCCGACTTGTAATGACAACTTGAGCGGATAGGTAATTAAGTTTGTACGGGCGTGAAATTAGTTACGTTCTTAATAGAGTTCGTGTAAAGTCAATTCATCCTTAGGTAAACAAACTCGTCTCCACAACCGCATGGCCGATCTGTCAAAATTAGTTTCACTTGTTGGCTGCGAGATTATGTCGTGAAACGGCATTCTTATTTGATTCAAAGAAAAAATATGAAATATCCAATTTTGTGTAACTTTAGCAGGTGCGCCGGTTGTGGCCATGGACCCGGTTGTGGCCAAATTGGTGGCAAAATTATTGCATAAATTATAAGCAATGTAACAACTTAAATATTGTTTGGGTAAATTTCAAATCATAATTTTTTTAAATATTTTATGAACATTAAAATGTCTAATTAAGCGTAGAAATTCAAAGTGTCCACAAATGATACTAAGATGGCCACATCCGGGGCACCTGATCTAGATGTATTTATGTTCCTTTTGTGGAGTGTACACTGTACAGTAGTGGGCGGCTAAATAGTGAGATTTTGATGAAAAACCGGACAAGTGTAAGTCAGGCTCGCACACCGAGGGTTCCGTACAAATCCAGATAATTTCACAAAATTGGGAAGTAAGTTGTTAAAATATACTATACTCATCATCATCATCGACAAAAGTTTTTTTTTTTTTACTTTTCTTGTCATTCATCGAAAATCGTTAAAATAATTAAAAACCTGTTTTGGCATGTGTTAATGAAGCTCTTTTTATATGATACCTTACATGACACGACTTACGCACTTTGAATTTTAAATACATATTTTGTGAATTTTGAGGCCCTATTTTTTTGTGACTTAAAGAAAAATGTACAGTTTTCAGATTTATTCCTATATGTGTACTCTGAGAAAATGCTTCTCGCTAAATTTCATAGTTCTATGTAAACGGGAACTACCCTGTAGGTTTTGATTTTTGTGAGTGCGAAATATGCGTTTTTTTACGACATAATGGCTCTAACTTTTTTAAACGATAACTGATAAGTTTTTATTTTATACAACTGCAAGAGATCATAGATATACGTATACAGTTTAAATTTCAACTCGATATCTTTACGCGTTCCCGAGATAAAGAGTCTTGACATACACACAGACGGACAACAAAGTGATCCTATAAGGGTTCCGTTTTTTTCGTTTGAGGTACGGATCCCTAAAACAGCGACGACAGGTTTATTTACTTTCTTATTTCAGAACTTTTGAATATAGGTACTTTACCTACATACTTATACATACCTTCAGTGGGTCTAAAACTTGGAGGGTCGTTGAGATATCTGTGAGTCACGCGGCGTCGCCGTTCAAAGTTACAAAAGTTTTCATCTAGTTACACGCCGTGAGTTAGGGTTATCCTTCTTGCCAACACTGAAAATAATTTACCTGTTCTCGTCTAAAACTAATAAATATAAAGAAATAAAAATATTTTTTCGTCAAAAATAGCATAAACAACTTCAACCGTGTACAGATTTCGAATAGTCCGCACAGATTAATGTAGGTATCATCGATGTAGTACAATTTTCACAATATTGTTGATTTTTCAAAAACGACTCACCCGATTTCAATTAATTTTAAATGGGACCTCTGAAATATGATCTATCAAACAAAAAAACAGTCATCAAAATTGGTTCCTAATTGGCAGAGATATATATATACATTTACTACAAAAAAACCGGACAAGTGCGAATCAGGCTCGCACATCGAGGGTTTCGTACAAATATATTGTCAAAATAATTAAAAACTTGTTTTAGCATGTGCCAATGAAGTTCTTTTATATGGTACCTTAGATGATACGATTTACTCACTTTGAATTTTGAACCCATATTTTGTGAAATTTGTGGCCCTATTTTTTTGTGATTTAAATAAAAATGTACAGTTTTCAGATTTATTCCTATATGTGTATTATGAGACAATGCTTCTCAGCAAATTTCATAGTTCTATGTCAACGGGAAGTACCTTGTAGGTTTTTGTGAGTATCGAAATATGCGGTTTTTTTTACATAAACGGCTCTAACTTTTTTAAACGATAACTGAGAAGTTTTCTTTTACACAACTGCAAAAAACCATAGATATGCGTCTACAATTTAAATTTCAACTCGATATCTTTACGCGTTCCCGAGATAAAGAGTCTTGACATACACACAGACAGACAGACGGACAACAAAGTGATCCTATAAGGGTTCCGTTTTTTCCGTTTGAGGTACGGAACCCTAAAAATTAGTCGAATTGAGAACCTTCTTTTTTGAAGTCGGTGAAAAAGAAAAAAGCCGAACCAAAAATCGTCTGTTTAGAAGCCATGATGCCACAGATTTAGAGGTTTATGATAGATGTGACGTGGATGTTGATGATTTCGTCAAGTACTTAACGCTAATTTTTTTTATTCAATTTCCATTTTGATTCTCAATTCTGGTCAGAATATACGCTATACTTGTATTTTGCTATGTAATTGGCATATATAGAATTACATGATGTATCGATATTGGGGAAATCCTCCGACTAAGTTTAGTCCTTGTTCTAAGGGAAATTATATACCTACCTAGAATTAGTGCACGTAAAAAAAATGCACGTAGGTATATAAATAGCTACTTCGTTTCGTGACTGACGTACGTTTTTAGAACAATAAAGATATTTCTCTATTTTCGCTTGATTTTCGCCGAAATGTCGATCACCATTACAAATAAAAATTTTGGTTGCAGCATCTTGTACATCCGTTGGGGTAACCCGTTGGTTAGTTATACTAGTATAGTACATTTATAATTCATCCATCATGTCAGTGTCGTCACCGCAGCACAATGTAGCCCGAATGCCTATGAATAGGTTACTTTATCTGTAATACAATCCCATCGTTGTAGCTCTTAGTTCTTTTGTCTTGGCTTAAGAGCTTTCCGACCGTTTCCTCAATATTATTGGACGATATTGGTTTTAGTTCAGTGTGGGACGACTATCTAATTACAAAAATACTTACACGTTTGTTTCATTTATGTTGTGTAGGAGTTTCGTTGAAACTAGTGTTCATGCTTAAAAATAGATCAAACTTCATGAATATTTAGATTCAGATATTCAGTTTGTCAGAACATGGTAAGAACAATTCTTATAAAATTAAATGGGACAAGTTGGAAATGTAGTAAAATTAATAATAATATTGTTACAAACTAGAAAAGAAATGAAAGAAAATGACAATGTAATAAAAACAATCTTCACGTGATTATTTTGATGCTGAACGAGATGATCAGAATAAATAACATTTCAACATCTTAAAATTAAAATTATGGGACCCAATCCTGAATTTACAAAAAAAACAGAATCAAATAGCTGATCTATAAATTGGCTTAAATATAATAAAATCGAATTATCACAGACATTTGACATTACAAATATTTCTTAAAACACATTACAATTTCATGTTATGATTTTATTTAAAGTTGTCCAAAATCTCGAACACATAGGATAAGCTATTTTTATCTTTTACTAGTTATCATCTTATTATTTAATATAATAGTTTATGTAAGTTTATGTATTTTATTTATTTTGAAATTGTATCATTATTTAGTATATACATTTTTTTTTATAGTTTTGATCTGTGTTGATTGTAGTTAATTTATCTCTTTGTCTATTTATTCATGCCTACTTCCCAATGTCTTCTACCTGTAGGTTGGCAGAAAATGTTATTTAGCGTTAAGTCCTCCTTTTGTACAAATGGTGTGCAATAAAGTGTTAAATAAATAAATAAATATTTTGAGTGCTTTCCACAGTAGATTTTATCTCAAAGAGTTACTTCAAAAATCCGAAGCACTTCAAAATTTTGACGCTTGCGTAGGCGGGCTGGCTCAGTTGGTTAGAGCGTCGGGCTAGTGATCCGAAGGGGCAGGTTCAAATCCTGCGTTCGCTTCGGATTTTTGAAATGCTTATCACAAAGATAACATTCCAATTTGTTAATCTTCCAAATCACAGAAGTGTCGTCCCACAGGTATTAAATTTTTATCCTTGAATATAAATATTTTTCTAAAAATAGCAACCACATACAACTTGGCGGACAATTTGTATCAAAGTTTATTCCTCTGGTGACAATATTTCATATTTCTGCAGGCAGAAGAGCACACTTTTCCATCCTGAATAAAGAAAGTACGTAACTATCTGCTCTAGTGATTTGAAAGATTTTTACTCGGGCTCAAACTTTACGAAAAGGTTAGACGTCGATGCCAAATCTTACGATTTATCATATTGCTGGGTCAGATACGAGGATATATCATATCATACGAGTATCCCGCCTCCCGGTCTTCATCGATCAATCTTTATGGACAACTTCATCCAACACAAGGCTTTGATAATGTTATAAAAACACTGCAGAAGGAAACATGGACAAAGATTTTTTAAAATTATTTTTTATTATAAGGCAAGTGCCTTTTTTAACTACCACTAAATACAAGACTTACATAATCTAAAACTACTTAAACTACTACATAACAAGCAATTGGATCTTCCATAGACCCTTGAAGGTCTACAGATAATCCAAATGCTCAAGTCCACTGGCAGTTGGCAGCGTGCCCAGCATGCTGGCAGTATTGCCACGCTGAATGGCAATGCTTATACGTTGAGCCAAATGAACTCCAGAATGGTCACGCGTCGCATAATAATTAAATATTATGATGAGTTAAAATGTATACAGGGTTATTTCTAATCAATTAGCATCCTTTCAGGGCTTATTCTGTACATCAAAACTAACAACTTTTGTTCAATGACTTTTGTCAAATCTCAAAAAAAGAAGTTGTTGTTCCATAGAAAAATATCATTCGCCCTCGACAAAATGTATGGAAGAGCTGTTTTTTTTTAGTTTTGATAAAAGTCGCAGAACAATAGTTGTTAGTTTTGAAATACAGAATAAGCCCCTAAAAGGATGCTAATTGATTAGAAATAACCCTGTATAAACCGTCTGGTTATAATGTGTAAATAAATATTCTAAAACAATATTATTAACATTATTTCTGTAAAAAAAACCGAATTGGATATTGCTGTGTAGTTTAGAAGATCTAAGATAGTACTCGGACAGACGCGCAAAAATCGACTTTGTTTTATAAATCGTAGTGATATACAATACTGATTCGTCTCCTATTTTCGATTTGTGGCTACATCAAAAAGAAATAAAAGCAGTTTGTCAGCACTTATCTTTGTGCCCAAGTATCTCATTAAAACCGCCTGTCTTTCACCCGAATGCATTGTATAAAAAAGGTTCGATACAAAATAATATCTACAGAACTGTGTGGCTTAGTGAAATGGAAAATTCGGCGCCGAATGGACGAAGAGCTCGTTCAAGTGAACAATTGATACCCAAAAACCAATACGCTGAGGAAAGTAACCGGTCATTCGGGACCGCTCACCGAATACTTTTGCACAAACCAAACTGCCTGCTGTTTTAACAAATATTGTACCTAGTTTGAGAATAGGTATGAAGACTGGGTAAAAAAATCATGATTATAATTAGTCCTTTAGATTATCTACAAATATTGGACACATATATTTCTTTTTGACCGACGAACCAACCGGAGAAGGTACTCAATTCGACGCGTATATTTTTTTATGTGTAACCGCATAACTTTATTTATAGTAGTCCGATTTTATAATTCATATTTATTGGTAAGAATATACTTATAAATTGGTCCAATTTAAATTTTATCGAAATCAGCTGAGCCATTTTTGATAAATCAACAATAATGTGAAAAATGCTACATCGATCTGTGCGACCATTATTAAAGTATGATCTACCAAAAAAAATCTCTTAATTTTTTAAGAGATTTTTTTAGTAGTCCTTTTGGACTACTCTGTAAAAAGTTATGTGTGGTCATACGTTACAATCTATGAGTGAATAATCAATAATCCCCTGTTTTCCTACCTGTATGGGTCAAAATTTAAATGGGCCCCAACTATACCATTTCCAAAAAAAAATAATTATCGAAATTGGACTACTAAAAACTAAAAAGTTATGCGTGGTAGACATAAAAGAAAATAAAAGCGTCGAATTGAGTATGAACCTCCTCCGTTTCGTCGGCCAAAAATACATAACTTACGGTCAAAAGTATTTGACAACTTTCAGGAGAATATAAGCGCATCATTATGAACAATTTTAGCCGTAGGACCAACTTGAGATTGCGATTGAGTTCTTCATCTTGCTGTACTAAAGTCGCTTTTATATTTTATTTAAAAGCGACTTTAGTAAATCAAGATGAATAACTTTAACCATGAGACCAACTGAGATTGGTCAACAAAAATCAGCTGATCCACACATGAAGTTCACTGACTCTCGGAAAATGTATAGAATGAGATGATTTTTTCGGAACCTCAAGTTGGTCCTACGGCTAAAATTGTTCATAATGATGCGCTTAGGTATATTCTTCTGAAAGTTCCTACACTTTGCAGAGAAACACCCTGTAAAAGCTATATTAGATAGCATTCAATATTCAATTAAACCGTCACTAACGCGTTAACTAACTTTAGCTAAGTAGTTCTAGCTAACCAACCCAGCTCTAGCTATTAGCGTTATTGTGATGGCAATATCACAATATTTGTGACCAGATAAAGGCAGTCAGCTAGAGTTGTTACAAACAGTATAATAATATATGTATCCATAGATCTATTTTACAAGCTATTTCACACTTATACAGGGTTACTAGTAATCAATTAGCATCCTTTCAGGGGCTTATTCTGTACATCAAAATTAACAACTTTTGAACTACGACTTTTATCAAATCTCAAAAACAAATTGCTGTTCCATACAAAATATCCACCCTAGACAATATGTATGTAACATCTATACTGTATTTTTAGTTTTGACATAAGTTACAGGACAAAAGTTGTTACATTGATGCACAGAATAAGCTCCTAAAAGGATGCAAATTGATTAGCAGTAACCCTGTATAGTCTATTGTAGGTAGGTACCTATATCTCTACTCACTTTGGTTTATGAGGTTTATTTCACTGACAGGTTTACATCCTCATACATGTTATTGTACTCATATAGCTCTTCATAAATTCATAACTTTGATATGAAATAAGTTTCCGTCGCGCTGAGGCATATAAATAAATACCTAGGCAATACAATACAATACAACAACACTTTATTGACACCAACAAGAAAACATAACAAAAGAAACAAAGACAGAAAAGGCACAAAAGGCGGTCTTATCGCTAAAAGCGATTTCTTCCAGACAACCTCTCTTGGATGCGAGGAAACCTAAAGACGACAAGGACGGTGTAAACGTAAAAACAAAAAAATAATAAAAATAAAATAATGAAAGAAAGTCACTAAAAATTCCTAATCAACAATAAAATAAACTACATAATAATAGCCATACACAAATACTTCGAATAATACATACAATAAAAATAAACATACTTATACGTAAATATATTACAAATAAATAAATAACGATTGTAATAATAATTGATTGTAATATGTAATAATAATAAGTGATATGTGTATCGGTCAGAGAGAGCTTTGAGAGATATAATGTTGCTGAGCCTGGGCCTTGAAAGATTCAACGCTCTGTGCACGTCTGATAGTCACAGGAAGGTCATTCCAGCTACTGCTCGGACACTAAAAGAAAAATCATAAAAAATAGTAGAATGAGATGGAGTGGAAAGAAGGAGATTGCTAGAAGATCTAAGATTGACAGAGTGAATGTCACAGAGAAAAGTGAAACGAGAGCGTAAATATGAAGGAGAAGAAGGTTTGAAGAGAATGTTGTAGAGAAGGGAAAGTATGTGAGTATCAAATACAAAACTTACGACTATAGACCTAGTAAATATATATAAACCTAATTTATGGCTTTAGGTACGTACGCCAACCGATTCGCAGAAAAAGAACGCGAATAAGAAAATGGTAATAAGAAATTCACATTACAATCAATTTACATAAATATATTTTAAAATTCCATGAATATTCATTTCGAATTGCGTACCTTATGAATGTAGATTTCAGTAGTATGGATTTATATAGTAGGTTATCATTATTCTCAGCATGTTTGTTATAGGACGAGTGTAGTTCTTGATAAAGGTCTAAAGATTTCTAATAAAAACCTGTTGGAAGCAATTTGCTTACGCGTTCCTACCATGGGTCGCAAAATCCCAAATGTGTCATTTAAATATCGTACCGTCTACTTATCGTATTGGCGGATATTCCACTCGGGGCATATGGTCATTATTCTAGAACTTTGCTTCTATATTCACCATCGAGATCCCAGAGAGACAATGTGATCGATCGAGATAATCTTAAAGATATACATTATACATATCAATAATTATTTTTTGCAAAAAAAATGGCCGACTTCAACCGTGTATAGAATTCGCGAATAGTTCGCACGGATCGATGTGATATTTTTCACATTATTGTTGATTTCACAGAACAGCAGAACTAGGTTGAATTATCAAAAAAGGCTCTGCCGATTTCGATAAAATTTAAATGGGACCAATTTTGAAGCATATTCTTTCCAATAAAAAATATTTATCGAAATCGGTAAATATGTAAAAAGTTATGCGTGGTTATAATAATAGTAGAAATCCTGAACGTAGCGAGGGATTCAAAGTACGTCGCCCGAGCCAAAAATATATTTTGCGCCCGAGTGGTACACTACTTTTCATCACCTTTATGAGTAAATAAAATGCGCCTCATATTTTATTGTAATATTATTATCTAATAATACATAGAGTAACAACTGAATTGAAATTAAATGGTATTTAATAATAAAACAAATTAAAACTTATATTTACATTTTTTTCATTTATTTTCTTGGCGCTGAACACTAACATTACAAATACTTCCAAATTCAAAAAGTGCGCGGCAAAGATAATTCCGTCGCACTTCTAAAGTTTCTCATAAAAAACACCACCTTTGGGCGCACTTAAAGGCGAATAAACTAGTTCTTTTCGAATACATGTGATGAAAAAAATATATATGCGTCGAATTGAATACCTCCACCGTTTCGTCGGTCAATAAGAAGTCTGACTGGGACAAATCTGTACAATCCAGATGGAAACGGCAAGGGAGAGAAAAGAAAATAAAAACAATCGGGTAGGCAACGACGGACATTCTTTTAGGGGGCGTTTCTCATGCGATTGTTTAAGGATTGATTAAAATCCAGATTCAGATAAACGTTATTGACTTAAGATTTATGAAATTTTATAATAAATTTATGAAACTTTATATTTATAAACTTGATTGGGATTGGATAGGTAAGTTACTGAGTGATTGTTTAGAGCTGTAGCTAATTTATCGGAAAGAGTGTTTGATTGGCTACACGTGCTCTGTGCATGTCTCTCTTTAGTAAATACAAGAGTATCGTAATAGAAATTTCGACGTTATCTCCTAGTGTTTATACGTGATCTGTCATTGTCAGTAGGAATTGGTCCATTATTTTCTCATTGTCCTATTATGGGCCTCAGGAGCACTCACCGACGTCGACGGTTCTAGACATCTCCTTCCCGCGTGCACGATAATGATATCTAACAGTATTACGTCTTCATACAAAAGGTCGGAACGCGAATCATACCTACACGCCTCGGAGTTTGGTATGCTCTCGGTATGCTAGTCTTTCGCGGCGCGCCGTAGTGACGAACGATCTTGAATTGAGGGTTCCTCGTTTCAACCCTCAAAAATCAAAAACCCAATATATATATATTTTTGAACGTTTTCTTTTTCATTCACAACGAATTTCTTTTTTATAATTAATATAATAATTTTACATCGTAACAGATAGAAACAAGAAAGAAACTCAAGTAAGTCAAGAGTACCTAAGTATATTGTAGATGATTTATTGTAGACTAGTTTTTACCCGCGGCTTCGCCCGCATACGCAAAATATCATTATAATTACCTATGTGTTATTCTGATATATAAGCTATATTATTGCAAAGTTTCGTATCAATCCGTTAAATAGTTTTTGCGTGAAAGAGTAACAAACATCCATCCATCCATCCTCACAAACTTTCGCGTTTATAATATTATGTGTTATTCTGATATATATAAGCTATATTATTGCAAAGTTTCATCTCAATCCGTTAAATAGTTTTTGTGTGAAAGAGTAACAAACATCCATCCATCCATCCTCACAAACTTTCGCGCTTATAATATTAAGTAGGAAGGATGAAATTAAAATACTGCAGGCGGGCAGCCCTAGCGCGTGATACGTTCTGCGTGGCCACGTGGCGCTGTAGGTATATATTTCAAGGACAGAGCCGAGTCACAATACTGTTAGATGACAGATGTACCGCAGGTTTAGTCTTAGAATTAAGGTGGGTGAAGTACGTTACATTATGTTGTTATACAGTATAATAATAGTGTTTGTGCATTATTTCGTTTTTAACCGACAAAAAAAAAGGTTTACAATTCGCCTGTATGTTCTTTTTTCTAAGAATTACGTTACGCGTTTTTGTACTAATTATAGTGTATGTTACGCGATTAATTGCACATATTTTTATTCACAAAATTTAAATAACATAATGTATTTTAACTAATGTATTATAAGTTATACTAAAAAAATTACAAGATACCCAAACTAATGTATATACAAAACTAAATTAAAAACGTATAAAACTTAATCTAAAAGTCCTTTTGTAGAAGGAAACGTGGCCAGTTTCTACAATAAAATTCGTTAAACCTAATATAATACAAAATGAGTAAAATAATGAGTAATTTTACATAAATTTATATCCTCGCTAGCTGAAGGAATTTCAAGGTATTCATCTCGTGGAAATTCACATAGTGTGAAAACATACTAGAGTACAGAATAGAAATTGAAGTTGTAACTGCAAAATGTCTAATTCTGAACGCAAGGCGTATTTCTTTTTATGTAACTTTAATTTTATTTATTTTTTCATAGACTTGTACCAAAACGTTATTAATAAAGTGAATATAAATATGTGAATCCACCAACCCGCACTGGGCCAGCGTGGTGGATATGACCCCATTACTCTTCGTGGGTAGATTTACGATCTGCAGTGGACTGTTAAAAGGCTGATACAGTACAGGGGATTTCTACTCCTAGCAGTAGAAATCCTACGGCTGATTCCAAGGATGAATAAAGTTAACTGTGAAATAAAAATTGTAAATGCTGGCGGTGGTTAAAATGGACACTAAGAAGTTTTCTTCACATAATTTTATTACAACGCAATTGCTTTCTTGCGGAGGTGCTAAAATATCAAAGTTTGAGATAAATTATATTATGAACTCTAACTAGACATTCGTTTTGATCAGTGCCTGCATAGCATCAAAGAGAATGTACTTAGTATACAGGGTGGAGAGCCAATATTAATTCGACCCACAAATAGTACTAGTACCAAAAACCAAAATTTATATTGAAAAAAGTAAATTTTCATACCAACTAAATAATAAAGGAAGTAATTATAGGTATTTTACTGTACTTAGGAACTCATTGATGCTATTTTGACATTAGACAGATAAACATAGCTATTCGAGCACAGAGCTATTACAACCAGAGAGAAAGCACTTTTGTCGCTTGACGCAGGTCTTAACCGCAAAAATGTATGGAGAATCACTAACTATTCCTTGTTGTCACTGTATGTATTGGAATTTGACACTATCGGGACACGGCAACTACCAATTGAATCAAGATACTTTACATGTCTCTTTTTAACTCATACCATATTACATCAATGCATCTCTTTCTTTCTTTTCTTGATCGGCCATTATCCCTCTGGTATCTCTTTCTGTCTGGTGTATTTGAGCTAATTTGTCTAATGTCAAAATAGTTGGAATAGCTGCTGCTAGGTTGCTCCAAAATGATGGTTTAGAAATTTGTACATAACATAAGGAAAAAAAATGGCTTTATTTATTAAATTCGAAATATGTCGAAGGCAAACAGAAGATCAAATATGTGATTTAATTTAATGTCGGCGTCAACTCTCCAACCTGTATATTTTAAACACACGTTTCATGTACGTGAAATATACTAAGGAAGTTATGACTCTGCGCAAAAGCCGAAATATAGGTATGCGCGGAAGCCAGAGAGACGAGACGCCGGGGCACACCCGTCCGCCAACACTAAGCCTCCCGCGCGCTCGCTACGCCCGTGCCCAACACTACGCCACGCGGCGTCGGCATTGTGCACACATGCGAAATAATTAGCGTATCACGGCAACGTGTCATCTGCGGCTAACTTCTCATCCGCCGATTTGTGTGACGCTTATGTTGCAATATTTGATTCAATATTTATTACTAAGTATCAATACAAAATCATTGCCATATACATAAAGCCATCCAGATACGATATTCCACTGAAATCGGAAAGAGCTTTATCTCTATATGTTATTTTTATTATGAGACGGTGAAACAGAGGCGTGGGATAGAGGAAATGCGATCGTATGTAGATGTACTCGTATTTATCTACATTTTATTTTTATAACTGATTTATTTTATGTAGTAAATCAACTAATGCGAGTTGTTACATGAACTTGTAACATTGAAATATTGTATTTTGTTTTTGCTTATTTATAAATTCTTACCACATTTGTTCTATTTCTTTTTGTCAGTAATAGCACGTCCACTTGTTTGATATAGTCCTCCCGTATAGATCGCCTATTAGTAAGAACGGTTGGAAACGGCTTATAATGCTTACATTCAGCGTGATTCTGCGGTTTTAATGAGCTCATATTCTGTCCACCATGTGCCTTCAGCTTTGTAGGTGGACGCCGCGTCCTACGCTGTGCTTGCCGGTACGTCGTCGCTACACTTAAGGTATGATTCCGAACTCCGCTGCAGGCAGCAGCAACACCGCATCAGTGCTGCCGCTGCAATACTGGTTCCCATATAATCTCTATAAGTTTATATTACATTCTGAGCTAAGCATAAGCAGCATTGTCGCGGCAGCAATATGAGTAAAAGTAGTGCTGCGGCAGCATTGCTGCCTGCAGCGGAGTTTGGAATCATACCTTTAGAGCTACGTAAAACCAGCGACTTATGGTTATAGCCAGAAACCATTTCACATCAACATAAGCATATTTAAAGCTATCTATCTTCTTTTTATTCTATTAAAATGCCTATCATGATTATCTTCTCTCCGTTTTTACCGAACGTTTCGATTTCCCCTTTTATGCTATTTTTCCGAGTCATCGTTAACATGCCAATACCAGAAAGAATGTAAATTCACTCTCGCTGGTATTGTAGTAGGTACATTCCTTCAGTTTATAGGTAGTAGATATTAGGCCTACACAGCCTATACTAAAAAAAAGATTGGGTTAAAGAATCTTTTGGTGACAAACAATTCAAATGATCGCAAGAGTCTGATACCCGATTCTGGGATATGCAGGTTCGAATCCTGCTATTACGATAAATTAAAATTTATTTATTTACAATAAATATAGCTTGACAGACTTATGTATTTATTAATAGTTTCAAGATTGCGTATTGGGATTGGGTTTTCAATATAAAGCGTATTGAAAACAAGCAACCCATCTTGTAATTATTTTATTTATAGAGCTTGGGTTTCCGAAGTGGTAGGTACTTACTTTCTGTTTTTCGCATAAAATGGCTCCAATCTATACATCTATATATACAATTTTTACATTATTTATCAAAAACGGCCCAGCTGATTTCGATTAAATTTAAATGGGACCGTCTCGGGAGTACAGCTACCCTTTCGAAATAGTTTTTTCAATCAAATATCGATGAACATACAAAAAAATAATTACAGACAAACATAGTATTTTGAACCGACTTCCAAAAAGGAGGAGGCTCCTTTTTGGAAGTCGGTTCAAAATACTATTATGTAAAAATATAACTAGATTGACAGCACAGAAGAGATTAGTTTGCTGTTCTGTGATTGACAGAGTCTGCCAGTTTTAGCAACATTCTCAATGCATTTTGTCCGTAAAAGTGACGTCACGAACGCCTACTCTCGAGTAAAATTTTGACAAATATCGTCACAGAGATACCAGAGAAATAATGTGGTAGATCGAGAAAATCTGAAAGAGATGCAACAATTTAATATGACAGGAGTGAGAAAGAGACATGAGAAATATATCTATTCGGATTGTGCTGGACACTTCTGAAACAACCGTCAAATTCCAATACGTTTTTGACAGTTTTGACTGCAGCTTTACTACTTTTTCTATGCATTTTTGTAGTTGAAAATTGCCTCAAGTGACAACAGCATTATTAATATGTTATTATTATACATCTGTGGGTATCATTAGCAATTTTATTATTAGTTTGTTGGTAAAAGAACATTTTTACACGGTTTTATTTAAGACGAGGCATCGGGCCGAGAAACACGAAAACGAGTACTTTTGAATGCGCGATGTGAGAGGACGAATGATATTGATTCAAATTTAATAAATATCATAGAAAAGGGAAATACTTGAAAAATTTAATGAACCGGACAAAATCTTGAAAAGTAACTGGCTTCATTAAAAACAACTTACAAATTTCTCACCAAAAAAAAGTTTATAGTTCGAATGCTCAGAATTATCAGCGATAACATATTTATTTTTTACGAATAAAATAGCCAGACCGTAGCTATTCTATTTCATAAACCGAGAAGTTATTTTTTTAATGTGTACATTATGAGTAATTAATTAAAAACTCACTGCCGCCCGTCCCTTTGGCGCGATCCTGTCGAGCGCGACCGCGTAAAATTTGTCCGATTGAAGGGAGAATTCTTGAAATAATAGTTTATCAATGCGTCACCTTAACTTCACTTGCCCGTTTTTGGGTAAAATCTAGTAATTGAAATTTGACTCCCTTCCCGTGGACAGATTGATATGATATATGTATGACATGATAAAGTGTGTATCAAACACACCTTTAGTTTCGATGACAATACAAATTTTTGTATTCAGTATTGACGTAAATACAAGATGGCCACCGCCACAACATGGCGGATTACAATATTTGTTTAAACAACCCTCTCAATATAGGTATCAAATGAAATCAAATGGCTTTTCATGTAGGTTTTAGTAACAAAATAAAAACTAAAAACACAAAAATATAATTAGTAAAAAACTCTTTTATATTAAACGGTTTTATGTACTTACTAGAAGCTAAAAAATATTAACTCAAAAATAAAATTGTGAGGCGCAACGTAGATAATAAAAACTTTCAGGCAAAGGACCCACAATTTTTTTTTGAGTTCTTAGTTTTTAGCTTTTAGTACATCATCATCATCATCATCATTTCGTGGCAATGGCTAAGTTTTTGTTTTTAAATATATATATACATATTTTTTTTTCATTTTTTTTTCATTTAGGTATTTACAATTTTACAAAACATCAGATATCAATCATCAATATTTACAAACTTTTAGTACATAAAACCGTGTAATTTAAAAAGTTTTTTAATAATTTTATTTTGATAACTAACGGATTAATCATAAATATAACATTGTTTGCCCAGCCATTATTTCTAAACCAAAAAACTTTCACTCCCAAGTCTCTGAAAAGGTAATCTTATTCGAAATGTACACCTGAAAATGTAGAGTAAAATTTTCATACAACTTTTTAGGGATGTGGTAAAGTTATCGAACAAAAGTTTACTTATACTTCTTTTGTTCCACCGGTTTCAATGTAAGAAAGCCTACGAAAAGTTTTTATGTTTATTTAAAATGTATACGTTCTGGCACGTAAAATTGTTACAAGTTTAAGTAACTAAGTACAATATTTTTATGGGCGTGTTACTCTAAGTTACGTTTATGGCGCTATGAAAAACGTCGACAAGCTGTTAGCCGATAAAAATGAAAATTAAAGTTGGAGGGATGAATATCAAGACGTAATATTAAAAAATGGATCGAAACTGTATAGATTTAGTGATAAAACGACTTATTTTTAGACTAGTTTTACTTGCGGTGTTTCACAAGATTTTCATTTTTTTCCTGAAACCATTCGTTGAAAGTCGATACGTTGCTTTGTTGTTGCGTGAAAGATTAACAAACAAACCTATAAACCCGCAAACACGCTTTTGGATTTATAATATACTAGCTACACGCCCCGGCTTCGTACATATACGTCGTACGTATACATATAAACCATTCTCTTGAATCACACAGAAACGCATCAAAATCCGTTGCGTAGCCTTAAAGATATAAGCATAAATAGAGACAGACAGAGAAGCGACTTTTTTGTTCTATGTAGTGATCTATAGTATAAGGCCGTGGTGGTCAGGAGGTAGTGACACCTGCCTTACAATCGTGAGGTCGTGGGTTCGAATCCCCGGTCCCGTACCAATGAGTTCTTTGGAATTTATGTACGGAATTTCACACCACAGGCTTTTCGGTGAAGGAAAACATCGTGAGGCAACCTGCATACGTCCGTAGAAGTAATTCAATGGCGTATGTGAATCCACCAACCCGCACTGGGCCCGCGTGGGTGGTGGATATGGCCCAATCACCCTTTGTGGGTAGTCCTACGTCCTGCAGTGGACTACTAAAAAGGCTGGTACAGTACAGTACAGTACAGTGATCTATCAATATAGATTAGTGAAGATTGATTGAGGTGTTTTTAAATTATAACAATAGTATCTGTATATGAATATATGTAATAGTATAGTAGTTAAATATAAATAAAACGAAATCACAGTGAAAAGGCAGTTAAACGTAAAATGTTGTCACTTTATGAACGAGTTAGTTTTAACAGCTTTGTTTTTTAAAGCTCAAAATATGTTACACGCATCTGAAAACTGCATACAATAAATTTTATTTCTTCGTGAAAACTTTCATCATTGTAGAAAACAACGTGAATCCATGCGCTGGTAGTGAAAATTAGTATTGTGTATTTTATAAGTTATTGAAGTGTAACTTTTAATGGTCGCATTTGTCGAAAGTACACTTAGTACCTACATATAGTAAGTTAGGGTATAAATTGTACATACCTAGGTACATATAAATCCTACTAATATTATAAACGCGAAAGTTTGTGAGGATGGATGGATGGATGGATGGATGTATGCATGGATGTTTGTTACTCTTTCACGCAAAAACTACTGAACGGATTGAGATGAAACTTTGTAATAATATAGCTTATATATCAGAATAACACATAGGCTATAAATTATAATGATATATTGCGTATGCGGGCGAAGCCGCGGGTAAAAACTAGTAGTCTATAAATCGATAACACATTATGTTTATAGTTCAGGTGATATACGAGTACGATACATTTTAAAATAGAATATATGACATTTTCTCGGAATTCTTTACCTAGTGAATTCTGAGAAAATTTCATAAGCCGGTTGATATTAAAATAGAAAGTCTCAGCACCTTGTGATTCGCAATTTTCTTGAAAATGTTAACGTAACATGTTTGTAAGCGCTTATCACACGTACCCGCCCGAGCGTTCATCTTATTTATAAGAGGATTTTATTGCTGTTGCAGCGCTTCGGATTTAATGTGTCTTCCTTTTCAATTTATAAATCTCTTTTCCGTCTTATCACGCCTTCTATGCAAAGGATTCAGCCGTTGAAGCCTGCTTAGGTTTGTTTGCTTGTAAATGAAATTAAACTGCTTTTTGACCGACGAACCACTCCCGGAGGAGGTATCCATTTCGACGAGTATTTTTTTTTATGTATAACCACGCATAACTTTGTTCATAGTGGTCCGATTTCAATAATTCTGTTTTTATTAGAAAGAGTATACTTCGAGATTGGTCCCATTGAAATCGACTGAGCCATTATTGATAAATCAACAATAACGTGAAAAAATGCTACATCGATCCGTGGGAAATATTCGCGAATTCTGTACACGGGTGAAGTCGGTCATGCTCATTTTTGCAAAAAAATATCTTGTTAGATTTAAGTTAGATTATACTGTACTGTATCAGGCTTTTAATAATCCACTTCAGGACGTACACCTACGAACGAAAGGTGATTGGGCCATAACCACCACGCTGGCCCTGTGCGGGTTGGTGGATTCACATACGCCATAGAATATCGTCTACGGACATATTATGCAGGTTGCCTCATGATGTTTTCCTTCACCGAAAAGCCAGTGGTATGAGATTCCGTTCATAAATTCCAAAGAACTCATTGTTACGGGGCCGGAATTTGAACCCATGACCTCATGATTGTAAAGCGGGTGTCACTATCTCTAGACCACCACGGCGTGTTAGATTAGACTTCATTCCAAATGTACATTGTTCGAGTACAATGTACCTACATTGGTACTGAAGAAAATGCGTCCGTTGTGGGCGGTCGCGCGCGGTAAAGAAAGCGAATGCCCCGATGATCACGGTTGCCATAGTTCCTTTTTTCGTTTCCTAATATATTTTGGGGATATCATCATTAACTTTATTAAGCTGTGTGACCATTTGGTTGCAAATGGTCTGGTTCAGCACAGCCCACATCTTACATCTTACATGTCGAAGATATAACATTGTAAATAAATACGTCTCATGTAGAACCCTTTTCAGACTATTATAGACCTCGACGGAGGCTCACATAACAGCTGCGCTCTTTGGTTTCGCGATGCATGTAGCTAACTTCGCAGCCGCCAAGAAGTTTGATTTGGCCTATAGCAATAATATTTACCTACGATGGTGCCATCTTAGTTTAATTTTAAATATTTTTGCTGAGTTTTAGGCACTTAAGACGAAGCATCGGACCGAGAAACACGAAAACTAGTACTTTTTAATGCGCGCAGTGAGAGGATGAATGATATTGATTGAAATTTAAAAAATATTATAGATAAGGGAAAATCTTGAAAAATTTAATGAACCGGACAAAATTTTGAAAAATAGTCGGCTTTATTAACAAATAAACTTACAAATTTCCCACCAAAAAAATTTTAATTTTTCGAATGCTCAGAATTATCAGCGACAACACCCTATTATTTTTTACGAATAAAATAGCCAGACCGCTATTTTATTTCATAGACCGAGAAGTGATTTTTTTAATGTGTACATTATGAGTAATTAATTAAAAACTCACTGCGGCCCGCCGCTCTGGCGCGATCCTGTCGAGCGCGACCGCGTAAAATTTGTCCCAGTGAAGGGAGAATTTTTGAAATAATAGTTCATCAATGCGTCACCTTAATAGGCTCTCTTGTTATTCGCTCTAATGCCTAAAAGCTATAAAAATCTTGTTTGGCCAATTTGTTACCGAAAATATACTTTTATTACAGATTTTAATGATGCCATAAAACAGCAAGGAATAGACTTACGTTACATAAGTAATCTTATTATCGAAAATATATTATTCACTGGATCAGAACTAAAATAATATCGTAATAAGTACTGTACTGTATCAGCATTTTAATAGTCCACTGCAGGAAGTAGGCCTTCCCACGAAGGGTGATTGGGCCATATTCACCACGCTGGCCCTGTGCGGGTTGGTGGATTCTCATACGCCATTGAAATTCTTCTCCGGAAATACTCGTATGTAGGTTGCCTCACGATGTTTTCCTTCACCGAAAAGCCAGTGGTGTGAAATTCCGTACATAAATTCCAAAGAAATCATTGGCACAGTACCGGGATTTGAACCCACGATCTTACGATTGTAAGGCGGGTGTCATTACCTCTAGACCACCATGGCTTAGGTAATAAGTAAAAAACGTTTATTTAAGTTTGTATCGTAAGTACCTAGATAAAAAATATATAAAAATATATATTGCATCAAACGATGCCAAATTATGGCTATTATATATCTCGAATAAAGACCACACACCGGCAAGCGCAGCGTAGGACGTCCACCGACCAGGTGGACCGACAATATTATTATTAAGACAGCAGAAACGCGCTGGATGCAGACGGATTCCAACCAGGAAATCCACAGTGGAGGCTTATGATCAGCAGTGGACGTCTTACGGCTGATAATGATGACGATTAGAAGTGCAAATGGAACAATAATCGTTCGTGGCAAGTAATAAGGGTCTAAATCCCGTGCTTGTTGGTAGGTGGGGACATAATCTGGAGCAAGTAATAAATAACGGTTTTCTTAAAATTTTCTACATGGATCTATTTGTAAATCGTTTTTTCTTAAACGCTGTGACCGATGTTAGATTTTAATATCTCATTAGAAAGCTAAAAGTATCCAGTTGTTTTTAAAATAATTTGCACGCCAAATGTATTGGTATTTTTTTATAATTGTCGATCAAAGAAATTAATTAATAATGATAATTACATTTGCTTAAGTTTTTCATGTGATAATTATCTAATGTCACCAAGCCCAATTTTTTTACACATACGAGTAATGATAGCCTAATGTCTCTGCCAAGTAAATCTAACTTTTTTTCACTAACCTTTAATTTTTTATTTTTTCTTTAACCTAAATGGCAAATAAACTTGAAATCAATTTTTTTCAGTAACGGTTAACTTTTGCATAGGGGTTTTCGGGTCAAATTTGTTGATATAATTGTTATAACCTACTAGAATAGGCTCCATAATCAGTCACCTTGTATAGAGTATATCCTAGACTATGAAAATATTCTAGAATATCAATATACCTACTCATCAATAAGACTAACTTTTGAAAGGAACCATTGGTTCCATTTTACAACCAGCTGAGAACTGGTTCCGAACCAATCCTCAGCTGCATAATGTTCAATGTATATTTGACAAAATGTATTGGTCAGTTGATTTGTTTCGAAATGTATGTCCGTAGTCTAGAAAACACTACACATATAGCTTTGCAAAGAAAATTGAAGGAGCATTAGAAGGAGCACTAGAGTGCAATTCCAACATTAATATTGGAAAAATGACGGTTCCTAGCAGTCACGGGGTTAATATTTACTCTAGTTTGCTTTTATTAAATGGCAAATTAGAACTTGCAAAGGGTTAGTGTAAACATTGGATTGGAATTAATCTCTCTGTGCGAGGATAAGCAGCGAATTTAATGGAGTAACTTTAACTTATTGCAAAGTTCAGATTCTCGCCCAAGTAAATTCAGATGACATGAATTGCTTAAAATGCTCTTATATAAAAAGCAGTTATACATCTTGTTATGAAAACAGTTTACATTATACTAATGTATAAAATAGTAAATATAATAAATTAAATAGCTTTTTAGTTAACTTTTTCATTGAAAATTTAAATTTATGAAGTAGAACAGCGTGCCAAATTTTAATATTCCTGGGATTTTTGCCAAATATGTACAATTTTATTTGTTTTACATTTGTTACTAGAAATTAAATTAGTGAATTTGTTTGCGAAGCCTTTTTCAAACTTCACCAGCATTCTAAAATAGTATATAGATAGTATTATTAGTCGAAAATTAGCATTAAAAATTGCCTAGTCATAATTTATTATATTTTTCATCACATCTATTCGAAAAGGACTACTTGGTTCGCCTTTAAGTGCGCCCAAAGGAGGTGTTTTCTATAACAAACTTTATAAGTGCGACGGAATTATCTTTGCCGCGCACTTTTTGAATTTGGAAGTATTTGTAATGTTAGGGTTCAGCGCCAAGAAAATGAATGAAAATAATGTAAACATAAGTTTTCATTTGTTTTATTATTAGATATCATTTAATTTCAAGTTGTTGTAGAAGTTGTTACTCTACGTTTTATTAAATAATAATGTTATAGTAAAATATGAGGCGCCTTTTGTTTTCTCGTAGAGGTGATGAAAAGTAGAGTGTACCACTCGGGCGCAAAATATACTTTTGGCTCGGGCGACGTACTTTGAATCCCTCGCTAGGTTAAGAATTCTAATAAATACTCTAGAGTCCCTCACTTTGCTCTGGATTCAAAAAAGCGCCCTCGCCGTAAAAATATTATTTTGCTCCTATATCTACTATTTTTGATTATTAATCTCATTCATTATTATCCAGCCTACATATTGCATTACCCATCTGTTTCAATTTCTGAGTCACCTACTTTCTACCTTCTTCAGAAGTATTATCTTAGTCTTAGTAGATTTATGTTCACTATAAATAATTCTAAGAAGTCAAAGAAACACTCTTCAGCGGGTAAATTGAAACATGTCTGCTCATAAAACTTTTTTAATTTGAACCGTTGAATTTATTCATGTCCCAAAGACACTTAAACCCTGTCGTACTCATCATTATTCAAAAATAATGGACAAAACGTGTATAAGAAAGAAACATAATATATTTTTAAGTTTGCCTGAAATATGGTGAAAATTCGGCACTTAGGTACCTATGCTCAGTTACTTTGTAGAAAAATATTTTCTGAATTGAATTTTGATTCTATAGCCGCCATATTTTTAAGCAAGGTCATACTAATGATGTTGTTTTTGCTAGCCTGATGTGTCCCACTGCTGGGCAAAGGCCCTCCCCCAATCTTTCCAGTTTTGCCCATTATGTGCTAAATTCTAAAAGTGAAAATATTTCCTTACTGTAGGTCGTAATTAAAAAAAATAATAGCAAAATCTTTGTTTTTAAACTTTCGCGATTTGAACACATTATTATTATATACTACGGGACTAATCGCGCACTAAAATTACGAGATAAATAAATACCTCCTCATCCCGACGTTTCGGCCGAGTTGCATCGACCGTGGTCACGGGTAGACAGTCAGTCTACCCGTGACCACGGTCGATGCAACTCGGTAATTTTAAAGCGCGATTAGTCCCGTAGTATATAATAATAAATAGCAAAATCATTTTACAAAACAAATAAAACTAATATTTAGATACGTTACTTACATACAAGTTGGCCCAAGCTCCAAATATTTCTGCCAACGTCTAAAGGTGCATACACATTAAGTAAAATATTTTATAACATGTTTGATAACAACACCTTTTATGACATTCAATCTTCGAGCAAATATCTACAGAGCCACGGTCCTTAAGTGAAAGTAGTGAAAAAATGTCCGAGCGCCGTCATACATACATCATTACATTATCATACATAAATCATTACATTAAATAATTCACAATGACTCGTTTTCTCGAATCTCGAAGTTATGTCACCTAATTAGTGTTTGCAACCGAGCACTTTGGTATCGCGCGGCGTTGTAGTCGGTTTGCAATCAGCTTACGATTAACTAAAAAGCCTGCCCACTGCCTAGCTTGGGCAGGGTTTTGGCTCGAACACTTGTTTTGCACGATTATGACTCTATCATAACATTCAGTGTCGACAATGTCGACATCACTGCAAAATGTTTAGTAAAATGTTATGTTATATTTAATGTGTTCAATTTCTTCCTCAGGTGCAATCAAATCGCTCGCTGCAATGAATCAGCACAACCGATGATCAACTTCATCAACAAAACAACGAAATAATTAAAGAAACACAGAACAAGAGAACATCAAAAATGTCGAACAAATCGCAAACACTGCTGAACATCTTCCAAGAAATCCTCGCTGCGTCGGGGAATTCATCGGAGAGTGTGATCAATGAGACTCAGATCGTGTCAGTGATGAGGGAGCAGGCGTCAGGGGCTCATGGCAGCGAGGACTTCGAGTCGTTGTTGGTGAAGATGGTGAGGGATGCCCAGCATAAGTTGGGCCCGACTGACCTTCCGGATCCATGCTGGGACTACTGTGCGCCGGGCGACTTTAGAAACGTGATCGAGTCGTACAACAGTGTGCATGGATACGCCACTTTACTGGTAAGCGTTATAGTGACTATTTAATACTATTTGATTGCCTCGGTGGCTCAGTGGTTAGTGACCCTGACTTCTGGAACCAAAGAGGCGTGGGTTTGCTCCCCACCCAGGGCAAGCATTCTGTCATTCTGCAAGGTTGTCTGGATGTTATGTTATTATCTATATAAGTATCTATACAGGGTTATAAGCTTACCCCATATATAAAAGGGATATATTATATATTACCCCGAAAGGGAGTGCTTATTGATCATCATCATCATCATTAAGAACAATATGGGGTCATCCCAAAATTCGAGAAAAAACATAGTTGTTTTATACAATTTTTCGATTCAGAATGGCAATTTTGTAAGGAACACCTGATTTTTTTCGGTAAGCAGATAACCCTGTACCTATATTATTTTACAAAATATGTTTTTGTAGAATATCAGTCTCTAGCTATATCACAAGCTTTGCTTGGTTTGGGGTCAGATTCCATGTGTAATAATTATGGCCTCTAATACATATTTATTTATAATAAGTTCCTGTTTCCAGTGTTTCCAACTATTTCAAATTTTAAGCCACCCAAAACTTATACGAAGTAGCCATAAGTAGCTCAAATATAATTCTCTAACAAAACATTTGTACGCGATCATTAATAGCATAAATTATGATAAATGGCGTATGTCGGCAACACTGTCTAGTGCAGTCATTTACCTACACTGAATAAGATTTCTTAATTTATGTATTGCCTATTCCTAACGTGTGCTTTTCAATAGATTCAATTCAATAACGTAGCGTCTGCTTTTAACAGTGTACGTCCTACAGCTGACGATGCTCTTATTCAATAATGTACCTATTGCAAGTCTTGTCTCGTTTCTCCGCGACTTTTTCTAGGTAAGAAGCAGTTCTAGGGAGAACAAAAAGGCAAAGTTGACACAGCGCTTTAAAACCGTTAGAAAAAACCGTTTAAAAAGTTTAGCGTTTTTCGTTCATGACTAAATATTTTTAATCCGTAGACTGGAAGAGATTGCTTTTTGTAGTAAAGATGCCACTGTTGCCAGGTTGCATATTATAATTAGTCACAATAATACATAATAATGGTGATTTTATTTGTATTTTGTTGGGATGAACAAAAATATAGTGTATGTATAAATGCATAGGTACCTATGTATTTATTCCGTCTCCGTGATTATACACTACACTTCGGAGAGTGCGCCCAGGCACAATCTGGTCCCCCCTGCCCTTTTCTTTTATCGTACGGCTAGACAGATGCGACCAAAGCAAAGGGTGGCCTTTTATGGTGGACATTCCGCGCGTTAGAACCAAGCGTTTCGAATCCTCATTCCTCATACGAACAGCCGGAATGTGGAACGCTTTGCCTGGGTCTGTCTTCCCGTTAAAGTACAACGTGGGTGTCTTCAAATCCTGAGTAAATAGGTATCTTCTAGGTAAGCGTGCTACACCCTAGACCGCACATCTGCTTAACATCAGGCAGTGTGTAGTCAAACGCGAACCAAAAGATACAAAAAAAAAGATTCTAGGTAGTTAAATATTTTCCAAGGCATGGTAGCTATTATAAACTTGAGATGAATCAAGTTTGAGACTTAAACTGAAATATTTTTTTCTGAGTTTTGCGGCGTTACTGCCGAGCGACAAAGTTCGTAAGTTCCAGAAATAGAGATTACATTTCGAAGTGTTTAATTGTAAATATACTAAAATAAATGCATACGTTTAGATGCTGGATAAATGTTTTCTATCTATCAAAAAATAATATTAGAAAAGCCAGGAGTAATACAGCATTCGTACAGCTACACTTTTACAAGAGGTGATGTATTAAACCTTAAACAAGTTATTGACCTAGCATAAAGGCCAGGGAACTAAGAAATCAATTGTGCTTCATAATTAGACAAATAAACGATTTTTTGTATTTAAAGATGCATTGCGGAAAATAAAAAAAAAATGTCTGCGTGCCCAAACGGGAAAATAGATCCTTCGTGTTGCTGCTATAGCATTACCTATATAATTATGTAAAAGCAAAACTTAGGTTTAGCTCCAACTCATTATTATCATCATCAGCTTGTGTCTATCCACTGCTGGGTATAAGCCTCCTCTCTTATGTGCCATTGTTTCCTATCTCGGGCCAATCTCATTCACGCCTGATCAGCGATGAGTCTGATGTCTTTGACCCATCGGGCTGGAGGCCTGCTTATAGAACGCTTATCTGCTATTGGGAGCCACTCAGTCACGGATCTACTCCATCGGGCGTCCACGCGCCTAGCCACGTGTCCTGCCCAGCGCCACTTGAGTCTCGTAATACGGTTTCCAACATCTGTGCCTTTTGTCCTTTTGTCCTTGGTCGGATTTCCGTATTACGAACTCGGTCTTTTAAACTGATACCTAACATGGCACGCTCCTTCGCCCTATGTGCGACTCTCATTCTTGGTTCCAACAATAAATGAAGAATGTACAATGAAGTTTAGTTCGTAATAAACGAACAACCTGATATGAACATGCTATTATGCAACACTTCGATATTTTATAGCTTTTAGTATCTGGGTACGTAAAAATAATACTTAAATATTACCTAGAAATGTCGTAAACTCAATTTTGCGTTGGCAATTTGCCACTGCCTTCGCGGATAATATCCTACTCGGAACTGCAAGTATGAAGGCAATACAAATTTATTTAGAAAATTGGACTCGTAAAAATAGCGTAATAATATCTATTATCTTAACTTTATTTATGTAAAAAGTTTAAGTTGTGAAAATACTAAATTTATAACGACCAGCTAACCTATATTGGCCCAATGTGACGAAAATGGCTTAAACGCCCTTCTTGAGCACTATTGAGTAGGCTTATGTTAAGCTGTGGACTTTTAAAATGGCTGGTATAGCCGCTTATTCATCTGACTGATAAGGCTGACTAATCTCTACAATTACTTGCTTACTTACAGGAAAGTTAGGCCAATGATCTGATCAATACTCCAGGAACACACTGGAAGCTAGCCGCTTCTAGCACAAGGTAAACCTATGTCCTGCAGGGGATATCCTGCGGCTAATAATGGTGATAGTAAACTACTTCATTAAAACTCGCGTGAGAAATCATTATACTAAATAAAACACCGGTTTTCACTCACGTATAATATATGGCCGGGCCGCTGGGAACCCGACCGGTTTCGGAGTAAATTAGTACTCCTTCATCAAGGAATACGCGCGCTCCCGTCGACTGGCGCACGCGCACTAAGCCGGTCGGGTTCCCAGCGGCCCGGCCGTATACCTATCATACGTGAGTGAAAACCGGTGTTTTATTTAGTATAATTTAGCGCTTCTAGTAGGTACATGTACAAAACAAGTAATTTTCTTACAGCATACCTTTAATAATATGTTGTAGAGAATGTAGAGGAACATGAGTACGTACCTATGTATATGCTACTTGAGTCGCAAAAATCAAAAGCTTAGAGCGTACTACATACCCTACAATATTGTAGCTCTGAAGCTATTGTATGTAAATAGCAGTACAAAAATAAAGACAAAGGCGAAATATTTTCTTATTACAGTGTCTCCAACACTTAGGCACGAGTAGAACGGGACGAAGATCTAATTAGAGAGAAACAGTAAATCAATTTTACGAGTTGCTTTATTAGAGCTTTATCTACCACGTCTCACTTTCAGCGTTCTTTCGCGGCAACCATTACAGCTTCACTATTATTTTTCGTCGAAGCACACCCTGGAACCCGACCCTTATCGTTCTTTGAGAAAAACTTTCCCTTGAATGAAATTTTAACTTTATGGCACGCTTTTACATTTAAATGACTTGGAAACTTATGATACGCGTCAAGAACAGCAATTTAAGTCAAGTACAGAGGTTTGTTCAGAAAGCCGTGGTGGTCTAGAGGTAGTGACACCCGCCTTACAATCGTGAGGTCGTGGGTCCAAATCCCCGATCCTGTACCAATGATTTCTTTAGAATTTATTTACGGAATTTCACACCACTGGCTTTTCGGTGAAGAAAAACATCGTGAGGCAACCTGCATACGCCAGTAGAAGAAATTCGATGGCTTATGTGAATCCACCAACCCGCACTGGGCCAGCGTGGTGGATATGGCCTAATCACCCTTCGTGGGTAGGCCTACGTTCTGCAGTGGACTGTTAAAAAGGCTGATACAGTACAGTACAGAGGTTTGAGACTCGCTCGCGAAGACACAAAGGTGCTACAACCGAAAAAAAAACACGTTGTTTGCGCAACGAGTGGCAGGTTGGATAGAGCTTGATATCGTAGAGCCGTAGCGAAGCTCTTTCCTTGAATTTCAGTTCACTAAGTACCCAATAAAGATTATTTACTAACACAAAATTAATAATATTGGTTAGTATTAGGACCCATTTTAAAAATAATAGTGAGAGTATTTAGTTATAGTCATAAAACTATAAGAACTACCTGAAACGCCATACTTTTAAAATACCTCCCCACGTCTTCAAATTGCATCTGAATTTAAACCAACCTCAGTCGTTCTAATATAAAACTGGGAAACAAACTTTTAACTCGTTTATTTAATAAGTTGCTAAGGAAGCACGTACAATTTTCTCGCAGATTTCACTTATCAGCACATGGCAGCGGCTCCATTCCACATCAAAAGTTTCCTGATTTAACGCCTGCCGTGTCAGAAGGGGAAGGGGGTTACTATGCGGATGCTATAATTTTGACATGTTCAGTAAGCTCGCGTGATTTATCTCTATACCTATGCGCCTAAGCTGTGTAACCACAATTGATACATTTTACTCTACAAACGAATTAAATAAGTACGACATCACAACTGTTTATACATTTATTATTATTATTATTTATTTGTTTTACAACTCACGGGTTTACCCCGGATCTTTAAAGAGCATTGATGGAACCGAAACCAACACCAAGCGGCCCTTTTACAGTCATTAAGTAAAAAAAAAAAATACAGTTTCTGAGTGATATGAAGAGGGAAACTATTGTAAAAACGGGGAATAGGGACTTCTTAGGCTATTATAATGAATTATTACATGATTATTAGCTGGTCTATGGAATGAGGTGCGGCCGCGTACCCGCCAAGTGATGCCTCATTTCAAAATATTTAGGCGGGTGGTGACTTGCCATCCACTAAATGCCCCACATAAAGGCTACCGTAATTCGGCGCCGCAGGGGCAACATTGGTGTGGACGGCTTAGGGTGTCGAAAGGTGTACTGCGCTTTCACTAGACGCTACTCGCGGCGTTATGCCCTTTAACACTTCCACTCTGGAGATTAGGTTCTTAGCTCTTGCGGTTTCCACTCCAAGCCGGCCGGTTGAGGCAAGAGAGGAGTCAGGGGTCTCATTTAGCCCCAGGGAATCAGGATTATTATTATTTTTGTCACACACGTTTGCTTGAGTGATCCAGTGATCGCCTTTTACTGAATTAGTGACTAAACGTCTTAAATGCTCATGGCAAGTCTTGTCTGCACCAACCATAATTTTGAACTTTAGGTACCAATGTGAATAGCGTGAAACTATGGGCGGCACAGAAATGCACTTATCACTCTGAGATATAAAGATCTTAGAACTCTTGCTACCCAAAATTCCCAAAAACAATGGAAACATTGCTCTTCAATCTGGGAGACTGTAATGCTCGGCGGTAGAATAAATGGTAAAGGTCTAGTACGTCCCTTGACGGTGTCTGCAAAAGGTCTGGTAAGCCGTGAGTCTTTTGGCGGGCTCAGCAAAAGGTCTGGTACTTCCCTTGGCGGGCTCAGCAAAAGGTCTGGTACTTCCCTTGGCGGGCTCAACAAAAGGTCTGGAGAGTCACTTCACAGGCTCATCAAAAGGTCTGGTGAGTCCCTCAGCGGGCTCAGCAAAAGGTCTGGTACGCCTTTTGGCGGACTCTGCAAAAGGTCTGATAAGGCTCTGTAAAAGAGCTCGACGATCTCACGCTTTTTCATCGTCAGCGTTTGCAGCTGTGGTGACTTACACGCCCGTTTGCAATGGTACTAATTGTGTTCTAAACAAGGCAAGACCCACGGCTGCAGAGTAGTTAGGCAGAAGTTGTTTACTTTCAAAGTCTTAGAAGGGTAGACTTTTGGACGCCCTTTTTGGCATTAGCACAGGCTGCTAAAGCGAAGTACTCACAAAAGTGTATCGTGAAATATTTGTTTGTCGAGTAACTTATTACGTTGTCAGTTTGAGTAATATTTGATTGGAATATTTTCTACATTTTTGAAGACTCTAGTCATAGGGAATTTGCAGAATTAGGTATGCTTAAACAGACTTTACAAGTGTAAAAAAGAAAAAGAAAGTTTACGCACTGTTTTGAAGTTTTTGAAGATTTGACAGTATTCATATTAATTTAGTAGTAAGTCAAATACGTATAAATAAAAATAACTCAAAAACTACTAGTTAGATCTTGATCAACTCTAATTACATGAGGGGCACTAGCTTTCAAATTAAAAAAAACATAATAATCGGTTCTACAAGAAAAAACTTAAAAGGTACCAAATATATAACAGATTGAGTTGAATTCTTTGTTGATACCTAATTCAACCAATGAGTGGTTCATACCTGGTTACAAATTTTACCTACAATTTAATTATTAATTAAAGGGTACATTGCCTCTCAGTATACTGCTCATGAAATTAACGAGAGAGGAAGATATAAAAATGTAACAAAATACAACCGCCTTGTTACTGGTAACATTTTTCAGACAATTTAATAGTATTTTTTGTACAAATGGTATTGACAAGAAGGAAAACGATATGGGTAGCAAAAATCTAAAAGTTTTTACCGAAAGATGTCGGTTTTGTACTGATGATTAGTGAATGTTTTGTCGTTTTACGATTACTTTTAGTAACAATGCCTGAGGGTTGGACAAAATTGGAATTCGATACTATTGAATTTCGCAGAAGACCGTAGAGTTTTACCATTTTTGGCCGTGAAATACTAGGATTTTTTACTTGCTCAGGAATATGATAGTTTCTACGATAGAGCTTTAAGCACAAGTGAAAGATAATGTTTGTGTTACTTTTTTGTCATTTTGAAGTTTTTTTCCAGTTTTTTTTTTTGGAGAACAACTTGACTATATAACCGATTGCTAATTCACGAAAACAATCAATTTTGTCTGTACAGTACTAGCCTTTTTAGTAGTCCACTGCAGGACGTAGGCCTACCCACGAAAGGTGATTGGGCCATATCCACTACGCTGTCTTAGTGCGGGTTGGTGGAATCATATACGCCATCGAATTTCTGCCACGGACAAATGTAGGTTGCCTCACGATGTTTTCCTTGACAGAAAAGTCAGTGGTGTGAAATACCGCACATAAAATCCAAGGAATTCATTGGCACAGTACCGAAATTTGAACCCATGATAAGACGATTGTAAGGCGGGTGTGATTACCACTAGACCACCACGGCTAATTTATAACATTTTGTAGTGAAGTGACATTTTTTCTCATTTTTTGAGTGATTCAAAGTTTTTTAGTGTAGCTTTGTAAAGTGCACGTACTTTCAGAGGATTGAGTGTACATCGTTATGACCAAATTTTACTATGAGACCAATTTCGAGATCTTGAAAATAAAATTGCGGTTCCATACAAAAAGTTTATTGCCAATTGTCAACAATCTTATTAAAAGCCTAAATAATTTCATGGTAATTACAAGCACAAATTAAAACTACACAATAATCAAAATACAGACAAAAATCAAAACGAAAAATACCCACAACACAAATATACTCGTATG
Source organism: Hypomecis punctinalis (assembly GCA_949316475.1). NCBI lineage: Eukaryota > Metazoa > Arthropoda > Insecta > Lepidoptera > Geometridae > Hypomecis > Hypomecis punctinalis. Next base: position 13,719,151 of record OX438813.1, read on the forward strand.
TCATTAACATTCAAAGTTACACTCTCCAATATAAATGTCAACAAGAAAAAATACATAATGAGTTCAAGTAAAAAATAAATAGTATGTAGCAAATAGCATGTTACGATATCAGAGATAACATGTAGCGTGTTAACTCCTCGTGTAGTAGAGAATATTGTAGTTCGTTACCACCCTGAGGTGTAAGTATTCATATTATGTGATCGATGAACCTGTGATCGTTAGGACGGCTTAGTGACCCGGCGCTAACACCCATCAGATCCGCTGGCAGCCCGCTCGAGCATCAAGGCTGCTTTTCTCACGATTCACCAATATATGCTAAATATACTACACGAAACAGGGATTGAATTCGGTTACGGAGTATCGTAAGCGAAATCCCCACGTACCATAATGTTGTATCAAAACCGTAAAACGCGTAGTAAACCAGGTTAATCTAGACGACGACGATAGACATAAAATATTTTAGGATATCATTGTTATCATTTTAACCAACATTTACTATGGGGCCAACATTCCTATGCTCAATAATGAGTAGGTATAATCATATAAAGAAAGACACAAGAAACACCCAGTAAAGTGACAGTAGCATTTTCGTTTCTCGCTAGAGTGATATATATTCATAGGATCGGATACGTAATGCTACTTATATTTATCGGTTTATTAACCATTTTGTTATATAAATTACTTGGGTACCAAACTATATAAGCGACTTGAGGCTTGTAACGAGAGTACTATGGCGAGTTGTATAAAATCGTTTTGAAAATGGTTGAAATACCGTTAAAAATAATAGCACGTTATGTTTTGATACCATTATTTCTCGGTATACTTAGTATTTTTAGGTATCTAAGTAAATCGATACAACATCGCACTTTTAAACGTTATATCCTTTATATTTACGGTTAATCAGCCCCTATACAAAACTACACATACTCAATTTCAACTCTATCGACAGAGAGCACAATTTGGATCGCGATAGAATCCAATTTGAATTTTAATGGCTTCGACATTTTGTCGCTTCCAAATTCGAAATCTTCTTTAGGCAAAGATTTAGGTCTTTTTTAGGTATATAATCCTTTATATTAACGGTTAATCAGTCATTGTACGAAACTACACATAATCAATTTCAACTCTTTCGACAGAGAGCACAATTTGGATCGCGATAGAATCCAATTTGAATTTTAATGGCTTCGACATTTTGTCGCTTCCGAATTCGAAATCTTCTTTAGGCAAAGACTTAGGTCTTTTTTAGGTATATAATTCGATTTCTATTTATAAATTTAAATAAGAGTTGGATACAGTTAGATTAGATTATTTCGGTTATTTGATCCTGTCGTAATGAAATTCTGAACACAAATTAATAGAGAAGAGTATAGCACAGTAATGTAGTAAAATATGAAAATAAGGCTGCCGATTAATGCGTTTTCGCCATTTTATGGGCAGCTTCCCTGAAGGTTATCTTTTTAATTTTCTGAAGATTAAAAATGACAGAATTTAACAAAAGTAAGTCCGTCAAGTGTCATTATACTCGTAGTAAAGATCTAATTTCTTCAAATTGTGTTTTGATACCTTCATTTTATCTATCACAAAATGCTTATCACTCGAATTGGTACGATTTAGGTAAGTTTTTACTCTACCACAGGAACTACAGAATCAACATTAGCTTTTTTAAAATAGAGTGTAATTTATATCATCGCAGTGAAATCCAATTCGGATTTTAATGACGCCGCAATTTTGTTAATTATGGTCCTTAAATTAATCGTCAAGAGTGTTCAATTTATTAATTTATTACCAGTGAGCTTCTGCTTCCGGCAGGTTCGATTATTTCCGAAAGGTGAGTAGGTATTTGCGACGTTTTAAGATTAGGTATGAAAATGCCTATTCGATAAGTTATATTAAGGTGGATTCACTGAGTCGCCCGCGAAATTCAAATATTTTTGTTTTTTTAGCATTTACAGATAAACTGCTTATTGTAAGTTCACAAAAAACTCATTCAGGGGCCATAAATAGGCAATTTAATGAGGTATATACACATAGAAACCAAAATAATGGCCTATTTATGTTTATGCATAAGAGTCGACTAACTAAAAACTAAAATTAAAATCAGTTGATGCGCTTACGTGCATAAACTGACCACTTATTTGGCATTAGATTTTTATTAGATTAGAGATTACAATAGAGTATGTAATTCGTAAATGCTTCCTATTTATGGTCGCTAAATGAGTTTTCGTAAACTTAAAATCAGTAGTTTATCGGTAAATGTAAAAAAACTCAAAAATATTTGAGCTCTGATTCGCGCTCTGATCGAGACGAACCACGTTAATGATGAAAACCGCAAGTTTTTTCCACTGTAAACAATGTTAAGTAAAGGTTTTAAGAAAACTGTAAATTTCGATAAAAATATTAGTACTTAGAGAAAAACGCATTAAACTATTCTATTCGGTTTTTTCCAACGGTACGTTCACAACCATTACGAAAAAATCATTATTTTGATATTAATGAGCAAACTAAAAAAATTGACTTAAAATCGAAATGAACTGGGTCAAATCATAAATGGCTCAATTTTTCTAGAAAAAGTATTACGTCGCTATTTCTGGACGAATAACTTTATCCGTGACACCATTAAGCTTAAACAGTTACTTAGTCAAGTTTTGTTTCATTAACCGACTTCGGTAAGAATTATTATGCTCCCGGGGCGCGGCGAGACTATCAACATAAATGTTATACTAATTAATGTAGAATAGCTTGATTTAGGTACACTTCGGACATTTTCGACCAAATATTATAGGGCCAGTAGAAAATTTACGCATATGCTGAGTAGGCTGAAGCAGCAGGTTTTAGGGGGCGGTATATTCGAGACCAAAATTCAGATAATATGTTGCCGAAAACTATTTCTTGAGAAATATTTAACGATATCGTAGGTACGGTTGAAAAAGTCACCTTGGAACTGACATATTGTTCAAAGTTGTGATTGTGAAAAGTAAACATTGTAAACATTTTTTTTCAATAATTTTAGAACAAAATTAAAATACTTTCTTCGTAACTTTTCACTATGATTGGGAAAATGTGGTGTACATTTTCATCCACCGTATCGTATCGTAGGACGATAAGGGCGACAATATTTGCCTACAGGTGGCAAATATGCAAATCCGACACTGTGCCTATAGGATGTATTTGTAGTTGACTGACGGAAATAATTCAAGGACGTCATTGTAATCGGACAGATCAGAGTGATCAAGTTTGACTATGGAATCATCTCTAATATTGCGAAAAATATAAGTTTTCTTATCAGATTTTTAACGTGATTTGGCCATTGTTCTCTAACCTCTGAAATCCTATTTTCCAAAGAAATACCTTGGAGGTACACCATGAACACCAAATAAATAGATAATCGGCCAAGTGCAATTCCAACTCGCGCATGAAGGGTTCCGTACCGTGTGAAAATCCTCCTTAATGTATTTTATTTTAATTTAACTATTTATTTTTGAAGGGAATGTACATAATATTCTGTGAATATTTCATGCATCTTCCTGTTGCCGTTATTAATATCGAGCAAAAAGATCACGTTTGTTGTGTGGGAATATTAATTTTATTCTAATTTAATTATTTATTTTTAAGTAAATGTTTATTTTGATATTCTGTGAATATTTCAAGCATCTACCTACCTGTCACCGTTATTAATATCGAGCGAAAAGCAGCTAAAAATTCAGGTTTGTTGTATGGGAGCCCCCGTTGATTTTTTCTTCTGGTTTTAGTATTTGTTCTTGTAGCGGCAACAGAAATACGTCATCGGTGAAAATTTCAAGGTTCTAGCTATGTCACGGTTCATGAGAAATAGCCTGGTGACAGACAGACATACGGACGGACAGCGGAGTCTTAGTAATAGGGTCCCGTTTTTACTCTTTGGGTACGGAACCCTAAAACGTTGCTCATCTATTTGTGTTTATTATTACATTTAAAATTAAATGAACGAATAAAAATTATGCTTTACACCGTGTAAATGAATAAAAATTACGATGTATACTCTATAAAATTTAACTTGATCTCTGCGACAGCTGTCAGAAAAATCACTCCTATGAAGTCCTGAATTTCTTAATAATACAGACAGTACCTGTCAATGTCATACTTTATGGACATGCCGATTAGTGATGGGCGACGAATGATCGTGACCACAGAGTTTTAGATAGAGTTTTAATTAAAATATCGATAGTTTATACTGACGATATTTTAAATAAAACTTGATTTATCATTAATTTTATTGTATATTTTAATACCATAACATTTTTTACATGTGTAATTAAATTAAACCCAATTATATGTTACATTAGCATCGATTATATTGAAAAACGTCGATAAATACTACCGTTACATTATTATGAGTATTTAATTAATATCATAACATTATCTACATGTGTACATACTTGATCTTAAATAATAGTATGTAAGTAAATGAAATCCAATTTCTCACCTTCAACTACTCATTCGATTTCATTAATACAACATTGTTTGAAAATCGTTTTTTTCCACCACTATCCCAACTCTAAAAATGTCAATCTTCTACTGTCGCAGAGATCAAGTTAAATTTTATAGAGTATAGGTATTTATTACTTAATCTTATTGTCAATGAATATTTTGATTGTCCTTAGGTATTAGGTATATTGTATTTTCATAAAACAGTTGCTATAATTCCCAGTATCCTGCTATTAAATAATCAATTATTAAATCCAATTATATTAATTCTGTCCCCTAAAATGCTACAACGAAAACATCTGAGAGTATATTTTCCGGGAATCGACGAGAATATTCTGAAGCTGGAAATTTTCGTCCGACAATTCGGTGACAAGCCTTTATACTCAAATCAGTAGTACGTTCTTCCGAAGTGTTATGATGTCCTTTGGAGAGATCAAATGCCAATATTTTTGTGACAATTTGCTACAAAAACCAAGACAGTTAAGTTTGTAGAGTAAAAGTTCAGTAGTTCAGGGACTCTATAATTCATTGAATCATTAGGACTTCTGTGAATGTTAGAAATAGTACTAGCATTTCAAAAATTTGGTCACAGATTAAACCCAATACGGCATAATTTTATCGACGTGATAAAACGAGTCAAAGTTAAGATAATAATTATGCAGGGTTATTTCTAATCAATTAGCATCCTTTTAGGGGCTTATTCTGTACCTACATGAAAACTAACAACATTTGTTCAACGACTTTTGATTCGATTAAAAAAATGTTGTTGTTCCATAGAAAAATATCGTTCACCCTCGATAAAATTTATGGAACAGCTGTTTTTTTTAGTTTTGGCAAAAGTTGTTAGTTTTGATGTACAAAATAACCCCCTAAAAGGATACTAATTGATTACCAGTAACCCTGTATATCTGTCACATTTTCTCACATCGACAAAATTATGTGGTGTGTATGTTAGCCGTGCTGTGCTGGGATTATAATGTCTGTACTTTTGCTCCTCTATATTACATACTTTATGGTAGGTACTTCAGAAAATAAGTAGAAGGCACGATTCAGTGACCAGCAGCAGTAGACTAGTGTTGTTGAGCGTCGTAACTATAATTTTCAGATATTGTAAATTTTAAGTCGAAATTTGAAAATAGTATTTCAGTATCTGTCAGACAGCTTTAAAATTAAAAAAGATTTAGAAAAATTTGAAGAAAAAATTTAATTGTCAAACGAACATCAAATTGAATCACGGATGGTACTTTTAATTTTTCTAAGGATTAAGTAGCTTCCCAAAAAATCTACGTAACACACAGTGGAATACTTTTAACCTTAATTATTTCTTTCAAATACCTATAGTAATATAGTGCGAGTCCGCAAACATTTCAGTTTCCGCATACATTTTTCGGACGACGCCAACTATTACCCAATGTCCTTTTAGTTGAAATACGAGTAATCTTGTTGGTGCTGCGTGCAGTCAGTTAAGGAATATTACCTCAATTCAGTTGGATTTATGTATTTTTTATGTTTAAATAGTTGTACTATAGTAGCTAATAAAGGCACTTGCCAGTAGTAAAATAAACCGGCTGTGTAGTAAAATAAAACATATATGGCTTTAGGTAACCTCAAAACGCCCATTATTAATTTTAGTTCATAGTTATTAAAAGTTTACGAAAATGATTGGGATTTAACTACATGGCCTACAAAACGTATGATAATGTGAAATGGCGAAAAGAAACGTGGTTTGCCGATTCCACCTAGTGCGATCAGGGCAAAAAAATGATCGTTATCTACGAAACCCATCAACTTTTTTTCTTCTATAATAATGACGAAACCATATCATAAATAATATGTTGCGACACACTTGTGTAGTCAAACGCGAACCTATTCGAAATAAAAAAAAAAAAAAACACTCTTGACAACTTATTTTACGTTACGTTGTAGTGTGCAATAGTTAAGTGTAACATTTGTAAAAAAATGTGTTTTTTAATGCAATCCGAGTTACAGTAAAGGAGGAAAAGAAAAACTATCAGGTCACATAAATTTCTGAAAAACAAAAATAAATTCCGGGCACGTAACGCTTGTGTTTCATGAATAATAACTTTGCTGATATAGAGGCGCATATTGCGCATTCTTTGGGTGGTTACTTGGTACGTAGTTGGGCCTAAAAGCCACCAAGAGCAGAGCGGAAGATTAATCATAATCATTTATTTCATAAATACTATTTACACGTCATATCAGGTTAATCAATAATTAAATCAAAATAATACAATTTAACCAATACCAATTGTTTAACCAGTAGGATAGCCACGGAATATGTTGCCAACTTGGCCTAGTAGAGATCGTCTGATGTACAGATGTATGGGTACAGTTGGACACGTTGTCATATACAGGGTTATTTCTAATCAATTAGCATCTTCTTAGGGGCTTATTCTATACATCAAAACTAACAACTCCTGTACCGTGACTTTTGTCAAAAAAAAAAAGTTGTTCCATGGAAAAATATCTTTCACCCGCGACCAAATGTATGGAACAGCTGATTTTTTGTTGAGTTTTGACGAAAGTTGTAGAACAAAAGTTGTTAGTTTTGTTGTACAGAATAAGCCCCTAAAAGGATGCTATTGATTAGAAATAACCCTGTATATTATGACTGTGTGCGTTCATCAATAACAGGACGTTAATAGAAAAGTGCTAGGAGCTCCAGTGCGTTCTCCTGGAGATCCTGGAGCTTCCAAGACGTCACAGAGGCAGGCCACCGAGGGGCTGGGCCACCCCAAAGCAGCTGGTTTGGTATCTTCTACCAAGACTTCTCCCTTCGTTAAAAAGGCACAGTGGACATTGTAACAGATGCTCCATGGCTTGTTGATAGTTTATGATCATAAATGTCATCTCTGTTCCATACATCCATGATTCAGCGTAACCATGGATGTATTACATAAACATACTTGAGCGTAACATATTATCTTACTCATGTCTAACTTACCTCAGACAGACTCAATAAGAATATCTGCATACGGAATAATCTAACGCACCTTGTAAGTAACTACATACTCTGCTTCCAAGGTAGCTGGGATAAGGAGCAGGGTAGCTAGGAGGTAACAAATGACTGCGGCCTAGATCTTAATCATAGACTGACGAATGCAGAGAGCTCAGTCCCAGGAAACACAGACCGTAAACAGAGCCACCGAATCTCGCCACAATTAACGGTGATTACTCCAAAACTCAATTATTCAGCCGAGCCTCGGCTTACAGGGGACAAATTGCTATGGTGGTTCAAGGAAAATGTCGTATCTATCGTTATAGCGCTATAGGTCATTTGTGATATGGGTCATTCGTATTGTTATGCTATTTTGACCCGACTTCCGAAAAGCCGACGAGATATGTTTGCGTGACTTTCGAGTGTTACGTTTTTTTCAAGTGGTGTGAATAAATGAGATATTAAAAACACGCTTTGAACACTTTTAACCGTCCAATTTGTACTACTGAACGTTGTCTAAAGCGTGCGTAAAACTTTTGTAGAAAGACTGTAATTGGTTTCTATTATGGTTTGTGAATGAGACTCTGACAGACGCTATCTGCTGTATTGCCAATTATTGCTCGTACTTTTGACAAAACGTATAACATCTGATATTTCTAGTCTGTCTAGAATACCACTTACGTCTAGCCACTTAAAAGTAATAGCGTCTCCAAATTTAGAGTAAACAAATTAGGTACAGTATCTTCTATTTTACGTACGTACGTACGTGTACTACATGGAAGACTACATTTCTGCGGATGTGATACTCAAATCAGTATAAACAATTTGATATAATAATATGATTGTTGACTTGGGCCCCTTTAGGTTAGAATTTGGAATGATTTCATTTCCACAAAACATTTTCCGCTTGATGCTTCCTCAATTTTTCCGGTCCGGTTGGCTGCGCACCACTCCAGTCGGTCTGTTTATGTTGGCTTAAGAAAATATTGGGCGGTCTTATTTTTTCCTGTAGGAAAGTTCCTGACGATTAGATGCCGATGGACTGATTGATGATAAATGAAACTAATAAAATGTAAAGTCAGAGAGTACTGAGACGGCGCACCTTTCTTAGGCCTCATTTACGGAGACGCGGGGCGTCGCGTGTCGCGTGTGACGTTTTTTCTGTTTATAAACAGACGGTGCGTGCAAACACAAACATAATAATATGGCAATATACAATATTGTTTATAGTGGTGCGAGACGGAAAGAGTGGCGGTGCCCGCCGCTGCGCTCGTGGCGAATCCTAAAGCGTGCAGCGAAGCACGCGGCGACCATCGCTGGCAGACAGAAGGTTCCTGTGGACGTTGCTTCATTGAGAATAGCGCCGCAGCTATAAACGCCGCGTGTGAGGCATCGTTGCCATCCGCGGGCTTGGACACAAAACAAGCTCCATTTCAAGCAAACGCGTAAAAACCGCTCCAACGTAAACGACTAATATAACGCCATAAGTGAATTAAGTGCGGACCGTGCCGCCCATCGTAACGCGCAACGCTCCGCGTTTTCGTAAATGAGGCTTTAGGGCACAGTTTTGTATTCTATTTGCTTAAGGCCGGTCTCACTAGAACATCATTAACATCGTTGGTGACGCAACATTGTTCAATTTCAAATTCATCAATATTTAAAACAGAAAAAATGCCAGGTCTATGGATGCAATAATTAATCCAAAGAGAATATGACAAAAGTGCTCAGTAACATTACCAAAGTCTAAAAAGGTTTGTAAAAGAAACGCATTTACTTTTCGTTTCCATATGTGTGGCCTGTATATAATCTCTTTTTATGTGCTGAATTACACTAGAAGATACGGGTCATACGTTCGTTAGTTTAAAAACGCTCTTGGGAATTTCAGCAAATTTGCTCCACTAAGGTTGGATAGACCTGACGTTTAATTTTGGAAAGACGACATCAAATGTACTACGGCAGAGAGGAAACTAGATATGCGACCAGCTTGAGATAGGTACTAACTTTAAACAGTAATTAGTGTTGTTAACGTCGGTCCGTCAGCGGTATCACGCGCTATGAAAACGCACATGCTCAGTGTGATTTTAACTTTAAGCACTCGCACTGTTTTCAAATTAACAACACGGCAGACTGATTTCAGTAAAGACGTTGGTGAAACTCTTTCTATACAACTCTATACTTTTGTTGGTTGATGGCGCTATATCACAATAGGCAAAATATTCGAGCATTTTTGTGATGAACATATTTTAGATGTTTGCTCTATGCCTGGATGTTATTATCTAAACAACAATGTATATTAAAAATAATTATGTATATGTAGTTTATCAGTCTCTTACAGCCACATCATAAGATTTTCTTAGTTTGGGGGCAGAGATCGTCTGTAAGATGTCCCCTATTATTTTACTTATCGATCAACTGTGTATATAAAAAAGTTGTGCCATCCCAGATACCTACAGATATGCACAACAGTTCCTAAAAGCACTACAATGCACAACTATACCCAACTTTTTGACTATAGATATACTTACAATTTTAACCTATTTTCGAAAGAGACTACTTTTGGGGTTTTCCGTCATAATTGATCTAGGCCAATTCACGTCCTTATTTAAAAAAAAATTGTCTTGACTTTGATTTAGTAATTTCAACACAGCGCCAACGAGGCTAATTTTTTGCAAAAATTAGCATGACCGACTTCACCCGTGTACAGAATTCGCGAATATTTCGCACGGATCGATGTAGCATTTTCACATTATTGTTGAATTATCAAAAATGGCTCCGCCGATTTGGATAAAATTTAAATGGGACCAATTTCGAAGTATATTATTTCCAGTAAAAAATAATTATTGAAATCGGACTATTATTTTTTATGTCCACGCACATATATATATACCTCCTCCGGTTGTTTGTCGGTCAAAAATTGACTAAACTTTTTGTAATTTTTGTAGTGCCCGTGAAAACTTAGATCAAAAATTACTATTTTGAAAATGATTGATGAATTTTGAAGCAGTTTTGTTTACGTTAACGTGTGAATTCAGTTGTCATGTGTTTTTTTGCAAAATAAAATCATGTTCTTAAAATCTACTTTCATTAAAGTCTCCCTAGTTTTTAGCTATTATAATAATATAATTAATATTAGCCATGTGAATTGGTTTTATGATCTCATTGTATGAAATGAATCAATATATATTTTACTGTTTATGTAATTCTTTAGATACTTGCCAGATAACAAATTATTTAAAAAGCTGTCTGCAAGAACTTTCAATGAAATGTTTACGTTACTAAGCAAACCTCTTCATTGGGCTTCATAATTTAAATATCAATCACTCATGCAAAGTAAATATCTGCGTACGAATTTTTCGATATTTGTTTGTATAGTATTCGCACAAAATGTTTTTTCTAAACGAATACCTTTCATAAAAGGGCCGGCTTTCCTTTGAACGATGTCCAAAAAGCTTTGGGCTATATTCGAGTTTAGAGAACCTTATAGAGCAGTTGTGTGTATTCGCGCGTATCGTTTCCAGGGCAGAATATTGTTGTTTTATTAAATACTTGTTGAAACGTAGGAAAAAAATAGTGAAACGTAGGAAAATATAGTGAATGCTGAAATTGTCTGAACAAAAATGCTCTCCTATAAAATGCTTGACATTTCTCCCGCTATAAGAAAACTATAGTTGGAAAATAAGTAGTCCAATGAAAAAGAGACTACACATACTTATTGTATGTACTGGCTATTCCCCACATTCGAACAAAGCTAGAAATTGAATGTGATACCTTTATAAGTAGCGGCACGTTAGCCTAGCGCTGAGGGTACTGTGGAGGGAATGGCTGCGCATGTTGACCGCCATACTAATCTCATGCGCAGCCACCCCCTCCACACTTCGCTCAGCGCTAGACTTAGTATATGCCGCAACCTGCACCTGAATCTGTGTTTCCAGCAAATCACAATATAGAGATATTATGTGAAGTTTCCAATAAAAGTTTATAAATGCACCTATAAGCGGCCGTTGCCAAGCAGTGGGACTCAGATGGCCAAAACAAATATACCTATGCTACGTTGCTGTCATTAATTATTTGAGTTGTTGTGAAAATTTCAATATTCTCTCCTGGCACTTAAATCCGACTTGCAATAACAATAAGCCGACGATCATTAAAATCCTTAAGCCTTAACCGAAGTAAAATCTCGCGAAATATGCCGATAAAACTCATAAAATTGGGCAGTTAGGTGAGAATTGGGGTAATTCTGGAAGCACCGGCGTTGACTGGTACTTCCTGGTGCCGACTGAAGTGGAAATCAAATTTCTATCAAGGAAATAATAAATAAATAAGCATTCATTTAATTTTCTCCCTTCAACCGTATCGAAATCGTAAGTCGGCTTGTTTTTCAAGGATGATTATTTATTTCGTCCGTATTGAATCAACTGCGCGACTGCGCGGTTAAAGGTTCTTTTGCAGAGCCTGCCTGAGAAAGTATGACCTTCTTGTCAGTTATTCATCCACCATGTAGTAGTATACAAGCAGTAGGTACCTCTGTGTTCCAGATTGAACGACAATGTTTCCAGCAAAATTTCTGGGCACCATGAGATTTTCTTCATATTTTAGAGTGACAAGCGCAGTGCTGTGACGCACAGGGTTTTTCATCACTATCACTACATAGTATAAAGGCTCCTTTACACACAGGCGGTACGAGCGGTATAGCAGACGGGCGGGCATCTGTATTGTACTGGTTATATAAGAAGGGCTCACACAGGTCCGGTCGCGGTACTGCCGTACCGCCCTTTACCGCTCGTACCGCTCGTACCGCTCTACCGCTCGTACCGCCTGTGTTTGATGGAGCCTTAAAACAAAGTAGCTTCCCGCTGTTTGTCCCTATGTATGCTTATAACTTTAAAACTACGCAACGGATTTTGATACGTTTTTTTAAAAGATAGAGTGATTTAAGAGGAAGGTTTGTTTGCATAATACACCTGTACGAAGCCGGGGCTATAGTTTATAGAACAAAACGTTGTGTCAGGCTTGTCTATCCATTATTCGAACGTATACTAACCGCCACACAAATCGGTGGATGAGAAGTTAGCCGCAGATGACACTTCGCCGTGATTCGCTAATTGTTGCGTATGTGTGCACGGGCGTAGGGAGCGCGCGGGAGGCATGAGGTTGGCGGGCGGGTGTGTCCCGGCGTCCCGTCTCTCTGGCTCCCTCGTATACTTATATTTCGGCTTTTGCGTAGCGCTCTGCGCATAACTTCCCATCCGCTGATTTGTGTGGCGCTTAGTATACAGCTTATCTCGTCGCTCATGAGTAAGTATGATAAGTAAATAAAAAATGGTGTTTTTAAAAATTAGTTTTTCTTTGAATAAATTTTATAATTTATTTAATTTATCATTCTTATTTCCGCAATTTCACTGTTTCCATCACAACTCAAACTTTGCCAGCCAATACAAACTCGAGGGTGTTGATTTAGGTCCATTACCCTAATATTAATAATCGCTTTCCATCAGTCTGTTGTTTTTACCTTATTTTGCGCTTTTACCTCTATTACTAATATTTTCAGTTATTCACACTTACTTCCTGTTTGGGTGCTTCCGGGGTGCCCCCACACTGTTTACTTTAAGCTTCGTTTACTTTGAGAATTTGTTTGTTCCAGTAGAATAGTTGAATAGTTTTTTTCTCTGGTTAAAATTGGGGCGCATTTTATTATATCAACCATATTTCGTCATGCTTGTGCATTTTCATTTTTGGTTTAACGGCTGGTGATCTGCTTGGTGGTCATCCTAAGCAGCATTGCCAGTACGTGGTCTCCATTCGAGAACGTTACAGCCCCAAAATGCTAAATGGTTCATAATGATAAGTATAATATAATACTTAAAGGAAGTGTCTTCTCCTTTGCAAAACAGCATCTTAAATAGGTCAGGATTTTGTCGTACGTCGCGTCGCGTCTCGGTTAGTACTAACGCCAGACAAGACAACGTCGACGACGATCTTATAGAATTATGCTCGAAAAGAAAATATCCTTGATGTTTTTTTTCGAGCAGTTACAGTTCTAGACAGACGCACTGTACCAACGTAAATAAACCTTCTCGCATAAAATTACTCCTGCTCCTGACGTAAACATTTGCAGAATGCCATCTCTTCTTTATGTGTACTATTTGTGTACGGCTCATAAAAAACAACAACTTTCTTCACATTTTATGCTGTCTATTTCAAACTTACGGACTACCGAAACAAAACATTGGTATTACACAGAAGACAAGATTCCTACAAGCGCCATAAAGTAAGATATATTTTAATAGTCCTCGCTCACAGATAATTATTTGTTCGCATATCTACATACGTTTATTATAGAGGGTCATAGGTATTAAATGCAAAATCTTTTAAGGGCGGGTCTAGTACATCTAGACCCGCCCCGAACATTTGTTCTAGTACTTTTTGAAAACCACGAAGAAAACAGCTTTTTCATACAAAAAGTTCATCAACGTGCGGCAAAATGTATGGAAAAACGATTTGCGAATTTTCAAAAGTCGTATTACAATAGTTCTATGTCTAGATGTACTAGACCCGCCCTTAAAAGATTTTGCGTTTAATAGCTAAGATCTTGTATATTCTTAGAATAAACGTTAAAGGTTCATATAGGCCGGGAGGCCGACGTTGCTATAAGAGCTCTTTAGCCGCTGAAAGCTTCTGACCATGGCTAAACGCCACGATGTAACTTGGTATTCAATACGGTAGGTCGGTAGGTAGCGAATGTGCAAGTGTTTCTGCCAATTACGATTTCGCCCTTAGTTTTTAAGCTCTCTAAAGAATGAACCTTAAGAGTGCTACAGGAACGCGTTATGGATTTATCTAAGCGCGAGTATTATGATAACATAATTTTATAACATATTTGCTCGTAAAGTCGCTGTAATTACACCAATTTCAATATAGTAATGTATTTCATTACGCACTTGTGCGTTATTGTAATGTAAAACGCACGAGTTTTTTTTTAATAAAGTAACATGCACGGTTTTTTAAGATGCTCCGTTTAAAAATGAACGGTACTTTTTAAAATCTTAGCAAATAGTTTTTATGTCAGGAAAGTGGTCAATATTTTAAGAATAAAATTAACTTTGGGAGACAAAAGTTACTTCGCGCGCTTTTTCTTTTCGCTGTATTGTTTTTATTTGGAAATGTCGTCAAGTAGTGATGAATTTACTTTCACTCAAGAGAGTGAGAGAGAGACTGGGGAAATTGTAACTAATAATACGATAATAAAATGTAACCCAATAACTTGACAACATTAAAAATGCCAACTTGCAACGTAACAATCACTTTTAAAATTGTTCAAATTTCTATAACTGCTTTAACAAGTAATTAAAGATTTATTCGTTTAAGAAAGTCAGAGCTTTATTAATTTTCTCGCAAATGTTTTATAAAACGTCACATGACAAACGTGCGCTTTGAAAATTACAGCCTCTGCTTGCTTATAGCAATATCGCCTCGGCTGTAATTTTCAACTTACCGCACTATATTGTTTCCGTAAGCTATTAGTTATATGCGTGCATTGCTCAAGACGTATGCTTTGTATGAAGCTTGAACTCTGTGATTTGTGGTACCGGCGCAATAGAGCAAACATTTATCTTATTTCAGTGCTCTACTTCACAGTTGTTTTCTGTAAACTGATCAAAATGTTATATTTCATGTTTTTAACGTTGCACAAAGGCACGTAGTGGAATGTGGGCAATAATAAACCATTGTGTTGACGCGGATGAATAAATACTCGGCTATTTTTATCATCATCATCATCATGTCAGCTAAAAACGTCCATTGCCGGGTATGAGCCAGATAGTTTTCTTATAGCTTGGAAGTGGCTTGCATTCAGCAGTTCTCATGTCCTCAGTATGCCTTATCAATGGCTATCCTGCAATGCGCTTGCCTTCTTACGTGGTTAGTGTTCAAGAACTCCATCGACCAAATTCTATAAACATATGTTCCCTGCCTACTGCCAATTCAACTAGGTATTCCGTCGGGCTATATCGGTAATTTGTGTCGTGAACAGATCTTCTCATTCCTGATTTTACTTTCATTTTCTATTCTATTTTTAGGGTTCCGTAACCAAAGGGTAAAAATGGGACACTGTTACTGAGACTTTGCTGTCCGTGTCTGTCCGTCACCAGGCTGTATCTCATGAACTGTCATAGCTGGAATGTTGAAATTTTCACAGACCACGTATTTATGTCGTAATAAATATTTATTCCCATGCAACAAACCTGAACCTTTAGCCGTTTTTGCTCGATTTATTAACTTTGCTGTCACCGTTATTAAAATCGAGCAAAAAACTGCTACTATGTATATTTCAAGCATCTACCCTTGTATGACGAGTATGAGATGCTTGAAATATTCCCATAATAGTTTAGTTAAATTAAAATAAAATTTATTATGGGAAGCTTCCATACGGTACGGAACCCTTCGTGCGAAAGTCCAACTCGAACTTGACTAATTATATTTATTTATTACGATCCTTTGAGCTGAAACTAAATTCCAAGTCTAGGGTTTTCGTACAAAAATAAAAGTTTATTAATCAATCGAGCTTGCTTCAGAACAAAACTACTTTAGTAGGATTCTTTAGTATTCTTCAAGCTGAAACCTATTTAGTGATGTTCCATTGTTATTCAACCACGACAAATCTTCAAAGTGAATTCTTAAACAATTTATATTAATTTATTTTTTGGTCAGATTTTTTGCAGCCAGCTTAATTAATACCTTATAAGCTCTAACATTTATGAACTTTTAATTTCGCGATCATTATCATCATCATAGCCACTGCTGGGTATAGGCCTGTCCCTTGTATGGCTCACTGTCTCGATACGCCTGTGTTAATCATATTCAGGTGCCACCCGCGACTTTGACGAATTATTACTGTTACAACGTGTTTCAAAGCTTAATGTATAATATTTATATATAATGTATTTTGTGACCATGTTTACCGAGTATTGAAAATAGTTAATGTTACTTACGTTTGTGGCATATTGCTCTAGTTACCGATATAACCATCCCAAAGGACCGGAAAATGTGAAATAAGCGACAATATTGTAATGATTAGTAATATTTCAACGGAAAAATATCACGATAACAACTTCTAAATTACTTGTGTCAAGTAGATTGTGGTTTGAGAAGTGTGGGAGAGTATTTAAAGACCTAAAATTACAACTTAGATGATTGGATAAAGCATCTTTGTCAGACTTCAAGACGTTTAAAAGGTTCTTAGTAAGAATTTTTTACAACTCACTGAGTCAAAAGTAGAGATTCTTGACTTTTGACAATTTTGAGGCTTTTGTCATTTCAAAGGTCACTTCAAGATATTTATAACGTAATTTTTAAAGATAATAGTAAAATTGGGAATGGAAGCTCCGCACTTATTTTATCCGTTTTAAACAATTTTAATAAGTCTCCTCCCTTTTAGTAACCCTTTTAAGTCAAATTAGCCCACTGTTCGTTCAGTCCGCAAACTCAGTGTAGCTACTGGTTAATTTGTCCTCCATTGGCCACGGACTTATAGTTGACTAACTGTCAATTCCGTTTACCGACACAGATAGATAATAGTAGATTGTATCATAAGGGATCAAAATAATATTTTTACGGCGAGGGGGGCTTTTTTGAATCTAGAGCGAAGTGAGGGATTCTAGAGTAGAATCCTGAACGTAGCGAGGGATTCTTTAGTAGAATCCTGAACGTATCGAGGGATTCAAAGTACGTCGCCTGAGCCAAAAACATATTTTGCGCCCGAGTGGTACACTCTACTTTTCATCACCTCTATGAGAAAATAAAAGGCGCCTCATATTTATTATTATTTAATAAAACGTAGAGTAACAACTAAATTGATATTAAATGGTATCTAATAATAATAAAAATAAAATAAAATAAAATCGCAGGGGCGGCTTTGTGGCGAGCCGTCGGTGAGTGGCGACACCGCGAACCCTGATTCCCTGGGGCTAAATGAGACCCCTGACTCCTCTCTTGCCTTAACTGGCCGGCTTGGAGTGGAAACCGCAAGAGCTAAGAACCTAAGCTCCAGGGTGGAAGTGTTAAAGGGCATAACGCCGCGAGTAGCGTTTAGTGAAAGCGCAGCACACCTCTCGACACCCTAAGCCGTCCACACCAATGTTGCCCCTCCGGCGCCAAATTACGGTTGCCTTTATGGGGGGCCCATTTAGTGGATGGCAAGTCACCACCCGCCTAAATATTTTGAAATGAGGCATCACTTGGCGGGTGCCGCACCTCATTCCATAGACCAGCCTATAATCATGTAATAATTCATTATAATAGCCCAAGAAGTACCTATTCTCCGTCTTTACAATAGTTTTCCTCTTCCTATCACCCAAAAACTGTATTTTTTTATTCAATGATTGTAAAAGGGCCTCTTGGTGTTGGTTTCGGCCCCATCAATGCCCTTCAAAGATCCGGGGCAACCCGTGTGTTGTAAAACAAATAAAAATAATATCGCAGGGGCGACTTTGTGGCGAGTCGTCAGTGAGTGGCGACACCGCGAACCCTGATTCCCTGGGGCTAAATGAGACCCCTGACTCCTCTCTTGCCTTAACCGGCCGGTTTGGAGTGGAAACCGCAAGAGCTAAGAACCTAAGCTCCAGGGTGGAAGTGTTAAAGGGCATAACGCCGCGAGTAGCGTCTAGTGAAAGCGCAGCACACCTCTCGACACCCTAAGCCATCCACACCAATGTTGCCCCTCCGGTGCCAACTTACGGTAGCCTTTATGGGGGGCCCATTTAGTGGACGGCAAGTCACCACCCGCTACGAAATTTTGAAATGGGGCATATTTAGCGGGTGCCGTACCTCATTCCATAGTCTAATTTTACAAAACATTTAAAATTTCACCAAAATAGCCCAGTTACAATATTTCAAGTCATTTTATATGCCATAGTTTCCATTTCACGCTATATTTTTTATACCTACCACTGTTTTTATATTTCGTAATAAAATTGTAAAAGGGGCCTCTCAATGTTGGCTTAGGCTCCATTGATGCCTAATAAAGGACCAGGCTAAGCCTGTGATTTCAGTTAAATAAAAATAAAAACTTAAGTATATTTACATTCATTTTCTTGGCGCTGAACACTAACATTACAAATACTTCCAAATTCAAGGATTATTCCGTCGCACTTATTAGTTCCAAATTCAAAAAGTGCACGGCAAAGAACATTCCGTCGCACTTATTTGTTCCAAATTCAAAAAGTGCGCGGCAAAGAGAATTCCGGCGCACTTATAAAATTCCTTGTAGAAAACGCCACCTTTACGCGCACTTAAATGCGAACCAAGTAGTCCTTTTCGAATCGATGTGATGAAAAACTCTTTATCATTTTTACCAATAACACGTACCTAATAACATACGCAAATAAAAAGGCTTAAAACTAGTGAAACTATTATTGATTGGCGGTCGTATCGCTGAAAGCGATCTTTTGCAGGCAACTTTGGGATGGAGATGAGAGAAGGATACAGGACGAGTAGTAAAACAATGGAAAAGTTGACGATAAATGCAGTAATAAATATAAATCCTTAATAGGTAATCAATTAACACTTTTTCCCAGGTTTGTACGATCGGCGTGCTGTCCAACACACTGAATATCGCCGTGCTGACGAGGAAAGACATGGCAGCGGCCCCCATCAACCGTCTACTGAAATGGCTGGCTGTAGCCGATGTCTTCGTCATGGTTGAATACATTCCTTTCGCTATCTATCGATATCTGGTAAGAAAATAACTTATTTTAAATTAATTCATTTGTGATTTCAGATGTCCATTGCATAATACGCTTGTGAATCCGATAAGATAAATTGAAAGTTACTTTTAGCCATAATTATAGTTTTTATTTGTGATGTAGTTAAAAATAAATCGTATTATGGTGTATATTTATATGAATTTTAGCTATATACAAAAAAAATGTAATGATCGGCGCTTTTCAACTTTTTAATGGTGCCGCCACTATTAAAAAAGTTGAAAAGCGCCGAGCATAACATTTTTTTTTGTTTCATTCATTCACACACTCCAGGAAACGATACGAACACCGCAGATGTATCTAACTTCATATCGCCGACTTGTTTACAATGTGAAGTTAGCTACAGCTGCCTAGTTAGCCTCGTGGAGTGTGTGGCGGCACCATAATATGGTAATAAGGTGTCTACTGCACACTTTTACGTGCCATAACTGAGCCGTAGATAATCGGAAAGTGTCAGACAAAAAAAAAACGGGTTGCACTTAGGAAGTTCCGGCAGAAGTGAAAACTTGAACGTCTTTTGAACGTCTTGAATACTTCCAATTTTCTATCAGGTCACGTGTCCTGACGGGAGCTTAAAATTTTTTACTCATCCCAAAAAGTCACAACGCCGCTAAAGAAATTTTACTTCAAAATTCAGATATTGAAAAGTATTAGACTAACTACTAGATCGTTTCGCAACAGACCAGCACTGTCACGTGCCAAGTACTGCACGCGTTTCGGTGCGTTTCGGCACCGGTCAAATATATTTGACCGGAGAATATATTCTCGATGACTATTGTTGACATTTGATTGCGTTGTTGGTACGTTGTAGTGAGCAAAGTAGAGCGTATCGTGTTGTTTTCCGTGCCCCTACGTTCCTAGCACTTTCATCGTACGGTATGTTATGGTGAGCAGATACTTAAAAGTTTAAACCTTGTTGAGGATAAGCTCCATGAGGCAGCATGGTAACCCATCTACAATACATCTAGTATATATCATGTTATCAGGCACACCTACCTACAAATAGTTTAGCCGAATTTTGTAATCATTGGTCAATCTCATTTGCGTAATAATGCTATCAAGTTATCGATCGTAGCTTTATACGAGTAGTAGCATGTAGTAGTGTCATGTATAAGATAAACACGTTAAATGTTGGTTGATAAGCCTTAATTATCTATTGTACTACACTTTTGTGTGTGAGTAATAGTAGTATGGTACTCTTAAATGATGTACTTTGCTTTATATGACCAGGGTTTTTAGTGGGTACGCCGCCATAGGTGGGATTCCCACATAACAACCCTGCCTTCCCTGGGGTAGGGTGGTATCCATAAAGGATACTCCCTGTGAAAAAAGGTAGATTGGGATTTTGGGACAGCACTACTAAAGCCGTGGTGGTCTAGTGGTAGTGACACCCGTCTTACATTCGTGAGGTCGTGCGTTCAAATCCCTGTCCCGTACCAATGAGTTCTTTGGATTATCTGGACGGATTTTTATACGATTCACTTTTCGGTGAAGGAAAACATTGTGAGGAAACCTGCATATTATATGTCCGTAGAAGAAATTTGACGACGTACCTACTTACCCGCGTGAATCCACCAACTCGCACTGTTCCAGAAGCTTGGTGGATATGGCCCAATCGCCCTTCGTTGGGTTGGGAATTTCAGGTTGGGACCCACAGTTAAAAATGGTAATACTTATTGATTAAAATTATATTAAAAATACACTTATCTATGTACTATTATTAGGTAAATTTTATTCTGTGCTCGTAGCGTCATCTTCTTCTTCGTCGTGTCGATGGTTCTAATTGTTTCCAACTGTACAAGTTTCGCCCAGTAGGTAGCCACTGCCACCCCAGAAAGGGAGGCTTCCATGAGGTCACCCAGTGTGCATAGGTGGTTGGACACTGAGGGCAGGACAAAGGGTGTTTCATCGTTTGCACTTTTCCACAGTCACACCTCACAGAGCCCGCGTCAGTGAACCCCCACGTGGCAGTATTAGACTTGCAGCGGCCAACTTGGGTCCGAAGTCCATTCAACGACTTCCACGTTGGCCACGCTAATAAGTGTAGCGCCATTACGACGCCACATCACCACCCCTACACTGTCGATTTTCCTTCGATACGTACGAAGCGGTTTGACTCAACATTTCTGATTCGTACCGCTAGGGAATGGAATAGTCACTCTGCTTCCCTGTTTCCTAAGAGATATAATCTAAAGCTTTTCAAGATCAGAGAGAATAGGTGTCTTCTAG
Source organism: Hypomecis punctinalis (assembly GCA_949316475.1). NCBI lineage: Eukaryota > Metazoa > Arthropoda > Insecta > Lepidoptera > Geometridae > Hypomecis > Hypomecis punctinalis. Next base: position 13,740,559 of record OX438813.1, read on the forward strand.
GTATGCGTGCTTTGTCTTCGTCCACAACGTCGCTTACCATCAGGCGAGTTGGTGGAGTTATTCGCGATAATTTTCAGAGTTAGGTGTTAAAAAAATGTAATATTAATATTGTGAGTTCTAATTGTGTTAATAGTATAGATATATCAGAAACTTTCATGCGACTTTAATACTTTGACACCAAAGGCACCAAGGCTAGCCATCCGGGTATTTTGTATGTAATATGTGTGTCTGTATGTCTGCCTGCAGCACCATAAGTAGTTATGAAACGAATGAACGTATTTGAATAAGTTTTTTTTTCCGTTTAGGAAAGAGTGTATTCAAGATAGTAGAACAGTTAACTATTCCAATAAGATTTGCGTTCGCAAGTTAACATTTTTGACGTGACAACGTCTTATAAATCGATGAACGCCGGCTGCACCCACGTTCTGCCTGAGCCGAGCATGCAAGCGGAATAAGCAATAGATAGCCACAATGGGCTTAAACGTTCGGCCTGTTTCAGTTGTGGATTCAACAATGTTTTCGTATGACGTTATCACGTCACATTATCGTCCGATGACCAACTTTACAGACAACTACTTTTTGTCGTATAAAGTCTTATAAATCGATGAACGCATACTGCACGCACGAAAAAGTGTTACGTATCTGTAGGTCTGCTTGAGCCACCTTAAAAACCCTGAAACGTATTTTAATTCGTTTAAAAGCTAATGTAACCTAATAGCTCATAGATTTAGTACAACGTGGATGTATTCAAATCCCGAGTAAATAGGTATGTTCTAGGTAAGCGTATTACGCCCTAGACCGCATATCTGCTCAACATCAGGCAGTATGTAGTCAAACCTATACGGAATAAAAAAAAGATTTGCGTTAGAAGGTTACCATTTTGTAAAATTTTGCATTTGTTTGCTTCTAGGTCCTGCCTGAGCTGGATTTTCGATACGCCAAAGCAACATACATCCTTTTCCACATGCATTACGCGCAAATACTGCACACAGCGTCGATATTCCTGACGCTGTCTTTAGCTATCTGGAGATACGTCGCTATAAAGTAAGTTCATAAAAATATCGTTCATTTTCGACAAAATGTGCAGCAGAACAGCTGTATTTTATTCCACGATGTCATGCAAAAACCGCACTGCAATATCAGACACATAGGTATTAAAATATACTACAATATGATAACATTTTATTGACTCTACGATGACAGGAGATAAAAAACAGGAAAAGGACACGCATGATGGTCATATTACTATTACTGGGCAAAGGTTGTTGTTGTTACTACGAGGCCATTTAGCGCAGTCTCTTCCAGACTGATCATACTGATCATGCCAAAATTAAAACTAACTAAAATAGGTATACAAATAAAAATATAAGATATATACAGGGTTACTCGTATTTCTAATCAATTAGCATCCTTCTAGGGGCTTATTCTGTACATCAAAACTAACATCTTTTGTTCTACGACGAGTTTTGACGAAAGTCGTAGAACAAAAGTTGTTAGTTTTGATGTACAGCGCAAATATCCCAAAAACAAAAAAAAAGTCAGCATTACCACGTTAAATGGCAATGGCCAACTATTGCACCAAGAAACAACTGGAGCGGGAGTCACCACATTTTTCTCTAGCCCTCTGGCCAATTTTTCAAAAACTTAAGATTCTACAAAACAGTTTTTAGAAATTTTAGATAAAAGGGTTTTTCTGTGTTAATAAGTAGGCTCTTGATGATACATATTCGATCCGATCTTACAAATAATATCGTTTGAATTAGACGTTGAGTTATAAATAATTGAGGAGTTCCGAAGTGTTATTTTACTAATCTATACCACTAGTTGGTTATTTTTAGAAGTGATGAATAGTACGAGTAGATTGCTTACACAAGATCTGTATAGGTTTTACATTAAACTGTGTTCTTCTGAGCACGTGTCTTTACACGTGCTATGATATTTATCATTGCAAGAAATGTTAGATCATAGTTCACCACAGCGACCTAATGAGGGTTGCCAGACCCCACTAATTTCCTCTTAGCACTATCTCCCGACTGGGAATTATTTATTATTTATTATTTTCAAATCGGGAAATTGTATTAATTAACTACAGTAAAATATAGTAAAGTACATAATGTACCTGAACTAATACTGTGGGTCATCCACAGATCAGAGATGGTCTAGATATCGGATCTAGAGACGCGGTCTAGAGATACTAATGTCATTAAAATTAGCAGCGTGCCTGGCACGCTGGAAGTGTTACCCTTAGCACGATAAATGGAAAATGTTACATTTTAAGCCAAATAAAAACTAAGTAGCATTTTGGTCACAAGTTGCTTTCACCAGTCCTTCAGAAATATTTATTTATGCGTAACTTCAACAAAATTTCCAATTCCCAGGTATTCCGACAAAAGCCGCGTACTGTGCACCGAGCGACGGTGTAGCATCGCAATACTCACTAGTTTCCTCCTACCGCCCGTTCTATGCATCCCTACTTTTATGGTAAGTGTCCTCCCCACTTGAAGGAAATACGTTTTTTACGATTGGTGTTTGAGTAACGTCGTCCTCAATTTGAGTTTCAATAAATTGTGAAGACATTTCTGTTTAAGGCAGTACCTGAAGGTACAATTAAGTTAGGTAGGCTGTAGAGATGAATTTCTGACACTTATTTGGATCAAGTAGGTCATAAGTTCTAAAATAGCCTGATTTCATACTTGTGTCTTGATTTTGTCCGGGTTGAATTATACTACACATACTCGTACAAAGTAGGAATGTATTTACTTGTCTTATTAATATTGAACAAAAATCTCAATAAATACTTCTAGTTTCAGAAGTTAGCTTTGAGATAAATACCTATATACGAAATCTGTTTTAAATGAATAGATGAAACTGTAGATTGCCGAAGCGTAACAAAGATAATGTACCTTGGCTTCAGATACCAGTAATCGCCATTTTTCTTTGTCTTGGATAATGTAGTATCAAGAATTAATTCCAAAGTCCTTTCTTTACTCTCTCTCTCTTGTCTTTTCCATCTATAATGCTTAAATTAAGATTTCACAATTACACTATAAGTATAACATACATTAATACTATAGATATAGTAGTGTACAATTGAGACATTTCCAGCCTATCCATAAAATAATAATTAGTAAAACCATCCGTTTTCATTCCCTAAATATTCTCCAAACATTAAATTAACATACAATTGCTATTCAAGTTACCCAGTAAACAAACACTATTGTTCATTCACAGGTGTTCAATATTCACGAGAAGCCGTCTGCAGATCTTTATGGAAACCCCATCACCGTCTATCACGTAGACTCTGACCACCATGGGACTCTCTACCAAATCAATTTCTGGGTTCACGCCGTAGTCATCAAGCTCCTTCCATGCTTCATCTTAACTATAATAAGCGTATGGCTTATAAGGGCTCTGTACAGCGCAAATCAGCATCAGAAGAATTTGAGGAATTATAATAACTGTTCTGCAGCAGAAAAGATGGTGAAGCGCCAGCATAAGGCTGATAAAAGAACAGATAGAACGACAAAGATGCTGCTAGCTGTTCTGTTGCTGTTCTTAGTGACAGAGCTACCTCAAGGGATACTCGGGCTGCTGAGTGGTTTAATGGGCTGGTGTTTCTTTTTGAAATGTTACAATCTCTTTGGAGAAATGATGGACTTTCTGGCGCTGCTGAACGGATCTATTAACTTCGTGCTGTACTGCTCGATGTCGAGGCAGTTTCGGCAGACGTTCCGGCAAATGCTGCTTCGACCTCCATTGATGAGGTTCCTGCCTCCCACCGCCTCGCATTCCGACTCACATAATATGAACACGTAAGTACAAATTTTACTACTTTTTGTTATAGCCTTTTACAAGGATTTATGTAGTTTTACATGTCCCGGTGTTTGTCTGTCCTTTATATCGCTATGGCCAAATCATGTAAGGCTCAAGCTTTTTTGAGATGCTCTACAAGGTCTACGGATATTATCCATACATATATTCGACCGAATTTCTGCTCGGTCATCTGGGTAACAAACTTGTTGGAGGTGAGGCGTACGGTTGACCAGCTCACAATATTCTGTAAAGTGCTAAGGGGGATGGCCTACTCTACGGATCTACATAACATTATATGCTCATTGTTTGTGCCAGACGAGCCTGGAGTACCAAAGGTTAGGTGCGGCCGGCCTCATGACCTTTTGTATGTCAGCAGTATATATTTATGACACGAAACTAATATTTTAACGATGGATTAGTCCTCCCTACTCCATCATAGGAACTCCATAACGAAACAAACATATCTCACTTGTCTAGGTGCGTTGGATTGGTTTTGAAGAGTACAAAAGACTTAATTTGTATTTTTATCGCCTGATTGAACGTAACTGTGCCAGCCTTTTAATACTTCACTGTTGAACATAGGGTTACCCACAAAAGGTAATTCGCAGGTTGGTGGATTTAACGTAACATTTACGAATTTGAGGCTGTTTTAAAAAAGAAAATTTCCACTATTACACAAGTTATTGACACTGTAGTTCGGTCTGCAGGTAAACAAGTCACAGTTCATAATGATATCGGTTTACTCGGGGGCTTGGACGTTTGAATTGCCTCCAAATTAGGCGCGCGCCTGTTTGAGGCCATTAATTTAGTTTTGTGACGCAACAGGCCAAGTTAGCTACAGTATCCAATAACCTTTTTGATTTGTGAACAATTTACATTTCATAAAATATAACAAATTCACTGTTGTAAACAATTATATACAACAAGATATTTGGTTTAGGTTTAAATATTGCTTTTATTTTATTTTATCTTTTATTGTCTTCACGTAGTCGCGCGATACCCAATACTACCTACCTGTATAATTTGGGCCACCGAGATACAGGCCTAGCCTAGTTCGGGGCCCACTAGTACCGCAAAGACCTAATATGTTTGATGTTATAATCGCTGCTACTTATAATATTAATAACTTGTTATTTATAGTGTAACAAAAAAAATATATGGAATCTACGTGGTTTTTTTAAGTTGCGGTGTCCTGTATGTAGGTACTTAAGTCATAATCATAAGCGATCGTTGAAAATTTATTTTCACGTAGAATAACTTAAGTACAGATGATATTTTATTATCCAATAACCTTTTTGATTTGTGAAAAATTTACATTTCATAAAATATAACAAATTCACTGTTGTAAACAATAATATACACCAAGATAGGTATGGAATCTACGTGGTTTTTTTTAAGTTGCGGTATCCTGTATGTAGTTACTTAAGTCATAATCATAAGCGGTCGTTGAAAAATTATTTGCACTTAGAATAACTTACAGATGATATTTTATTATACATACGATATAGATTCATGTTTTAGGGCTATCTTATAGCCTTCACTAAGTTCTCTTCTTAATTTTCAAACTTTGGAGATTTCGTATTGAATAATATTTTGTCATGACCGTAGAATTAAATGTAAACCATTTTTAATGGAATTAAATACTTTTGCGTGTTCGTTTTTTTCACCGACGAAACGGAGGAGGTTTACAAGTCGACACGTATTTTTTTTTTTATGTTGACCACGCATAACTATTACAGAGTACATAGTCCGATTTTGGTAACTCTTTTTTTATAAATCGGCTGAGTAATTATTGATAAATCAACAATAATGTGAAAACTACTTCATCGATCCGTGCACTATTCGAATGCCATTTTTTTTGGAAAAATAACCGTCTTGTCACAAAAGTTTTACGCACGTTTTAGACAATGTTTAACAGTACAAACACTGTTGAATTGTATTTAAAGCGTGTTAAATATTTTGTGGTAAGGCTAAGGCTATAAATTGTTTAAGAGAATCATCGTGCTTGGTGAATGCGCTTTATAAGCATGTACATTCTTTAGTACCTATCCAACACTATCCATCCATCTATCTATATACCTTCTTTACTAACGCTTTAGAGTTGTGTTAGATCGTGAACCATGATTGTTTCCTTCCTGCAGGTGCACGGAAAAGATTAAAAGGTTCAGCTGAGCTTCAGTATTTATATGTGAGTACAATTTAATTACGCATGACGCTTTCGTACCTTTGAGCAAATATCTATAGAGTGACAATCGTGCATAAAAGTGTCTGAGCCAAAACTCTGCCCAAGCTACGTAGTGAGCAGGCTTTTTATACTCTATAAAATTTAACTTGATCTCTGCGACAGCTGTCAGAAAAGTCACGCCTATGTAGTCCTGAATTTCTTAATAGTACAGACAGTACCTGTCAATATCATACTTTATGGGCATGACGATTAGTGATGGGCGACGAATGATCGTGACCACAGAGATTTAGATAGAGTTTTATTTAAAATATCGATAGTTTATATTAACGATATTTTAAATAACACTTAATTTATCATTAATTTTATTGTATTTTTAAATATCATAATATTTTACATGTGTAATTAAATTAAACCCAATTATATGTTACATTAGCATCGATAATAGTGAAAAACGTCGATAAATACTGTCGTAACATTATTATGAGTATTTAATTAATATCATAACATTATTTACATGTGTACATACTTGATCTTAAATAGTAATAAGTAAATAAAATCAAATTTCTCACCTACAAATACTCATTCGATTTAATTACAACATTGTTTGAAAATCGTTTTTTTCCACCACTATCTCAACTCTAAAAATGTTAATCTGCTATGTCAATGTCACAGTCGCAGAGATCAAGTTAAATTTTATTGAGTATAGTTACTCGTAAGGCGATTGCAAGCCGACTACAACGCCGGGTGATACCAAAGAGCTCGGTAATTAGGTGCCGTAACATTGAGATTAAAAAAAAAAAGGGTCATTGTAAATTATTTAATGTAAATATCTGAGTCGGTACATATGTATGACGGCGCTCGGACATATCTTTACTATTTTCACTTAGGGACTGTGACTCTGTAGATATTTGCTCGAAGTTTCGCATGAATTCTCTGCATCTTTGCTATAAATACAAGGTCATAGTCATCTAGTACATCTAGACTAGACAAACAACTTCTGTAATACGACTTTTGAAAATTCGCAAAAAAAATTCGCTTCTCCATACATTTTGCCGCGCGTTGACGAATTTTTTGTATGAAAAAGTTAATTTTTTCTTCGTGATTTTCCAAAAGTCCTAGAACAAAAGTTATTTGTATATACTAGACCCGCCCTTAAAAGGTTATGCGTTTATTACCCATGACACTGAATAGAGTTATCCAGAACTTGTGTGCTAATCCGAAAGAAGGTGATATACATATACATTCATTATGAACATCTTCAAAGAAACGTATTACCTACTATGGAGCCAACCCGGAATTTGAGAAAAAACATCATATATTATGTCGATTCCGAGTAGAAATGTTGTAGAAAACAGCTTATTTTTGTTTCGTATTGCGGGTTGGTTCTATAGTAAAAGTTATTTATAATGATGGTTTTTGACCGACGAACCACCTGAGGAGGTATACAATTCGACGCGTATATATGTGTATATATATTTTTTTTTATGTATAACCACGCATAACTTTTTTATAGTAGTCCAATGTCAATAATTCTATTTTTATTTGAAAGGGATACTTCGAAATTGGTCGCATTTAAATTTTATCGAAATCGGCTGAGCCATTTTTGATAAATCAACAATAATGTGAAAAATGCTACATCGATCCGTGCGAAATATTCGCGAATTCTGTACACGGGTGAAGTCGGTCATGCTAATTTTTGCAAAAATAATCTTGTAATCACCACCTTTTGGCTTAATACATAGCAATCTGTATTTTTGTCTAGCATTTCACCTCAGAGACCTCAGAAATAAAATTGGCAATCTATATTTTGAGCTACAGAATGTCTACGGATAAACATGAGCCAGCCCAAATTTTCAAAATCAACCAATTGACGGTCTCAAAGTCAAAGTCAAATCATTTATTGCAACATATGAAATTTACATGCAGTTCTTAGTTAACAAGTTTATAGTTATACATATGACCCTATAAGGGTATGGCAATTTTATTATTTGAATTGGAACGGTTTATTATTATGTTTTCTAGATTATCGTTAAAAAAATCGTCTAATGTGTAATTGCATTTCGATAAAAGGATTATTTTTAGTTGTTTTATGAAACAGTTTTCTCTTTCGATATCTTTTAGATTATTTGGCAATTTATTGAATTTTTTTTATAGCCATAGAATTTGGGCTAGAACTGTGCATTGCTAAGTCAGATATTGGTTCCACGAGTTTACTCGTATGTCCATATTTTGATCTAATTTTGTCCGATTTATCAGACGCTTTGTTAAAATAGTCAGGGTGTTTTTTGACGAATTAGCATATTTCAAATATAAAAATAGATACCAGGGATATAATTTCAAGTTTTATAAAGTATAGTTTATGGAATTTTGGTTTGGTTATAACGGGAGTTTTTATATTTGCGAGAATACGAATACATTTTTTTGTATTATGAATACTTCATGCGCTTTGACACTTTTTTCCCATAGAATAATTCCATATTGGAGCCACGAGGACGCAAAGGCGTGATAATCTTAATGCCCCATGCAATAAACAGGGGTCGAACCTGGACACAATTGGCACAGGACCGAGGCAGATCGCATAATAGACATGGTACGAGAGAGACCTATACCCGGCAGTGGGATAAAGAAGGCTGTGGATGATGATGATGCAATAAAATGCTGATGCAAAAAAAAAAACATATTTATTCGACTCCGTGAAAAGATATTGAAATATATATACTAAGTCTAATAAACCCGTCTTAGTGAACTAAAACACATATTAAGCATTCCTAGGTATATTTGCTTAGTTTATTATTACTGACGTATTTAGTTATTTGGTATAATGTAATGAAACTCTGGAAATATCAAGGTTTTCGATATTAACTTACCTACATTTGATATGTATTTATAACTTTGTTATTTTTAGACATAATGTTATTGGACGAATTTGTTGATGTCACTTCATATTTCAGGTACCTAACTTATACTTGACGATGGTTATTAGCAGCGAAATAGGGCCTATTCTGTGGGTTATTGGGTATGATCATTCCTGGAATATTTATGTTATTTATATGGATGATGATAAACGTTTATGAAATAAACATGATCACTAAAGAGAATATAAAGCATCACAATGAGTTAATTTTGTGATAAACATTCCAAAAATTCGTCGCGGATGCAGGACTCGAACCTTGCGTCTTCGGATCACTAGCCCGACGCTCTGCCCAACTCACCCAACTGAGCTAATCCGCAGTACTGCCTCCGCGGAGGCAGTTTAGCGCCTAGCGCTAAATCTGGCGCGTTTTTGAATTAATACCTACTGCAGTAAAGTTAAACAGAACATATTATTATTTTTTATAAACAAAAACACTGAAATGCTCTTTTTTTGTATCGTAGCTTAGAAAAATAACAAGTACTAGAATACGTACTAAAATTTTGCTAAAATAAAAACTATGTCATAGCTGTCTTATTCATATCTGGTTATACAGCATACGCAAGAGTGAATGAAACAAAACAAAACGCAATGTCCGCCGTCTAACGTCAAAATCACAAGTTGGAATGTCAAAATGATTAAAAGTTGGTTATAATTTGGCACAGAATAAATAATAGTATGAAACATAGTCACTAAATCAAAAATAAGTAATACATACTGGAGCTGCAATCTTCTTTGTGAAGATCAACTGTCATTGGTAGCGTGGGTACGGTTTGTCAACACCTCGTCAACACCGATTGCCGGTTGTCGAGTTCTAATAAAATTTACTAAAAATAACTGTTTTAAAGTGCTAAAAATATGTTGTTTTGAATATATTATTTATAAATGGTGTATTATATTTCACATGGCGTGTATTATAAATGGGTGCATATCGCATTCATCCCGAAAAAATAATAAGAATGAAATAGTGACTTTTCACCGGTGTGTTTTGTTGGAATATTGTTGTTGGAATTTGTTGGAATATTGTTGTTTGAATTGTTGTTGGAATAGTTGGGCAGAGCGCCTGGCTAGTGTTCCGAAGACGCAAGGTTCGACTGCTGCATTCGCGACGGATTTTTGAAATGTTTATCACAAAAATAACTCTTTGAGATAAACCTAGTGTTGGATGCACTATAAAATTAAATTCATTTGAATATAAAGCATGTTTGTTTTTTAGAATCCAATAAAATTAAATATTAGGAAAAAAATACTAATAAATACTTTGTCTTGACGATGGACATCATTATCAGCCGTAGGACGTTCACTGCTGGACGTAAGTCTCCATTATGGATTTCCAATAAGCCAAGTTAGAAGCGGCTTGCATCCAGTGTATTCCTGCGGCCTTAATAATAATATCGTCGGTCCACCTGGTCGGCGGACGTCCTACACTGCGCTTGCGGCTGCCTGGTCTCCATTCGAGAACTTTACTGCCTCATCGGCCATCAGTTCTTCAAGCTATGTGCCCTGTCCATTGACATTTCAACTTACTAATCCATTGGGATAGCCCAAACGACATAGGTCAAGGTCGACCTATGTCGATAACAAAAGTTACCGACATAGGTCGGTAACTTTTGTTCGTCTGCGAATCTCCTCGTTCCTGATTCGACGATGGACATATTATGTCCTAAAATAGTAATAATCTAGTGTAGACAAACCCCCAGTATAAAATACCATTTTATAATTGCATTTTATACATGCTTCGAGCAAAAATCTATACAGAGCCACAGTACATAAGTGAAAGTAGTAAAAAAAATGTCCGAACGCCGTCATACATACCGACTTAGATATTTACATTAAATAATTCACAATGAGCTGTTTTCTCGAATCTCAACGTTATGTCCCCTATTTAGTGCTTGAAACCGAGTACTTTGGCATTGCGCGACGTTATAGTCGGCTTGCAATCGCCTTACGACTAACTGAAAAGTCTGCCCACTACATAGTTTGGGCAGAGTTTTGGCTCGGACACTTTTTTGCACGATTTTGACTACAGATATTTGCTTAAAGTTTTTATGGTATTTTTCATTCTATGCTAACTAGTCTAAACATCCACCGTTCCCCTTATAAAAATGTTATGTCTTCTAAATAAGTAGTCTTCTCTGTGTAACGGGCCTAAGCAATCAACACTTCGCGCACGTATTCTTTACACGTCATATTTAGCGAGCGGAGAAAGGAAACAGGATGTTTTGTCCTTTCCGAAACAATAACAATAATGTGAACAACATAGGTACAAAGGGCGATGCGTCAGAGACTTGCTGTTTGTGATTGTTTCATATCCTAGGAAATTTCGCGAGCACCGTAATTATGGTACAATTTAGAAATCTTCAAATCAAGAGTAAGCAGCAGGTACCCCGGTTGCCATCTTAGTATCATTTTTCACTTTGAATTTTAACGATTCAGTAGACAATTTAATGTTCGTATAATATTTAAAAAAGAAAAAAAAATGAGATTTATACAAGTAAACAATATTTATGTTGTTACATTGTTTATACTCGTAATTACCATTTTATGTAATAATTTTGATACCAAAATGGCCTCAACCGGGTTAGAGAGGCACCTACTATACCATCTAGGTAAGTGTGCTACATCCCAGACGACATGTTTGCATAAGATCAGGGGCTTTATAATTGAACCATTACAACGGCTGAGCGTATGCGAAAATAGTCACGAGCATTGAAAATCAATGATTGTGTGAACGGTATGCTGAGTGTGAGTTTTGTCGTAAACATGACGCGCTCTTCGTCGAGCGCGTAAGCATGTAATTTGTATGAAGAAATGTACAGAGCCACTAGCAGCGCGTTTTTGAAACACTTTGTGCGTGTGCAAACTCATATAAATTCCATGCTTACGCGCTCGCCGAAGAGCGCGTCATGTTTACGACAAAACTCACACTCAGCATACGGGAGAGTAGTACGCGATCCTCTGCAAACGTTAGAAATTATTTTAAATATAGGGTTATTTGTTTACCCTGTCCTAAACCGAAAGGAGGCGATTTAGACCATCATTTCGAACGAAAAACTTTTACTAAGGGGCTAACAAAAAGTTCGAGAACAAAAAATCTGCTGTTTCATACATTTTGTCGATTCAGAGTTGCAGTTTTTTATGACACAGCTGATTTTTTTCTGTAATTTTTGGTTGGCGCCATAGTAAAAGTTGTTTGTAATTATGGTCTGAATCACACCCTTTCGGCTTAGCACAGGGTAAGCAAATAACCCTGTATAAAATTAAATCAAATCATGTTGTACTGAGCTATAAAGCTTTTTAGGCCATCTAAGTACTAGTGAAGTCCCCACACTGCCAAATTATAAGTCTTTACCTTCTTTCAAATTTCAATTTTGTTTCGATTAAGGATTTTGAGGTTAAGAGTTCTTTTCTCATTAAAAAAACAGTTACGTAATGATAAATTCTATTTTCGAATTTTTGAAGAGAATTCTAAAGAGTAAAGTGTAAACGGCGTAGCTAATAAGAACTCAAAGAGTTAATAACTTAGGAACCTAAAAACTTTTGAATCAAAGAACGCCAAAGCTTCTTCGACTAAAATCCTCTCGATTTCTTTCACAAGTTGGAAGAAGTTTTAATAAAAATATTTACTGGAATTGGTTTGCTAAAAATCACGTTTTCGTATTAAGAATATGTTTTCGGATAAAAAATAACAACATGATTATATTTTGAACTTTAACTGGAACACTTTTGCTTAGGTAATCGAAATTGTTATTTTTGTTGAACTTTTCTGAGTTTTGTTTATCTATGTATTACTTTCAAAGTACTTAAGAGTTATAACTTCGCTTAAAAAGAAAACTATTTACAATATTTGTTACGAATTAATGAAGAAGCCATTAGTAAACGTCTTCTCGTATTTATCAGTATTTTCTGTTCAACTTTAAAAATTAAGAAATAAATATTCTTAGTGCTACAGGTTTTATGTTTGGAATACAAGAGTCGATCAAAACGAGTCGTAACTGAAAAGAATCTAAAGTTTTTTCGACTGGGGAAAAGGGAATATGTCTGTTTTAAAACTCTTTGGTTTATTCATCGGAGATTTCTGGAAAAAGGTTAACATCAGAGTCATTCGCCGAATGTAAGAAAGAGTGGCTGATTAATAAACTTGTAAGTTTATTTTTAACCGATTTCCAAAAAGGGTTCTATGTTCATCTGTACCTAAGTAATTTTTTTGTGTATGTTTTGAATTGTTTTGTATTTGTTTGTGATTTTTTTTGGCAGATCATATTTCAGAGGTTTCTCCATCCCCAACCACCCCCCCCCCCCCCATTTCAATTTTATCATCAGTACCGTTTTTGAAAAATTAACAATAATGTAAAAAAATACTATTTGAATAACACACCGAGTCGTGCGGACTATTCTAATTCTGTACACGGTTAAAGTTTAAAATCAGTTTGATGTACCATTTTCGGTGAAAAATATATATATATATTTTTTTTCTCAACCTATGCTGTCCCACTTCTGGGCAAAGGTCTCCCCCATTTCCTTCCATTCAAAATTATTTATTTATTCTTATTTATTTCTGCCTCATTGGCTAAATGGTTAATGAACATGATTTCTGGATCAAAGAGGCGTGGGTTCGATCCCCACTCAGAGCAAGCATTTATGTGATGAACATAGCAAGCATTTATATGTTTGCTCTGTGTCTGGGTGTTATGTACCTAATGTACCTATATATGTAGTGTATCAGTCTCTGGCATGCAGCCATATCACAAGCTTTGCTTAGTTTGGGGTCAGCGACCGTGTGGAAGATTTTCCCAATATTTATTTATTTATTCTATGTTTATATTCATAATAGTCACAAATACACCAAAATACTACTCAATTTTAACTAATAGATCATAACTTGTGCAAAATTTGAGTATTAGGCTTTGATATCTGAGAGGCTTAATATTTTGAGAAAATGAGCTGCTTGATTATACTCCTTAAAGAAATAGAGATCAAAATTCATCAAAGCAAACCTAACCAAACCTTTTATCCACAATTGAAGTCAATGTTTAACTACCTCACTGAGAATTTCACAGTAATTTTAGGAATTCTGGGTCTGTTCTTATCTAAACACAGAGTTCATTCATCTTGAATATCCAACATTTTCTTACAGAATTTATATATTTTTAAATTAACCGGATTTTGTTTGTACATTGTGATGTACTTATTTATACCTAGGCCACCTGTGTGTATTTATTATTTATCTAGTTATGTAAGAAGCTTGTTGGCATCATAAAACATCAAGTAGTCAAGTACCTACTTCAAGTACTTCAGTAGGTACTTCTCAGTATTTTGTTCGTTCGTTCGTTTCAGCCATAGGACGTCCACTGTAGGACATAGGGCTCTCCTAAAGATCTCTAATGAGACCGGTTCGTACTTGACATAGTAGAGGCCTTCAGGCGGTTTAAAAGCTCTGACAGCAGGTGTGGTTCAGTGCAGATGCACCATGGATAAAGTAAATAGGATACCTTTTTGACCGACGAACCACCGGAGGAGGTATACAATTCGACTCGTATATATATCTTAATATATATAAATCTCGTGTCACAATGTTTGTCCTCAATGGACTCCTAAACCACTTAACCGATTATAATAAAATTCGCACACCATGTGCAGTTCGATCCAACTTGAGAGATAGGATAGTTTAAATCTCAAATTATAGTCGCAATTTTAATTTATTTAGCCACAGCAACGCGTGGCCGGGTCAGCTAGTATAATTAATTATAATTATATAAATCTCGTGTCACAATGTTTGACCTCAATGGACTCCTAAACCACTTAACCGATTATAATAAAATTCGCACATCATGTGCATTTCGATCCAACTTGAGAGATACGATAGTTTAAATCTCAAATTATAGTCGCAATTTTAATTTATTTAGCCACAACAACGCGTGGCCGGGCAGCTAGTATATATGTATATTTATATGTATAACCACGCATAACTTTTTTCATAGTGGTCCGATTTCAATAATTATTTTTTTATTGGAAAGAATATACTTCAAAATTGGTCCCATTTAAATTTTATTGAATTCGGCTGAGTCATTCTTGATAAATCGACAATAATGTGAAATATGCGACATCGATCCGTGCGAAATATTCGCGAATTCTGTACACGGGTGATGGTCATGCTAATTTTTGCAATAATAATCTTGTATAACTTCTTGTTTTTGTATTCGGCGCTTAATTAAAAAATATAATAGGAAAATATACATGCCATTCTCTTACAAGCTATCCAACCAATAAAAGTCGTCACAAATCGTTTATTTATATTTTTTTTGTTTCAGGGCAAAAACGTCGATACCGTGAGGCAGGCTTAAACATGGGAACGCTCCAGTGATGTGTGAACATTTCTTATAAATGAAAAAGTGTAATAAAGTGCGTCCCTAACTTAAAACTATATACACTACTTACTGTGAAAATTGCATGCTATTGAATTTTTTTTTAATGCATTTCTGAACCGCAGACATCGGTTCAGCAAAAGCTCTTTGTTAAATGAGGCTTATGTATAATTAATTGAATCTGACTGTAAATACATAGAGAGGTAGTTTACATAAAGTGTGTTAGCTTAAGTTAATAGTTTCTGTGCATTGTATGCTACAAGTAGACCGGCGACCCGCAAGGAACACCCGATCACAAGTTTGTCGCAAGCCTATTAAAGAAAAAAGAATTTCATGGAGGGTTCAATTTATGTTTTTGAAACCAACATCTGCAAGTTTATTTACAAAATACTGAATTTCATGACTTTTACAATACCTTCTCTGTTTTTTCTACTCTTAAACTTTTATTTACTTAAGCTCATTATTGTCGAGACGGTACCTGTTTTATTAATAGTTACCAAAATAATTTTAAATAAGCAGGTATACAAAAACTTAGACAAAGTTTAAGAACGAACTGTGAAATATGCAATCAATTTTAGAGTTTGGTTCTTGAAATGTAATAATTATAAAATGTTTCTTAATGTGAATAATAAAAATGTAAAGTTAAACAACATAATTATAAAACATGGAATGCTAGTGGTTTTACTTTTCAACTGGTTGGATTGTAGAAGTCAACCTTGTTTTATAAACATATTACTTATAAATTAAATATATTGCTCGTTGGCGTCTCGTACTAATAGTTTTTCACGGGTCAATAGTTACTAAAAGTTAACAAATGTAGGTTATTACTTTAAAGTAGCTATTATTTTTTGTACATAGTAATTTTAGTTTAAAAGCATTATTTCTATCCTGTTCTTTTCATAAATAAATATACCTATACGCCTATTAATGTTTTAGAAATAATTATAACTATTATGATATTTATTGTGACACATATTAATTATAATAACTACTCGTATATCCAGTCGATTCCGTCCTCACATAATTTTGTTGTTACTGTTATATCAATGGTGATCATTTAAACCAATTTCAAAGCATAGCGTCAGTAAAAAGAGACAGCAATATTTAACCTACTTTTAGAATTGCATTTTGAAAACGGACTACGCAATTACTGTTTAAATATTATCATTAATTTATGTTTTAAGTTTGAGTGGTGAGTTCATATTTTTTACAATTAGCAGTATTGTTTTTTTTAATTTTCAGACGCAAAAATATGTATGTATAAATATTATTAAACAGTAAGGAAAAGGAATAAATATTACTATTACTGTAAGCAAAAAACTGTAAATAATATTTAATATATTATTAAATAAATAAATAATAACTATGTTAAAAATTTTTTAGATATCAAACTAAGTTCTAGTCATAATTATGTTTATACATAAGACCCATAAGTAAGTAAAGGCTATTAAGTCATATGCCATAATATGGCCTATTTGTATATAACCTAGATAATACCTATAGATCTATTTAATTGTACAGTGCTTTGTCACGCTAGGTTTATCTCAAAGAGTTATCAGTAGTGGGCACCTGCTAGTCCAGCATGCGACCGCGAAAAGCCACGAAGTGAACTTTTTTCGACGCGTGAAAAAGTGACAGATATATACTTTGCCATAACGCTGTTTCGTTCTGACACGTTGCGTCGAAATAAATATTTATTCGTGCGCATCCTAGCTCGGTAGGAGGCGAACTAGAATTAGCGAATTAGCTTAGTTGGGAAAGCGTCGGGCCGGTAATCCGAAGATGCAGGTTCAAGTCCTGAGTTCGTGACTAATTTTTGAAATGTTTATCACAAAAAATATTGGTAAATAATTCTCCTAGATAAAAACTTATTATAATTGATGTTATTCTTGACTGCCAACACATTCTAGAATATTTCTGTACTCATCATAATGATCAAGTTTTATTGTGCGAAAACCTTCAAAATCGTGAAAGCAAATCTGCTACTACGTCTTTCTATCATATAAAAAGTTAATTGTCTCGAAAAATGAGAGGAACAGTTGATATTTTTCTCGACTTTGAGTTTGGTAACTTTGGTACTTTGTAGGAAAAAATAATCATAGTGATGAGTGAAATGTTGTCTTGAGTAAAATTATATCCGTTATTGAAACACGCTGTATATACCTAATACAAATATTACCATAATTTTATAATCCTATCCTAAGCATTAGGTATAGAGATAAGGAAACCACTCTGAAATTATTAAACTGTTAAAATAAATAAATTAAGTTGAATTAAAAAGTTTCATCCAACGCATCGTTAACTTCAAAACTTATTTGTTCTTAATTAAATTCTTAACTTAACTTGTAATGCGATATTAATTGTAAGTAATTCTAAGAAAGTAACTTGAACGACTTAAGTCATCCAAACTTTGTAATGAATCAAGTGAAATTTGAAACAGAGATTGCTGTTTTGAACTTCGTGAAGATATTTTTAATGGAAAGATTATTGTTCTCAATCCGTTTCTTTTTTTTGTATGTACCTATCTCAGACCAAATAAAAATCAAGACAGAACGTCGTGAACAGACAAGTGATGCCAGTTTTTTTAAAATGTGCTGAGTACGTCAGTGTTGCGACGCCATAGTTTGACTGACGAGCCAAGGAGTAGTTTCGTTGTACGTGTTTGTGTGTGTGTAATTGTGTTTGTACACGGCGAGGCGTAGTTTTGCGGGCTTACTTGTTTGTTTCTCAACATTCTGTCTTCATTTTTCATATGGTCTGAGGTACCTATATATGTTACGTTTTTTAAATCTGTGATTAAATTCGACCAATTTTAATTTTGTTTGTTTTTTGTAATTGTAAATTTGATACACAATTATTATTTATTATTTATTATTTATTTATCATTTTAATTCAGACAATAATTATCCATAAATCGTAAAAAATTAAATACAATTGAGTCATTCATTTTAAACATTAATTACAATATTTATAATTTAGTGCCCTTAACAATTAACATCCACTTATTCTGAATGGGGCAATCCAATCGATCAGCAATCATTTGAAGAATACCATTGCGACTGCCTCGCACTCTATATCGTAGGGACGCGACTTTCTTGCGAATAATCGCATAAAAGTCATCCGTTCGTGCTTCAGCAAACATTTCAGATGCACTACAGAAGCGAGGCAACCGCATCAGCATTCTAAAAATATCGTTATATTGGACCCGTAGAATGCTGGCAGCCCGGCGAGTATGACTGAACCACAGGCTACTCGAGTAGAATGACTGGCAATACGCCTTGAAAAGGGTAATTTTCACCTCCCTCGAGCAGCGAGCAAACCTTCGTGCGATCATATTTCCCCTGACTGCCAGAGCCCTACGTTCCCTCTCGATATCTGCGTCATCTCTAAGGTCGTCATTAAGAATGTGTCCCAAATACTTAAAAGTAGTAACCACATTCAAAGCCACACCATTAAGCATAATTGGCGGATCATTTGCTGGTTTGAGGTTTCCGCTCTTAAAAACAAGCACCTCACTTTTTTTAGAGTTGTACTTAAGCCCATGATCCGCCGCATACGCCTCACAAATTCTAACTAGTCTGCGAATTGCCCCTACCGACGGTCCCAGCAGCACCATGTCGTCTGCGTAACTTATATTATTAACGCAGACTCTATCTATAAAACAGCCCGCATGGGTGCTGCTGAGCTCGTCGATGAGGTCATTAATATACAAATTAAACAGAAGAGGAGAGGTTATGCCACCCTGTCTCACTCCACATCCCAAGCCATATGCGTCAGATAGAGCTCCCGCCCATCGTACCTGATTTCGCTGACAGCCATACCATAGTTGTAATATAGAAACAACTTCGGCCGGCACTCCTGCAGCCCTCACCTTTCTCCAAAGCCTCCGATACAGCACCGTATCAAAGGCCTTGGATATATCCAGAAAGCAGGCATATACCGGCGTCTTCCTGTCGGTGTAGTACTTGACAGCCTGCTTAAGACACAATATCGCACTTTCCGTTGACAGACCAGCCCGAAAGCCGAACTGAGCGTCGTGCAGTTTGACGTGTTGAGATAGTATGTCATTAAGCAAGCCGTCAAGAACCTTTGCCAGCACTGCTGCCAGCGAAATAGGCCTATAATTGTTCCTATCCGACGCATCTCCATTCTTAGACTTGATAATTGGCACTACTATGGTCTTGGTCAACTCCTCAGGCAGGTACTCATGACAGAGACATAAGTTGTAGAACATGGAGAGTACGCGCGGCAAATGAACTCCCGCATATTTGAGATGCTCAATGCTGAGACTGTCATGCCCCGGCGATTTCCCTCCTTGCATGGAGTGAATTACTTTCCGCACTTGCTTAGCATTAAAGTACACCGATCGCTCCGAGCTGCCAGCCCCATCATTTAGCATCTCCGCCCCATCTAGTTGAGCCCCAAAACAAAATAAATGAAAAAACAATAAAATAAATGAAAAATTAAAAAGCGAAAGTAGTTTATGTGGCTTTGTTTAGTCTTTTTGATTGATTAAGTTTGATTTAATTTCTTTAATCTCTCATCCATGATTGTTATTTTTAAAACTTTTGTGATTTGAACACATTATTTTTATATACTATGGGATTAATCGCGAACTGAAAACATGGCTAGAATTTACCAGTGACCACGATCCTCAGACCAAGATTGTCTTCTCTATCTCTACGCCACGATCAATGCAACTCGGTCGAAACGTCAGGATGGTGAGGTATTTATTTATCTTATATTTTCATTGCGCGATTAGTCCCGTAGTATATAAAAAATAATGCCACCAATGATTGTTTATAATATATATTATTACATTTGAGAATACATACTAAATACTAATTATAACTGAAGAAAATAGGTGTACAATTTTAATATTTAATTTCACATACATAATATTTTTTTGTATATTTCACGA
This sequence comes from Hypomecis punctinalis, assembly GCA_949316475.1. Taxonomy (NCBI): domain Eukaryota; kingdom Metazoa; phylum Arthropoda; class Insecta; order Lepidoptera; family Geometridae; genus Hypomecis; species Hypomecis punctinalis. The sequence continues at coordinate 13,760,754 of OX438813.1, forward strand.
ATAAGGATCTGTGTCCGGAACCGATGTACAATTTTTAATAGAATTTAATAAAGAAACGCTACTTCTAAGAATGTTTTATATATAAATGGTTTTACTATAATAAAATCTGTAAATAGTTCGCTTAATATACAACTAAATACCTATTTATTTTTCACTGTACCATAAAAATAGAAAATCTCTATCAGTCAGCGTTACGAATGTATATTTAAATGTTATGCTAAAAATAAAGATATTTTTTACCCATTCCTTTTTATTGATCGACTGAAAAACAATTTTTGGTTTTCCTCTTGACCTAGTTTTTTTTTACAGATCGGGCGAATGATTAAACTTTTTTAAAAGTTTGGATGATGGCATTGTCAGCCTGTTTCCAACAGATTTCTTGTGGATATTAATGTTTTATTGGGAAGAATTAATCTTCAAAAGAAAAATCCTTGTTGATACTTAGCGGTGTAATATTTTGGGGATGTACTTATCACTATCACTACATAGTATAAAACAAGTCGCTTTGCTATCTGTTCCTATGTATGCCTATATCTTAAATATTTCGCAACGGATTTTGTTGCGTTTTTTTAAATAGATAGTGATTCAAGAGAAAAATATATATGTATAATACACAAATGTGAAGCTGGGGCGGGTCTCTAGTTATATAGTCGCTAAATGATGACCTTGTTTCTTCCTTGTCGAGATGAACTAATAACAAAAATATGAATTCAAATAGAACAAATAGGCTCTATATTTTTTATTACATTAATGATTACACCTAAAATGTTAAATATATGCACGGTAAGTTTTTTTTAATAAAGTCAAAATATTTCAAAATTATATACTCACTAGTTTTACCCGTGAAGCCGTGGTGGTCAAGAGGTAGTGACACCCGCCTTACAATCGTGAGGTCGTGGGTTCGAATCCCTCGTCCCGTACCAATGAGTTCTTTGGAATTTATGTACGGAATTTCACACTACAGGCTTTTCGGTGAAGGAAAACATCGTGAGGCAACCTGCATACGTCCGTAGAAGAAATTCGATGGCGTATGTGAATCCACCAACCCGCACTGGGCCCGCGTGGTGGATATGGCCCAATCACCTTTCGTGGGTAGGCCTACGTCCTGCAGTGAACTATTAAAAAGGCTGGTACAGTACAGTACAGTTTTACCCGCGGATTCGCCCGCATACGCAATATATCATTATAATTTATAGCCTATGTGTTATTCTGATATATAAGCTATATTATTGCAAAGTTTCATCTCAATCTGTTCAGTAGTTATTGCGTGAAAGAGTAACAAACATCCATACATCCATCCATCCTCACAAACTTTCACGTTTATAATATTAGTAGGATTTGTTACAATTTCAATAGAAAAAAGCATCGTAACTATGCGGTTGGTTTGTACATCATCTTTTTCATTAGGTATCACATCCTAGCTTTTATTTTATAACTAAAAAGTAAGTACTTATTCTAAAGTATTACCTATTAAAACCTAAAGAGAACTTCCACTAATGAAAGGCGATGAATTTGAAGTAGGAATTTTTTAGGACGTTTTTGTCAGTATGATCTATAGTAGATTTTTACTTTTAAAACTTAGTTCATAGATATAATTTGGATAATTTTGGTTAGTGGCGTGTTTTGAATACTTACACGAAGCACATAATCTTTACACTACAAGTAAAAAAACAATATAGAGTTCTTCGAGTAGATAAGTGTGTCTTTCTCGTAAGTAAAGCACCTATAATAATTACATATTTAAACGTAGACGAAGCATTATATTAGAAAGTAGAACAAACTATTCAAGCTTGCTATGTCCAGTTTTAAAAACAGTTTACATCTCCACTTGATATCAGAAATGTGGTCAAACGTAAACCTATTTCAAAATAAGCTGTCTGTAAACTTTTTTGTTCAAATAGTGTGTAGTGAAAACAACACGATATGAGTAAACAAAACTTTTCCTGTTCAACGAGAAAATATTCAATGATCGTGTCATATTCACCATGCTGGCCCAGTGCGGGTAAGTGGATTATCATACACTATTGATTTTTATTTACGAATGCTTGACGTAGGTAAGTAGCTTATCTCGTCATGTTTTCCTTCATCTCAAAGCCAGTGGTGTCAAAATCTGCTTATAATTTTTTTAATTAGCTCATAGGTAACGGACTGGGTTTCAAACCCGTTGGTTCAAAGCCCGATCCGATTGAGTGACAACTACTGCCAGACCACCATCGCTTGATATTTACATTTTTAATCTTAAGGCAATCGTGAAGCGCCAACTTGGTCACACAAAAACAAAATAGTAGATTATGTACCAAGAAAACCAAGTGGTGTCTTGCGTCACGAGTGACATAGACCCTGAGCGTAGCAAGGGACTATAGCTTCTCACTAGTCAACTCGGTATTGTTTACAATAAAATAATAGTAGATTGTATCATATGGGAGCAAAATAATATTTTTACGGTGAGGGCGCTTTTATGAATCCAGAGTGAAGTGAGGGATTCTTTAGTAGAATCCTGAACATAGCGAGGGATTCAAAGTACGTCGCCCGAGCCAAAAATATATTTTGCGCCCGAGTGGTACTTACACTCTGCTTTTCATCGCCCTCTATGAGAAAATAAAAGGTACTTTATATTTATTGTGATATTATTATTTAATAAAACATAGAGTAACAACTAAATTGAAATTAAGTGGTATAAAATAACTGAAAACTTAAATTTACATTCTTTTCATTCATTTTCTTGCCGCTTAACCTAACATTACAAATACTTCCAAATTCAAAAAGTGCGCGGCAAAGATAATTCGAAACAATGAAACAATGAAACAATGATTTATTTGTCTGTATAACTAGGTAAAATTATACAAAGATCTTAAATTTAATATGATGTTCTCTAGTTTCTACCTTAAATAGGCGTACAGACGTTTACATGGTAAGGTTAAAACAAATGTCAAATGGATTTAATTATATATGTCAGAATTAATAATGTCAGGATACGTATTATAATTTCAATTTATAGTCATTCAAAGTCTTGTCATTTAAAAACTCATTTACATTATAATAGGCTTTATCAACTAATAAACTGTTTAAATGGCTCTTAAATATATTTAAGTCCTGTTTGCATGGAATGACTTTAGGTATCCTGTTATAAATGATAGATGCCATGCAGAACACACTTTTATTAAAAAAAGCAGTTTTTGATGGTAAACAATACACATTACCCTCATGTCTACCTCCAACAGGCCACATTTTAAAGAGCTCAGGGCGGGATTTTACGAACATGGCAATATCACCAATGTACAGGCAGGGTAATGTTAAGATTTTTAACCGAATGAAATGTTTTTTACACGAATCTTTCTTTTTTATTCCGCAAATCGACCGTATACTTTCGGCGCACTTATAAAGTTCCATATAGAAAACACCACTTTTGGGCGCACTTAAAGGCAAATCAAGTAGTCCTTTTCTAATAGATGTGATAAAAAGTTATTGTCGACCACTAAATATTATCTAATTTGAGTAATATTTTTCATGTAATCAGTACTTCAATTGCTAGGATTATACGTCTTAGTTTTTACAGTTTTTCAACTGACCTTAAAATTATAGGGCTCTAAAAAGTCATATTTTTACGCAAATACTTCGCTGAAAGTATTACCTATACTAAAAACTTTTCTGAAAAATATAACACAAACGAGCGTGCAATATTTCTTACTGAAGCGATTGACATGAAAAACATAACATTATGTAGAAAAGAGTTTTCTCTCAGAACGAAAATTTTCTCGACGTTCTACAGAAAATGCGAAAACACTGGTTGATTCACGTTCGTCTTAGGTGGATATTGTTCATTTGTTCATCCGTCAGTTAAAGTATCAAAAATAATATACACATATACGACACCTTTTGGAAATTAAAAAAAATGAGCCGGGATTATTCCTAATCAATTAACATCCTCTTAGGGGCTTATTCGGTACATCAAAACTAATAACTTTCGTTCTGCGACTTTTGTCAAAACTCAAAAAATAGATCAGTTGTTCCATACATTTTGTAGCGGGTGAACGATATTTTTCTATGGAACAACATTTTTTTTTAATTTCTAACAAAAGTTGCAGAATAAAATTTGCTAGTTTTGATGTACATAATACCCTGTATACTTAAGTGACGTCAAGAGCTCCCACTGCCGTACTCTGACTCACTTTATCTATATCGTATTTTGTTTAATTAAAAAAAATTTAAACACTTTTCCAATATTTTTATAATCTAACTTATAGACTCTCAGACCAAATAAAAAGTCATGACAGAATGTTGTGAACAAACAATTGAGGCCAGCAACTAACTCACTTTATCTTTATGGTATTTTGTTTAATTGAAATACTTATCCAATATTATGTATAATATAACTTTCGGTCTCTCAGACCATATAAAAATCAAGACAAAAAGTTGTGAACAAACAACAGAGGCCAGCAAAACTACGCCTCGCCGTGTCAAGACACAATTACACACACATACCTACACGTACAACGAAACTACGCCTTGGCTCGTCAGTCGAACTATGGCGGCGCAACACCGACGCATTCACACATGTATAACCTTACTTGTCTGTTCACGACGTTCTGTCTTAATTTTTAGGGTTCCGTACCTCAAAAGGAAAAAACGGAACCCTTATAGGATCACTTTGTTGTCCGTCTGTCCGTCTGTGTGTATGTCAAGACTCTTTATCTCGGGACGTGTAAAGATATCAAGTTGAAATTTAAACTATATACGTAAATCCATAAACTCTTGCAGTTGTGTTAAAGAAAAGCTTCTCAGTTACCGTATAAAAAAGGTAGAGCCGTTTATGTCGTAAAAAAACGCATATTTCAACGCTCACAAAAATCAAAACCTACAGGGTACTTCCCGTTGACATAGAACTATAAAATTTGGCGAAAAGCATTGTCTCAGAGTACACATATAGGAATAAATCTGAAAATTGTACATTTTTATTTAAATCACATAAAATTGGGCCTCAAAATTTGTAAAATATGGGTTCAAAATTCAAAGTGAGTAAATCGTATCATGTAAGGTATCATATAACATAACTTCATTAGGACATGCTAAAACAGATTTTTATTTCTTTTAACAATATGTTTGTACGGAACCCTCGATGTGCGAGTCTGACTCGCACTTGTCCTGTTTTTTTTTATTTGGTCAGAGTACGGACTAAATAGTAATAACTAATTCAAATGCTACATTTTTCACTAGTGAGAATACCTTAATGAATGATGAAGCGATGACGAAGTAGGAGCGACGTGGTGACGTGAGCAGGAGAAGGTCACTAATCCTACATCGTTTGAGAGTAGGAACTCAACCCGGTGCGTCACGATATGCAAATTTAATGGCTCTATATTTTTGTCCTGTAATTTTTACCCCTAACCCATCCGCCGGTAGTAAAACAGCTTCGTAAATATTCATGTCACAAATCCTCCAAATGAATCTGTCCGAAGCACCCCTGTAAATATAAATTTAACTTCATTTACGATGTGCGCTCGCTGTCTGCACTGCAAGTGACTTATAAATTATTGCCTCGTGGAAAGCCTTTGGATCCTGTTTGTGAGATCTGTATCGCTCCGTTTGAAGAACATAGATCTGTCTAGACGTCTATATTGTACATCTTTTCAGTGTTTCGTATGTTACTCGATATTGCCCCTGAATTTAACGCTATTCACGTGTTTCAATTCAATGCCGTACATGAAGAGCAGGCTTGTTAGGCTATCACGTTGTAGATATGAAAACATAATATTGTAATTTTCAGACATACAGATCATTCTAGACTTTAGGTGTAGCTATAGGAAGGACCAGTGTGTGTTACCAGTGATGGCTTATGGCACAGAAACGTGGTCTCTGACTATGGGCCTTATTAGTTAAGCTCCAAGTAGCCCAACGAGCTATGGAGAGGGCTATGCTCGGAGTCTCTCTGCGGGATCGAATCAGGAATGAGGAGATCCGTAGAAGAAGTTACCGACATAGCCTAACGGCAATAGGCAGGGCATATAGCGTGAAGGACTGATGACCGGTGGAGTCGAAAAGTTCTCGAGTGGAAAACACGTACCGGCAAGCGCAGCGTAGGACGTCTACCCACAAGGTGGACGGATGACCACATTAAGACCGCAGGATCGCGCTGGATGTAAGCCGCTTCCAACCGGTCTTATTGGAGATCCATAGAAGAGGCCTAATACTATGTCCAGCAGTGGACGTCTTTTGGCTGATGGATGGATGAATGGATAGGAAGGTACGGATCGGCCTCTCCTACCCTTGAAATTCTTTACCCACCACAAAAAAATAATACATTTTATTTTTCTGGGGAAGCCATAAGTAGGCAGCATAATAGCTAAAAGAATCCATATCAGACAGACTGACAGATCCATACAAAGAAATAATCAGACATCGACAAATTGTAAGGAACAGCTGATTTTTTCTTCAAAATTTCGGAGATGGACCTTGGACATGTTAGAGATAAATGCTATTGAATTCAAAATCACGTATTGAATAAAAAAATATTCTGTGATACTCGTGCTAGGAAAGCTTAGTTCTATCTATTTAAAATAGCATCTAATTAATTATTTTCAAAGGCTGCAATGAACAAAGCTGGTTTCAATAAAAAAAAAATTCAGTTCTCATTAATTCCTCGGACAAAAGGTACTGAAACTGCATGATAAAGTAAATTGATGAGATCGCAACATAAGAATAACAAGGAAATAAAATAATCCTCGGTTTCCTTTCTCAATAAAAAGAATAGCCATAAAAGGAGAGGAAAATATTTTGCTTTCACTTTTCATTTAGGAGTTTTCTAGTTTGCCCGCGTGAAATATTTAGTGTTACCCTCAGAGCAAATAAAAAAATCAAGAGAGAATGTTGTGAACAAACAAGTGGGTCCGACCAAAACTACGCCGTGTAAAGACAATTACACACACACATACAACGTACAAGGAAACTACGTCTTGCCTTGTCAGTCGAACTATGGCGGCGCAGCAGTGACGCACTCACACATGTATAAAAAACCGGCTTCACTTGACTGTTCAACGACGTTCCCTCTTGATTTTTTTATTTGCTCTGAGGTGTTACCTACTATATTCTGATAACTTTCAGTAGAGCAGTGTTCCGTATCAACAATCAACAATCCACTTTTTTCCGGTATGTACCTCGTAGAAATTACCCTATTAATGGTCACAAAATCAGTTTTCCTAAACGTATGTTAAGTAGTTTATACTTCCTACTAATATTATAAACGCGGCAGTTTGTATGTATGGATGTTTATTCCTCTTTTACGCAAAAACTACTGGACGGATTGAGATGAAACTTTGCAATAGTAATGCTTCTACATCATATACAAAGGCTATAATTTATAAAAATATTGCGTGAAATGAATTTCGCCGGGTCAGCTTTAGTTGTACTTTCAAAATATAAAGTCGGGACGCTTTATATTAACTCTATACATCAGGAAAATTTACATCCTTGCATTCTACATCATATTTAAACTTAATTCTCTCTTAGGAACGATAGTAAAATGGCAGTTTTTCTGAAGCAACCTTTGAGAGTATGCCCATATACGTATTGGATTAGTAGTACAAGAGGTAATTAATTCGGCCTGATCAGCGGGTCAGTCGAATGGGCCATCAAAGAATAGTAAGGGCTACCGTAGGGAGATTTTATACGCCAATTTTCAGTCTTGCTCGCGCAATCTCACATTCAAAAAGAAAGAAGAATTCATATTCATTAAGAAAGAAGAAGCAATATTTTGCTTCTTCTTTCTTAATGAATATGATAATGAATAATGAAAATAATATAGGATATTTTTCACAAAAAATGGCAAAACTGACTTCTATCGTGTACAAAATTCGAATAGTTCACTCGAATTAATGCATAAAATTTTCACATTTTTTTGATTCGGTTCACAATAAGCGAAAATATCGATGAACATACAAAAAAAATCATACAGGCCTACATAGAACCTCCTCCTTTTTGGAAGTCGGTTAAAATATGGTCGCTGACTTTACTTTTAACGAAGAACGAAGACTATCGCTAATGAATTCACCGCTAGGAACGCTAGAGGAGCGTAATAAGGTCTCTGATATGTGAAATATCACTCTTTGTATGTAGGTGAGTGAGCTACGCCAGCTTATAAAAACCTAAACCATGCAATATTGCAAATATTATCCGAGATTAATAGTGTTTTCCAATCTTCTATTATATAAAAGGCTTCCCTGAGTGACTGACTGACAGACAGCCTACAGCCCAAACCGCTTAAGATATAACGTTGAAATTTGGAATATAGGTACATTGTACTACGTAATGGAGCACTAAGGACGAAAATTTTGAACTTTCGACCTCTAAGGGGGTAAAACGGGCCCTTTTCGTTTGTATGTAACTTTTTATTCACTGTTCCGATTGACTTGAAACTTCGTATACATGCTTTTCAAACAAAATAAAAGTTACGTTTATTCCTGTTTTTCCGAATTTTCCTTATCTAAGGGGTCAAATAAGGTCCCAAAGTTGGTGAAAAAAGCGTCTATTACATCCAACCAGCTGAACGGTTATGGTTGAAATCTGGTATGAAGAAAGCACACAGCAGGTTCAATACAGGAACTAATAATATCCAGGAAAATCTGTCGGGTTCCTGAGGGATAGTCAATATTAACCAGCTTAGGCTACAGCCCAAACCGTCGATGATATAAACTTGAAATTTAGAATATACGTACATCGTACAACATCATGAAGCACAAAGGATGAAAATTTAGAAAAATCGACCTCTTACGGGGTAAAACGGGCCCTTTTCGTTTGCATGTAACTTTTTATTTCCTGTACCGATTGACATGAATCTTTGTAAAGATGCTTTTGATACTAAATAAAAAATATAGTTCTTCCTGTTATTCTGAATTTTGCATAAAAAACTTCCTTAGGGGTCAGATAAAGGAATAATAAAGTTGGTGAAAAAGCATCGATTACAGCGCTAGGAGCTGAAAGGTTACGAATGGAAACGGGTATGTAGAAAGCACACGACATGTTTTATTACTGGAACTATTACTATCCCGGAAAATTTTCAGGTTTCAGGGATAGCCAAAATTAATCAGTTATAATTATAATGTAAAGCTAAGTTAAAATGGTTAATGAATTCCAACGAAATTTGGAACGAAGCTAGACAATAACACAAATTACCACTTAGGGTACTGCTATCCCGGAAAATTTGAGAGGGTCCTTCGGGATGTCGATTTCTTAAAAAAAAACACTAAAAACTGTTTGAAAATCTCAATGAATTCAATTTTATGTTAAAATAGCCACCATTTTAACTAATAAATTACTAACTATTGACGTCCTGGGAAAAGTCCCGTGTTCCTTGTGCGCTAGACCAATCGTAACCCTGAATAAGCGTAAAAAATAATCACAAAGTTATTTTTTTTATAATATAGTGAAATATCTAGAATAGAATTAAGATATTGATTTATCCTTATCTGGGGCAAAATGGGTCCCTAATAGTTGACGATTTTTTTATTTTGTGAGCCAATAATCTTAAGCTTAGGGTACATACGGGTCAATGTATGTACTTTACTATGGGATCAACCCTAAGAAGCGAAGATTACCTACCTATTCCATAGATGTTGTCGCGGGTCGATGAACTTTTTGTGTTGAACAATTGATTTTATTTACGTGATTTCGGGGTTGGTACCATAGTAAAAGTTAGTTAAATGATGAGCATAATAGCATCCTTGAACTGACTGACTGTCTAGATATACACTATGTGTTTCTCGACAGTAATAAAATATATTTTTTCATCTGCCTGGGGTCAGACAACAGTCTGAAAGTCCTACAAGTGTCTCGATCACTTTTAACTGGGTGAACGGTTTTGGGCAAGATTGTCACAATATCTCTCGGGAAAAATGAGTTCAGAATAATCGAAATTAAACTTCTAATGACTGAATGAAACATGTCAAATACATAAACCGGCCTTAATTAATAGTGCACTACAGAACGTAGGCCTACCCGCGAAGGGTGATTAGGCCATCGGCCATATCCATCACGCCGGCCGAGCGCGGGTTGCGGAATCTATATACGACATTGATTTTTCTCTACGGATGTACCTATACATGTTGCCTCAATGTTTTCCATCAATAAAAAGCCAATAATGTGAAATTTCTAACATTGGCACTCTTACAATTATTATTAGTATTGAATTAATCACAAAAATTCAACAATTTATCATTCAAAAATTCACGTACTCCGTAATAAGCTTTAGATACAAGTACGAGTAAATTAAATACGGAAATACTAAGACAATGCTGTTTTCGACCAGTGTGTCTTACCATTGATGACTGATGAACAGAAACGTGGTCTTTCACTATGGGCCTTATTAGTAAGCTCCAAGTAGCCCACCAACAAGCTATGGAGAGGGCTATGCACAGAGTCTCTCTGCGAGATCGAATCAGAAATGAGGAGATCTAGTACCAAAGTTACCGACATAGCCCAACGGATTGGCAAGTTGAAATGGCAATGGACAAGAAACATAGCGCGGAGGGCTGATGACCGATGGGGTCGAAAATTCTCGAATGAAAATCACGTACCGGCAAGCGCAGCGTAGGACGCCCACCCACAAGGTGGACGGATTACCTCATTAGGACCGTAAGATCACGCTGGATGCAAGCCTCTTCCAACCGGTCTTATCGGAGATCCTTTGGGGAGGCCTATGTCTAGCAGTGGACTTCTTATGGCTGATGGATGGATGGAGACAATGCAGGCCAATCCGTGGGCTATTTTAGGCAAATACTTAGACAATTCAGGCTAAACCGTAGGCATTATCCTTGCGAGTAATATGACAATAAGCCCAGTTATGAAGGCTCTATCGTAAATTTTATAGCAACGTAAAAAGTGTAATCTCTTTTGAACCTTAACCACAAGCTATTATTATTTTAAGTAAGTGCCAAGACAACGCAACAACGCAGGCCAGACCGTGGGCTATTATCATTGCAAGTAATACAACAACGCAGACTAACAGCAGGCAATCATAATTTTAAGGAAGTATTAAGACAACGCGGGCAAGACCGTGAACTATTAGATATTATTAAAAGTAAGTGTCAAAATAATGCGGGTTGAATCGCGGGCTATTATTTTAAGAAAGTAAGTACTAAAATAACGCGGGCCAAATGGCAGGATATTATAATTTTAACCAAGTATTAAGACAACGCGGGCGAAACCGCGGACTATTAGATATTATTTATAAGCAAGTACAAAGACAACGTAGGTGAAACCGCGAACTTTTTTCATTTTAAGCAAGTACCTATGTACTAAGACAACGCGGGCGAAGCCGTGGGTTTTAAGCTAGTCATATATATAATCCAACCACGAGCTATGGGTTAGTGGTTGAAAACGTAGCTGGGAAAAAGGGCGAAAGTTATGTTTTCTATCAAAATTATTTTAGGTTCTTAACGTACGAAATAGCGAAGTAATACGTAATTCGATTGTATCTTTCTCGAATTACCCCTTACTCAGTTATTGTAAATAATTATTTTGACGAAACTTTTAAAAGGCAACTTTAGCCTACAAAACGAACTACTATTAATTCACTTGCATTGGCACTTAGTCCATTAACGCTGATTTTTCAAATTATGTAATTTTTTTATGACAATATAGATATTTTAAAATCAAAATTGGACTGTGACAATACGGCATGTTTGACATTTTTACGCATGGTTCACGTCCATCCACAATAATTTTGAAAGTTAGGTACACTTCAGGATCATTAAAGTCCATGATGGACGAAGCTAGAGATGTAATATTTTTGTAACATCTTAACACATTTTGACAATAAATGATTGTGATTCTGATCATACTCGATAGTGACCCCGCGCCATCTACGTAGAATAAGGGTAGGCCTCTTTGGATTAGTGCAGTGGGTAATTAATTCTGACTGGTCAGCGGTCGGTCGAGAGGGTCATCAAAGACTAGTAAGGGACTACCTTTATATGCCGCTGGTTATGTGATGGTAATTTGATGTACTCCTCTTCTCTAAATGGTAATGACTGAGTTACTAGTGATGTGACTGGTACGATCACCACCATTTTATTTTTTTGCAGTTTTTGACAGGATCGCTTTAAATATAGGTACAAGTATAATGTTATGTGTAAGTATTTCAAATATTATATCAACGATTATCAAAACTTAGAATAGAGTTCCTAGGATCACCTTCCAGCTCCATCATCAGAACCTGGTTACCATTGAAAGACAAACTACTCGTCAATACGATTCAAATGAACCCAAACTCCACGAGGTTGTGTCGTTTAAATGCAAAGTTCCTTAATCTTTTGGCCACCTTCCAGCTTCATTATCAGATCATCACCATGTCATCATAATATTGCATTGTCATGCAATTTACACAAATGCAAAATTTCAGTTCAATCGGAAACCGGAATGAGGATCAAATTTAAGTTGCAAGATTTGATTACAGACTGACGGACATGTGAAAGTAAATAATAGCTTGTAAAAAATGTAGTTTTTCACAAATAAACGTTTTGTGTTTATATCTAAATATGTTTTCAAGTTTATGCTTGGTTTCTTCAGTCTTGGATAAAAACATGCTTACCTGGAAGGTGCCATTTAACTTAAGATTTATATACATTTGTAAAAATATCGTACTTGCATTGTAGGGATAGCGGAAAACGGTGGCATTCACTTAATATTATAAAAATAAATTTACAAACAATGAGACTATAGATACAGTGCAAAAAGAAATAAAGTTGCGTAGTAATAAGATAAATTAGAAAAAGAAATTGGTTATTTTAGTACTTCATTTTAACTGTAATATTTAGGGTCGTGGTGAAAGAACCAGATTTAGTTGCACAGTCTAGACATGGTTATTACAAATCTTTTCACGTTTAATGAAGTGAAAATTCTACAGATATTTCACGAATGAATTGCTTCGAAGATGTTTCATTGGGCTTAGCTTTATAAGCATAGTAAGTTAGTAGTATAAAATTTAAAAGGATTTAAAGCTTAAAATATACAGTACATTGTTTAGGTATGTGGTGTAAGCCTAAACGAAGCAGCTCTATATTTAATGTGAGATTTCAGACATAATGACAAAGCGCCTAGCAAATTTTATACTCAACGACATTAATGCATTTGTTCATTGTTTTAGTACCTACCTGTGGAGATAGTTCAGGTTTACACGTAAATTGAAACTACAGCTGTTTTTGTGTGGCTCTGTACATTTATGTACAGCGGCCCTAGCTGAAACGAGAAAGAACCTTATGTTGCCCGTGGTTTTACCAGATGTACTACAAGTAGGACCACGGACAAGATTTTCTAACTCAAACGTATGGAGCCACACGCAAACGCGACAGTTTATGTAAACTACGCAAAACCTGGAATGAACTCTGTTAACTCTTCACAAGGACATAGAGTAAATATAAGGATGTACAAGGGCATTATCAGTAGCCCATTATATTTAAAGTTGACTATTATTGGGCACCTTTTGGGATAGTCTTAAATAATAAATTGGCAATGAGATGTAGAGATAAATTTACTAGACAAACTTAAATGTCATTGAAGTGTGACTATTCTTCAAGTCCTTTTCACAAAACTATGCTTATTAGTCATCCCTGTTGAGCGGCGATAATTGGCATGAGGGCTAAAGATATATAATTAGTCCGTCAGATAGACTATCAAAAAATATTAGACACGTGTTTTTTCTTTTGTCAATGAAACAAAAAATGACGAAGATTTAGCCCGTTAAAATTCTGCATGACGTCACAAGTGCCATACAAATGTATAGACTTCTGTAAGAGAGGTGAAGTCGCGACCCCCGCTCCCAAAAATTGACAAGGTTTATCTTTTCTATTTGTTGTTTGATTGGCAAAAGAAAAAAAATGCGTCTAATTATTTTTTATAATCCAACTCACGGATTAATTCTGGTAATGATTTTTTACCCAGTCATCATGCCTATTCTCAGCTACCTCAAACGTAGCTCCAAGCTAGTAATACTTTTATCCCTATAGTTCAAAAGCTTATTGTATTTTAGATCCTTGTTGAACGATAAATCACAATACACACACAGACGTGGAGAGCAGCTTGACCTAATTGCATTTAAATTCTACTTGCCAATGCCGGAAGGATGCAGAATAAGTTGGTAGAAGCTTTCCGGGTTTTTTCAAAGTTATCCTTATTCGGCTTCTTAAATAACATTTGAACCCCTAAAGGGACAGAAGAATCGGTAAAATTTATAAAATAATTGTAGCTAACAGCAAATCAGGGAAATCGATCAAACACACGAAAAGTTTTGTGACAAATACAATTGTACTTACTTTGTTTTGAAGGCCTCTATAAGTTCTAAATTACTACTACAAGGTCTTTGATATAAGCTTAGTAAAAATCTAGCTGTATGTTTGATTAGAGCTACACGATAGATAACTACACTTTAAAATTATATTTAGAGTTGCTGCTGTTAAGTCTTCAAAATTAAATTAATTGCATACTTAACTAGGTGGTACATATTTTACATACCTATCCAAGATTTTAAGGTTATGGTGCCATTCTGCCTACGACTTAGGAATATGTGTATAGTCCTAAGAGGATATCATCTATTCTATCTTTACGAAGAGTTTTAAGCCTATGGAAATAATTTTATGACGCTCTTTTGTTTAAATTCTATCGCAATTTACCACGTGGCTACGTCACTATAATTCGCACACACACCCTACCGAGTAGTTTGTCTTGACCTAGTTGCATTTGGATTCGACTCGCCTCCCGGGTCTGCGGAGTCAGCCTAAAACCAGTCAAATAATATCTTAAATTCCCAATAACATGGAGGTGTCATGAAATTTAGTTGAAAGAGTACCTTATAAAAATAGAAAAAAAATTGGTTTCGGTGAATAATCGGCAATAAGCATTCATTTTTGATAAAATCGACATATCCCAATCAGTCATGGCGCATGTAAAAAGTAACATCAAATGTATTCCTCATAAGTTCACATTATTTAATAACACTTTATGTCTGTTTAAATTCTATCGGACTTTCAATCCACGTGCCTTCTTCTGCCACTTCACTATAATTCTCACACCCTACCGAGTAGTTCGACTTGACCTAATTGCATTTAGATTCGACTCGCCTCCCGGGTCTGCGAAGTCAGCTTCAACCTCTCACATAATATTTTAACCCCTAATAAGACGGAGGTGTCGACAAAATGGAAACATGGCAGGATTGAAGCCGCGAAAATAACTTTATCTTGCTTAGGATTAGGCACAGTGGGTCTACCATTTTGTTTTTAGGTACAGGACAAATTTTGTAATATTGATAAATATTTTTTTACTAAAGCAAATAGGTTCACATAAGGAAAATTATATGTACAAACTGATTTAGAGTGGATAGTTAGGTGTACCTAGAGGTATGAAATTATTTTCATTACAAGCTACTTAGTCCTTGTGGGATAAACATGAAGTTAATACCTATAAGCCTAATTTTGTAGGGGCCATTGGTCCTTTTATATGTTTTTTATACGATAGTGAAAATAACTGACGTTAATAATTATTTTTATCTTTTTCTCAAACGACGTCAACTTACCCAATAGTTTTTTTTATTATTTTTTTTTTTTTATGGATTTATGACAATACTACACTACTACTACATAGAAAGCAATTGGATCATCCACAGACCCTTGAAGGTCTAAAGATAAATAATCCAAGTGCTCAAGCCCAATAGTTGTTTGTATTATATTTTATATAATACAAATAACTATTTATTTTATCATGTTTTATTTCCATGTTTTTCACATAAATGGTAGCTTATAGAAGAATCAGTTACCGACATAGCTCGTTGTTTTAGTAAGTTTAAGCGGCAGTAGACAGGGTATATAGTGAGTATAAGATTTACATTAACAAGGTAGATGATATAACCGAAACTGTAGGATCAAGCTAGCTGCAAGCCGCTTCCAACCAGTTTTATTAGACTATGCCCAGCGGTGGAAGTCCTGCGGCTGACTATGAGGATTATAATCCATAGCTTCTAAAATTCTAAATATTTTAATTTAGAAAAAAAATACAAAGTGAACATTACTGTTGGTGACCCTACAGAAGGCGGGAATACAGCGCAATAACTTTATAAGCACAGAAGACATTTGCCAGGTCATTATTGTTTAAGCTTTCCACAATCAACGCTCATGGATATAATAAAGCTCGTGGAATGGATGCCGGGATGCTCCACTTTATCTTTATGGCGGACCAGATGGGCCGATTGTCGTTTCATGGAAAAAAATTCGCGGATTTTTATCGTGTTTGTCAGTTGGAATGAGCGTGTAATGGGTTTAACTCTTAGCCTAAAGTTTGAATACCTGAGTCAATAATGAACTAGCCCTGTAATTTTACTTAGAAATAAGTGCGTATTTTACACATGACATATATAAATTTAATGCTGCTATGGTTGAACCTGTTGGTCATCCCAAGTAAAGATGGAAAGATAAAGACCTGCTGGAGATTGAGGTGCAAGACTGGCACCTACTCGCGCAGAATAGGGGCAGATGGCGGACCTTGGTATCGGAGGCTAAGACCCACTTTGGGGCGCTTTGCCAACAAAGATAGAAATATAGATGTTGGATAACATGCTAAGTAAAATGTAGATCAAAGTCATCTTTAAGATAGAGAAAATGCCAAGTCGACGGTCACAGTTGTTTTAACTGTTTGGCCATGTAGGAATGTTGGATGGCTTAACAACTATGACGCAAAGGCCAGCTATCTGATCTATTCAAACCTACTAAGGTAATGAGATCAACGACAGTTTAAGACATCAGTAGGCTTTCCACGGGATTATCTTCCAGCGTTTCTGTGCCTTGTTGTGTTGTAGTAGCCTCCTAAATAATTAGTGGGAGCCCTTAGGGTCTACCTCCTCCATTCCCTCTACTTCGTCTCTTTGATCATAGACCTAGGTATATACACTCTCTAAATACATACTAAAAACTTGCAAAATACACATGTGACTAACAATTCCTTCGAGAAAAAAGTATTGGGTTCATGCTATACGTTGCTAGTTATACATTTTTCAGCAAAATCCATCATTTTTTATGACATAAAAGGGCAGTTCATTACGGAGCTGAGTTCTGGAAGTTTTTACAAAGGACTGACATTAAATTTATATAAAAAAAACCGGACAAGTGCGAGTCAAGCTTGCACATCGAAGGTTTCGTACAAACACGTTGTTAAAATAATTAAAAACCTGTTTTAGCATGTGCTAATGAAGTTATTTTATATGATACCTTACATGATACGATTTACTCACTTTGAATTTTGAACCCATATTTATGGAATTTTGAGGCCCTATTTTTTATGATTTAAATAAAAATGTACAGTTTTCAGATTTATTCATATATGTGTACTCTGAAACAATGCTTCTGGCCAAATTTCATAGTTCTATGTCAACGGGAAGTACCCTGTAGGTTTTGATTTTTGTTGAGTGCGAAATATGAGATTTTTTACGACATAAACGGCTCTAACTTTTTTAAACGATAACTGAGAAGTTTTTCTTTTATACAACTGCAAGAAATCATAGATATACGTATACAGTTTAAATTTCAACTCGATATCTTTACGCGTTCTTGAGATAAAGAGTCTTGACATACACACAGACGGACAGACGGACAGACGGACAACAAAGTGATCCTATGAGGGTTCCGTTTTTTCCGTTTGAGGTACGGAACCCTAAAGATAATAAATAAATAAATTTTTAAAAAACATAATCTCTACCTAACTACTTTGTATAAATGTATTTTCAAGTAAGTATGTCACCTAACAATTGCCTTACCAACTCTACCTTGCCATACCTACTCGTACTTAGAAAACATAAAATTAATGCATTCTTATTTGGCGGTCGCGTATCGAAAGCCATTATTGTAAAAGCGGGCTTCTGCGGGCACCCGCTACGATGTGTGGCCACATAAGATAAGCTATCTTGTCTGTTAGGTAAGGCATTGTTGGCAAAGCTTGGCACGACTTGACGCTATCGTTCCCGAGGGAATAAATTGTATTTCACCCTGAGACACATGCGAATGCAGAAGCATTAAAATATTGTTCCTGTTCTGAAGAACAGAAAAAAATAAATTAATGTAAAAAATGTGTTCTGTTTTTGGTATGGAACTGTTCCAGTCATGTACTCGTACAAGGGCTTTTTTCTCAGACGCTAGGAGACTTATATCACAGATCTCTCGAGATAGCGCATTTTCTCGATCTAGCATATATATAATTTTGACGCACGGGACTCTGCTTTTAAAGTCACACCAAGGTAGTTGTGGTAGATGGTGGCAATTACCTCGCTAAATTCAGTCAAACTACTACTACTAATAGTTTCTGAGTTCTAAGTAAACTGGCGTAATTTCATTATTTTTTTAATCGACTTTAAAAAACCGAGATAGCCTACAGCAGCTTCTTAATTCTACTGTATTTTTTTATTTGCGCATGTTCCCTTAGATTTTTTGTAGGTGTCAAAGAATTGTTTTTTTTTGTTCTGT
The DNA here is from genome assembly GCA_949316475.1 of Hypomecis punctinalis. Lineage (NCBI taxonomy): Eukaryota > Metazoa > Arthropoda > Insecta > Lepidoptera > Geometridae > Hypomecis > Hypomecis punctinalis. The sequence goes on from OX438813.1 coordinate 13,779,242, forward strand.
GTTTGTGGTAAACATTTCAAAAATATGCCGCGTTCTCAGGATTTGAACCTGCATCTCGTTGGGATTCCGGCCCAGACGCTTCATCCAATTAAGCTAGACCGCTTAGCTGCGAAGACGCTTAATTTGTGAAGTGTTTATCTTAATACTACCAACTTTACAGGCAGCGTTGGATTTTTCTAAGTGAACTGTTTTTAATGAATCTTTTTTATTTAAAATGGTGTTTTCTATGTAGTCATAAATTTAAAATTGTTCATGATCATTAAAATAGTTTGTGATGCGTATTAAATTACATCAAAAGTAGGTTTTGGTCGTTTTTGCTAAAAATACTTAGTTAAATTAATTCCTGTATCCTTTTAGTTCACATTAATAGTATCTACATGTTACGCATTATTAATTATGTATGTTGTTTAGGTTTCCCGAATTCAAAGTGTCGCCATAAGCTTTGATGTAGAAATAGTTGCTGTTAAACAGAATAGATAGTGTTTACTTTTCGCGAAACGGTGTCGGCCCGCCCCTTTGAAATTGATTTTGTGTTACCAACGCGTATCTTTTGCAAATTGATTAGTACCTATTAAGTGTTATTTTTTTTTCAGATTTCAGCAAAACTTTTGTCAGTGTCTTACAGATAAAATTACATTAGCAGTAACTAGCTAAATACTCTTTTTTGTAACGTCAATAAACCTTTAAACTATGGGCAAAATTAAATCTTTCACTGCGATTACATCCTAATGTTCAATGACTTTATGAATCTATTCCAATAATTAAGAACCGTAGATGTTTCCTTCCGAACAAGCCGCTTTCCGAAAGGGCTTTAGGACCATGGACCACATACATACGCTGCGGCAGGTTATTCAGAAGACCGAGGAGTATAACCTGCCACTTTGCTTCACGTTTGTGGACTATGGGAAAGCCTTTGATTCGGTCGAGACATGGGCTGTGATTGAGTCTCTCCAACGATGCCGTAATGACTATCGGTATATCGATGTGTTGAAGTGTTTGTATAATAACGCCACTATGTCAGTCCGAGTACAGGAAAAGAGCTCCAAGGCGATCCCTTTAAAGAGAGGCGTAAGACAGGGAGATATAATATCTCCGAAACTGTTTACTGCTACTCTGGAGAACGCCTTTAAGCTCCTGGAATGGAAAGGATTCGGCATCAACATCAATGGCGAATACATCACTCACCTTAGGTTTGCCGACGATATCGTAGTCATGGCAAAGTCGATGGAAGAACTCAGAACGATGCTCGAAGGCCTCAATCGAGTTTCTCAACGGGTGGGTCTTAAAATGAACATGGACAAGACAAAGGTCATGTGTAATTCCCATGTTGTACCCACCCCTATTTCAGTTGGGAACTCGGTTCTTAAAGTCGTTGACTCGTACGTCTACCTAGGACAAGTAGTCCAGTTAGGTAGGTCCGACTTCAAGAAAGAGGCCAATCGCCGAATCCAACTCGGCTGGGCAGCGTTCGGAAAATTGCGTAACGTCTTCTCGTCCGACATACCTCAGTGCCTCAAGTCGAAAGTTTTCGACCAGTGTGCGTTGCCAGTGATGACTTATGGTACAGAAACGTGATCTCTCACTATGGGCTTTATTAGTAAGCTCCAAGTAGCCCAACGAGCTATGGAGAAGGCCATGTTCGGAGTTTCTCTGCGGAATCGAATCAGGAATAAGGAGATCCGTAGACGAACCAAAGTTAACGACATAGCCCAGCGGATTGGAAAGTTGAAATGGCAATGGGCGGGGCACATAGCACAGAGGATTGATGACCGATGGGGTCGAAAAGTTCTCGAGTGGAGAACACGCACCGACAAGCGCAGCGTAGGACGTCCACCCACAAGGTGGATGGTTGACCTCATTAAGACCGCAGGATCGCACTGGATGCAAGCCGCTACGAACCGGACTTATTGGAGATCTTTAGGGGAGGCATATGTCCAGCAGTGGACGTCATATGGCTGAAACGAACGAACGAACCAATATGTTTCCAATTGGATCTTAAATTTTTTTGTACCTCTAATTTGAATCCATCTAGCAGCTAGCTCGTTAAGCTGGAACCTTACCGATAGAAGGTAGTACCTATGAAAGGCTGTGAATGGAATTTTAATTAATTTCATATACAACTAGTTTACATTTTCAATGTAGTACATTTTCGTGTGTTATACCTACTAACTAACAATAGTGGTAAAGCTATTCGTTTTGCATATCATAATAGAAGGCAAAAACATACCTCTAAAACCAGCAGTGAACATTCTAGTCTATATTATACTTATGTAGTGAAAAAACTTAGGTATTAAGGTGAAACTAACATTTTGACAAAACAAATGACTACTTGATTTGTTATATTATGTACATAACCATTCTTATTAAATCTTGTAATGGTTGACTTTTTCGTTTCGATGTGCATTTAAGTATGTTTTTTTCACATTATATGTCTGCATCTTGTTATTCAAGTAATATATTTATTGCGCAATGCACAAACACGAAAAACAGGTTTCAGTTGACCCAGCTTTTGACAACATTGCTTTTAAATGTCTAGCCAGGAGTAATAAAATTATATTTAAAAATAAAACTCACTCCTTAATACATATCTATATTATCTTTAATAACACAGCCATTTTAATAGGTAAATATTATACTCAGTTACTATAAGAAATATGTACATAATCCTAGTAAGGTTTCGTGTTCAACATTGAATAAATGAAGAACAAAGAATGTTTTGAAAAGAAGTTTAAACGAAATTCTTTTGAATAAAATATTTATTTTATATCTTACTAAAATGGATAAAAATACGAGTACTGCCATCGGGAGATGCGATATATTTACAGACAAAATATTCGTTACAAAAAAAAACTGTTGTCTACATACCTCTAAATATTATGTGATTTGTTTTCCGATTGATTCGACTTGATCCGAGTGATTTTTTTTTCATGTAATCAGCACTTATACAGCTAGGTTTTATGTTTTAGTTTTTTAAGTGACCTTAAAGTTATTATGAGCCTCTAAAAAGTCATATTTTTACGCAAATGTTTGGCTGAAAAGTATACAGAAACTAAAAACTTATCTGAAAAAAAACGTACCTACAAGCGTGCAATATTTTTTTCATCACATCGATTCGAAAAGGACTTCTTGGTTCGCCTTTAAGTGCGCCCAAAGTTGGTGTTTTCTATAAGGAACTTTATAAGTGCGCCGGAATTATCTCTGCCGCGCACTTTTTGAATTTGGAACACATAAGTGCTACGGAATGATCTTTGAATTTGGAAGTATTTGTAATGTTAGTGTTCAGCACCATGAAAATGAATGTAAATATTAGGGTGATTCATATAAGACCAAAAAAAATTTTTTTTGTTTAAATTTCAGTCTCAACCTCTTAAAATGATCTACTCCCTTAGAAAACAAGCTGCTATTTTTTTATTATTTTTAAAATTATATTTAGGGGTCGCTACCGTCAATTGAAAATTATCAAGTTCAGTCAAAAACATGACTTTTAATTAAAAGTTTTTAACCTATCAGAATACAGTATTTTTCTAAAAAAATTAACTAATAACTTAAAAACATCTCAAATGTTTATATTAAAATAAAAAACAATCAGTTTTACATTAAATTAGCCTTATTTACATTAGGGTTTTTCTGCCTGTAATACTTAACTAACAACATTAAGTACTGTTTCTGCTCCTGATTGTTTGTGTGTAATTTATTATACTCTTCCATCAATGCGACACCATTTTCGGCCAAATCGTTAACGATTCTCATATTTGTACAATTTTTTTAGCTGACTTGTAGCTTTTTTCTTCTTCCCATATCTCGGGATCTTTTTGTAAAAATTCAGATGAAACACCAGTTATTTCAAAGAATTTCTTCGTGTTTTTCGACACAAAATCTTCGATGTTTTTATTTACGATTGCTTCAAATTCTAAAGTAATACTTTTAGGGCGACTTTCTAACCCTTCCTTGTCAAGTGCTAATATGTGCATTTGTCGTTTTGTTTCAAAAGAGATTCGATCATCAAAAAATGCGAAAGCAATCAGTTCTTCAGACAAATACCAAAGGTGGCCTAGAATCTTCTTCATTTACTAAACTTTGGACAAAGTTTGGTTATATTTTTCAAATCCTACTAAGTCTTAACATTTGCAGATAATTTTCAGGAGCCATACAAGATACTGCAGCTGTAAACCAATATTTAGCGTAAACACGTACGACAAATATACAAATATTTGTGAGTGCTTTTGTTTCTTTGATTGTGATCTTAAGCTGGTGTTTAAAAAGATACATTTTCAATGCATATATAGCTTTTGCCATCCAACGTGCACGATGTATTCCAGCAGGGGCCTAAAAGGAGATACCTTTTTTAGAAATACCTCCTAAAAATCTGATGATTAAATGCAGCAGCTCCTTGTAATCATCGCGAGGCTGGAATTGTTGCAACTGATTGTGAGCAAAGGCAATCATGTCTGCTGCGATGTTTTCAACACAACTCCAAGTGGATTGTTCAGATACAGCAGTTTGGAAGTCTTCCTGTTTAACTTTTGGCGAGTAGTTTTTAAATCTTCTGAAACTTAATATTTCTGGTCCACTCGAAGATCCCATGGCTGAAACTACGACAGCTTCAAGTACAATTTCTAAGATGTGATGCCAACATGCTAACCAAATCAATTCTTTCTCCATTCTTTGCTCTAATAGAATGCAGGCCCCGTTGATTCGCCCTGTATTCGATGCTGTTGTATCGAAGCACATACATTAAATTTTTTCCTTAAGCCGCCATGACAAAATTGATTAAAAAATGGCTGATGCCATTGTTTCGCCTTTATCATCGGGAAGCTTTGCAACGGCTAGGAGTTGATCAACTCCTTTTCCGGATACCAGGATTGGTAGGCGATCAACAGTTTCGTGCCCGGTTATATCCTCAAGCATCTTTCCGTCCCAGTATATGGTAAGCGTGGTTTGAGGTTGAAATGCGTCTTTAAGACCCTCGGTAAGCTGCTGTCTAATGTTCATTCTATGGCGCCGTATAGAAGAGAAGCTAACGAAAAGTAGAGTGTACCACTCGGGCGCAAAATATATTTTTGGCTCGGGCGATGTACTTTGAATCCCTCGCTACGTTCAGGATTCTACTCTAAGAATCCCTCGCTACGCTCGGGCTTCTACTCTAGAATCCCTCACTTCGCTCTGGATTAAAAAAAGCGCCCTCGCCGTACAAATTTTATTTTGCTACCTTATGATACAATCTACTATTACGCAAGCGATTGACGCCAAAAACACAACATTTTGTTACAATTTAAGGGGTGAAAAGAGTTTTCTCCTGCACGGGTAGCACGGCAAAGGGAGAAAACCATTTTATCCACTTTTAATGTCAGTTGTCATCGGCAATCCATACTTTATTTCCTCTTCGAGGGGATATAATGGTGAAAAGACAATTTGTCCCTTTGCCATGCTATCCGAACTGGAACGTAAATTTTATCAAAAATATACCGTGATTTTTCTAGATGTTCTACAGAAAACGAGAAAACACTAGACGTTCACAATCCTCTTAACCTAAATGTGTTACTGAATGTAAGTAAACAATTTAACAAAACGTGCGAACGATGACATTTGGCTTTTGCCTGTCGTAACTGTAGACATCTTGAACAAAAAGTAAACTTATGATTACAAGTAAACGCATGATCACGTTGCATCGCAGGCATCCAAAAAACCTATGCAGTTCGACAAGTGACAAATGCGACAATACCGCCATTTTAAAGCACGTTAAATATACCTACTATGGACTACCATTGATTAGTGCAATCAAATAAATAAAAAAAATAAAAAAAGCCTTTTATTCTTACAGTAAAATTAATAGTGAAAGGTTGTTACATTAATGTTTTAAAAATATATAATTATATTTTTTTTTGTGCGTTTAAATGTATATAATGCTATTTTTGTTAGTTTTAGTCTGTAAGATTCCCTATACAGGTGAAGGCCTCCTCCAAGGATAGCCACTCCTTTCTATTTTGTGCTTCTTGGAGCCAATTTGGTCAGAAGACAGCAGTCTTCTGGATCTCGTCTACCCATCTGGTAAAGGGTCTCCCTTTCTTTCTTTTGCCTTTAGGGCCCTGACATGTGGTACAATCAAATAGCGCATACATAATCTATAGGTACACCTTTTTTTGTTAAATTAACTAGAGTGTTTTGTGATGAACTCTTCCATTTCCGCTATACGTGTTCCATCAGGGTCATATTTACCGTACAGCTGCTTCCATTCGTTAGGGCACTTTACACGCATAGCTTTCATAACCTTTGCTACCTTAGGCTTCTGTCTTTCTGTGCACTTGTCGCATGCCGTCTGCACTCCCTCGGTCATGTAAGCTGCGATGAAAAAGGTCGTCAGAACTGAAGGACGTCATTATTTTGAAGCGAAATTCAAAGTAGAAAAGGTAAGCTAAAATGTGAGGGTTCACCTCAGCCGGAGGTTGAGTGCCACTTCAGTAAGTTACACAATCAAAAACACTTCGCTAAAAATATAGACGCGAAATTGAGAATTGAGTAGCGTGATTTGGTGTCAAATGCTTACATTTTTACGAGTGTTCGTTATTTTTAAAGGACATGTCCACAAAATGTATGGAGGCTGGTATAATAATAATCAAAAATTCTAACCACAACACTCGTTACATTTCGAGAAAGTTCATATTTTACTGAGTCTATTACAACAGTCAAAAACAAAAAAGTGCCCTCCGATTTTTTTTAAATTAATTTTGAATTTATTAGGATAAATAAATATATTTGGCTCAATAAGTAGTTTATCTCTAGCAACCCTGATTAATTAACCTCCAAATTGTTAAATTAAAGCATTTTTACCAATTAGACACACTTTTAAAGTGTTTTTTTTTTGTCACATTGTACCTACTAACTAGTCACACTGGTAGGTTATAATTTTTAATTTTAGCAAATTAAGTGATGAATGTGGAAGAATCGGCTACACATGCAAGTAAAATAACGATAGAAGCACTTTATCATCGCTAAACTAGAAAAAGTAATAAGCTGTATGGTTATTTTTCATACAATTTATTTTTCACATTTTAAAAAAAATGGAGGGGTGAAAAAATCTAAATTAAATATTTTTGGGAAGCCCATAAAACAAGCTTTCAAATGATGTATAAATCATCTTGGTTCGATTTTTCTCTGAATAATATACCACTTGTAGACGTCACCTTTGAATTGAAATATGTATTACGTTTGGGATATTTACTTAGAATAATAAAGAGAAAGTATGCAAGAAGTGCATGGCGCTTACGGCATCCTAATTATGTGAATCATATCCAACTGAGCACTACCGTGGCTGGGATAACAAGTTAAATAGTCATACATAGGCTTTCAGGTGGATTAAAAACTCTTACAAGCTCTTTAACTCTTGGCAAGGACGGACCTACCATATGGATTTATGGGCTTCAGCTCGTGGATATTAGAGGTGGGGGCCCTTGGTATCTACGGCCCATAGTTAGATAAGTCAAGTCAAAGTAAAAAACAGACAATAATGCGAAAAAAACATGATTTTACTAAATTAAACAGGTTGTAAAGTTGGCAGCCTTGCGAATCCTGCCATTAATCCCATCATACCGCATTGAATTATTTTAATTCAAGTTAACGTCCAGATGTTGGTAGGTAAGTACTTCAAACTGACAGTTTAAATGTTCGGCGGACATTACACATTTGATCTCGATCATACACCGCTGTTTCCCTCCCAGACTCTGTATCTTCCTATCTTGCTATCATACATTTTTTTACGTTTATTGACCAAAATATACGATACAGTTATAAGGGGTCTTAGCATCCAAACAATTTAATTCAAGTTTACGTCCAGGTGTTGGTAGGTAAGTACTTCAAACTGAAAGTTAAAATGTTCGGCGGACATTACACATTTGATCTCGATCGTGCACCGCTGCTTCCCTCACAGACTCTGTATCTTTCTATCTTGCTATTATACATTTTTTTACGTTTATTGAGCAAAATATACGATACAGTTATAAGGGGTCTTAGCATCCAAACAAGAGAAGTCTGCTATCTCGGATGCTAACGTCTTTCTGCGTGTACCCACTGTTGTACACCACTTATTAAAATTTAAATATTTACTGGTAAATACAAACAAGCAATTTAAGTTACAATTGGACACATGTGAATTAAGGGAAAAGTTTACAAGGCTGTAATAAACTGTTTCCAATAGATTAAACAAAGGATACAGCTGTATGTCGACCGCAAGCGTACACACACGAACGAGAATGGTAGGGAAATAATACCATATACTTTAAGTAATTAGGTTCTTAAGTAGTATTATAGCCCAGGGTCCTCTGAACTCACGATCCGGCCCTGCAACCTGACCTACGCGAACTTACTTTTTAAGTGAATGATGATAAGTACTACTTACTTTTCATATCAAAGCCCTCCGCTGTGCAAGGTCCCGTGCCACAGAAGCATTTGGCATAGGCGCACAACAACCGATAATTGTCTACCAAGTCATTGACTTCAAAGTTGTCATACTTCGTATCGTAGTGGTTGTAAGGCTTTGTCCGCGCCTCTGCGGTCACTATCACCAGGGCCAAAAGGATCAGCAGCTTCATGGCTGAAAAAAAAACACCATTATGTAATACCGTGAAGGGCTACGCTCACAGAGTTAATAGGACGCGGGTTCACATCATATAGGTAACGTTATACGCAGCTCTACAAAACCATACTCCTGACTCCCGCTGATAGGTATATAAAGCTACGGAGATATTACATCTCCCTGACTTATGCCTCTTTCAAAGGCGTCACCTTGGAGCTCTCTTTCTGTACTCGGACCAACACAGTTGAGTTGGGATAAATTCTCCCGATTTTCAAATTTTCAAGCTCAGACGAAAATGATGATAGAGACTATGGGCTAAGAATATTCCGATTTTTTTAGCCTTTTTAGCGATTTTTTGTTCGAGACCACTGATGCCGATAAGTGTAGAGTTGGTAAACATATACAGCGCTACATTATTTTAACCACATAATTGTTTTCGACTCTAGAACGCATTTCTAGAGTATTTTCTTAACACAAGAGTAAATAAAGAATGTGAAATAATAAAAAACGTAATTAATTAATGGCCTTCTTGGTGGATTTGTACATATATTCAAAGACAAAATTTAGGATATTTTACTTTAATAATAACATGATTGTGACTACGAATGTCGGAAAAAATATGTAAAAGACTATCTTTTATTTCCATTACACGATAAGTACCGTAATATAACACTTATAACTATATACTTTATTATTATTAAACCATGTACTTACTTTTTATTTAATGAAACTTACCATCAATACACTTTAACAACAAAAATCACTTTATGACGCACTTAAATATTCATAATTTACATCAAGTTCAAAGATCTGTGAAATCTCCCAACCGTAAACGAAATATTACAGATAATTTTGGTATAATCTCGAAATTACGCTAAGTAGGAACTTATTAATGTTAGAAATTAAATATTATGAATTATTCAGTACCTACTTACTTAGCTTCAAATGTTCTTGAAACTAATGTGTAGTAATGTCGAGATCAAGTCTTTATATACCGGATTCAAATTATCATATTATCTTGACGTATGAGCCTATAGGCATGCGTGGAACAATAAAATCGGCCAAATGCTAGCCGGACTGGCGCAAGAAGGGTTCTGTACGTAAGGGATCCCCCTTAATATATTTTTCATCCATCTGCTCGAAAATGACTTATTATTTGCCGTACAATCTTAACGTAGACTTACGTACAGTCTTAACGTAACAAAGTCATTATTATCTTAACACAATCTCGAGGGCTATATAGGTCAATAATGTTGAGTGAAACTCCCTAGGTAGTAAAGTGATTTAAAGGAACGTCGAATTCGTACGAAAATCTCATAACTTAGAACATTTAAGGACATCGTAAAAACCTCTTTACATTGCACGGCAACGGGCATTGTAAGGAGGATTTATTCGATTTTATAGAATAAAACCTCTTTGCAATGCCCGTGTTAGGCCATGATAATCGAACCATCGGGCCATGGTCTTATGTTTTTCACGTAGTACATATTTACGTGGTCTCTCACTATGGGCCTTATTAGTAAGCTCCAAGTAGCTTAACGAGCTATGGAGAGGGCTATGCTCGGAGTCTCTCTGAGAGATCGAATCAGAAATGACGAAATCCGTAGAAGAACCAAAGTTACCGACATAGCCCACGATTGGCTTTTACATAGGATTGGCAAGTTGAAATGACAATGGGCAGGATACATAGCGCGGAGGACTGATGACCGATGGGGTCGGGAAAGTTCTCGAGTGGAGACCACGTACCGGCAAGCGCAGCGTAGGACGTCCACCCAAAAGGTGGACGGATGACCTCATTAAGACCGCAGGATCGCCCTGGATGCAAGCCGCTTCCAACCGGTCTTATTGGAGATCCATAGGGGAGGCCTTTATAGGCAGTGGACTTCTTATGGCTGATGGATGGACATATTTAAATTCTCTGTTTATTAGGTACGAATTTGTATGATTCTCTATGAAAATGAGTAGGTACTAGGTACATTCTAATTTGTTTTATTTTATTGTGAACAATACCGAGTAGCCTAGTGAGTACCTACACTTAGTGAGTTTGTGACGTATATATTACTCATATTCCTTTCTCGCAGGAGGTAAAGTAGAGTATACACCACTAGAAACAAGATTGTCTTCGTCTTCGGCGACTTGAAACCTTCGCTTCACTCAGGACTCTAAATACCCTTAATAACTTGACTTGGTTCTCTTGGTAGGTACGTAATCTACTATTTTTCTTTATTTTTAAAGTTAATAAAGTTGTACCTACAACTGACTGTTCTGTGAATATTTCAAGCGTCTAGATGTTGCCGTTAAGCAAAAAAATCACGTTTGTTGTATGTACGGTGTAATTATACATAATAAATATTTAAGAGGAGCAAATTCAATACTTTTTATTTAATTGTTTATTTTTAATGTAAATATACAACTAAATATTCTGTGAACATATTATCAAGTGTCTACATGTTACCGTTATTAAATAAGGTGAAGAAAAATGGCAAAAAGGTCAGATTTTTTGTACCTATGGAAAACAAATGTATTGTTAAATACATAAATGAAAATGTCTTATAAATTCAGCATTTTATATTTTCCACTGCCAATTACAAGGTTACAGTTTAGGCACTAGGGCACGTCTATCGCCGTGCGTGGCGTCACGAGGTCTCTCGATGGCTCCCCCCGTCGCGCCGCGCCCCGCTCGTCCAGGCTGCCTCGTCAGCTACACCGCATGGCCGGCATGGCTCGCCCGCCTGCCGCCTGGCGCGCCGCTCTCGTTCGGACGCCCACAGCTACACCGCATAGCTAGCATAGCTAACAGTAAAAGAAGGCCTTTTAACATTTATTTTATAATATTTTTGGTAGATAAAGTATGGTGTAGATGTAAGTAATATAAAATATTTTTTTGTTTGTTTATAGCGGCCATTCTTGTTATACCTGTAGGTGCATGGCGTTAGGTTTCGCCGACGTTGCGTGTAGAGTACACAGCGCCAGTTACCCCGCGCACGCCACCTCGAACGGTCTTACCTTTTACCTGCCAATAGTACGAGAGAACTTCAACTAGTGACTTTTATTTATCCGTACGCCTATCCCGGTAGGCGAACACATTAAGTGCCTAGCGCAGTAGTAGTGTTTATCGAGAGATAGTGACATCATTCTCTAAAATATCGACAACAGAAATGTATCGTCTGTGAAAATTTCAGCTTTCTGGCTATCACAGTTAATAAGAAACAGCCTGGTGACAGACAGACAGATTTATTTCGAATCCTAGATTGGCCCCGTAGTAAAAGTTGTTCGTCGTAAATCACATTCTTTCAGCTTAGTAATTTCAGATCTGGACAACCTTGTGAAATCTGATGGCATAACTGGTTTCTTTGCAACATGCACTTACACAAACTTTGAGAGAGTACGGATCATTATGAACGACTTTTACTATAGATCCACCCTAATTATGCGAAATGTAAATCTGTACAAATTGACTTTGACGACATTTTGTCGAGAGTCCATCAACTTTTACCTGTGCCCTAAGATGCCAAAATTTCGCTGTATTAGTCAGAATAAATAAATATTCGGGGACATCTTATACATGGTCTCTGACACCAAACTAAGCAAAGCTTGTCATAAGACTGCCAGAGACTGATATACTACATAATTATACATATTTTTAAATACATACTTATATAGATAAAACCTAAATAGCACCCAGACACAGAGCAAACACTTAAGTTCATCACATAAATACTTGCCCTGGGTGGGAATCGCACCCACGCCTCTTTTATCCCGTAGTTAGGGATCAAAGAAGCGTCCGTATCCCGTTATAAAAATAAGTTGATTATTTCTTTCTTCAGAATTAAGATAGATTTGTAAGGATTTCTCGATTAAAGGTATAATATATAAGACTTAGTTATTTATAATTATTTACTTCTTATGTTTACCTGCAGCCCGTTTATTTTAGGTACTTCTGACATTTGTCGCTGTGCCGCTGTGTCGCTGTCTAATCTGTTACGGCGTGTAATGACTAAACAGAGAAAGCGATACATATCAGAGGTAAAATAACTGTAAACGGACTATAGTATTTATGCGGACTATTTAGTGTAGCTATCCCTTATTGCTTTATTTTCTATCGGAGGACAACATTCATTTTACAAGCTTTTATATAACTTGCAATGGATGTACCTACGTAGGTAAGTACAAGGTGGAATCTTGCACGTTGAATTTGACTAACTTCCCGGTTTCCAATCAAGCTGAAATTTTGCACACATATGTATATTGCGTGACAATGCAATAATATGGTACCATGGAGCTTATCTGATGATAGAGTCGGAAGTTGGCCATAGAACTCCTGTACTAATTAAGATGGACCGGTCGTGTTTGGGCTCGTTTTACTTATCTTATCTAGCGCTCTGCTGCTTCATGATATCCAGGATCTCAAAAGCTTGTGTTTAAAAAGAAATGTTTTTATAACAATTAATTTACGTATTAATGTGACCACTAACCGAATCCCTAAATGTTGTTTACTGTTTTTCTGTACCCAAAATAAACTCGAATGAATAAAATAAATAAGAATGATTAGTATAATTAGTCAATAAAATAATTACTAAATAAGTGTTTTCATACTCATTTTAGTTTTAATCTATATTTTTTCTTGTTTTAATTTTATTCAAGGATTATAAATCCATGAATTCATTATTGTAATAAACATACTTAATCAGAGGTTATAAGATAAGAGGTGAGGTTATTCAGGTCAGCATGTGCACTTAAACCTAAACAGTTTGAATTAAAAAAAAATGAGTAGGTATTTTGCAGAAGTCTATACTCTTAGGAAGTACTTACAATTTTTTGCGCCCATTTATTAAATCAATGCACAAATTCTAAAAACAGGTTGAAGTTGACCCAGACTATTATAATATTGCTCTTAAATGTCTAGCTAGATGATACAAAACTATTATCAAAAATAAAACTCAATATACATAATATCTATTTATCTTTAGTTACACAGCCATTTAAATACATAAAGTAAGGTTATAACATAATCTTGTAAGATTTAGTGTTCAAAATTAAATAAACGAAGAATTAGGCAAGTTTAGATATGGAATTAAAAAAAAAACATTTAAATAAGATATTATAGTAAGTCAATAAGCCCGATTACAGAGGCGCCATCGTAATTATAATAGCTAAATAGCATAGTTCTGTTTCTTTTTCACTTTAGGCATTTGATAGAAAGAACGCTTTTTACGTTGCTATTAAATTTACGCTGGCGCCTCTGTAATCAGGCTTATTGTATTGTTATACAAAACAAACAGGTATAAAATGGCTACAATAGTTTGCTGCCATATGGAAATTAATGAAATACTCTGAGTCAGGGAAAAGATTCGTATCTGATATCTGAGTTTGTTCAACTTAAATTCTAAATGTGTAACTGAAAGTTGATACAAAATATGTGCAAACAATGACATTTTTTGCTTTTGGCTGTCGGAACTGCAGACATCTAAGACAAAAATCAATGTTACGCAAGTACGTATGATCACGTTGCATCGCAGGCATCCAAAAAACTTTTGCTCTTCGACGAGTGATAAAATGCGATTATACCTACCTTCGATAGGTGCAATAAAATAGCTATAAATATTATAACACCAACCGTCCCAATCTATCCTCATTTTTTGTTATATTAAGTAGAGTATTTCGCGATGAACTCTTCCATTTCCGCTGTGCGTGCGCCTTCAGGGTCATATTTACTGTACAGCACCTTAAAATCTGCAGCGCACTTTTCACGCATAGCTGACATAATGGTTGCTACCTTATGCTTCTGTGTGTCTGTGCAATCGCCGCATGAAGTCTGGACTCCGCTGGCCATGTAAGCTGCGATCAAAAAGGTCGTCACTATTTCAAAGTGAAATTCAAAGTAGAAAAAGTAAGATAAAATGCGAGGGTTCACAGTGGAAAAATCTTTGTTTTGTATAAATATTTAGTGTATTTCCAATATCTTGTTGTAGGCAAATAAGTTTAAGGGCATTTAAAAAAAATCTTAAAAAATAATATGACACCCTTATTCTCACTGCACTACACTCTGTTCGACACGTGTTTCGCCTCTCAACAAGGCATTTTCAGGACGTGTTGACTCTTCGAGGTCGCTTACAAGTCTTACTCTGTTATTTATTACTGAAGTGTTTTCAATATTATGTCATATTACGATTTTTTTAAATGCCCTTAAACTTATTTGCCTACAACAAGATATACTTATTTTTTTAAATACATATATAGATAGTAACTAAATAACACCCAGACGCAGAGCAAACACTTATGTTCATCACATAAATATTTGACTTGGGTGGGGATCGAACCCACGTCTCTTTGATCCAGAAGTTAGGGTCACTAACCACTGAGCCACCGAGGCAGTCATAAGAAGAAGAAGATGGATAACGAGTGAGATGGGGAGGATTAGGCGTGCTCTGTATCTCGGTACTTACTTTTCATCTCTTTGATCTCCGCTGTGCAAGGCCCCGTTTCACTTAAGCATTGCGCATACGGGCATAATAACCGAGGATTATTTAGTAATTCCGCTACGTCTATGCTGTCAAACTTTTCAGGGTAGGGGCTGCCAGGCTTTGCCAGCGCCTCTGCGATCATTACTACCAGGGCCAACAGGATCAGTAACTTCATGGCTGAAACAATGTAATATCCCCAACATAATTGTTTTAATTGTTTTCTTTGGTGTACAATAAAGTATATATTATTATTATTATTATACAAATATTTGTTTTACATCTCACGGGTTGCCCAGGATCTTTGAAGAGCATTGATGGGATGACGAAATCAACACCAAGAGGCCCTTTTACAATCATTAAGTAAAAAAACACAGTGTTTGGGTGATAGGAAGAGGGAAACTATTGTAAAGACTTGGAATAGGTACTTCTTGGGCTATTATAATGAATTATTACGTGATTATAAGCTGGTCTATGGAATGAGGTGTGGCACCCGCCAAGTAATGCCTCATTTCAAAATATTTAGGCGGGTGGTGACTTGCCATGCACTAAATGGGCATCGCATAAAGGCTACCGTAATTTGCCGCCGGAGAAGCAACATTGGTGTGGACGGCTTAGGGTGTCACTAGGTGTGCTGCGCTTTCACTAGACGCTACTCGCGGCGTTATGCAATTTAACACTTCCACCCTGGAGCTTAGGTTCTTAGCTCTTGCGATTTCCACTCCAAACCGGCCGGAGGAGTCAGAGGTCTCATTTAGCCCCAGGGAATCAGGGTTCGCGGTGTCGCCACTCACCAACGGCTAGCCACAAAGCCGCCCCTGCGATTTTATTATTATTTTAATAAGATCAAGTAAGATTTCTACCGCATGACAAAAGAGTTGATAACTTTGAAACGGCTTAACCAATGTTGATGAAACATATTATCTAAGAACACTGCCGATTAATTCACCTTTCGACCCAAAAAAAAATCAGTTCAGTCGTTCACGAGCTACGATGCCACGAGAGAGAGATAGAGAGAGAGAGAGAGAGAGAGAGAGAGAGAGAGAGAGAGAGAGAGATATACGTCGAACTTATACAACGTGTAAGGCTGCTTAATGGCAGCCAAATCCGCCTCCTCATTCTCCTAAATACGTTCGAACGCATAGCACTGCATTAGTACTTACTAAAATGCTTGTGAGTACCTACCATGTCGGTAGACCCGATAAAATTAAATAGTTTAAATTTTACTTTCATAATAACATGATTGTGATTACGCCCGTTACCAATCGGTGGAAAAGCCGGGAATTTTATTTTTAAGATGTACAAGATTAATTTTATTGCGCGATGAAACCGGTAATATAACAATAATACAATATACCTACCTACTTTTAACTTGCACTTGGTAATACTTAGGTACCAACGATAACACTGACAACAAAATCACTGATATAATGCTCTTTAAATAGGTATATAATTTATATTAAGTACTCGTACAAAGATTCGTGAAATCTCCCAACCGTAAACGAAATAATATAGGTAATTTTAGATTAATTTTGAAATTACGCTAAGTAGGAACTTTTTGATGTTATTAAATAAAATGATGAATAATGCAGTACTTACTTAGCTTAAATTCTTCTCGAAACTAATGTGCAGTGATGTCAAGATCCAGTCTTTATATACCTGATTCAAATTATCATAACTTTGACGTAGGTGTTTATAGGTAGGTATGTGTGGAACAAAAAAAGGTTGTTCTGTCTTTGAAAATAGGTAAGTAATACACTGACCTTTGGTATTGGTGTCCACTGGAAGGACAACTATGAGACGCGATGTTTGTTTGAGAAGCGAGACGTTGCTATTTTAATAATGTTAAGAAAAATATATTTAACTAGTTTTTACCCGCGGCTTCGCCCGCATGACATTTTGATTTTTGTGCTATCCCATGGGAACCCTTTATTTATCTGGGATAAAAAGTAGACTATGTCACGTTCCGTCTTTCAAACTCGAGGCCCTACCTTACCACCCTTAATAAAGGAGGTGGAAAATCCAAAAAAAAAATAAAACAAAAAACGATTTGACGGTTATTCGATTCCACAGTTGATTTTTTTGGACATTTCTTGAAGCGCACTCTAGAATAGCTTCTCAGAGTTCTCACTTATATCGTTATATTATGAAAAAATTACGCAATATCATTATAATTTGTAGCCTATGTGTTATTCTGATATATATAAGCTATATTACTGCAAAGTTTCATCTCAATCCGTTCAGTAGTTTTTGCGTGAAAGAGTAACAAACATCCATCCATCCATCCGTCCATCCATCCTCACAAACTTTCGCGTTTATAATATTAGTAGGATATGTTATTCTGATATATAAGCTATATTATTGCAAAGTTTCATCTCAATCCGTTCAGCAGTTTTTGCGTGAAAGAGTAACAAACATCCATCCATCCAACTTTCGTGTTTATTATATTAGTAGGATATGTTATTCTGATATATAAGCTATATTATTGCAAAGTTTCATCTCAGTCCGTTCAGTAGTTTTTTGCGTGAAAGAGTAACAAACATCCATCCATCCATCCATCCATCCATCCTCACAAACTCACAAACTTTCGCGTTTATAATATTAGTAGGATAATGGAAAGAACAGATAGAGTTCCAGAAATATTTACTCATTATTTCGATCAACTTGTACTATGGGAGCAAACCAGATACAGACAGATATCACGAAAAAAACAGCCATTCCACACAAATAGTTTATTAACTCTCGATACCTCTTTTTTTATTTTTTATTTTTATATAAATTTTTATATAATGACAATACTACACTACTACTACATAGAAAGCAATTGGATCATCCACAGACCCTTGAAGGTCTAAAGATAATCCAAGTGCTCAAGCCCACTGCCAGTTGGCAGCGTGCCCAGCATGCTGGCAGCATTGCCACGCTGAATGGCAATGCTTATACGTTGAGCCAAATAAACACCAGCATTTTGGTCACGCGTCGCGTCCACCAGACGCTCAGAAAGACTTTTGAAAACAAGATGAGCTCCCGGCCCCCACGGACCCAAAGTCTCAACTCCAAATGGCTCAAATATGTAACCACTCCCGAGGTTAGCATATTTGCGCCGCTTGTGCTGCTCAGCCGAATTGGCCGCCGCTCCAGCCCTACTCTGAGTCTCAGGAAGATGTGACGGTGCCAAAGTATCGACGCAAGTTGCGTCCCATACTAAGGGCCGTCCACACTTCCATGGGACCAGCGTCATGCCGTCAGGCCTTTTGCCATAACCACGCGCCAACCCACTCGGTTCGAGTACGGCTGCGATATTGGCGGTGACAAAAGCCCTGCGTATGACATCGTTAAGGCTGGCGTGACGTCCAATCCGACCAGCGCTTCTTGAGCAAGAGAGACCGTGGTGACCGAGCTGGTCAACTGCAGTACCACACTGACAGCGATGGGCTTCACAACACCTTGCACCCAAGCGGTACATCTATGTAACACAGATTGTTTGTGCGAAAAGAGAAGCGTCGTAGGTGAGTTCGCCCGAGTACCAGTTTACTAATTTTGTTACGTTGACAACACTGCTCTGTCATTGCTAGTACAACTAAAAGTGTTTGATACTTGGTAGACACCAATTCGGTTTTCATCAGAAGACTCGCGTCTACCAAGTAGTCGGTACCTTGGCTGCTGATTAAAATCTTATTGTTATTGAACCATAAAGCCACGACAGTTCTCTTTTTGCACAAACTCTAACAGATATTTTTGTATCTACACGAAAGGTAGGGCGTTGCTTTACATTATGAACAACTTTTACTAAGGGACTAACCCCAAAATCGAAAAAAAAACAGGTGTAAAAAAGAGCATTGACTAAATGTATGGAACGGATTATTCTGTTATTAGTATATTACGTTTTTTTAGTACTGTACCACTGTACCAGCCTTTTTAATAGTCCACTGCAGGACGTAGGCCTACCCACGAAGGGTGATTGGGCCATATCCACCACGCTGGCCCAGTGCGGGTTGGTGGATTCACATACGCCATCGAATTTCTTCTACGGACGTATACAGGTTGCCTCACGATGTTTTCTTCACCGAAAAGCCAGTGGTGTGAAATTCCGTACATAAATTCCAAAGAACTCATTGGTACGGGACCGGGGATTTGAACCCACGACCTCACGATTGTAAGGCGGGTGTCACTACCTCTTGACCACCACGGTTTTTTTAGTGCTTATTGAGAATCAGTAGGGGATGCTATGTTCAGCAGTGGATATCCTACAGCTGATGGATAGATGGATGAACATACCTACGCAGCCACGTATTAAGTACTAACGTTCAAACACATGCAAGATTTGCACGTTTAAAGTTATAAGATTTATCTTAATTAAGCAATTGTAATGTATAGGTATTATAAGTATTGTCTAGTCAAGTTGTTCCTGCTTGTCTGTCTACCCTACGACCCATGTACAGCCTTGGCCAAAAGTATTAGGCGTCCTGTATTTTCACTCTATCTTCTAAACTAATTTCACTCCTTTTTGGCATGTTTAACAAAATTTGGTGTCAATTTAATCACATCAACAGAAATGAAAGCTTGTTTACTTGTTAGAGTCCAGAACACAAGTGACCAAACATTGACTGATAAGACCGAAAGAAAACCAAATCCTTTGTTTGCTTGATATTGATATTCCGCTTGATATTCTAAGAAGTTATTTATGACCCCGGTAAGTCATTTAAGATAAGCACTCAGTTATTGGTTAAGTAGTAAACATGCATTTTGAATTTTTAAAGGTGCCTCATACTTCTGGCCAAGGCTGTATGTAATACAAGCTTACAGACCCGGGACCCACTTCTAGGAAAATCGACCGTTAACAACATGGAAACAGTTTTCAATTAAAATGAATTTAAGAGAAAGATTTAAACGTTATCTTAATGAGAAGGATAAAATTGTTTCCCACATTTTGGCAATACAGTTTTGGCATCGACTTCAACTCAGTTACTATTAATCACAGTGAAAATTTCGGTAGGTATTGAGTTTTAATGTACCTATGTGTTTTGGAAGCTCTGGGTAATCTAGACTATAGATACGCACATAGAGTAATTTATATCGCTTATCGCTTTGTATTCTGTCAGAGGACAACAATCATTGCTATTGCAACCACAAACCGAATCCCCAAATTTTGTTTATTGTTTTTCGGCACACAAAAAATCTCATGATAAATTAGGTAGCATTAGTTGGCCCACAAGATAATTACTTAATAAGTGTTTTCGTACCCATTTGAGTGTAATGTTATTCTTGTATCGATGTACCTACTTTCATTGTTTGAACAATGAGAGGTCATAATATTTTATTACTAAGTATATTTTAAGTAAAGTGCCACATCCTAGACTGCACATTATCTACTTACCATCAGGCAGGTATCATCATAAAAAAATGTTATTTTTTACTTTTATGATAAACTAGTTTTTACCCGCGGCTTCACCCGCAAGATATTTTGATTTTTGACGCAATATCATTATAATTTATAGTCTATGTGTTATTATGATATATAAGCTACATTATTGCAAAGTTTCATCTCAATCCGTTCAGTAGTTTTTGCGTGAAAGAGTAACAAACATCCATACATCCATCCATCCATCCATCCATTCATCCATCCATCCATCCTCACAAACTTTCGCGTTTATAATATTAGTAGGAAGGATAGGATAGGACTAGTTTTTACCCGCGGCTTCGCCCGAATACGCAATATATCTTTATAATTTATAGCAAATGTGTTATTCTGATATATAAGCTTTATTATTGCAAAGTTTCATCTCAATCCGTTCAGTAGTTTTTGGGTGAAAGAGTAACAAACATCCACCCAACCATCGATCCATCCTCATAAACTTTCACGTTTATAATATTAGTAGGATTTACAGTATCAGTATATGATCCAAAGATTCACGAACTAGTTTAATATTTCCTCTAAATAGTTCAATATACAATGTGTTTGTCTATCGGTGTCGGAGCCAGGCGGTGGCATCTATGGCAATTTTTGAACAACTTTTACTATGAGACCAACTCTGAAAACGTAAAAACAAAACTGCTGTTTCATACGATTTTTATAGACTTTCCACAAAAAGTATGGAATAGCTGTTTTTTGCGTTTTCAGAGTTGATCCCACAGTAAAAGTTATTCAAAATTTGCCATACCTATGTCACCGCTTAAGGCTCCGACACTGGTAAGAAAAACACATTGTATAAATTTTATTGGAATCAGCGGAGTTTTTTAGAAAAATTAACTATAATTACTTTAGGACACCAGTTCTTTTGTTCATAGTAGGTATTAGATTATTTCATTCAGCCTTTCATGCAGATATACCTAGTATATTATGTATTTTCATGACATGAAGGGCAGGAGGTTCTTAACACAAGAACCTGATCTACCAAGACATTGAATAGAGCCCTCTGGACCTCTTAAT
Source organism: Hypomecis punctinalis (assembly GCA_949316475.1). NCBI lineage: Eukaryota > Metazoa > Arthropoda > Insecta > Lepidoptera > Geometridae > Hypomecis > Hypomecis punctinalis. The sequence goes on from OX438813.1 coordinate 13,800,702, forward strand.
TAAGGTTGTCACGATACGATCTTAGGGTGCTAAATACTATTGGAGATACTGGGTTGAATGTTCACTAAGTGTTTTTTTTTACATACATTGTCATAGGCATGATGACTAAAAAAATACAATTAGTCTGTGAGATAGACTAGCAAAATATATTATAAATATATATTTTTTGTCAATTAAACAAAAATTGATGAAGATATAGCCCGTCAAAGTTCCGCGTGACGTCACAAGTGCCATACAAATTTATAGACTTCTGTAAGAGAAGTAACATCACGACTCCCACTCCTAAACTTTGACAATTTATCTTTGTCATTTGTTGTCTTCTGATTGATAAAAGAAAAAATATGTGTCCAATATTCTTTGATAATCTAATTCACGGACCAATTTTAATAATGATTTTTTTACCTAGTCGTCATGCCTTTTGTGGCTCAATGCTGAACTAAACGGCCGACGAGCCATTAAAGTTTTGATGAAGACCATAACTAGTTGTCTTCATTCGACACATTCAATTAAAAAAATGCTTAAGAGTAGATTTATCTATTAATGAACTGACTTATGTACCTACCTAAGAGAAATGTTTTATAAAGAAAATTGATAATTTATTTATTTACTGAAATATAATCGAATTACACCATTTACATATATCTCACAAAATACAAATCGAAAATAGAATTAACTCATAAAGGATATTAATTATTATTATTACTATTACAATACAACGATACAATGTCAAGATTAGAAATCAAAAATGTCAAGCTAGATTAAAATTATCATACAATATGTATGTGTTATTCTATGGAACCAAAATAATTTTATTTAATAACATTTTTTTCCTTCTGACATCACTGGTGAAAAAAATCGACTTAAAACATTGAGGTACTTCGAACGAGAAGGCTATATTTTGATGATGATGTACAACCGAGTAGGATTCGACATTCTAAAACTGGCCTCTGCTTTAAAGTCGAATCTACTTAAAGATTTAAACACGCTTCAAAGACAGTTTAATCGTACGATTTGTACTGTTAAACATTGTCTAAGTAAGACGGTATAATTTTGACGAGTAATTAAACTACACATCATATTTTAAACTATATTTGGCGTGTTCTGTGCCATTTTCCGTGCAGTTGATCAAAGCAATGACGCAGGTCGAATGTCAAGGGTGAGCTGATTTGTGGTCATTGCCATTAGTTTTTAGTTTACCAAACAAAAACAGGCTGGCCTTTAATTGTCAGAGCTTTCTGCGTGGGCTACTGTAACTTCTAATTAAATTTGATGAAATAAAATGATATTGAAATATCAAACTTTCGCGAAATTAAAATAGAAGACTTTGAAATCTTACAGCCTCTGACAATCTGAAATTGTTTAAGTAGGATCAGAGTGATCTAAGCTTAAGTAAGACAATTTGGGGGTTTTTAAGTCGCCAATCAAGAATTCATGAGAGTGGATTTATTTTTTGACACAATTCGATAATTTTGTCAACGTAATTTAATCAAAAGTAAAATATATCTATGACTTAACAAGTTATACTTGAGTTAAGTTAGAGAAACAAAAAAAAAACATAACGTCAGAGAGTTGAGTTAGAGAAAAAAAAAACAATACTAAGTACAAACTTAAATGAAAACTACTACTTGTACCCGTACCAGCCTTTTTTTTAACAGTCCACTGCAGGACGTAGGCCTACCCACGAAGGGTGATTGGGCCATATCCACCACGCTGGCCCAGTGCGGGTTGGTGGATTCACATACGCCATGGAATTTCTTGTACGGACGTATGCAGGTTGCCTCACGATGTTTTCCTTCACCGAAAAGCCCGTAGTGTGAAATTCCGTGCAAAAATTCCAAGGAATTCATTGGTACGGGATCGGAATTTGAACCCACGACCTCACAATTGTAAGGCGGGTGTCATTACACATCCACTACTTACATAAAAGCAATTGGATCACACACAGACCGTTGAAGGTTTAAAGATACCTAATCTATTTGCTCAAGCCCACTGCTAGTTGGCAGCGTGGCCAGCATGCTGGCAGCATTGCAACGCTAAATGGCAGATAGATAGAATAGTTGATCATTATACAGAGAACATTCAGTACTACTTAAAATCATAATCCAAGTATTATGCTGAGTTAATAAAATAATACCATATCCACCACGCTGACCCAGGACGGGATGGTGCGCTCCCATACACCATCGAATTTCTTCTACAAACGTTTTCCCTTATCGAAAAGTCTGTGGTGTGTGGAGTGACTGTGCATAAAATCCTCAAGGCTCATTGGTAAGAGAGCGGGTTTGAAACTTTGAACCCACAACTCACACTTGTAAGGCGAGCGGTCTCCCGTTATACCATCACAGAATCAGAAATTCATTAGCCATAGATAAGCGTGGAACCTATTTTAAATTTAATACGAATAAATAAATATTAGAGGACGTCTAACACATGCATTTTCAATCCAAAACAAAGCAAATCTTGTAGTATAGCCATGACGTGTGTACTACTTATGTAGTGCATACAATGTGTTTGTCTACCGATGTCGGAGCCATAAGCGGTGACATCTATGGCAAATTTTGAATTACTTTTACTATGAGATCAACTCTGAAAACGCAAAAAAACAGCTATTACTACTTTTTGTCTTTTTTTTGCCTACTTTTTGTCGAAAGTCTGTCTGAATTTTTTTTTACGTTTTCAGAGTTGGTCCCATAGTAAAAGTTGTTCATCATTTGCTATAGATGTCACCGCTTAAGGCTCCGACACCGGTAGACAAACACATTGTACATGTCAAAGAATAAATTAGCGTAAACCACGTCTCTGGGCGTTAGTATCACTAACCACAGAGCCACCACGGCAGTCAATTATTTGTACTTTATTACCGCAATAGCTACATCACCCTTCGTTCGTACCCATTAAGTACCTAACCAAAAGGAGTCGACACGCCTAATCACCGAAGTCTGCCAGGTCAGTGGGGGGTTAAGAAACGCACACAAACCAAAATGCAAGCAAGTTTACACGCACACAAATGTAATTAACTAGCTGAAAATTAACGCAACACAAGCGCAACCAGAACGATATATATTTTTATAAAGAGCATGAACGCCGGTCGCGTACTTTTGGTAGAGGAGTACGCTTTGCAGTGTCGACTCCTTATGGTTAGGTACTTAATGTACGTACCCTTCTAGGCCTACGTCTTACAGTGGATTATTAAAAAGGCTGGTACAGTACAGTTACTTCAATCAATCGCAGGCATTTTCAAAGCGGCAGTCACGGTGACAAGTCGGGAAATCGTGTTCCGTTTCGCTTTTCTTGATGGATACTTCCTTCTGACGGACAATGGACCATGAAATTCGTGGTACTATCCCCTACACTATTTGCTTGGATTGTTTTTCTGTATCCATCAATTTGAAATGTACCAAAAATTAAGTTGATTTCTGTACAACATAAAAGTGCCTACTACTGATACAATAAATGGTAATGTTTTTTTCAGTGTATGCATGATCGTCGTATGACATCTTTAGTTTATAAGTACCTATGTTACAAAATTTGTGGTATGACGTTTTACATAGTGCAAACACTTTTTTTGGGATCGACTTGGCATTTTTTTGTTTTAAATATTGAAGCTTTTTGGTTAACCCGCCTTTTTTGTCTAATTTTGAATGTAAATATAAGACCGAATTTGTTTCATTTAGGCGTAAGAGAGAAACACGAAACCTTAAATTGTAAGTAAAACAAATACTTTTTGCGTGTCCGTTAGGATAAGCTGTTATGTCTAAATAATTTTATAACACCTATACACCGCCGTATGTGTGTTTTGGCCTTACACACATACAATACAATACATAGATTACAATACAATACATAGATTATACTACAAAAGTGGTCCCAATTTTACTATATCGAAATCGGCTGAGCTGTTTTTAAAAAATCAACAATATCAATTTAAGCAAATTATTCAGAATTATTGTAAAATAATTATTGATTATTAAAAGATTGACCGAGATTTGCATTCGGGACAAAATATTAAAAAAAAATATTTCATGTTTTTTTTTCGGATATACCGGTCATAAATTTCTAAAGAAAAGCTTTATTTTGGTAAAATTACTAGAGCCGAAATATGTACAAAGAAACAAGTAAAATAAAACATGCTGGGCACGCTGCCAACTGGCAGTGGGCTTGAGCACTTGGATTATCTTTAGACCTTCAAGGGTCTGTGGATGATCCAATTGCTTTCTATCGGGTCGGGCGCGACGCGATTGACAGCGGCGATTGATAGGTATCTAGATAATGAATGTACACTGAGCCGTGCACACTATCGGACATCAGTCGCGGACGTCACCTTGGGCTGACCTTGAGCGTTCGGACGTCCCAGAGCGATCTGGCGCGCCGGATGTTTTAAGACGTGCACACTGCTAAGTCGCGGCTGTCAGTCGCGTCCGTCAGCCGCGTCCGATAGTATGTTTCTAGCTTAATATGTGATAGTAGGTACCTAATCACTTTTATTTTAAACTCTTTAGCTAGAAAGGATGTTTTACATAAGTACTCAGTTTGTTTTAGTTCATACCTCTATAAAATTTTACTGGATTAGCTATGTACAATATTAATTTAACAATGAATATAAAACTTTCTCTTTTTATGATAAACTTTTAAAATAGTAACTGTTGTAAGTAATCTGTATTTTATTTTACTTCATACATCGAATATTACAATACTACACTACTACTACATAGAAAGCAATTGGATCATCCACAGACCCTTGAAGGTCTAAAGATAATCCAAGTGCTCAAGCCCACTGCCAGTTGGCAGCGTGCCCAGCATGTTTTATTTTACTTGTTTCTTTGTACATATTTCGGCTCTAGTAATTATACCAAAATAAAGCTTTTCTTTAGAAATTTATGACCGGTATATCCGAAAAAAAAACGTGAAATATTTTTTTTTAATTTTTGTCCCGAATGCAAATCTCGGTCTATCTTTTAATAATCAATAATTATTTTACAATAATTCTGAATAATTTGCTTAAATTGATATGTTGATTTTTTAAAAACAGCTCAGCCGATTTCGATATAGCAAAATTGGGACCACTTTTGTAGTATAATCTACCGAACAAAAAAAATCAAAATCGATTCAGAATTGGCAGAGTAATTGCGTAACATCCATACAAAAAAGCACACAGGCGAATTAAGATCCTCCTTTTTGAAGTCGGTTAAAATTCAATGTTACACAAACATTTTTCTCCCCAAATGTACTAACCATGTGTGCAACAAAAAAGTTAGTCGTGAAAAATCGAGGGCAACCCTCATCCGTCACCGAACTTCCTTCCGGTTTCGAGGGCACTGAAAAAATATTGTTGGCTCTATGGTTTGGGCTGTTATTTACTCTATGGCAATTTAACAACAAACTACAATAGATCTACTTAGCTATACTACACAAAATGCAATAGAAGATCTGTGGCGATCATCATAAAGAAAAAAAACCAAGTCGATGGTAGCGACTGAAATAATTGCGCATCACTAAGTATTGTAGAACATACACAATTAAATACTTAAAATGTCAAATTGGACGTGTCAGCTTGCCTTCAAATAAGGCTTGTATTTACATGTCCGCTTGCTTATCATCAAAACTAACAAATTTTGTTCAGCGACTTTGGGGAAAATTGAAAAAAAAAAGTTGTTCCATAGAAAAATATCGTTCACCCGCGAATAAATGTATGGAAAACCGAAAAAATGCCAGGTCGATGATAGAACAGCAGTTTTTTTTTAGTTTTGATAAAAGTCGCAGAACAAAAGTTGTTAGTTTTGATGTACAGAATAAGCCCCTAAAGCTCGAAACATACTATCGGACGCGGATTACGGACGCGACTGACAGCCGTGACTTAGCAATGTGCACAGTCTTAAAACATCCGATGTGCGAGATCGCTCTCGGACGTCAGAACGCTCAAGGTCGTCCGAAGGTGACGTCCGCGACTTATATCCGATAGTGTGCACGGCTCAGTGTACTTTCATAGTTTAGATACCTATCAGTCGCGGCTGTCAGTCGCGTCCGTAAGCCGCGTCCGATAGTATGTTTCCAGCTTAAAAGGGTGCTAATTGATTAGGAATAACCCTGTATAGACACTACATATACAATTTTCTTTGGAATTTGTAGTTGCTTGTCAGTGCTTGTTCAATGTATAAACTTGTTGAATAGTTCTGAATTGGGCCGCCTTGAAATTTTAGAGATAGTTTCATGAACTGTAGAGACATTGTTTTGGAAAACTGTGCTGGAAAGCTTCTAATTTAATTAAATATAAATAAATGTAACGTGTTACATCGTTTCTTGTTGAGCTCCTCCGAAACGTTATGGCCTACTTTTATTTTAAAAATGTGTTGTTTTGGTACGTCTGAGAAAGATCGCCGGCTATTTTCAACCATCTTCCAAAAAGGAGGAGGTTCTATGATCATGTGTGTGTATTTTTTTTATGTATATTCATCGATCATTTCGCCAAAATTTTTTTTTGCAAAATATTATTATTTATATCCCTAGATGATAATTTTAGGAGTGACCGTCCCCAGATTTTTTTTATATGCCAAAACAAATTGTCTGATAAGCTAGTAGAATAATAAATGTTTTATTTTAGTAGGAAACATAAACATGTAAATAAAAAAAAGCTTATTTACAGCACATTATCTACTATTATTACTACTATTTATTCACTATTCTCTATATTTTATTCTATATCCTTTTGAGACTAAAGAATAAAATATATCAATTAACTTTGTTTATTTATCTATGAAAAATTTAACTTATAATATAAATTGCCAGGAGACAAACTTGTTTTTTTTTTTTATATTTAACTTGGATCAAATTTAATGTGTTTAACAACAGCAAAAAAGCAACGAACTAAGCATCCACTAATGCACATATTTTTTGCCCATGATTGTTCGCCATGCAATTATGGCTGTGACCTTTGATAAAAATAGAAGATATCGATGACATACATTCAATTTAAAAACTAGTAGCTTACCTACATTTGAACTATAAATATTGTGATATTTACAAGTAATTATACATTGCGTTAAGCCGTGGTGGCTTAGAGGTAGTGACACCCGCCTTACAATCGTGAAGTCGTGGTTTCAAATCCCGGTCCCGTACCAATGAGTTCTTTGGAATTTATGTACGGAATTTCACACCACTGGCTTTTCGGTGAAAGAAAACATCGTGAAGCAACCTGCATATGTCCGTAGAAGAAATTCGATGTCGTATGTGAATCCACTAACAAGCATTGGGCCAGCGTGGTGAATATGGCCCAAGCACCCTTCGTGGGTAGGCCTACGTCCTGCAGTGGACTATTAAAAAGGCTGATACAGTACAGTATACATTGCATTCGCGTATTAGCTAAGTACTTATTAATGAAGCGTTTATTTTTATTATTTACTACGGGACTAATCGCGCACTAAAATTATGAGATAAATAAATACCTCATCATCTACCCACGGGTTCTACCCGTGACCACAGTCGATGCAACTCGGCCGAAACGTCGGGATGATGAGGTATTTATTTATCTCGTAATTTTAGTGCGCGATTAGTCCCGTAGTATATAATAATAATGTGTTCAAATCGCGATAGTTTAAACACAACAAGTGTTTATTTCACTGAATAAATACTGTCGACCGAGTTTTAAGTGTAAGTAATATGCATGTCACCTACACGATGCAATATTCTCCAGGGCATTTTATCAAAGTGAGGCATTATTGAATTTTTTCTTACTTTTTGACGTAGGTACACTTTTTGTAGTTATAATGTTCGAGATCTTTTGTGATACATGTCTGTAGTGTGTCCATATACTCGTAATATTACCTGTATTTCAAGCTAATAATATAAATTGAGGACCGGTTCGGAGCGGCTTGCATTTTAGTATTTTATTCTAGGTTTGTCAGAACAGCCTTTTTTTACGAGGGGAAAATCTTCGAAAGATGTCCGACTACTTTGGGGAGCAGTTGGGTTATGTATGATTGTACCCTCTAAACCCCCGGTGGCCAGCCTTTATGTCTTTACTTGGGAGCTCCGGGATCTCCAAAAGGAACGCACCGGTAAGTACACCCAGTACTTTGTGTGTCTACTCGCCTGGTACTAGGACCACGTTGTCGTCCTCCTCGAGCCCGTTTGAGTGGATGGCCAGAGCCCCAACTCTGACCACCCACGAGCATTTTAAGAATGTTATATAGGGTTAGTCAGAACAGCATAGTGACATTTAATCAATTCCTATAAGATCACTACAAATCGCTGTTCTCTGATGAAACTAGAAACTATAATTTATTTTTCGTCAAAAATGGCTCAACCGACTTCAATCATTGCAATCTATGCACAAATTCCAAATGGATCGCTTGAATCGATGTAGGTAACCTACTTATACTACTGTTAGATTATAATGTAATCTAACAGTGGTATAAGTAACAGGGGTCTCCAAACTTTGAAGCCTTAGGGACATAATAATTTTTTCGGTATGTTCCAAGGGCCAAAACAATTTTTATTTTTCTGCCCACCTAAGCTAGCATAGGCTTTTTAGTGTTTTTTTTTGGTTTTATCAGAGGAATTAATTTCAATTAAATGAAATTGAAATTAATTAATAACTAACAAATAATGATTTGTTAGTTATTAATATGCTTCAGGCTGGTCGTCTGGGTCAAAGCGCGAAATTCGAATATTTTTGGGTTTTTTGACATTTACAAAAAAACTACTAATTTTAAGTTTAAGAAAACTCATTTTGTGACCTTAAATATGTAGCATTTAGGAGTTACATACTCTTGAAAGCCACTTTGAATACTCTTGAAAGCCAAATTAGTGGTCAGTTTATGCACGAAAGTGCATCAACTGATTTTCACTTTAGTTTTTAATTAGTGGACAATGCATAAACAAGGCATTATTTTGATATTTAGGTGTATATACCTCGTTAAAACTACCATTACTGGCTGTTCAAATGAGTTTTTGTGAACTTACAATAAGCAGTTTATCTGTAAATGCTAAAGAACCCAAAAATATTTGAATTTCGCGCGCGACTCGGTGAATCCACCTTAAGCTTATACTTAAGTTGAGTTTTCTGCGTTATCATTTCTGTCGTAAAGTTTTACCTTGCAAGTAAATCAAACCGAGTAATTATCACTATGTTTTCATTCCCTTCCATTTAACTTATCACAGAAATAGTAACAACAGTAAAACATTGGCAGTCGCCGGATTGATGGCACTGGCGGGCCGGATTTGGCCCGCAGGCCATAGTTTGGAGACCCCTGGATTATATCGTTGATTTTTCAATGACCCACTGAACCGATTTTAATAAACCTTAAACAAGACCACCTCTAATTCTCGCGTAATCTACCAAATAAAAAATAATCGTCAAAATTGTTCTTATTCATAATTAGCATATAAAGTGCTAAGGTGCTTCTAACGCATAAATAATGACAAAAATTCAATTTTGTTGTACTGTAAACAAAGAATTTTTAAAAAGGTCATCAAATCATAATTATTTACCAGAAATAAAGATTTTCCATACCCGTGGCTATATGAGAGCAATAAAGATTTGTTTTAAACCAAACGTACTGAAATGTCTCAGAAATACGTAGGTAATTTGTTTACAAATACAATTGGTAATCGTCATCATCTGCTGGGAGATTTCCAACCGAATTAAATAAAGGCATCGACTTATATCGATCAAAAAAGGAGATTCTCATTCGAATGCATATTTTTTGTGTGTGTATGTTATTATAAATCTATTTTGATAATTAATATAATCTACGGTGAATTGAGCGGAATATTCCAATTTTTTACCGAATTCCAAAAAGAAGTCTATGTTTTTGTGTTTGTATTTTTTTCTGTGTGTTCATTAATATTTTCGCTTGTTGTGAACCGAATCAAAAAATCTTATTTAGTTTGAAAGGGTATACTCCCGAGGTGGTCCCATTTAAATTTTATAGAAATCAGCTGAGTCGTTTTTGAACAAGATTATTTTTAGCAAAAAATAGCATGACCGACTTCGTACAGAATTCGCGAATATTTCGCACGGATCGATGGAGCATTTCTCACATTATTGTTGATTTAACAAAAATGGTTCAGCCGATTTCGATGAAATTTAAATGGGAGCAATTTCAAAGTCTATTTTCTTTCTAATGAAAACAGAATAATTGAAATCGGACTACCTATGAAAAAAATATATCACACTGAAATTCTTACACTACATTTTTGGTTAAAAAAATCATTAGATATTTGGTTTCAAATTCTTGTTCCGTACTAATAACCTCTATGAAATTAAAGAAAGGCCCTAAGAAAATCTGAAAATAAAAATTCGGTGGTGTATTGTATATTATTGATTTGCACTATTTGAGCTAGCATGGCGGATATGATTCTATTGCCATTCAAGTGTAGGCCTATGTTGACAATTGAAAAGGTTGGTAAAATGTACTGTGTGTAGTTGTCTGTTATTAAAGTCTGATAGAGTTTAGTAGGTAGGTATTTTGAAATTGTGCGAATCAGAACAATTATTGGAACTACGGAATTTACCAAACCGTTAATTTATCACTCTTGGGAATTGAAGCGTGGGACTTAATTAATGAGCTTCCTATTAATTATCGTCTGTCTATCAGGAACTTAGAATTAATTAAGCGCTTTAGTGAACAGCGAGCCGGATAAACACTACGCACAACTAATACTTACCACAAGATTAAATTTTTGCAAAAATTAGCATGACCGACTTCACCCGTGTACAGAATCCGTGAATATTTCGCACGGATCGATGTAGAATTTTTCACATTATTGTTGATTAATAAAAAATGGCTCAGCCGATTTCCATAAAATTAAAATGAGACCAATTCCGAAGTATACTCTTTCTAATAAAAAATAATGATTGAAATCGGACATCTACGAAAAAAGTTATGGTTATTAACGGTTACAACAGCCGGGATCTACAATTTAACGTGTCATCCGAGCCACGGCAGCGCTTAGTTGGAACAGCCAATCTCAACTAATTTGTTTCGTCATCGTTATCATCCGCAGCTTTCTTTGTCCCACTGTTGGGTATAGGCCTCTCTCTTGCAGTGCCATCTGCCTCGGCTCTTTGCCGGTCGTGACCAGGCTCGACCGGCGGTATTGATGATATCGTCGAGATAGTCGACCCACCTTGCTGCCCCGCCACACATAGCTGAGCGCTCTCACCTATTCAAGTACCCTAGTTGACCAGCTCGGTTGCCACCGTTTTTCTTGCCTAAGAAGCGCTGGTCGTATTGGTTGCCACGCTATTGCGAACGATGTCATACACAGGGCTTTTGCGACCGCCAATATCGCAGTCGTACTCGAACCGAATGGGTTTGCGCGTGGCGTGGTAAGTTTGACAGCTGTCATCCGAAATGTAGATCTCGTTGAGCTTTATCACTTTTGTCAAGACAGCAGTAGTCTAGAATCGATAATGACCGAGATAAATCACTTTGAAGTTTGACAGCTGTTACTGTGACACTTGTCGTGACAAATCATACGAGTCTATAATTATGGATACTCGATGGGGTTATGAGATAATTTTTATGTCACTTTTTAACGCGTGTCATATTAAATCAATGCATCTCTTTCAGATTTTATCGATCGACCACATTATTCCTCTAGTATATCTGTGATCAAACGAAAAACAAAAAATACACTTTCTGATTTATAATATTATATTAATATTAGAAAGAGTTAGCGAGGAAAAAGTTGGACCGCTGACGCTACATACGATCTGATTTCGCGGTTGGCTCAACAAAATCACAATGTATATGGGAGATTTTACTTATCTTCAGCTTAAGGTTGAACGGTTATCCCTAAAACCCTTTTTTCCGCTTACTGTCTAGATGTCATCAGTGTCTAAGGCAACACTGGTCGCCGCGGTGTCCGCCACCGCCCGTCTGGCATCTCTCTTACGCTACGAGCATTACATCACAGTGAAAAATATTCTTTCGGAACGGTGCGGTAGCTTAATTCTTAATTGATATGTGAATCGGTCTTTAAGATTGATTTAACTGCACTACATGCGGTTTCAGTGAAACTGATTCTGAAACTCAGATTAAAAGGCATCTGAGGAAAATCTAAGCAGTTTTACAATGTTATTAGAAGCAAATAGCACAAATCGCTCTAGGAGCCAGCTGGCCGGTGTAATGCGAGCTGAAAACATTCTTATCACGCGGTAATCTGCAGCCGAGTCACGTAACTATTTACATTTCCTTCAATTTAGTGTGCGCGCACTGAATCCCGCACTAGCTCACATGCCTGTGCATGGCCGTTTGTACATGAGGCCATTAACTAAAGGGTAGCTACATTTATACCAAAAACGAAAAAACCGGACAAGTACGAGTCAGGCTCGCACACCGAGGGTTCCGTACAAATCCAGAAAATTTACAAAATTTTCACTTTTCTCGTCATACATTGGAAATTACACATTGTTAAAATTATTAAAAACCTGTTTTAGCATGTGCTAATGAAGCTTTTTTATGTGATACGATTTACTTACATTGAATTTTGAACCCATATTTTCAGATGTTTGAGGCCCTATTTTTTTTTGATTTGAACAAAAATTTACAGTTTTCAGATTTATTCCTATATTATGTGTACTCTGAGACAATGCTTTTCGCCAAATTTCATAGTTCTATATCAACGGGAAGTACCCTGTGGGTTTTGATTTTCGTGAGTGTCGAAATATGCGGTTATTAACGACATAAACTGCTCTAACTTTTTTAAACGATAACTGAGAAGTTTTTCTTTTACACGACTGCAAGAGATCATAGATATACGTATACAGTTTAAATTTCAACTCGATATTTTTACGTGTTCCCGAGATAAAGAGTCTTGACATACACACAGACGGACAGACGGACAACAAAGTGATCCTATAAGGGTTCCGTTTTTTTTTCATTTGAGGTACGGAACCCTAATAATTAACTGTTAAATACAGTTATTATTCTCATCATATTAGCGGGATTACTTCTACTGCTGAACATAAGTCTCCTCCATGAATTTTATGTAATAAATTAATTTCGGTTTACTAGAGTTTGGGATGCCCTGCCCGTCATTGTTTCCTGACAATAACAATTTAGATATTTTCAAGTCAAGATTGAATAGGTATCTTCTAGGTGTACATACTCCATCTTCGGCTACAATTTCGCTTTCCATCAGGCGATTTGGTGGCCAAATGTAGCCCTATTTTACTAAAAAAAGTTTTCATTCGACAAACATCCCGTGAGATGTTTGTTGGTTTGTCCAATGTTTGTTCGTGAGACAGAGATATTTAATGCTTTACGAATCTGAGCAAAGTCGGAAACAGCCGATTTTTCAAGGCCTATGTACCTACATTCTATTATTGTTTATTGTTCAAGTAAAAGCACTGATTGGTTGGAAAAATGGCCTCTCTACTAAGAAGATGTGAATACCAAAAACTGAAAATATACCTAATATTCACCACACATTATGCATGCAACTGTATAGCTGTATCAGCATTTTTTAATAGTCCACTGCAGGACGTAGGCCTACCCACGAAGGGTGATTGGGCCATATCCACCACGCTGGCCCAGTGCGGGTTGGTGGATTCACATACAACATCGATTTTTTTCTACGGACGCAGCTATTCTATGCAGGTTGCCTCACGATGTTTTCCTTCACCGAAAAGCCAGTGGTGTGAAAATTCCGTACATAAATTCCAAAGAACTCATTGTTACGGCACCGGGATTTGAACCCACGACCTCACGATTGTAAGGCGAGTGTCACTACCTCTAGACCACCACGGCTTCATACTGCATGCATGCAACTAGGTACCTAAAATTGTATACTTTGAAAACTTTCGAAAGAAAAGCTACAATACAATTCAAAATTTCAAACAAGTTTTGCAGCGAAACTAATTGATCTTGATGGGGTTAAGTTTCAATGACTTCGGATAATTCTGAGAAAGTCCAACCAAATATTAAATGATTGCCACTTTATTTACTCCTAAAACATCACCCAATCTAATTGCCAAAGTTTCCCGAAGGATAAAGGAGCTGACGAAAAGTTTTGTACTGAGTGATTAATTATATTGAAACCGCTATCCTCTATTGAATATTTTATTTCTTAAAATTGAATTCAGGGAATCCATAACTCTTTGATCCTTTCTCCTTACTCTGACCTATTATAAAATATTTTCGCTAGACATGTCTGTACTGACCTTATTCTGCTTGGTTGTCCTAACTGTACTGTACCAGCTTTTTTTAATAGTCCACTGCAGGACGTAGGCCTACCCACGAAGGGTGATTGGGCCATATCCACCACGCTGGCCCAGTGTGGGTTGGTGGATTTACATACGCCATCGAATTTCTTCTACGGACGTATGCAGGTTGCCTCACGATGTTTTCCTTCACCGAAAAGCCAATGATGTAAAATTCCGTACATAAGATCCAAAGAAACTCATTGGTACGGGATCGGGATTTGAACCCACGACCTCACGATTGCGTCGGGTGTTACTACCACTAGACCACCACGGCTTCATTCTTGGTTCATCATTTTCGGTTGTCCTAAATTACGCCTTTAAATGTCTGCACTAGCTTTTGCCCGCGGCTTTACTCGAGTGATATTTTGTTTTTCGTGCTATACCCTTTGAGCAAATATCTATAGAGACATAATCGTACAAAAAAGTGTTCGAGGCAAAACTTTGCCCAAGCTACGTAGTGGGCAGACTTTTAAGTTAGTCGGTAAGGCGATTGCAAGCCGACTACAACGCCGCGCGACGCCATGTGCTCGGTCACAAGCACTAATTAAGTGACATAACGTCGAGATTCGAAAAAACGGGTTATTGTGAATTATTGAATGGAAATATCGAAGTCGTATGGCGTATGGCGGCGCTCGGACATTTTTTTACTAATTTCACTTACGAGACTGTGGAAGCCAAAGAACCCGAACCCAAAGAACAAGCCGAGACCAATAAAACAAAACATATATAATTCTAAGATTTTTTCTACACTTACATATTGTCATGCAAATATAATATACTGTGACTTAAGAAAGATTTATAAATAGATATTTCGATAAGGCAAGTTTTGGCATGAGTACTTTAAAAATTAACCACCATACCATACATGTACCTGAAACTTATGAATAATTGATTATGAATTATGAATATTAAAAAAAAAAATAATGATCATTTATTTCAGGAAATAACCCATAATTCTCACACCAAATAAATTTGCTCTGAGCTCATAATTAATCAATAAAAGAAATTAAATTAACCAAAATAAATTTCATAATTTGTCACCCGTAACGCGCATCCATTTATGTTGGATGGGGCAGTCAAAGCGACTAACAATCATTTTCAGTATGCCATTGCTACTGTCCCGCGTCCGCCGCCGTAGAGACGCGCACATTTAGATTTCAGGCATTAGATTTGTTCCCGTGCGAGACAAAGGTAGGTAGGTAGAATAATTTTGCTCTTTAGGTATAACAAACCTTAAAATTGATGACTACATTGTTATAAGGTCCATGAGTAGCTGAGAAAAAGGTGCCGCACGAGTGGTGGTCGGTAGAGTGTGTCGGAGGGGCTCACTATACAGGGTTACTGGTAATTAATTAGCATCCTTTTAGGGGCTAATTTTTTACATCAAAACTAACAACTTTTGTTTTACAATTTTTATCAAATCATAAAAAAATGCTGTTTCATAGAAAAATCGATGTTTTCTCACCCCGACAAAATGTACGAAACACCTGTTTTTTTTTAGTTTTGACAAAAGTCGCAGAACAAAAGTTGTTGTTTTGATTTACAGAAGCCTCTAAAAGGATGCTAATTGATTACCAATAATCCTATATACTTAGAAGCGGCACTGAGGCAGCCTACTGAGGCAGGTACTTACAATAAAATATAAACGAATGACTTGTCTGACTTGAATGACGGCTTGTCTTACATTCTTAACACTTAGCTCGTCTTTTCTCACTAATATTTCGATTACTCACTAAATATTGCTGCCTATTTTTAGCATAAATAAATATACCTATATTGATTTATGCTAAAAATAAATATAGGTATATAAGAATAGGTACATAAATAAGAGTTGTGTAGCAATTTTCACCAAATACACCAAAAAGTGCAGCCGCTAAGAGGAAACTTTGTCTATTATTGCAAAAACGCTTCGTTTGCTTGGACAACAATCCTGCTTTCCATTTGATTGTAGGCAAAACAAAATTCCGCAAAACTTGTGTAACACGTAAACAGTAAACAGCAGACTCTATCGCAATAACTTTCCATAGACCTACGCAGGTAAGTAACCTACCTACTAACAATACGCCGAAACTGCCGATAAATAGGACTAAATTGTGAGTTTATCCGGCAGAAGTTATGGACCGAGATAAAACACTTTTACTGCTGAAGCAATACATTGTGGACTGATTAATGAAATGTTAACTTTTTAAATTTACAATAGGCTCGCATTGCCCAATGAGTCGACGACATCAGACCCATTAATTAATATGCGTGGATGATATTACCCTGAGATATAAAGCAACAGCATTTAGTTGAACGAACTCTCATCAATCCTGAACATAAATATTTTTCAGCGATTTCTGGGTTGGTTTCATATTAACAGTTGATGTTTATTGATGTTTATGGTACAAAGACAAAATAAATTAGGTTCTTCAATGCAGTACATGCCGTCAGAACCCAATGAGTGGTTTCTACACTTAGGTATGCGTGTTTCGAGAAAATTGACTTTTTGCAAAAATTAATTTGTCGTAGTTAACGCTTATTTTGTTTGAAGATATTTCGACATCTGAACACATACTGCCAATTAAATTAGTAATTTGAGTATACTAAGTCGGTTCGTAATTTGGTTGAAAAATGAGATACTTACTAAAATCTTTCTCTAAACATTCTCTCTCCTTTTCTTTGACAGTTCAAAGGTAGGTAGGTAGGTACATTTGTTTTTCTCTAATACTTAGGTAAGATTGATCCAGATAAAGATTTATTTCTGAATCCTATTCATTTCCTCGGCTAGTTAAGTTTATGGCCACGGAAACTTTGACTAAGTTCAGACAAAGTTTTCCGAGGGGTAAAATCGCGAAATTTTTCTAGTAAATGAAACGACTAAGAAGATTAAAATCTTCGAGCTTAGAAAAACAGAAAGACTTTCGCGCTCAAATAGTGAAGATAAAAAACCACTCAAAAATAGCGTAATTCGTAGCACGCTCTCACTGAATTTCAAAGTGGAGTGGGAAACGTTGTTGAAGTCAATTTTGGACACAGTTCATTTCATTGAAATGCATCTACACAGTTCTTCAGAAAAGGTGCAGCACTAAGCCGAAAGAAGATGTTCCACACAACTTTTACTATGGGGCCAACCTCATATTTGAGAAAAATTAGTTACACAAAAATATTATCCATTCAAAGTCGCAATTTTGTACGGGACAGCTGATTTTATTTCATGGAATTCCGGGTTGGCACCATGTAGAAGTTATTCGTAATGATGGCACAATGGTCCTATTTCGGCATAGTACACCCATATGAACTATCCTCTACAGAGTCCTTCTGGTTTCTTCCATGCTGGTTGGTTAAAGTTCCGGCGTTCGCGAGAGAGAATGATGGATTTCGGTTATGACTAGTGTTGATCGCTTGGCTGCCTGCCAGCCGCTGCGCCCTGGGAAATCCACTATTCTCATGTATCATATTTTTAAACGGATGCAAGGTAAAAACACTAACTTAGAGCTTATTTTACGTTGAATAAAATCACCGCATAGTATAAATAAAACAAAGACGCTTTCCGCTGTCTGTCTATCCCTATGAATTCTTGTCCCTATGTAAGCTTATATCTTTAAAACTACGCAACGGATTTTGATGCTGTTTTTTTAATAGATAGAGTGATGCAAGAGAAAGGTTAATACAATATGCAAAGCCGGGGCGGGTCGCTAGTATACTTCTAAATAAAATTCAGTTTCATCCACAGTAACGTCTTTATTCTTACAACGATGTGTACCTACAATACGACATCATATAAAAATCTGAGCACATTAATTTCGTTATAACTTCAATGTAATTTTTACAATTATTATTAAAACTAACTTCAATAACACGTCTTTGCCATTGTTTACGACGTACAAGAGAAACTTTAGGTACCTTAAACAGAGAAGTAGTTATCTTTAATCTTATTACAAAGGTTTTTAATTTAAATTTACATAGTTCAAATGTTTTATAGGGTTTTTGAACATAATTTGTGGTAAGTACAACGGATAATGAAGGTCGAAAGAATCATAAATTCAGTAGTCATTCATAAGGAACTCAAACTTGAATGTGGGACGATCAGGCTGAATCTACATCGGATTATATTTTTATAATCCTTATAATTTACTAGTTTTAAAGCCTTCGTACACGTTGCAATTTGGTTAGAGCCAACCGCCAAACGGGATCGTTTGTAATGTGGTCGGACCAATCAGCCAACTTTACATCGGCACATTGTCAGGGTGTCTGTTGTACCTATTGCTGTACGACTGCAATGCTACAACCAAATCGAAACGTGTATGAGGTATTTTATTAGCATCGAGACCTGTGCTTTTTAGTACAATGCAAATATAACACATCTTGTAAAGTATTTCGGCTCATCTCGATCTACTTAACACACATGATACCTTTACAAAATTCTTAATTACAAAATTGTCTTCTTCAAGATTAGATATTAGTTCATATTACAAAAATACTTGAGCCTGTCCAATGTTTACAGGTACGCAGAAATGTCTAAACTGCTTTCCAAGAACTGAGTATTGTAGGTGTAGGTAACTGTTGTGGCAACTGACCCGGTGGTGGCCATTTGGTGTCAAAATTATAGCATAAATAATAATTACAGAATAGAAAAAAAAAAGAATTATTAAAATCAGACTACTATGAAAAAAGTTATGCTTGGTTATACCTACATAAAAATATCCTACTAATATTATAAACGCGAAAGTTTGTGAGGATGGATGGAATGGATGGATGGATGTATGGAAGTTTGTTACTCTTTCACGCAAAAACTACTGAACGGATTGAGATGAAACTTTGCAATAATATAGCTTATATATCAGAATAATACATAGGCTATAAATTATAATGATATTGCGTCAAAAATCAAAACATCATGCGGGCGAAGCCGCGGGTAAAATCTAGTCATATATATATATATTTTATTCGTCGTCGAATTGTATACCTCCCCCTCTTGGTTCGTCGGTCAAAAACTAAGTGGAGAGCTTATAGAATTTGAAACAATTTGATAATAATAATATTGACTTTGATAACTATAATTTTACTTGACATTATTTTTTAAATTCATAATATTTTGTAATTGCATTGTGATCAGATGTTAAAACTTAAGGAAGGATCCCTCGTAACAGACAATTAAAGAAGTGGTTACTTTCCAAAGGATTGAGTATTTCAATGGTAATAATGATACATTTTTACTTAATTTTTTGCATTGTTAATAATTACTTTTGATCCACATCTGTAAATTAATTATATTATTTTTAAAAACTGTAACTGTACTACTAACCAAACATTGCACGCCCGTTAAGGGTCTACTATTGACACTAATCTAAGTATAATTAAGTAACATCTTTGTACATAGTATTGCAATTAATGATTCTTATTCTTATTCTTAGAGCCAAGTTTCGTCTTAGGTTAGATTCACCTATACCTATTTTCTATTTTAACCGACGCGCGACGAATTGGTACATACTTTTTTTACGACAGGTATATTTTTTTTATGTTTGACCATGCCTAACTTTTTACAGAGTGTCCGATTTTGATGATTCTTTGATTGAACTATTCGAATTCTGTATGTGGTTGAAGTTGGTTAATTTTTTGGAAAATATACTTACTACATTATTGATATATTCATTACTCCAGTTTCAAGTCGACATACTATATAATACTCATTACTTATCATTCATACATTCGTCGAGACAAGAACTTTTTATGCATTTTAAGTAATGCATTATTTCACTATTCCCATCTAAATTAACAAACAATATATGAGAGGAACTCTGATAAATTGCAGTATCTGATAAAATAACGAAAATATAATAATTTGCATTTAATTTAGTTTTGTTGCAATAAAAAGCATTTTAATACCCCTAAAAACCTTAATAACTTTTACAATTCAGGTTAAAATTTTAGTAACAGAGAAACGTTTGAACTAGCAGATAATTATTAGGTAGATTTGATTATACCGCCTACGTACTTCGTTATTTCTGTTGTTAGTGTCAAAAACCAGTGATTTTTGTAAGATTTACTTTTAGTGAGTCTTCTTACCGACATTATCTTGTACAACATGTATTCAAATTTACTTAAAAATGTACTATGAAAAGAGAACTCAATAAGAAATATAAGGCAAAGTTTATACAGGGTCTATATAGCTATATTATTGTTGCTTCATGATACTGCATTTTAAAAACTTCTATTTATCTATTGGTCATTTGGCCCACCCTATACACTTATCTACTTATAAATGTTTTTCATATCGTAAACAATGAATATAAATTATTGATAGCCTCTATATTAAGGTTTTGTTATTGCATTCACACCTTTACTAAGATTTTATACTTTTCGTTATAAAAATGTATTTATTAGCAAGCTACCTATACCTACTGAGAATCCTCGTGGTCATACTGGTATGACAAGCTAGTATGACCACGAGGAAACACCCGGAATTTTGTCTAAGCGCATATTCAGTGTAGCCCTAAAGATATAAAACACATACGAGTACAATATCATAAATACACGCGACCAAAGCTATAGTCGTTGTTATGACTATCCGTACACGTGAGTTTAGTCCCGTTATATACAGGGTTATTTTTAATCAATTAGCATCCTTTAGGGGCTTATTGTGTACATCAAAACTAACAACTTCTGTTCTGCGACTTTTCTCAAAACTAAAAAAAAAATTGTTGTTCCATAGAAAAATATGGTTCACCCGCGACAAAATGAATGGAACAGCTGATTTTTTTTTTGAGTTTTGAGAAAAGTTGTAGAACAAAAGTTGTTAGTTTTGATGTACAGAATAAGCCCCTAAGAGGATGCTAATTGATTAGAAATAACCCTGTATAGTATAAAATCATAAATAGAATCGGCAATGTAAGTAAATATTCACTTATTATACTAAGCTTCATAATAAATGATCTTCATACATATAATTATAATCTATCTAATCTATGAAGTAAAATAAATATCGTGCGAAGGCAAATTATACAAAGTCCTTACATTTGTCAAGTATATTTGTCAAATTAATTATATACTATTTAAGCAAAATAAATTAAAAACAATTTTGGCTGTTATTTAGTTTGGGGTTATAAAGCTTGCCTTTTACTAAGGGGAAATCGTCACTATTATGTAATATTATTAAGTGGGTGTAAATAAAACTACTTTACTAGAAGACATTGTATTTATCATCAAATATTATTTACTGTGTTTAGCCATGTCAGAGGCCTTCAGGGGCCAAAAAACTCAGACACCAGGGCAAGCCACCCGGCCTATATAAACTTATTTATTATTTACTGTTTTTATATTTTAAAGAATCGACACTTATAGAGCCTTTGTTTTGATATTTAATTATTCGTAGTAGCTTTGCTATACTCAATTCAATTAAGTCTGCACTACACTTATAGATAAGTTGTGTGCTCATCCAAAAAGCCGTTCGATAGAAAGCCTATGTAGCCTTGTAGCCTTTGTGCCCTGTAGCCTTCTACAAAATACTTGAAATAACATAATATTTGAATTAAATATCATCACAATATTAGAGTTGGTCACGTAGTATAATTTAGCCATAGTGATGAATAGGTAAATACATAGATTCATATTAGATCGTCGTAGTAGAAGACTAGATTATAACCCCATATAAATACAATATAGGTAACCTATATTTACAAATGTACGTTTCACATGATCAATACGTGTATTTAATGAATAAGATTTTTGTTGTTGAGTTAACTAGAATTAGGGTAATCCTGCAAAAATCCTGTAAAATTTTGAAATTAATAAATAAGTTCAGTTTCATAAAATACAGTTTTAATCAACATATATAAATTTATATGACTTTTGACTTCTCTTATGGCTATGTATAGAAATAGGTATATAATACAGTTTTATAGTTTTATATTAACATACCTATTTGAATGTTATAAAGTTAAATGGCACAACATTACTGGTTTCGATTATTTAAAATTGTTGTTTATAAAAATATACATCTTTCATGTTTTCTAAATTATTTAAAACAAATACAGTATGTTTTATGATTACAAAAATATAATAAGTACCTAATTATATGAAAGTTTATGGTAGCGTTAAGATGGCTGCCCGCTATAACATTAATCCATTGAAATGTTACGATTTAAGCCCATAATATTGCATTTGTTAGAGGAAACAATTTTATTTTTGAAACCTATGTGGGGGGTTCAATAGAAGCTTAACCCCAAGTTTATGGGGTTGCCGCCCTTGTCCCCCGGCCGCCATCTTGTAAAAAGTAGAGAAAACACCTTTGTCACGATATCTCGGAAACTATGTGTCCTACAAAAAAATTGTTGAGACATAATTTGTAGCAAATTGCTTTGCCTACAAACATGCGCATAAATTTCTGTCCTAAATTTAAGATTTAAAAAAAGTTATAAGCGTAAAAGTGAGAAAATTTCTATAAAATTTTATTCACAACTTGTAGTCGCCCAATATGAAAACAGACTTGGTTTTAAAAGTAGAATACACACCACTAGAATCAAGTTTGTCTTCGTCTTGGGCGACTAAAACGTCAAGAAAAGTGAATAAAACTTAATAGAAATTTTCTCACTTTTTGCTTATAGTTCTTTAATTTTTAATTTAGGGCATAAAGTTCTGACGAAATATTTGTAGGCAAAACAATTTGCTACAAATAATGACCTAGCATTTTTTTTTGGAAGACGCATAGCTTCCGAGATATCGCGGAAAAGGGGTTTCCATGATGGCGGACAGGGGACAAGGGTGGCAACCCCACAAACTTGGGGTCAAACTTCTATTGACCCCCCCACACATGTCCCAAAAATAAAATTGCGTCCTCTAGCAAATGTAAAGCTCATGTAACATTTAAATGGACTGCATACGATGACCGTGATAAGAATGTGTCAGCCACGGCAAAAATCACGCTAAAGTAAGCAGCCATCTTTATAAAAACTATAAATAAATAAATATTACGGGGCATCTTACACACGGTCTCTGACCTCAAACTAAGCAGAGCTTGTGATGTGGCTACCAGAGACTATACTACATAATATACACATATTTTGAAATACATACTAATATAAATAATAATGTCCAGACACAGAGCAAACACTCATGTGCTATACTATATCCTTAAAAATATGAGAGCACAATGGTGTTTCCATTTTGTTTAGCTAAGGTGTGTAGCGTCTGTAATATCCACTAATCAGTATTATTTTTATGATCATTATCAAAAAACTTTATCGGTACATATTAAATAGATACAATGTGTTTGTCTACCGGTGTCGGAGCCTTAAGCGGTGACATCTATGGCAAATTTTGAACAACTTTTACTATGAGACCAACTCTGAAAACGTAAAAAAATCTGCTGACCGCTTGCGGGGCGAAACGACGCAGGACTCTACTTTGTATTGGCAGTTGCACATGCTATCGGCAGTGGCAAGCTCGATTCTTAAATGTAACTTGTGACTTCATAACCAAATCGGAAACATTTTGATATTAACTACGTGAAATAGGCCAAGTGACAGCATTCGTTAGCTTTGACTATATGACTTTACACAGCTTGAATTGTACCAATCTTTCGTCACTTCGATCACACCTTTTGATCTTTGGAGCTTGAAAAATGAAGAAACAAGTGAATCGACCCGTATCAAAGAGTCTGTCGTTTTCAATTTGCCAGACAGATTTGATCTGTAAACTTTAATGTCCAAAGTAGCTATAATAATAATAACATAAAATTACATTTCTTTAGTAATAATATTTTTGAGAAGCCTTAACATTTTTGACTAGAACGTGATATGGCATGGGTTACACAGGAGAGTACAACGTACCTATAAGTAGAATAAAGAGTAAAATAGAAGAGTAAATGCTTTAGTTAGACTATGTCTATGAAATCAATGCAACTACAGAAGATAGAAGCTGACGTTTCTTGGGCATAAAATAAGTAAAAAATAAAATAGGTACGAGTTTTGCCAGGACATTGGAGGAACGGCGAAAAGATTTTTAAGCGTATGTTTGAAAATGTATGATAGTAGCTCAGAGTAAATAAAAAAATCAAGAAGGAACGTCGTTGAACATTCAAGTGAAGCCGGTTTTTTATACATGTGTGAGTGCGTCACTGCTGCGCCGCCATAGTTCGACTGACAAGCCAAGGTGTAGTTTCCTTGTACGTTGAAGTGTGTGTGATTGTCTTTACACGGCGAGGCGTAGTTTAGGTCGGCCTCACTTGTTTGTTCACAACATTCTCTCTTGATTTTAATTTGCTCTGAGGGTAGTAGTATGAAAAGAAAAGTTTACGGTGTGTTCCATGATTCTGGACGCTCGCTGCTTGCTTCTTCTGTGTAAACCACGCCTTATTTACATTATTTTTTTAAACTTCCGCTAATACAATGTTCACAGATATTTACATCCTTAAATTCTAAATACTTTACGAAACACTTACAATATTTGTTACACTTATAATTCTCTTTTAAAATACCGTGTCTGCTATAAACTGTAGATTTTGTTCACAGGAAATGTTGAAGAACATTCGCATGTTTCTCTTGTACGAACTTTCCTCAAGGCACCGATGACTTCGCTCTGAAAAGAGGAGACAAAAAATATTTTAATGATTGATAAAATAAATAGTATAATAATAATTCGAGCTTAGTTGACCAAGCGATAGTAGATCGACCATGATGAAATTTGATCAAAATCATGATGAAATTTAGTACTGTACTGTACTGTACTTAGTCCACTACAGAACGTAGGCCTACCCATGAAAGGTGCTTGGGCCATATCCACCACGCTGGCCCAGTGCGGTTTGGTGGATGCACATACGCCATCAAATTTCGTCTACGGACGCATGCAGGTTGCCTCACGATGTTTGCCATCACCGAAAAGCCAGTGGTGTTAAATTCCATACATAAATTCCAAAAAACTCATTGGTACGGGTCAAGAGAGAGTCAAGATATAGGCTTATAAAGGTTCAGTTAAAGGGATGTCAGGTCTAATGTTCGAGTAACTACTAGTTTAGACTTTTCTAGCGTCGTACCAATGAATTCTTTGAAATAAAGGTGACGTCCACAGGTCCAAGGTGAGAAAAAAGCTTGATTTATGTGCTTTTCAAATATATTTAATTTGGATTTTTGTATCCCTCCGTTTTTTTTATATGTGAAAAATAAATTCTATGAAAAATAATAATTCAGCTTAGTATTTTTCTAGTTTAGTAATAATAAAGTGCTTCTATCGGTATTTTACTTGCATTCGTAGCTGATTCTTCCACTTTCATCTCTTAATTTGCTAAAATTAAAAATTCTAACCTACCAGTGCGACCAGTTAGTAGGTACAATGTGACAAAAAATACTAAAAAACTGTGTCTAATTGGTAAATATGCTTCTATTTAACACGTGGACGTTACTTAGTCAGGGTTGCTAGAGATAAACTACCTATTGCGCCATATTTATTTATCCTAATAAGTTCAAAATTAATTTAAAAATAAACGGAGGGCTCTTTCTTTGGTTTTAACTGATGTATTAGACTCAGAAAAATATGAACTTTCTCTAAATGTAACAAGTGGTTGTGGTTAGAATTTTTGGTTATTATTATACCAGCCTCCATACATTTTGTGAACATGTCCTTTTCACATATTCGCATCACTGACTTTTCAGTAAAGGATAACATCGAGAGGCAAAATGCAAACATTCGGAGAAGGAATTAAGATGGCATTTATAAATCTACCAACTGAATCATTCCACCACATCACTCATGAATGAGCCGGACTGGTAAGCCGAATTGCGATTTGAGAGTAGGCTTGTACTCAGCAATGGAATTTCAAATGCTGATTGAGTGTTTTCTATCATGAAAGCTGCATCAAAATTGGAGTAGTTTTAGATAAAAACGGTAGTATAGGTTTGCACAAAAGAACACACAAACAAACAAACATGCTCTCACACCAAACGCACATATGATCGTCAACGTTACAAGCCGTTACGTCGTGGCTAAAAATGTACAAAAATTACTTCCAAAAAGGTAAAGGTTCGTAATAGCATTTTTATAAATGTATATGTTATCTTATATAATAATATTTTTTCTAGATGAACCGATTTGAAGATTATTTTTATTTGAAAGCTGGTTTTCATGTGAATTTAAACTTGTCAAAGATCCGATCAGTATACCTACCTAGTTTTTGAGTTATTTAATTAAGATTCGTTTTTACTAAAAAATATTATTAGAGATTTACTCGTACTTGAAATGTGTTGTTGAAATGTGACTTTCGCTGAATGAATGAATTCTTGGATGAAATGAAATGAAATGAAATGAAATGAAAATGAAATGAAATGAAATGAAATGAAATGAAATGAAATGAAATGAAATGAAATGAAATGAAATATCTTTATTCGACACATAACACGTACAAAAAAAAAACTTATATAACTAATGAGAAAAAAAAAACAAAAGTGTCGAAAGGGACTCACCTCAGCTATAAAATGTTGAGTGCTGGAAGGACCCAACACTCAACGCTGGTATTCTGATGAGCCCCTTATTGAAGGGTATGTGTAACTATAAAATATATAAATACTAAACAGACAAAAATAACTAACCCGTGACAAAGCGCTTAGATATCAAAAAACATCAATAGAAAATGTATAAAAGCAATAACAAAAAGATCTACAATCAATCAATAATATGTAAAATTATTATGAATAAACTACACATATACATACACATATAATACAATATACATAAATATACTTAAACTTAATAAAACCGGATAGGCACTATGCAAAAAAAAAAAAAACAAAGATTTTACTCGTAACGAAAACAAAAAAGAAAATAAAATAAATAACAATAAATAAAAAGAAATACCACTTTGAAACTTGTACAAAAATGCAATTATTATCCCACACGAGACACCAGCAGACAACGAGGCGAAAGACAGGCAGAGTCAGATGAAGGACTGATCGTACACTATCAACCCGTGCTGAAGCTGTTTTGATAGTAAATATTGTTTTAGTTTTAACCGGAAAGAATAAAGCGATTTGAGCTCTCTGATGGGAGGAGGCAAGTTGTTCCAGCATTTGGCAGCCGCATATCGAAAACTACCTGTGAAATTTACAGTGCGACAGGGCGGCATCGCCAACTGCTGAGCACACAACCTACGATAGCCGCGCCTGGTATCAGAGACCCATCTAATTATGTCGTACAAGTAAGGAGGATTACTGTGCTTCACAACCCCAAACAGAAGACAGGCCAGATGCAGTTTTCGCCGCGACTTCATTTTCAGAAGATAATTATTGTTAAGAAATGGCGTAACATGTGATCTTGATGGAATAGTGAAGCAGAACCTAGCACAAGCATTTTGTATGCTCTGTTCACTAAGTACCTAAGTAAGTTCATGTAGGCCGGGTAGCCCTAGTGTCACAGTTTTAAAGCCGCTTGAATGCCTCTAAGATGGCTAAACGTTTAAAACAACCGGGGCCTACAATTTCATGTGTCATCCGATACGTTAAATTGTTGGTTCTGTTCACTGAACTTTGTGAAGATTGCACAAAATATTTTATTTATCTATTTGTTTATTCTCTACTCGCATCTACACACATATCTCTGTTTCGGATGGAACTGAAAAGCAATCTTGATACACGAGTTTAAAATAATACATCTTGCTTTGTTTTATTTGCAGTCTGAGCAAGTTCTACTTGAATTTCGAATATAGAGAAGTAATATAAATGCAGACGCGTTTTTAACTTTATTTGAGATCGTATTTATTGTTATTTTGTTAGTAAACAAAAATTCTGTTTGTTTGTCTTGTTTGTTCGTAGTTAATATTGAATTCTAGAGTTAAATGTTAATATTTTTGGATTATGTTGAATTCACTTCTACTATGATGTATATTTTTCAAGGGGTCTGAAGGCGTCTACGCGTCTACGTCCATACCATGATTATTCTAGGATCGGATCAGGCACGGAAATCAAGACGATAAGTATGTTTTACTTACAATGCCCACTACAACCTAACATCAACGTGCATCACAAAGAACCCAGATGGAAAATATGGCACGAGTCTGTTAGAAAGAGACATGAAAATAATGTTGATTTGGTTGTTGCCAAGCTATTGCCAGAGTTTTGTCGTGGAACGTCAATTTTTAACACATTTTTGAATATTTTCACATCTATAACCCAAAAATTTCACACGTTTTTGTGGTAAAATTAGCGTTTAAGTGTAATAGTTTTCATTCTGTGCCGTAAGTACACCGACGATAGTCATCGAGAATATTTTCCCAGTGCCAAAATGCTTCGTGCATGGTACTTAACGGTGCAAGTCGATAGTGAAAAGGTCTACCTACGAGTTTAATTATAGTGGGCATAGTCACATACATTTTCGATACAAAGAGTATTTTTTATCTTGATACGTTCCTATACGGTTAGGCGCCATTTGGTGGGCGAACACTAGATCTAATGCGCTTCATTTCCACTACTCCCAATTCAACTACTAATTTGTCATATTGTCGTAAACTTTCAATTCGTCTACGATTTATTCCACTTTCGATTTATCTAGTCCTATCACTCAGTCTAGAGGTGTATATTAGTTCAATGGTATATGGTCACAAACTCAGACTGCTTCCGCGTAAAGAGTTATCGCCACATAAACCAATGACGCCACACTTACAAATAACTCAGAAGTAATTACGCAAAAATCCAGTGTTTGATTATTTAGCGCACTCGGAATAGACGAAAGCAAAAATGTTTATTTATACTCTCACGTGTGCGTAAGCTATAGAGTGAATGGCAAATGGGAATGTCTTAGCTAGAGTATGTGCAAAAAAAGTACCGTCGTGGTGTTACGGTGAACTAACATTAAGATTTTAATCAGCAGCCAAGGCACTATTTACTTGGTAGACGCGAGTACTGATGAAAACCGAATTGGTGTCTACCATGTGTCTATCAAGTATCAAACACTTTTAGTTGACTAGCAATGACAGAGTAGTGTTGGTTGTCAACGTAACAGAATTAGTATAACATCATTAATTTTGCGAAAAATATTGACCGACTTAATCCGTGTACAGAATCATTACATAGTATAAAACAAAGTCGCTTTCCGCTGTCTGTCCCCATGTATGCTTCTATCTTTAAAACTACGCAACGGATTTTGATGCAGTTTGTTTTAATAGATAGAGTAATTCAAGAGAAATGTTTATATGTATAATACACCTGTGCGAAGCCGGGGCGCATCGCTAGAACGCAAATATTACGCACGGATCGATTTAGCATTTTTCACATTATTGTTGATTTATCAAAAATGGCTCAGCCGATTTCGATAACATTTAAATGGGACCAATTTCAAAGTATGTTCTTTCCAATAAAAAAAAAGTTATTGAAATCGGAGTACTATAAAAAAGATATGCGTGGTTATACATAAAAAACAATATACGCGTCGAATTGTATACCTCCTCCAGTGGTTAGTCGGTCAAAAATGGCACACGGGCGACCACATCTACAACGCTTCTCTTCTTGCACAAACTCTAGCTTTTAAGTTTGCATTCTATTTTTATACCAGATCAAAGAATACTTTAATTGTAGCTATTTTTGGATAACCAGTTGGAACATTACATCGCAAGGTCAGAGACGATTTTAAAAGATGTTGTTTTATAACTGGGTACAAAAGATTATACAGGTCAAGTGGCACATGGTGTCAGAGTTTTCAAGTCGCCTGATGAGGTTTGGCATGACTAAATAGTTGAAACAAACGAAACAAATTTAACGTATCATTCAAGCCGCAGTACCACTTAGTTGGAAATGCCACCCGCGGTTGAATGCCACATACGAAGACTAACGGACCTGTACCAAATGTTGCTTAACTTCGGTGAACGCTGTAAAACCGCACCTAGTCACACGCTACGCTAAAAGTGCTACAAATTATAAAACTATTTATTCTTCTAATTTTTCCTAACAATCAATATGACGAGACAATAAATAATCTAGTTTGAACTATATATCAAATTAAATACTTAAGACATTCGTTGCTTTTTGGCAATAACGAACTTTGCTAAGATGGACTTACTTGAGTGCCTTTAAAATTAAACACTGAGTTTTTTACTCATATTACAATGTAATTAATGCTTTTGTTACTTAAGTAACTTAAGCACTTTATTATTTAGTTAGGTAAAAAAATCAAGTGACCATGATAAGGTAAATAGAGGTGACTAATTAATTAAACTAGTAATGAAAAAAGTTAAGTGGCGAAGAAACAAAGTTAAATATTAAATATTATAATTATTAATTAGCATAAATTTATCTTATTTCTGAACTATCACAACAGCGCAGGGGCTCCATTATATTACCAACCCGCAAGCGTTCCTCTTATGTATAGTTATATTACGATCAACTCAATGCCATTCAGCGTGGCAATGCAGCCAGCATGCTGGGCACGCTGTCAACTGGCAGTGGGCATTTGGATTTTCCAATTGCTTATTATGTAGTACTAGTGTATGTAGTTTTAGCTTATAAAGTAGTACTACGGTACTACTTTATAAGCTACAATTGAGTACGCTCAATGCTTTATACTTTATCAACATCATCATGTCATCAAAAGGACGTGACGTGAACTGTTCGATAAATGCCGCTCCCCTATAGCGATAGGTATATTCCTATTAATGGTAGAGGTGATTTGAAAACCAGTACTTTTTACTAAGTACATATAAAAAACATTTTAAAAAATCAAGTTTTTACTGAACAAGTACTCTCCAAGATGAATCAAACGAGCCGAAACTCGATAAGATTGCGTCTTTTCATTACAGCCTTCCACAAGCACGCCTTACAGCACACCTTCCAGCTCCATCATCAGACCCTGGTTACCATTGAAAGACAAACTACTCGCCAAGAGCATTCAAATGAATCCAAACTCGATGAGGTGTCGTTTCATTGCTAAGTCCTTTGGCCACCTTCCAGCTCTATCATCAGTACCAGGTCATCATAATATTGAATTGTCACGCGATTTACACATGAATGCAAAATTTTAGCTCAATCGGTAACCGGGAGGTGGATCAAATTTAACTTGCAAGATTTGATTACAGTCAACAGGACAGGTAAAACTAAATAAAAGCTAGTAAAATACTACTCACGTGTTCTGTCCATCAGAGTGGGAGGCAGTTGGTGGGGGCCAGCGGTGCAGGTGAGCTCGCCACATCATCTGTCCAAACGTCATTCGGAACTGTCGCGACATTGAACAGTACAGCACGAAGTTTATAGCCCCGTTGAGCAGCGCCAAAGCATCCATCAGCTCCCCAAATAAGTCATAGCAACGTTTGAAGAAGCATCTCCCGAGCACGCCGCTCAGCAGCCCCAGAATTCCCTGAGGCAGTTCCGTGACAAGGAATAAAAGAAGAACGGCGACCAGCATCTTCGTGGTTCGATTTGTTCTTCTATCTGCTTTGTACTGGCGCTTTGCTGCTTTATTAGTGGGGCAGGCATTGTATACGCGTATTTTTTTCTGATGCTGATTGGCGCTGTACACTTCTCGTATAAGCCAGAGGCTGATGACTGTGAGGATGCAGCATGGCAGCAGCTTGATGACGACGGCGTGTACCCAGAAGTTGATTTGATAGAGCTGGCCTTCTTCGTCGGAGTCCACGTGGTAGAGGATCATAGGACCAGTCGGTTCTAGGACAACCGCTGTATGGATGTCGAACACCTGTGAAAAATGTGCCAATGTTATGTAAGTGTCTTTAATTTTAAAACGCATGATAGTTATATAGCACAATAGTTGGAGAATTCATGTCATTATAACATGAAAATTAAAATATCCTTATCACAAGTTGTTATCCCATTTTGAAGGATAAAAATTGTAACAGGCGGGAATATACTTTTTAGTGCACACCTTAATAGTTAGTAAGTACCACTCTGCAGCTGTAAAGTTCAGTTATGGTTGCATTTCAAACTAACAATTACTTTACTAACCTAGATGATAGAGAATTTTTATGTAGATATTTGAATGATGAATTTAAATATTTGTTGAACTGTCATCGGTCGTTTTTGTTGCTGGTGAGTATGAAGTGAGATGTAAAGAGAAAAAAAGTCTTTTAAGTAAGTTCTTTAAGTCGTAACCGTACCCGAACCCTATCAAATAATTGGTATAACATTATATTCAGTTACCTTATCTACATAGATAATTATTGATTTTATTAAAACACTCTCAATCGTTACCACAATATAATATGTGTTTGTAAAATAGTAATCGAATCGAGTTTTTGCATGTGTACATAATCATTTGGTATACTGAGCGCCACACAAATTGAAAGATGGGAAGTTAGCCGCAGAGAGCTGCGCAAACGCAAAAATATAGACGTTAGCGGGTGCCAGAGACACGAGACGCCGGCGCACATCCGCCCACCAACCTCGTGCCTCCCGTGCGCTCCCTACGCCCGAGCTCACTACTACGTCATTTGTATAGGCATTGTGCACACATGCGCAATAACTAGCGAATCACGGCGAAGTGTCATCTGCGGCAACTTCCCATCTTTCAATTTGTGTGGCGCTCAGTATATTGGCCAATTCAAGCTTCTGGGCGGTTCATTGTATAGGTATACGGGTAGTTACAAAATTGAACGTAATATCGGCTGGTCGTATTTTCGTATTTTTTTCATTAAAAAAAGTGTCAAATAACCACTAGGTAATTTTAAAGCTGGTATTTTGACGAGTCGCAGACAGACATCGGTTTTTGAATCTTCAAATCTTATTTGAATCAAAATCGGGCGATATATAATCAGCGGTACCGCAAAGAGAAAAATAATCAAAAATAAATAAAATCGAAAAACCAAAAATTGACGATGACAAAAAATGCCAAAATTATACAGCATTAGTTAAAAATGCAACCTGCAGAGGAGAATCACCATCCGGACGGATAAGAGCAAAATTGTCAAGTAAAAACTAGGACGTTTCACTAGTTTCGTTCTGTACTGTACCAGCCTTTTTAATAGTCCACTGCAGGACGTAGGCCTACCCACGAAGGGTGATTGGGAAAGGTAAAGACGTACGCAGGTTGCCTCACGATGTTTTCCTTCACCGAAAAGCCAGTGGTGTGAAATTCCGTACATAAATTCCAAATAACTCATTGGTACGGGACCGGGGATTCGAACCCACGACTCAGTTCATCAGACTTCAGTACTTACCTAAATAAAACATATTTTATAATTACTTAAAAATGAGTGAATGCCATAAGTTTTTGTTATAACAAGACGAAGGTAAAAATAATATATATTATGCTTTTTTTAAATCTTATTTACTCATGCTCTGAGTACCTACTCATATTTTAGTTTTTAAACAAAATTGCATAAATTATACTAAGCACGCAGTTTAAATGCTAATATTATTATAATGTAATTCGGGGTGAGTCACACGAAAAATTAATAAATGAATACTGAGGTCGGTATTATTACAAAAATAAAATATGAGTTATAATGTATTATTTACTTATTTATGTTGATGCTATGCAGTTTTCAATGTCAGCTATTGATCTGGATCTCTTTTTAGAGTCCCGTACCTCAAAAGGAAAAAACGTAACCCTTATAAGATCACTTTGTTGTCCGTCTGTCCGTATGTCAAGACTCTTTATCTCGGGAACGCGTAAATATATCGAGTTGAAATTTAAATTGTATACGTATATCTATGGTTTATTGCTGCTGTTGTGTAAAAAAAAATTTGTCAGTTATCGTTTTAAAAATGTTAGAGCCGTTTATGTCGTAAAAAACCGCATATTTTGCACTAACAAAAATCAAAATCTACAAGGTTGTTCCCGTTGACATAGAACTATGAAATTTGGCGAGAAGCATTGTTTCAGAAATAAATCTGAAAACTGTACATTTTTATGTAAATCACAAAAAAATAGGGCCTCAAATTCACAAAATATGGATTAAAAATTCAAAGTGAATAGATTTTAACAACTTTCTTCCCAATATTGTGAAATTTTCTGGATTTTTATAGAACCTCGATGTGCGAGCCTGACTCCCACTTGTCCGGTTTTTATTTAAGTTTTGCGACCACGCTCCGCTACTTAATAGTAGGTATACCTAATGACACCAGGAGATCGCCAAAAAATAAATAAGGTTATCTACATTTAGTCGAGAGTTAATGAACATTTTGTATAGAACAGCTGCTGTTCTAAAATAGCGGCTGTTTTAGGTTAGCCCTTGGAAGAGCTAGCACCATCTCAGAGCTAGCGCCAAAATAATTATATAATGTTTATCGTATCGTAAACCTATATTATATGTATAGTTTTTCATAATTATGACCACAATGAGGCTGTTTCGCGTTTAAGCGTTTCGTTTACACCCCGTGCATGGGCCGAATCATACAAGTTGGCGAATGTGAAGTTATATACCTACAAGCTGTGTGTTGATTTGATATTGCGCAGCGTGTTGCTAACTTTACATCTGCCGACTTGTTTGATTCGGTCTATAAGAACTTTTTGTATAAACGCAATAAAATCATTACACAGTAAATTGAACACAGGCCAAGTCTGCTTCTGACACAGATAATTTTGTTCTGTTAAATTCTAAAATTCAAGTATTCCAAACACAAAGTTCGTGAACCAAAGAAATTAGCAGGAAAACATTGAAGTTTCGCCGCGAGCAAACAAGCTTATACTTATCGGTAAACTTTTCGCTTAAAACTCACTTCATAAGCTCGAGATTCACTTCCAAAACAGATGTTAAAGAAATAAGGACATCTCGGCAAAAAGACTTGAGCCGGAAAATATATTTTGCATGGCAATGTCTACTACATGGGGTATACAGGATGACTCTTTCTAGATTATTTCGAGTGGTTGTGCTCGTCAGTATGAATATGGCGCCAACTCTGAAATTGCCATAAAAAGAGTTCCATACATAAAGTTCGTCGAAACTCGACAAAATATATGGAAAAGTTTTTTTTTTTTAGGTTGTCAGGGTAGAAGTTAGTCGTGATAACGACCAGCACAACTACATCCTGGAGTATGTCAAATGACCTACCAGTCATCCCGTACGTCTATACAGTACAGTACAAACAACAGAAAATCGGATTGGGAAGTTGAAATGGCGGTGAGAGTGGCATGTTGGAGTTGCTCTCACACGCTGTAATGGAGAAATGAATATACTTGTTTTTTTGCATGGACATAACTATGCAATAGATCTGAGAGTGTCGTCAGTGTCGTAAGCTACTTTTTATCCCGAAAAAAAAAATGTAAAGAATCCGGTTTCAGTGCCTAGGTACTAACTACAGCTCGTATATAGGGTGGAGAGCTGAGCCGACTTATTTGGCCTTTAACTTCAACTGAATAAATAATTCTATTAATTTATTTATGTACAATTTTCTGAAGTTAACAGTGATTAGTGCTATTTTGACATTTAGTCAAACATGTCTCGAACTTAGAGTCTCGAACGTCTCGAATAGCTACTTTGAATAGTCTAATGTCAAAATACCATGAATGGGTTCCATACAAAGTTGCTTTACTTCCTTTATCTATTAGGTATATAGACTCTGTAAAATTTTACTTGATCTCTGCGACAGTAGAAGATTGTCATTTTTAGAGTTGGGATAGTGGTGGAAAAAAAACGATTTTCAAACAATTTTGTAATGAAATCGAATGAGTAGTTGAAGGTGAGAAATTTGATTTCATTTACTTACTATTATTTAAGATCAAGTATCTACACATGCCAGCATGCTGGGCATGCTGCCAACTAGCAGTGGGCTTAAGCACTTGGATTATCTTTAGACCTTCAAGGGTCTGTGGATGATCCAATTGCTTTCTATGTAGTAGTAGTGTTACTACACTACAATGTTTTTTTTTTTACTTTAATGACAATACTTTGTCATTAAAGTAAAAAAAAAAACATTGTCAGTATGTACACATGTAAATAATGTTATGATATTAATAATATACTCATTATAATGTAACGATAGTATTTATCGACGTTTTTCACTATTATCGATGCTAATGTAACATACGAGTAATTGGGTTTAATTTAATTACACATGTTAAAAATGTTATGATATTAAAATATACAATAAAATTAATGATAAATCAAGTTTTATTTAAAATATCGTCAGTATAAACTATCGATATTTTAATTAAAACTCTATCTAAAACTCTGTGGTTACGATCATTCGTCGCCTATCACTAATCGGCATGTCCATAAAGTATGACATTGACAGGTACTGTCTGTACTATTAAGAAATTCAGGACTTCATAGGCGTGATTTTTCTGACAGCTGTCGCAGAGATCAAGTTAAATTTTATAGAGTATAGTTTGTTTAAATTTTTTGTTTTTTAAGGATTTTTATTCTTATTGCTTTTATGATTACTGGTTACAAGTACCACTTGTAGCTCAAATGAATGTCGGCGTCAGTTCTCAACCCTGTATATTCAACTAGCTGATATGAATATTAGCTAAATGAGTATGAATGCGAGCTCTTGAATAAGCTCTCAGAGAGCGCTCTCACGTATGCATACGTAAATAACTTTAACAGGTCCCTACTATTAAATGAAGAGATTTCAGTAAGGAGCAAATAATATCTACGTGGCAAATCTACACAACTCTGAGCAATTAAATAAATAAATAAATATTTGGGGACATCTTACACACCGACTCTGACCCCAAACTAAGCAAAGCTTGTGATATGGCTGCCAGAGACTGATATTCTAGGTACATGTACTTATTTTTTAAAATACATAGTAACTAAATAACACCCAGACACAGAGCAAACACTTATGTTCATCACATAAATATTTGCCCTGGGTGGGGATTGAACCCACGCCTCTTAGACCCAGAAGTTAGGGTCACTAACCACTGAGCCACCGAGGCAGTCAAGAGTAATATAATCATTACTAGAAGATAATTTATTAGGTTACAATAACATTCAATAACACATTGAAGTATCATATAACGACCAGCATTATTCCGATTTTTTGCTATATTGCATACACACAATATTCAAAACATTTTGTATTTGCATGGGTATATTTAGCATTTTAATAAAAAAAAAACATGAAACATAGTTTTTGAACCGATAGAAAAGTAATCGCATACTTTGGTATACTCGTACTTCGTATACTGTCCAGTTTGCACTAACACAGATATTGAGTATTTGCTTCTGCTGTTACTCGGACTTGTGAGCGTGAGAATAATTCTATTAAAAACTGTAAAAAGTCTGACTGAAAGCTCTGTTACTCGTAGATCTAAAATCTAAAATAGTGGCCAGTTATGCACAAATGTGCATTAACTGCAGCTGCTTTTCACCTTAGTTTTTAGTTGATGCACTTTCGTGCCTAAACTGGTAAATGGTATATCCTCCGTGGCTCAGTGGTTAGTGACCCTAACTACTATTGATATTTGATATTTATTTATTTATTTAAAATCACTATTATAAATAAATAAATAAAGTTTTTGGACATCTTACAACCTCTGACCCCAAACTAAGCAAAGCTTGTGATATGGCTGCCAGAGACTGATATACTACATATACAAATTTTTAAATACATAGTAACTAAATAACACCCAGATACAGAGCAAACACTTATGTTCATCACATAAATATTTGTCCTGGGTTGGGATCGAACCCACGCCTCTTTGATCCAGAAGTTAGGGTCACTAACCACTGAGCCACCGAAGCAGTCAAATTTCAAATTTTGGATTTTAGATGTATGTATCATCCAACTATCGGCTATATGACGTCTACTGCTGGACATAGGCCTCCCTTCTGGACCTCCAATACGACCAGTTGGAAATGGCTTGCATCCAATGTGATCCTGCAGTCTTGATGAAATCTCTGTCCACCTCGTAGGTGGTTGTAAATATATGAGATACTTGTAATATCTTTACTTACCATATAAGTAGGTATACAGAGAATAGGCGGTAGAATGAAACTGCTGAGTATCGCGGTGCTGCACCGGCGCTCCGTGCACAGAATGTGGTTTTTGTCCGAGTACCTGCAAAACGAAGCAAATTTGGGCGCTATTTCGAGATCCACCATTGTTACAAAATGAGTTCCGACCGAAATACTCGTAGTACTACGCTTATTACGCAGAGAGATATTCAGAGCTCATATTCGTAGTTATTTGTTGGCTTGCACGATGTAAATGTAAAATTAGGTACCTATCTAGTAAAAGTTAGGTACTTATGGTAATGTTGAATCACATGGAGAATAGATAAATTGCGTTAAAGGCGTGACGGAGAATTTCGTAGATATTACAAATTATCATCCATTAACTATTTAATTCATTTCTCTACAGGATAACTGATGGTCGATGAGAACGAAAAGTTCTCAAATGGAGACTGCGTACCAGAAAGCGCAGCGTAGGACACCCACCAACTACGTGGACTGATGATTTAATAAAGATCCCGTAACACACTGGATGCAAGCAGGGTTCCCAACCGTTCGGTTTTCAACCAGACTGTTGGGTTTTAGAAGGAACTGTCGGGGTCAGGTCGCCAACTTCCGACCGGACACAATTTGTCCGGTCAGATAAAATTTTGAACGCGATTTTGCTTGGTGCTAAAAAACAATAACAAAAACGGAACAACCTGGGCCAAGTACTAGTAGTAGCACGGACCAATGGAGGAAACTAATCCAAAGAAATCTGATTTAACATGGGTTGAATTTTTCAACAAAATTTTCAAATAATAGTAGTACCTTAAAATAGACAATATTTGCGGTTCCACCTTTAAATGCGTTTTTAGAATGAATATTTTTTTTTTTTT
Organism: Hypomecis punctinalis; assembly: GCA_949316475.1. Taxonomy (NCBI): domain Eukaryota; kingdom Metazoa; phylum Arthropoda; class Insecta; order Lepidoptera; family Geometridae; genus Hypomecis; species Hypomecis punctinalis. Next base: position 13,839,598 of record OX438813.1, read on the forward strand.
TTTTTTTTTTGTTGTTCCTCTTGTACTTCCTCCGACATAAATCGGAGACATTGTCAAGCTGAACATTTGCTTACGCAGTTTTCTATTTTATTAATGAACGGCCAATTTGATTGCCTCATGCAGTTTTGTGTGAGCATAAATATGACATGCATATATAATTATACATATGTTACACAGTAGAATAGGTACATAAATAATATGTTACAAGAAATAATAACTTACGTTAGTAAACTAATCAAATTAAGTTTTTAAGCACTAAGCCTAAAGTTAAACACTTACTGTTATTATCACTACTAATTATACCTAGCATATCTCTACAAATTTTAATACGATTTTTTTTTTCACGTAAATATTCATATCAGATACTTATAACTAGTACAGTATAATATAAATTATTTAAGTTTATTTTATAACTATTCCGCGTTCCAGTTTTTATATACATATCTACATTTATTATCTGGCTCGTCAGTTTTGGGTTATTTGAAAGCGTTTAAATGAGTTAGGTATGCATGTTATATACCATGCGTACACTCATTTATGTCGGAATTACAGCTGAGTATTATAAGAGTGCAAATATTTCCACTATATTTGCAGCTCTTACATTTTGTTTAGTCTAATTGTATTTTGAGCTTATTTCTATTCTTAGTAGAATGAATATTTAACGTGTGCAAAGCGCCATAGCGTCATGAAATACTATCATTTGGCTGGACGAGACGAGCTGCAAGTTTCGAAATGGTGAAGGCGGAATTGATGGTGATGATGTCCAATTGTTCAACTATAATTTATTGTGACCTGTTTTTTTTTTCGATGTTGACTTAGTATGACCTTGAGTAGTTAGTTTATGGTATGACCAGATTTTTGTCCGGTTTTGGTGGCTGGAAAAGTTGGCAACCCTGCATGCAAGCCGCTTTAAAATATTATTAGATATCCATAGGAGTGGCCTATGTACGGCAATGGGCATTCTACAGCTGACAACGAAGTAATACGCTTTCTGATTTTGATGTCTAATTACTACTGCAAATATAACAGCTGATAAAGACGTCCACAAATGTATTCTGCAAAAAAGCTCTACTAACATAAATTCACTTGGTTTATTAGTATTTACCATAGAAATATAATTTTCACAAGTGTTTAGATACCTCAAACACTAATTACAAAGATAATGATAAAATGTAACGCGAGGTACCAACATTTTCCTTCATTCGCAAGAGTAATGAGAACCATTAATAAAGATCTCTATTTGATATACGCCCTTAATTACTCTATCTAAACAGTTGTTTTGGAAACCTTTTCAGGCCCAGACTCTACCAAAGCTAGTTATACGGAGTTTTATAGTCGGCGAATTTACAAAATGCCATATTTGCTTAGTGAGAAACAAAACAATCTTGAGCGAAGCGGAGTTATGTTTTGATTTCGAATCTGTGATACAAGCCCACGTGCAAGTACTCTATCTTGATAAAGACCGCAAAATACGGCCCAAAGTATGGGAGACTTTGTGCAAATAGAGTAGCGTCGTACTCGTAAGTGAGGTCGTCCGTGTGCCATTGAAGCGTTATGCTTCAGGGGATGGGATTTTAAAAGGATAAACCTCCCAAACGTAATTTTAAATCGATGCACTGGGCCGACTACTGCAATATACAACAAGTCACTCACCTGTTCTTTTCTTTCTTCCTGAAGAATCTTGAAGAACTACTTCAGTTGGAGATCTCCAGGGGCCTTTTCCTTGCTGTTACACCATTTATTTTAATGATAATTAGCAGGATCACTTATATTGTAGGTTTCTCTAAGATTTTTTAAACTCGAATGGCGGTATTCGAGATGAGATGCATACCCTCATAAATGCATTGATAATAGTCGATGATTAGGGAGGATTCGTTGGCGCGGTTTTTAATCGCACTTGCAAATAATCGAACCCAGTACATAATAGTCGATTACGTTTGATAGATTAAATGATGACGATACAGCCATTTTACTAATTTTGTTACGTCGATAACACTGCTCTGTCATTGCTAGTACAAATAAACGTGTTTGATACTTGGTAGGCACTAATTCGGTTTTCATCAGCACTCGCGTCTACCAAGTATAGTCGGTACCTTGGCTGCTGATTTAAATCTTATTGTTAGTTCACTTTATCGCCACGACGGATATCTTTTGCACATACTCTAGATTTGTTGTCTATCATAAAAGAATCGTTTGAGTAAAACCTGTGTTACATTCTCCTATAAAAGCGCTAAATTGATCAGACTAATTTTATTTTTAAGGGCTTCCAAGTGACCGGCCTAGCCGAGTTTGGGACCCACTGTTAATTTTACATTATAGTTTTTTTTTTCAACACTTTATTGACACCAACAGGAAAACATAACAAAAGAAACAAAGACAGAAAGGACACAAAAGGCGGTCTTATCGCTAAAAGCGATTTCTTCCAGACAACCTCTCTTGGATGCGAGGAAACGTAAAGACGACAAGGACGGTAGTTAGGTAAAACATTGATAGAACAAAACAGTTTTATTGAAATTAATTTAAGTTATGTTTTTGGTATATAAAATTTTCTTTCTTCTTGTCGTCAATCTTCTTGACTCTTGTATCAAGTCTTTGATGCACAAAAAAGCGGTAGCCAGAACCAAATTTAAGATGCATCCTAACAATGTTAACCATGCGCGTTATACTGAGCTGCGAAATCGTTGTAACAGGGTGTGTAGAGATGCGCAGCGACGCCACATATTCCAATCCGTACAAGATAAGGATCCAGCAAAGGTCTGGAAATTTCTTAGATCTTTAGGAGTCGGCAAGTCTCGACAAGAAACTATCCCACATAACTTAGACATCGATGCCCTAAATCAGCATTTTTCCGCGTCTCCAATCATGGATGCAGCCACCAAAGCTGGCACGTTAAATAATCTTTCAAACATTGCCGCTCCTGATTTCCCCCCCTTTGAGTTTCGTCAATTTTCCGATTGTGATGTTAGAAAGAGCATTCTCTCTATTTCCTCAAATGCTGTTGGACACGACCTGATAAGTCGTAATATGATTTTACCTATCTTAGAATACCTTCTCCCAGTTATATCCCATATCTTCAATTTCTCCGTCTACAATGGCGTTTTCCCTTCCCTTTGGAAAGAAGCCCAAATTATTCCACTGCCGAAGAAAGCCAACCCTGTAATCTTTTCTGAATATCGCCCTATATCAATTCTTCCATTCCTATCCAAAGTCCTTGAACGTTTAGTCCATAATCAACTAAACCTTTTCCTTACTCGCAATAATCTCCTTAATCCCTTTCAATCTGGTTTTCGACAGGGGCACAGCACGGTTACCGCACTTGTTAAAATCACAGACGACATTCGTCTTGGGATAGAGAACGGAGACTTAACCGTGTTGGCGCTCCTGGACTTCAGCAATGCTTTCAATTCTGTTGATCTTGACATCCTTCTCGCCATACTTCGCTCTTCTAACATATCTCCAACGGCAGTTGACTGGCTTCAGAGTTACCTGTTTGGTCGACGGCAGAGGGTCCGCTTAGAGGAATCTTACTCTTCTTGGTGTGATACGTCAGCCGGAGTCCCACAGGGTGGTGTCTTATCTCCTCTTCTCTTTGCTATTTTTATTAACTCTATTTCTCACAACCTTTCGTCATCCTACCACCTGTACGCAGACGATCTGCAGTTATATTGCCAAGCTCCACTAGGATGGCTTTCAGAAGCTGTAGAAGCTTTAAATGAAGACCTAAGTCGAATATCAGGGTGGAGTAAATCGTTTGGTCTGAAGGTAAACCCGGCAAAAACGCAAGTGATCGTGATAGGTAGTCCCCGGAGTATCGCCCAAGTTGATTGGGAATCTCTTCCCCGTGTGGTTTTTGACGGTGTTACAATACCTTTTAGTGACACTGACTTAGGAATTACTTTTGATAAATGCCTCTCTTGGGGTCCGCAGATTTCGGAAACGAGTCGGAAAATTTTTGCCTCCGGGGGATTTTTACGTAGGCTCCGTAATTTTCTTCCTATTACCACGAAAATTGCGCTCGCACAATCCCTTTTACTCCCGATCCTAGACTACGCTGACGTCTGCTATCTGGATCTTACTCAAGACCTGCTAAATAAACTTGAGCGACTTCAAAACTTTTGTATTAGGTTCATATTTGGCCTGCGTAAATATGACCACGTCTCAGCTTTTCGTGCTAAGCTCAAGTGGCTCCCCATTCGACGTCGCCGGGATGCTCATATTCTTTCTCTTCTTTACAACACTCTTTTCAATCCTTCTTCTCCTCCCTACCTTCAAGAACGTTTCATTTTCCGTCGTTCTCTTTTAACCCGCTTTTTGAAATCATCAGAGAATCTGAAGCTTACTGTTCCGCAACACAAAACCACTTTCTACGGTTCATCTTTTACAGTTGAAGCTGTTAGATTGTGGAATGAATTGCCGGTAGAAATCAGACGTGCCCCATCGCTAAATGTTTTTAAAAGTAAAGTCAAACTGCATTATTTGTCATCTTAGTTTTTCTTTTTTTTTTTGTTGTTTTTGTGCAAAATAGGTATTAATATAGTATTTATTTAAGTATAATGTGTATTACTGTATATGTAGGTTTATTTATTTTTTATATTATGTGTATATGTAGTTTATATGTTATGAATGTGTGTAGAGATATATTTATTTAAATGTAATTTAGTTGTATATTTGTTAGGTATTGTCTAGTATTATTATTATTATTTTTTTTGTTTTGTTGAGTGTTTTTTTCTATGCTATTTAAATGTTCTTGCCGTTATGGCCACGTTTTTTTTTTGTCAAATGTATTTTTTCTGTCCGTGCTTGGTTGCCTGGAAGAAATCGCTTAAAGCGATAAGGCCGCCAATTAGATACCTATTGTTTTGTTTTTGTCCTTATAATCTGTTTTTTATGTAATGTGGTTGTCTAATAAAGTGTTGTTGTTTTGTTTGTTTGTTTGTTTGTCGTCTAATTAATATGAGATGTTTTTTTGTCTATGCTGATATTTAGATATCCGGCCTAAAAGCGGCTAGGTAAAGTTTTAACAATGTGTTGGAAGCATTAATATCTCGCTGAATGTTGTTGATGTTTTTAAGTTATTTGCGTTTTAGGCGACATCTAGTCTAGTTATGGGAGTAATTTGCCATTAGACCTGATTCCAACCATGTGTTAAGATTAAATTTTCTGCAATATGATTTACGGATAAAAATGCTCTGCTCAGCTCCACTCCGCGTTAGTGGAGTCTGACCTTTAGGGCTGGATGGTTGTTGTTATTAAGTCCTTGTTTACCTCGAAGCCCGCAAATAAAATTCAGGCAACTACTTCAATTTTATACAGGGTTATTTTGTAAGGGTGTGGTCGTAATTATTCACACCGTTATTGTGGACATGTCTTATTTTGGGATCAACCTGAAATCCCAGAAAAATAATATAATTTTTTTTTTTTTATTTAACCTGTACTGTCCCACTGCTGGGCAAAGGTCTCCCCCAATTCCTTCCATTCTTTTCTGTTCTGTGCTACCTCCGTCCAATCCTTTTTAAACCTCTCGATTTCGTCGCGCCATCGTGTTGGAGGACGGCCTCGGGGTCGACTGGACAGAGGAACCCACTCCGTTAAGACCTTTGCCCATCTGTCTGGGTGCATACGACTCACGTGTCCCGCCCACTCCCATTTGAGCTTTGCAGATTTTAGTCCAACGTCGCTTACGCCTGTCATGGAACGCAGTGTGGTGTTTCGGACGCGATCTACTCTTTTAATACCGAGTATACTGCGTTCCATTGCTCTTTGGCAAACCTGAAGGCGAGACTTCTGAACATTGGTGAGCGACCACGTTTGTGCACCGTACGTTAGGATGGGCAGGATACACATGTCGATGAGTTTTCGTTTCAGGGAGATTGGTAGATCTCCTTTCATTAGCGATTTCATAGACCAGAAGCTCTTCCAGGCATTGTCTATGCGACGACTGATCTCTTTGTCTTGTCTGTTGTGGAAAGATACTATCTGACCCAAGTATGTGTACTCATCGACATAGTGTATTGTTTGACCATCTATCTCGACTCTACGCTTCGTGCTATTCGTCATAAGTTGAGTTTTAGACCAGTTCATTTGAAGTCCCACTCTCAGGCTTGCTCTTTTTTAGTTTTTTTTTAATATAATTAAAAAAAAAAACTAAAAAACACGCTTAGGAGTCATATTTCTTTTATTTTATAAATGCATTGTCATCGATCTTTAATAGGTGTGCAAAGTTTGAATAAAATCTGATCTCTCAAAATAAGTCAAAATCGAGCTCAAAGGGGTTGGTTACAAATATACAGGTGAAACTAATAAAAGCGTGTTAAAAAGCACCTGTTGACCAACAGCTTTGAACCGCTTTGAACCGACAAAATGATGGACTGTTTTGTCGATTCAAAGCTGTTTTTTATTTTATTTTTTGTCGCATAGCAAAAGTTCGTAATGATAGTTTTTCGGGATGAAATTTAGCTCAAATTGCAAATTATTTGCAATAAAGCGTATTATTTGGTTTATTTAATACTCATTAATGCAGCAAGGGATCGATTTAATTTTTTTCATGGTTATAGTTTAAAAGACGGGAGAGTTTTTAATATCTCGGGAAAAATAAATCCAACGAGATAGCTCAAAAGCAAAATATTGAGTGAACAAAGCCGAGGGCAAAAGTTAGTTTATAATAAATTGAGATATACAGAATTATTTTTGGCTGCCTATCATTTTTTAAGTATCGTATCAGATTGATATTAAAATTCTTTAGCCTCTTGCTTCCTTAGACCTATACACAAGCTGAGTCAGAGATATTCAAGGCTAGAGACAATATACTTCTTGTTTGCTGTACTTTATCAAAACGTCTATAGTTATATTTTAAACAAAATAATAATCGGCCAGGTATGAGTAGGACTCGCGCACGAAGGGTTCCGTACTTTATAGGAGCCCCCTTAAATATATATTTTATTTTAATGCCTCTAATGACCTGCCTTTAATGACTGCCTCGGTGGCTTAGTGGTTTGTGACCCTAACTTTTGGATCAAAGAGGCGTGGGTTCGATCTCCACCCAGGGCAAATATTTATGTGATGATCATAATAACAGTTCATGAGATACAGCCTGGTGACCGACAAACAAACGGACAGCGGAGTCTTGGTAATAGGGTCTCGTTTCTACCCTTTGGGTACGGAACCCTAAAAACGATTATCCGATGCTGTATATGATGCCTGTACTGTACTGTATCAGCCTTTTTTAATAATCCACTGCAGGACGTAGGCCTACCCACGAAGGGTGTTTGGGCCATATCCACCACGCTGGCCCGGTGCGGTTTTGTGGATTCACATACGCCATCGAATTTCTTCTACGGACATATGCAGGTTGCCTCACGATGTTTTCCTTCACCGAAAAGCCAGTGGTGTGAAATTCCGTACATAAATTCCAAAGAACTCATTGGTACGGGACCGGGATTTGAACCTACGACCTCACGATTGTAAGGCGGGTGTCATTACCTCTAAGCCACCACGGCTTCCTAAAATGGTCTAACTTTGCAAAATAATTATGATAAATAATAAGTACCTCATTGAGATAATCGAGTTAAACGCGTATTAATAAAATTGTACCATTGAGATTCAACCGTTATTAACTTGAACAAACACACTCTCATCAAACTTTACCAATCATGCTATTAGGATGATATTCTCCGGATTAATCTACCTAAACCCTATTAATTCTATTATACGTAAGTTAGCTTAGTTCTCGATCCTTTGTTTAGGCCATAAACTTTTCTGATGAGGGAGACGTTTTCCCAAAATGCCCGCTTATTTTGTGTTGTAGGCATGTTGATGGGGAGGATTGTGTTTACAAAAACGCGTCAAACACTTGTAAATATATATGGCAAAATAAACTTGGCAAATAAACAAATTGTCTTTCCACGAGAGGAAATATATTATGGATTGACATTGTTGACATTAAAAGTGGATAAAATGGTAATCCCCTAGCCATAGCATGGCAATGAGATAAAACCATTATAACAACTTTTAATGTCAATTCTTAATGTTAAACCATGCTATACTTTATTACTTCTTCAAGGGGATAAATTGGTGGAGAGACAATGTGTCTCTTTGTCTAGGGCTACTGGAGGTGTTGTTACTCGTACTTGCTGAAAATCTCGAGAATGCGTGAAAAAGTAATTAGACTAATTTTATCGAAGCTAAGTATGAAGACTGCATTTTGTTTCTCTGCAATATGGAATCAGGGATGCTATGAACGAGCTATGGAGAGGGCTATGCTCGGAGTCTCTCTGCGAGATCGAATCAGAAATGAGGAGATCCGTAGAAGAACCAAAGTTACCGATATAGCTCAACGGATCGGCAAGTTGAAATGGCAATGTGCAGGGCACATAGCGCGGAGGACTGATGACCGATAGAGTCGAAAAGTTCTCGAGTGGAGACCACGTACCGGCAAGCGCAGCGTAGGACGTCCACCCACAAGGTGGATGGATGACCTCATTAAGGCCGCAGGATCGCGATGGATGCAAGCCGCTACCAACCGGTCTTATTGGAGATCCATAGGGAAGGCCTATGTCCAGCAGTGGACTGCTTATGGCTGAATCCATCCATCAGCCATAAGCAGATGGATGGATAGATGGTATGAATCTATAAAAAAGTATAGAGTACTAGTTTTTACCCGCGGCTTCGCCCGCATACGCAATATATCCTTATAATTTATAGCTTATGTGTTATTCTGATATATAAGCTATATTATTGCAAAGTTTCATCTCAATCCGTTCAGTAGTTTTTGCGTGAAAGAGTAACAAACATCCATACATCCATCCATCCATCCATCCATCCATCCTCACAAACTTTCACATTTATAATATTAGTAGGATAGTAGGATGTGCAAAGAGAGAACCGTCGCGCGTCGCGGAGTTATAGTGAACTAACACGATTCTAATCAACAGCCAAGGTACCGACTATACTTGGAAGACGTGGGTACTGATGAAAACCGAATTAGTGTCTACCAAGTATTTTAGTTGTATTAGCAATGACAGAGCAGTGTTGTCAACGTAACAAAATCAGTAAAATGGCACACGGGCGACCTCACCTACGACGCTTCTCTTTTTGCACAAAGTCAACCTACAAACCATCGACTTGGCATTTTTTCTGTTTTAAACATATTGATGCTACAAACCCACTATCCAAACCACAGATTTTTAATGCTTGCTCTCACTCTCACTCCCACTCGGCCGCGGGTTACCATTTACGTTACGTTCATTGTACTAATGATTCATTGTACTGATGAATGATAATGTTCGACGTACCATAATATTGTACCATAATATTGTTAGTATAAGTGGAAGAGCCTGCAGCCCACACAGACACAGGTCACCCTAGTGTGGGTTGCAGTGGACATTTGTATATTGTACAATCTTTAGAATAAGTACTAATTTTGCTTGTTGTATACCTACTGTATGTATCTGTTAAAAGATGTACATAGTCCCTAAGTTTGGAAATAAACATTTATCAATATATTATTATTCAATTATAGCGTTTTAGAAGTGAAGAGATCCGTGGACGATCCAAGGTTTACCAACAAAGCACAGAGGAATTGGCAAGTCAAAATGGCAGTGGTTAGAGTACATGACATTGTGGTATAACAGGTACTCATAGGGCAATTGGGTTAGGGGAACACCTAACCCAATTGCCCTATGCGATATGCGATGCGTGATAAGCGATCACCAAAGTTAAACAATGGTCGGTACGGTTAGTCTTCAGAAGAGTGAGTTTTACCTCAAATTACGACCCCTGTTTTGGCCTACCGGGCCAGCTACTGTTGTACCAATTTAGGTAAAATAGGTATCATTGGTTTCAAAAATTGTAAAATCAGGCTGAAATCAAAATTTTTGTCTAAAGTAACTTATTACCTAAGCAAGTAACCAAACCATTGAATAAGCAGGCAAAGTTTCAAAATTGAAAAGTTTTGGCTACGCTATTAAAACTTGTATCTTGATATAACCCACCTGACTGCACGCTAACTTTAAATTCGTTCGTAGCATGTGCTTTTGATAGTCCGAAAGTTCCTAATATGAAATCTTTGTAGTTCTGATATTGTACCTAAACTTATTGCCAAGAAAATCGCTTTGAAATTCGACTTCGTAAACAATTTTTTATTTGTCTATTGTCACAAATATTACATTAATCTCACACATTTCCTATAGGTACATATATACTGTTATTTTATTTTAATATTATTTTATCTTCAGAATTATTCACACCCAAATTTAAAATATAGACTAAATACTTTTAAGCATAGTATCGCAAAAATCGAAACAATATTGTCTAATACAATATTGTTTCTATTATGCATGATGACTAAAAAAATATAATTAGTCCGTCAAAATACGAGATTTAATAATAAATTGTCATGTATTCCGTACCTCAAATGGCAAAAACGGAATCCTTATAGGATCACTTTGTTGTCCGTCTGTCCGTCTGTGTGTATGTCAAGACTCTTTATCTCGGGAACGCGTAAAGATTTCGAGTTGAAATTTAAACTGTATTCGTATATCTGTATATCTATGGTCTCTTGCAGTTGTGCAAAAGAAAAACTCAGTTATCGTTTAAAAAAGTTATAGCCGTTTATGTGGTAAAAAAAACGCATTTTTCGCACTCACAAAAATCAAACTTACAGGGTACTTCCCGTTGACATAGAACTATGAAATTTGGCGAGAAGCATTGTCTCGGAGTACACATATAGGAATAAATCTGAAAACTGTACATTTTTATTTAAATCACAAAAAATAGGGCCTTTAAATTCACAAAATATGGGTTCAAAATTCAAAGTGAGTAAATCGTATCATGTAAGGTATCATACAAAAGAACTTCATTAGCATATGCTAAAACAGGTTTTTAATTATTTTAATAACGTGTTTGTACGGAACCCTCGATGTGTGAGCCTGACTCGCACTTGTCCGGTTTTTTTATTTCTTTTGTCAATTAAACAAAAATTGACGAAGCCGTTACAGTTCCGCATGAGGACACGAGTGCACTACAATTATACAGACTACGTCGCCCTAGTAACGTCACGAGCCCCCGCTTCTAAACTTTTACAAGGCTTATCTTTGTCATTTATTGTTTGATTGATAGAAGAAAAAAATACGTGTCCAATATTTTTTAGTAATGTAACTAATGGACTAATTATAATAATGTTTTTTTTTACTTAGTTATCATGCTTATTGTGACATTGTTTAATGTATCTTATTATAACTCTCTGGACTCTTTGGTTCTATGTAAATAATAACCTACATATTATATTATGACTCCTAAACGAGTGATTTGCTATCCGCTTATACAGGGTTATTTCTAATCAATAAGCATCCTTCTAGGGGCTTATTCTGTACATTAAAACTAACAACTTTTGTCCTACGACTTAAGTAAAAACTAACTTTATGTTTTATGTACAGAATAAGCCCCTAGATGGATGCTAGTTGATTAGAAATAACCCTGTATAGCCACGCTAGTGGTCTTCAGGCAGCTTAAAAACTCTAACATCAGTAATAATCATCCGATTTATACTAGACTCGTCCATATCACTCCTCGTTATTAATTTGTTTAAGTAATATATTTACGTATAAGTATGTTTATTTTTATTGTATGTATTATTTGAAGTATTTATGTATGGCTATTATTATGTAGTTTATTTTATTGTTGATTAGGAATTTTTGGTTTTCATTATTTTATTATTATTATTTTGTTTTTACGTTTACACCGTCCTTGTCGTATTTACGTTTCCTCGCATCCAAGAGAGGTTGTCTGGAAGAAATCGCTTTTAGCGATAAGACCGCCTTTTGTGCCTTTTCTGTCTTTGTTTCTTTTGTTATGTTTTCTTGTTGGTGTCAATAAAGTGTTGTTGTATTGTATTGTATTGTATTGTACATATCTACGTGCCCAGCTATCTTTTTTCTACATTTGTTGCGATAGTAGCCAAGTAAATCGAAGTTTACAAGATTAATGGATTAGGTACTTATTCCGGAAATCTCCATCAAGTTGTTTCTACCAAGAATCTCAGAAAACATCGATTTCATACTACAATAAGATTTATTTGGGCCGGAAATTAGTATTCGATAAATCGGAAAAACATTCGGAAAGAGCTTAACATAATCTGAACCCAATAATATTCTGGATTCTGGAGGTTTTTGTGTAGAAACCTAGAATAACTAAGTATTTATTTTCGTTCCTTACCAAGCCTGCTGTAATACCAACTCCTTATATTTTATTATAACTGAAACGTGATACTTCATTGTAGGTCTTATGAATAAGCTCGAAAGAGTCCTACGTGTTGTGGAGAGGGCTATGCTCTGAGTCTTTCTGCGAGATCGAATCAGAAATGAGGATTTCCGCAGTCAAATTATAGGTACTGAAATAGTCTAGCGGATTAGCAAGTTTAAATGGGATGTTTAGTGCATATAGTGCGAATAACAGCTAGCTGATGGGGCTACAAAGTCCTTGAATGGAGACCACGCACCGGAAAGCGCAGCGTAGGGCCTTTATGGACTAAGTAGACCGACGCTATAATTAACATCGCAAAAATGTTGTCCGCCGTTGGATGCAACCCTCTTCCAACCCAGCTTATTGGAAATCAATAGGAGAAGCCTATGTCCAGTAAGCGTCCTGCGAGTCCTGCACTGATAATGATGATGACAGTAATTATATTTTTTACCTACACTTTGGTGCTAGAAATAAATGCAAAAATGGAAGGCGCTGTAAGCTGAAACTATAATCAAATAGTGTTACCTATCTGATTCTAGCCAAATAAGATCGATTGTTTTATTGAAATGTTGTTTGATAAATAAAGAATTAATTTATTTTTAAAGGGACCACATTTAAATTTTATCGCCAGAGTCTAACAGTGGGTCTGTTTGTTTGCTCGCATATAGATTACTTCCCGGGCAAACGTGACTCAAAGAGATAGCCTAAAGCAATTTTCTGTGTATTCCCACTTTCGTTTTAAGTCTTATATTAAACCATCTGATAAAGACATACCCACATAATATGTTGGTAGTACGAGACATCGAGTGCTCAATCAATTGGTTAAAAAGCCAGTTCAGAGAGTAATTCAACAAGCATAATTCATTTACAGATCAATAAATTCAACTACGTGTAATGTAGGTTTTTTCACAATAAAATGCACTCGAAAATCAATTGATATCAAAACGACAATTCGTTTAAAAATCTGTTCCGATCGAAGGAAACGACCACTCGTATTTAAATATCTGCTGCGGTGTTTCGGGATCCCCCTACTAATTAAGCATACGACCATAAAACGCCATGAAAAGAACTCATTTTGACGTGTGAAAAAGTGACAGATATATACTTTGCTATAAGGATGTCTCGTTCTGACATTACGAAAGAAATATTTCGTGGCGCGTATACTAGCCCGGCTGGTCCCATATCGGCTTTTTGTTGAAAAATATAGGTAAGGAAAAAAATTCGCGCTCGCTGCGCTCACGCATAATAGCAATGGTTTGTTTTTTTTTCGCTTATTTGGAATCTTGGATCTATTTTTTTTATTGAATAAACGTAAAAAACGCTTGTTACGGTAATTTTCATCTTCTAACTACTACAACTTGATGACCCTAGCTGGGTTTTGTATACAGCTTACTTAGTACAAGTATAGCTCCAGATGTTTGATAACACAGCTCATAACTCACTTGATAGCCACGTATCGCCAGACAGCGAGTGACAGAGTGAGGCAGATGGACGCGGAGTGGAATATCTGGGCGAAATGCATGTGGAACAGCAGGTATGCAGCCCACTTATACGGCATCTCGCGCTGTCCTGGGAGTATCTGAAACAATTTATAGACAGACTCTTTATCGATACCTTCGTGTAAGAAAGAGATGCAGAATAAAAACTAATAGAAACTCATGCGTGATATCAGTTGAACCTCCCTATCAGTCCCTATCCATATCCCTCTACCTATCAGTAGAGATACCTCCCAAGCCGAAAAATGTGCGGATTTTTTGGGCTAAATTTTCAACATTATAAAAATTTTATTCAAATTTGACGGCTCCAGGTATGTGACAGAGCATTCAGAAGTGTGAAATTGTGAAATGAATATTGTTAAAAACTCTTATGCACAGCTATCACCTATAGAAATTACGGTAATCATAATTTTTTGGTCGGTGAATTTAACTTAGAAACTGGTATAATGATTCGCAGTTTTTTTTGCTTATAGCCGTCTTTATCCAGGAATTATGAAGAGAGTATTTCATTTGCGCTCGAACTCCACGACCTGATTCCTTCAGATCCTTTTACAACAGAACAAGCCGGAAGTTGCTTAAATACCATCCCTACATAGTCGACATACCACCTGCTCCTACTAACCCATTCGCTTCTTCCTTCATAATGCGGACCTCCAGGGATTGGAATGCCCTGCCTCCGTCATTGTTTCCTCACAATTAAAATCTGGATATCTTCAAGTCAAGAGTGAATAGGTATCTTCTAGGTCTTCTACTCCATCTTCGGCTACAACTTCGCTTTCCATCAGGCGAGTTGGTGGCCAAACGTAGCCTAAAATGACTATTATGCATAAAAAAGGGCACAACACCAGCAAAAGACTTGATAAGATAGGCATTAAGTTACCTCATATACTACGTACTTCATTAATATGATCATGTGTGTTACTTAGTCTATTAAATCAAATACAGCAATTTGAAACAAGGTGTAAACTAAGGCCAAAACAATTAAAAACTTTGACCAAAATAATGCTAAACAATATTTGATGTAACTCAAACCTTTGTGCTTCACAAGAAGTTACAAAAGACACGTCTAGCTTGTCCTATAAGTTTATCAAGTTTTACAAACTTCTACAAGGCCCATCCTAACTACTTGTTGAAACTTAGAGAAAGCTGGATATATCGAATTTCAATTTAGATGTTTCTATCAAAATAATGTTTCTTTGTAAGTAATTTTATATTCTAAGTACATAGATCATAGAGTCATTTGTCAAGGCGCCAACGCGCTTTTCAATATATCACGCTTACTTTCTAGGTATCTCGCTAAAATTGTCAGTAATTGTCGCTGCAGTAAGGTTTTGTGACAAACATACACATTTACCATAATTTACATTAATAAGTTTTACTAGGTAAATAAGCTTCATTATTTTTAATGGTTTACATATTTGAACCTTGTTGCATATCTGTAGAACGATAAAACACAATTTTTATACTCGAAATAAATAAATAATTTACCTTTGAATAAATTTAACTAGACCCAAACCTGCCACTTACTACAAAAACAGCACTCACAAAGCCTCATTTCAGAACCGAAAATATAAGTTAGTAAAAGGAACAGACTGCTAAAATACACGAAATAAAAAGTTACAACAGAGTTTTCTAAGTGGGTTCCCACCAACAGCCCATTGTTTGAGCGAAAGATACGACATAAAATGAAAAGCATAATGGAAGTGCCGCTTTCAAGAGATCCTTTGCCAAGTGGAAAAAAAGGTTGACGCACTTAATGTGAGGAGAAGATAAAAATAAGGGTTTATTCGGTGCAGAATTATAAAGAGTAATGAGAGCTTGGGGACCTGTAAGACAGCGGTCACGCGTTCGAGCATCCATTCTAAGTTTCTAACTCATTCGTTAGAAACTTAGAATGGATTAGAATAAGAATGATACTATAACTCTATTGCCGGAGGACATATTATGTGTAAAATGATTACGAGACCAAGTAAGAGCAGCAGTGAGCATCACTACATAGTATAAAACAAAGTCGCTTCTCTGTCAGTCTGTCCCTATGTATGCTTATATCTTTAAAACTACACAAGGGATTTTGATGCGGTTTTTTAGTAGAGTAATTCAAGAAGAAGTATATTATATATGATACACCTGTGCGAAGCCGGACCGG
The DNA here is from genome assembly GCA_949316475.1 of Hypomecis punctinalis. Lineage (NCBI taxonomy): Eukaryota > Metazoa > Arthropoda > Insecta > Lepidoptera > Geometridae > Hypomecis > Hypomecis punctinalis. The sequence goes on from OX438813.1 coordinate 13,855,477, forward strand.
GTCGCTAGTTGAAAATAAAAATCAATGCTAGTGCGAATGGTATTTCAAAGCCTACGACTACACTTATGTCAGTTTATTAACATATTAATTATCTCTAATTATTTTTTGCATAAAATGACATGACCGACTTCATGACCATGTACAAAATTTGCGAATAGTTCGCACAGATCGATGTAGCAGTTTTCACACTATTGTTGATTTATCAAAAATAGCCAGCCAATTTCGATTAAATTTAAAAATGGGACCAACTTCAAAGTGCTGCTAGCGGGTCGCCGGTCTGCTTGTGGCTTTCACGCAATGCATCGACTGAATAGCTTGGACTAAGATTTAACCATGTACCAACTCTCTTTGAACAGTAAAATCTAATAATTATCTTTAGTTATCAAAGGGCACAGACCCTGGAAACGTGTTTAGGAAATTTTCGATATAAAAAAATTCTAATAAAAAAACAATTATCGAAATCAGTGTCGCACGCAGAAACCCGGATTGTCTGGAAAAACTAATGGTGGTTGGGCAGGTCGACGGGAAAAGACCACGCGGGCGTTCTCCTACCCGTTGGTCTGACCAAATAAAAACACTTACTGGCCTGCCTATAACTAAAGCCATTAAGATCGCCGAGGACAGAACCACATGGAAGAGCATGGTGCAGCAAGTGGCGAACATTCCATAATAGACACGACCTTCAGCAATGAAGATACCGATTAAGAAGAAGATCGAAATCAGACCACTCTGTACAAAGTTAAAAAATATACGCGTCGACTTGAGCACCTCCTTCGTTTTTTCATCGGTCGAAAATTGAGCTCGTAGGAAGTTTGTTTTTATTAACAATGCGTTAACAAAAACAAAATAATGCAATCGGTCGACTCCATCAGCTTTGTATAATAAGTGCACCAAAACGCAACGACCCCATCGATGGAGGTCGTTCGGCCGGTGCCATTGATTATGCGATGTTAAGTTAAGAAAATAATCATATGAACTTGCAATTACACCAGACAATAATATTATTATACCTAATACTACTTAATGCCACGACAAATCATCAGGACTAAGCATCCTACTAATATTATAAACGCGAAAGTTTGTGAGTTTGTGAGGATGGATGGATGGATGGATGGATGTTTGTTACTCTTTCACGCCAAAACTACTGAACGGATTCATATGAAACTTTGCAATAATATAGTTTATACAGGGTAATTTCTAATCAATTAGCATCCTTTTAGGGGGCTCATTCTGTACATCATAATTAATAACTTTTGTTGTATAACTTCCGTCAACCCTCAAAAAAAAATCTGCTGTTCCATACATTTTGTCGCAGGTGAACGATATTTTTCTATGGAAAAACATTTTTTTTGAGTTTTGACTAAAGTCGCAGAACAAAAGTTGTTAGTTTTGATGTACAGAATAAGCCCCTAAGAGGATGCTAATAGATTAGAAATAACACTGTATAGCAGAATAACACATATGCTATAAATTATAATGATATTGCGTAAATGTTCCAAAATATAACGATAAGTGTTAAGTGAGTAGGAAAAATTCTGCTAGGTACCTGTGAGCTATTCTAGAGTGCGCTTTAGGAAATGTCAAAAAAAAAAAACAACTGTCGAATCGAATAACCGTCAAATCGTTTATTTTTTTTTCCACCTCCTTTAATGAGGGTGGTAAGGTAAGGCCTCGGTTCCGAAAGTGACATAGTCTACTTTTTATCCCGAATAAATAAAGGGTTCCCATTAGCACAAAAATCAAAATATTATGCGGGCGAAGCCGCGGGTAAAAACTTGTATTCTATATAGGAAAATGAAATTGCTATGGCAAAACCTAGTAGATACTTTTATCCCAGCAAGAGACCGTGACATGTACAAAAGCCAAGCGGTCTATAGCCAAGTCTAATACAACTTGTTGTTGAATATTCATTATCGATATTTGTACATTGCTATCACTATGTTACATTCACAGAATACTTACGTATTGTTCCTCCTAACCCCAAAATTTCCCGACCTTGAGAGTCAGAAAAAATGTTAAGATTTTTGTGCACGTGGAGACGCCATGTCTTCGTACTGGTACTATTTTACCGCGATGAACAAATTTCCTGCCACGTGACATCCGGTTCAATATTGTACAGAAACAGGCCTGTGACGAGACCTTCGTAAAATGAATCGCCTATTCATTGCTCCAACTCGCTATATAGAAAGATTTTACGTAATCATCCTTCAATCCAAATTTCTGTTTATTTTACTCCAGTAAAAAGTTACATTTCCTTCAGTTTTTTCCAGGAAATTCCGATACAATGTCGTTACTGAACGCTGATTGGAATTTCGAAATTGAAATTGACTTTAAAGATTTATTTTTCAACGTGAAAGCCGACTAGTGGTATCGCGTCGTCAGTTACTGTAAGAATTTAATTAACTTTGAAAGCTTTTCAATATTTAAAACGATGAATATCTGAAAGCTTATTTATCATTCCAAGAGAATTAAATTAATAAATTATTCTTATAAGCGGGACAAAAATGGACATTTAAAACTAAAGGACGCGACGCGTAACCAAAATTCTGGTGATTTTTTGGCCCAACATAATGCTATAAAATAATGATGCCTTTATGTTAGCTGTACTTTGCGAAGTGATTGACATCTTCATTTTCAACTTTGGTTATCTCATCTGTACTGTACTTACTAACTTAGTACAGTTTTTTATTGTACTTAATTCTATTTATTTAAGTCCAGTACTTCCACTAACACACACACAAAGCCGTGGTGGTCTAGTGGTAGTAACACCCGACCTACAATCGTGAGGTCGTGGGTTCAAATCCCGATCCCGTACCAATGAGTTTCTTTGGAACTTATGTTCACATGTGGAATTTCACATCATTGACTTTTCGGTGAAGGAAAACATCGTGAGGCAATCTGCATACGTCCGTTGAAGAAATTTGATGGCGTATGTGAATCCACCAACCCGCACTGGGCCAGCGTGGTGGATATGGCCCAATCACCCTTCGTGGGTAGGCCTACGTCCTGCATTGGACTATTAAAAAGGCTGGTACAATACAGTACAGTACTTCCACTCTGCCCCACCAAAGCGCCCCACTGGTGGGGCAGATTCCACTCCTTCATTTTTGGAGTGGAATCTGCCCCACTCGTCTCATCTTGGTGGGGCAGATTTCACTCACTTTTTAGACCAGTGGAATCTGCCCCACCAGGGTGTCGCGTGATTTTAAATTAAATTAGTAGTGCCATGAAGTGTGAAATATGACTGCAAAATTTTAATCATTATAACGCTCCACCAAAAGAACAGACGAGTGAAGACATTGAATGCATTGAAATATTAAGAAGATTGTAAAAAGCGCACAATTATCTGAAGTAAAAAATTGCGCATTTTATGTAGTCATAGTATTATTGTCGCAAATATTTTTGAAGTCATCGTAAAGTAAAAGAAAATTATAAATTGAATATTATCATTCAATTTATAATAATCCATTCAATGCAATGATTTTTAGTAAAATTATTAATTAATCTCAGTCAGTCAGTTAATTAACCCTTTACGGCGCAAGAGCGTTAATTTTCGTATTTTTTTAAATATGTTATGCTACTTGGTGTATAAGTAACAGGAAAAGTATTCTTTACTATATTTTTAACATGTTGTAGAATTACAAAACTGCGTATAACATACATATTTTTTTAAAAAGCTTCATAGATATGAGAAATGAAATATTTTGTAATAGCTATGCTTATTGTAACACAGTGCAGTTCCACATTTTCACAGGTCGTTTGCGTGTAGCTCTTGCAGTAAGGAAATTTCCTTTTGGCTTGTTTTCCGAGCTTTAGATAGGTTAGTGGCTAGTCTGGTCTTTAGTTGTTTGTTTTCAGCCATTGTCACGGGGCAGGGCACATAGCGCGGAGGACTGATGACCGGTGGATTCGAAAAGTTCTCGAGTGGAGACCACGTACCGGCAAGCGCAGCGTAGGACGTCCACCCACAAGGTGGACAGATGACCTCATTAAGACCGCAGGATCGCGCTGGATGCAAGCCGCTATCAACCGGTCTTATTGGAGATCCATAGGGGAGGCCTATGTCCAGCAGTGGACGTCCTTTGGCTGATGGATGGATGCTTAGAGTATTAATAACTATAGAGCGCTAGTACCGCACTAGACGCCCAGTGCGCGTCGTAGGCAGATGAAGTATAGCTACTTATATTTATGTATGTTGGCGATTACTAGGGATGGGCACGCGGGCAACGTAAACTCATTTTGTTGTCGATAGATGCAGGTTCAGCGCGGTACAAACAAGTACCTACAAATATATTTCGTGCGATAACATCTAAGAGTATAAGTTTTTCTACATGTTACTTACGACATTTATTCAGAAAAATTAAGTATTTATTGGATATGTATGTCAAAAAAATGCTGGTACTTACTTTTAAAAATATTTTATTTTAACCTAAAATATAAGGAGCTTAGAGTATAAACTGATAAACCATTAATTGAATTATAATACCTATATTTTTCAATTATTATTGATAAATATCGAACATTACAGTATTAAAATTTAATCCAATCACCTATTTATAAAAAAAATAAACAAGTCCCTTAAAGAGTCACTAACCAGATGATGGATCAGATTTATTTCCTCAACAATCAAATAAGAAAACTAAGAAAACTGAAAAATAAGAAAACAAAAGATATTTTTATAAATTTCGACCTTTTTTGGAATGTTGTTCAGTATTTTGGGTAAGTTTGTCCTTTACATATTTTATACTATATTTGTAGGAGCCTATATTTTCATTACAAAAATACAGTCAGGTATTATTTGGATGGGCGACTGTGGGTGGCATTTTCCAACTGAGCGCTACCGTTGCTTGGATGACACAATATATTGTAGGTCCCGTTTAGCTATGTCAGAGGCATTCACGCGGCCTAATAACGCTGACACCAGGGCTAGCCACCAGCCACATACCTACGAACTTACTTATTACAAAAATGTATCTCTCACTATCATTTTTTAAAATTTAATTGGTCTTATCCATTAAATTAAATTAAACCACTAAAATCTTCAAAATCAATTTAGCAGTGTAGACGTGATATCGTAACATTACATAATTATGTACCGCTATAATAATTTGACATTAAAAATATTAGAAAGTATATCGTACAAAACACACTATACAATTATTTATAATAAATTATAATAAGATTTTAAGTATTAAAGTTACAAAAATCTGTTATATGTAATATGCAGTACTTCTAGTAAACATGATATCGACTACAGCGTTGGTCACGTCCCATCTCTAAATCACGCGGCGGGAGTGCGGTGTGGTGCGGTGCACGGGCGAGCCTGTGCGTGCCCGCCTCCCACCTCTTCTTCACCCCCGCGATTCCGGATTTATTTTCATAAAAATAAGTATTATAATCGACTTACCGATGAAATGTGATACTGGATTTCAATTTCGTGTGTTTTCTAGTATCGTTTTTACAAGGTCGAACTGCACTTTTCACCATTTTAATACATCAATTTGAAAAAAGTTGCTCGAGAAACGCACGTTCCTAGTACTCTGCTACGACTACAAGCGCTCGCGGCGGGAACGTCGTTTTGTTCTCACTTGTACTTAATGTTCCCACTTCGTCGTGCGCGCTCTATAGTTATTAATACTCTAAGGATGGATGGATGGATTGTCACGAAATGATGATGATTATAAAATAAAAGATTTATTTGTAAATGAAATGCTTAAAAACTTGTAACTACTGTGTGGCGACAAAAAACTACTTTTGAAAATGAATAGCATTAATCGTAAAAAACAACATCAAAAACTAGTTAGGTACCTACTTTTAGAAACCTTTTAGGAGCAAAAACAAAAAACATCTACAAATACCTTATCGCTGATCAAGTGCTCGGAATAATCGAAATTCATAATTAGTTACTATAAAATGCACTTAAGCGTGCACTTATTGGCCCTGTTCGATATTTACCTATCGTTTATTGTAATATGTATTTTTATCTTTGAGTGTAAAGTGATAGGCTGCCATGTGTCTACGCACTGATTAGCTTTTACAAGCACCTGTCTATGATAAGTGTTGATGTATCTACATTTTCTAGGACCGATATTTTCATTAAGCCTTTGGCATATATGGACATGTACTGCCCTTTTTAGGGTTCCGTACCCAAAGGGTAAAAACGGGACCCTATTACTAAAACTCCGCTGTTCGTCCGTCTGTCTGTCTGCTTGTAACAAGGATATAGCTCATGAACCGTGATAGCTAAACAGTTGAAATTTTCACAGATGCTGTATTTCTGTTGCCGCTATAACAACAAATACTAAAAAAAAAACATTTAAGGGGGGCTGCCATATAACAAACCTGAATTTTTAGCCGCTTTTCGCTCGATATTAATAACGGTAACAGGTAGAACCTGAGATAATAACAGAATATTTAATTGTATGTTCACTTCAATAATTAATTATTGAATTAAAATAAAATAAATAGTTAAGGTGAACTCCCATACAGTACGGAACCTTTAGTGCGCGAGTTCAACTCGCACTTGGCCGATTGCATTGTGATGTGATCTGAAAAATCAACCTTCTATCTGGATTCAATCAGGTTGCATCGACCGTGGTTACGGGTAGAATGGTCGATGCAACTCGGCCGAAACGTCGGGATGAGGAGGTATTTATTTATCTCGTAATTTTAGTGCGCGATTAGTCTCGTAGTATATAATAATAATGTGTTCAAATCGCGAAAGTTTAAAAACAACATTTTTACATAGTGGTCCGATTTCAATAATTCTTTTTTTATTGAAAAGAATATACTTCCAAATTGGTCCCATTTAAATTTTATCGAAAGTATATAGCTGAGCCATTTTTGATAAATCAACAATAATGTGAAAAATACTAATCGATCCGTGCGCAATATCGCGAATTCTGTAACGGTCTTAACGGTCAGTCATGCCATTTTTTGCGAAAAATAATTATTAAATTTCTTTCAAATACCGTCGTCAAATATTTCGATCCGTAGGTATACTTCTTTGCCAGAATTTTATCAATTCCTACAAAATTGAGCCCATTATCCTTTTAAACTTCAAAAAACTGTGCGCACTTATCTCTGCCGGAAATCGTGGCTCCGGAAAACGGCAAAGCAGCCATTTTCCTTTATTAGAGACGACGGGGGCGGCGCGACGTGTTATTTATGAGATCCTTTGATTAATGGACCATTCTCTCAATATGTCACAGGAAAATACTCGAAAAGTGCAGTCAGCAAGAAATAGATTATTCATAAGCTACCAGCAGCGAGTCGCGTACGTTCCGTACACAAAGGGTGAAATCAGGACTACTAAACTATTACTAAAACTCCGCTGTCCGTCTATCTGTCACCAGGTTGTATCTCAGGAACCGTGATAGCTAGAAAGTTAAAATTATCACAGATGATTTATTTCTGTTGCCGCTATAACAACAAATACAGAAAATTAAAAAAATTAATAGGGGCTCCCATACAACAAATATGATTGTTTTGCCATTTTTTGCTCAATATTAATAACGGTGACAGGTAGATACTTGAAATATAATAATGTTAAATGAAATTAATTATATTATATTATTATGCGCGAGCCCGACTCACACATCGCCGATTATTTTTTTCGAGTACAAGCAGTAAAAAAGCGCTAATAGTGCAAAGATCGGGGGAAGACCTTTGCTACCACTGTTGAAGTGGGACTCGTTACGCTAAAAGCAACAAGCTGGAGCAGAATAGTATAGTTGATACTAAAAGTTGGAAAATATTTCGCCAGGTGGTTGATAAAATATATACAAAGCTTAAGGAATCAGGTCGTGAAGTTCGAGCGCACACTCGCCGAAATGGAGTCTATAAGAATAGGTACCGTTGGTGTGGTGCGTGGCAGAAACGAAATGACGAAACGGAACTACTACTCATCCAGATGCGTGGATGCTGGTTGTAATCTGACTATGCTCACCAGGTATCTATAGATGGCGAAGGGCACGTACTCCATCATAACGAAGACGTCGGCGACGGCGAGCCACTTCAGCAGGCGGTTGATGGGCGCCGCGGCCAGGTCGCGCCGCGTCAGCACGGCTACATTCAGAGCATTGGCTAAACTGCCGAAGAAACAAACCTGTAACGAGAAATTCCTTTTATTTTTGTAATGTAACACATTTAACAATGAGATGAAAAGTTGAAAATGGCTGAACTTATACTGCCTTTTTGACTGCATCATGCAATGGCTCAGTGGTTAGTGACCCTGACAACGGGATCAAAGAGACGTGGTTTCGATTCCCACTCAGGCCAAGTATTTATGTGAGGAACATAGAAGCTTGCCCTGTGTCTGGGTGTTATTTAGGTTTTATCTACAGGGTTATTTCTAATCAATTAGCATCCTTATAGGGGCTCATTCTGTCCATCAAAACTAACTAACATCTTTTATTCTGCGAATTTGGTCACATCTCAAAAAAAATCAGCTGTTGCGTACATTTTGTCGAGTCGAGGCGAGTGTCGAGTGTGAAACGATTTTTTTCAATGGAACAACAAATTTTTTTGAGAATTGATAAAAGTCGTAAAACAAAAGTTGTTAGATTTGATGTACAGAATAAGCCCCTGAAAGGATGCTAATTGATTAGAAACAACCCTGTATATAAGTCTCTGGCAGCTATATGGCAAGCTTTTCTTAGTTTAGTGTAACCTTAAAACTTAGGTTAGTGTGTGTAAGATGTCCCCCAATATTTAAATATTTTTTTTAATTATACGTAAATGGTCACGAGACTGAGTAAGTAGGAGCGAGCATTGATAATTTCCAACATCTGTGACTTTTGTCCTTCGTCGGATTTCCGTATTACGAACTCGGTCTTTTAAACTGATACCTAACATAGCACGCTCCATTGCCCATTATGCGACTCTCATTCTGTAAATAGCCTCTTTAGTCAACGTCCATGTTTCAGCACAGTAAGTCATTGTGTGTAGAACACATTGGTTGTAGAGCTTGGTTTTCAGGCATTGCGATATCTTTGGTACATATGTCTTCGAATTTCCCCAAAGCATCCCATCCGAGTTGTATGCGGCGTGAGATCTCCTTTTTGCGAAGCTCAGGGTCAAAAGATAAACAGTGTCCAAGATAAATGTAGCGATTTACTAGCTCTATAGGTTCTCCTCTCACAGTAATTGCTGTTGATGAAGATTCTACTGTGCTAGTCATCACCTTCGTCTTGGATCTGTTCATCTTAAGATCAACTTTAAGGGACGCATCGTATAGGTTTTGTAGCATATTTTGGAGATCTTGAATATTCTCGCTAAACAGTATGAGATTGTCGGAAAAACGGAGATGTAATGTCTTTGTTTTCCCAATCGATGGTTTTCAGTACGTCTTCTAAGGTCGAAGTGAAGAACTTGGGAGATATGTTGTGCCCCTGTCGCATGCCCCGTTTTATGGATATACATATAGTCAGTGAGTGTGTGTACTCTAACTTGCATTGTGGGAGACTTGTACAGGTCCCAAAGAACTTCTATATATCGTGCATCAATCTGGCAGCGATGGAGAGAATGGAACATGGCCCAATGTTCTATGCTGTCAAAAGCTTTTTCGTATACCACGAATGCGAAACACAAGGGCCGGTTGTACTCGTTACATTTCTCTATCAACTATTTCGCAGTGTGGATGTGGTCGATGGTTGAGTATCTGCTTCGGAAACCTGTCTGTTCTGTGGGTTGGTAGTTTGGTACTCATCATGCTGGCGTGTGAGTCTGCGGCACAATATTTTTGCATATAATTTATATGTATGAGAAAGCAGGCAGCGCCTCTCTTATGAAGGATCGTGACAATGGCATTTTTCCACGCTTCGGGTACACACCCGAATCATTTCACACATCTTTCCACACGAAAAGTTGTGTGAAATGATTCTAACGTTTCAAAAACTGGGTTCCAGCTCCGTTAAATATAATTTATTGGAATCTATTATAGAGCTTTTGTCCAACAGTAATGGATGTCTTTTTGCCGATGATAATGATGTTCGTAATAATATAGATTTCTCTACACGACGGAAATGTATTATTTTATCATTTTATCATTATAATCAACTTTAACTTTTAGACTAACCTTGAAATCGCTAAAGAAGATGTGATTTGTTGATTTTTTATTGATGAACTGAACTTTTGGTTTGTTTTTTTTTTTTTCAATTTCGTGATTCGCCTCATAGTAAAAGTTGGTTGTAACGACGCTATTAAAAGACAAGGCATGTTTTAAACATCACATAGCATTGTAAGTACTTTTTATTTTGCTGCAATTTCAAAATTTTATTTTTATCAGCGCCTTTTTGAATGGTTACTATAAAACTTCAAACTGTTGAGAACTATCTATTCAATCATTTATTTTACAAACAATATTCATGATGGCGATATAAAATAAAGCAAGAAGTGTACATCGTCATTATTTTATTTACTACCCATGCAACTGGAGCAGTTATGCCAGCGACTTAGTGCCACGCTTCGCTATTTTAAGGAGATAAGCTGGAAGAACGATTAGGATTAGGAAGACGCTGGAGAGAGAAACGCACAAAACACCCCACACGTGAAGTCAGTGCAGGACTTATCGCCCCCACGTGGAATAAGAAACATTATTTATGTATTTATTTATTTTAGCATGTTCAGATCCTAATTAAACATACCCTAGAATACCCAACGTAACAACAAAACATGATATTGTGGTTTAGTTTGTCTATTCAATTTCAACTATTTTGTGAGACGCCTCGAGTTGGCTTGTGGATGGATACTCAAGACACAGTAGACACGTGTAAATAAATACCCAAATGTTTTAGGCTTCAAACACAAGGTTATTTTACTTAATATTGTGTTTCTATTCTAGATCGAGTTAAGTTCCCTCACCTTGTAATATCGTGTTTCATAGAGTTATCAAAACCGCGTATGCGTGCTTCAAAGCGTACACATTGTATATTATACTCTTTATAATGTACCAACTAAACGCTTGTATATTAGAATAACATACAAAATAGAAGTTCATTCTGCAGGTCAAAACAAGACGTAGCCTTGTCTGAACCCCAGCGGGGTCGCTTTAGCTAAATATTTGTAGAATAGCAAAATCTCTATGAATCATTGACACTAGTAACAATATTTTTTTACAAAAATATAAGTACACTAGCTGACCCGGCCACGCGTTGCTGTGGCTAAATAAATTAAAATTACGACTATAATTTGAGATTTAAACTATCCTATCTCTCAAGTTGGATCGAACTGCACATGGTGTGCGAATTTTATTATAATCGGTTAAGTGGTTTAGGAGTCCATTGAGGACAAACATTGTGACACGAGATTTATATATATTAAGATATAACCGATATCATAGCCCTTCCGAACGACTATGATTTTGAGAAAGAGGCAATTTTTGGGGAGCTGTTTGGCATGTGCTATAATATAAATTATTTTTTTGAAACTGCTGCAGAAGAAGACCATCTCGCAAACTTTTTTTAGAGAACGAAAAAGAAGTACGTGAATCGGTGCACAAATAGGAGGAGATATCAGGTAACGTCGGGACAACAAAGGAAAACCTACAATACAGACGAAATGAGCACCTTCTGTTTTTTTGAAAGTTGGTTGGAAATAAGACGAAACACAAAAAAACCGTAATAGATTTACGGTTTTTTACGGGAAGAAAATTGTATTTAAAGTAGCATAGATACAGTCATGATGGTTTGACTTCGAGTCGCAAAATATAAATATTTAACTAAATCTACTCTATTTAGAACTTTTATTATTATAAATACTTAATACTTACGAGTATAAAAGTTCAAAGGTACCTGATCTTGCAAGTTATTCATTTGAATTTTAACTTTATTCAATTTTGTAGTTGCTTAATTATTATCATATAAAACGTATTTTATGAGAATTTTACGTGTGATTTAGTTCTGTGAAAAAATTGGATAAATAAACATTGACCGCCTTACCACAAAAGACTCAAACACACTTTAAACACTGTTTAACCGTGTAATTTGTACTGTAAAACATTGTCTAAGGCGTGCGTAAAACTTTTGTGGTAACACGGTATATCTTTAATAATAGCATAGGTAGACTATTTGGATATAGACCCTTAACAAAAAACCATTCTCAATTCATTCAGAATATCTGGTATGTCTTTTGTTGAATACCTACTTGCAAATATATTCGTACATTTCCAAAGGGTCGACTATTAGTTAATATTGTACTCGAAAGAAGCCCAATTTTTTTCTAAGCATAATATGATACAGCCTGGAAGCTTAGTGAATAGATACAGGATATACAATATTAGAATTTATTACCAATATCCGACCTTTTTGCTACAAAAACCTCGAGGCGACGTACGCATCATTTTATACCTTATGATAAAGCGTATGTGAAGCTTAAATTTGTGATGAATAACGACGTGTCTTTATATTACTTAATCATCATTACGCTGTTGTCAACAGATTTTATATCTTGGCAAAAATGGTAGGCATTTTTGAAGGCAAATAAATTTATACAGTATCTGATAATTTCGAAAAAAGCAAACATTGAGACCCTCGACCTTTAAAGTGGCACTTTTATGTGAAGCACGGCTAAAATATTTATTACTTTCCTGAATTTTTCACGTGAATTGATATGGATACCTACATAAAATAATAAATCTCTCCGTTTCTAAAATTGGTGTAATTTATTTTAGTGTTCATAATAATTTTCTGTGTAGATTTGAATATCGCTCGAAAAAAGTACTTACTATTATTTTTAAGCCGATTAAGGAGCACTGTTTCTAATGAATATTTTATTCGTTTGACATTTAATTTTGTATCACAATAATTTGAATAGTAATATTTTTGTTTTTGCTGCTTTTATATATTTTAGTAGTTTTATAAGTTTATTGACTTCGATGCTATATAAGTATTGATGTAACGTATACCTACCTTTAACGAAGACTTTATTTATTTCGAATCATTATTTGGTTATTTTAGATTCTTACTTGTTACTTTTAATTCAGAGGAAAATTACGTACTTTCATACAAGTCTAATTTTATAAGCGGGTGGTAACTTGCCTTACACTAAATGGGCCGCTATAATGACTACCGAAGTTGGCAGCAGAGAGACCAAATTGGTGTAACTTATAATTATATCTTTGAAATTACCATGTCTTGAGGAAAAAATATGGTTTAATTCAGTTGCCATGGATGATAAGCCAATAGGCTATTTGACAACATTTAAAATATACCATTATGGTAATCCTTAAAGATAGCCTGGAAAAAAGACATATTTCATATTATGTAAATTAAAATAAGTCTAATTTTCGCAAAGCGCACGAAATTAAATACCATATTATTTTGATATTTTACGTCACATGATAGTAAACAAGAATTTATCGATTGACTGTTGTTTGTGTAATTTGTGTTTTGTGATTTTGGAGTCATATTACAGAATCTGTAAGTTACTTTTAAAGTATTTTTTGTCAATTTTTAGATATGAACTAGCGTATTTACTGGTATTTACTAACGTTATTTACTAGTGTGTGACGTCAAAGACCAGCGCCATTACAGAATGTCGTTTTTGGCGGGATCTTAAATATCTATTCTTTAACACTTGATTTTCATTGTTAATACACTAGATCTCATGGAAATATAAATGTGGTGTGCTTATTATGAACTAATACTGTACTAACGAATAATTTAAAACGACTTCCGAAAACTAGTCAAATAGCCTATTCTTTGTACGCAACTAGTTGCGTACTATACTCCTCGTAGGCAACCAGTTGCAAACATTGATTGCGTACACGGCCGAAAGCTTATGAGGATAGAATACATGCAGGCACAATCCGATATTTCGTTGAAACTGCATGCATCATAGAATAATCACGAAACATGGGCGCTACACGAGATATTTACCCAGAAACAATTTTCCAATTTATGATACTGGAGTTCAATTGTGTAATTTGAATATTGATATTATCCCACTTGTTACTAGAGTTTGATATACAGATCAATGAACAATAAAAAATATTAAACAAAACGTGGATAGTTTCAAATTTCTTTGTTTATAATTTGTGATAGCTGGATAATCCCTTTGTCAAATATTACACGTCGTTTGTTCTAGTTTGAGTTGGACATATAAAAGTTATAAGTGTTGATAAATCGTGTTTATTTGTCATGAGTGTTTCGAGGTAATTAGATAATATTAATTGTATTTATATTGGGTAATGATATCTATGTTATATTTTATTTTACGGTACAACTACTTTATAGCAGTACATATTACTATCGTTTGATATACGGAACATCAACTTTATAGAAAAATCAGTGACATAAATTGTAAGAGAATCAATAAACATATAAACTTATATTAAAGATACTATAAATATTAATATTTTTACAACCAATTACTCAATATAAATACAATTAATATTATCTAATTACCTCGAAACACTCATGACAACACGATTTATCAACACTTATAAATTTTATATGTCCAACTCAAACTAGAACAAACGACGTCTATTTACACACCACCTAAAAAGCTTAAATATTTTTTTTAAGTTTACGGAACATCTGCTTTATAGCAGTACATTTATTACTGTAGCGTTCCGTATATTAAACACAATTTTCCAGCTTTTCCGTAACATCTACAATTTTTCATTTATTTTTCCACATATAGTAAGCTTTTAATTAGACCAAATACAAAAATCAGTACGATCCTCCGAAAAAAGGGATATCCGTAACTACTGTGTTACATACTATCTACTACACTACTACATAGAGCCATCACGGCCTGATAGGAGAACGATCTCGTCACGAGCGTATAGTTTGGGTTCAAGTTCCGTACCAATGAGTTCCGTGGTATGTACGGATTTACATTCCAGGCTTTTGGTGAAGCAAGACATCGTTATGGAACCCGAATATATTTTCGACGAAATTCGACGGTAATTGTAAATCAGTCAACCCACACCGGGCTATAGTAAATAAATAGATCAACATTTAAGTCGTAATAAATATATTAGGCGCTGAGTCTGGTCTTTCAACAACAATAATTTTAATAGCAACAACCTTCAGAGCAACACATACATTGCTGTTATATATACATATTTGAAAACTTTAAGTATGTACTTAGTGGTTGAACCGGCTTGTTTTTTATTTCTTTTACGTATCTTATTTTAGTAATAGGACTGTTATTGGCTATTTATATTTATCTGTATAATTAAGTTTAATTTGATTTTTTGTGCTGTTGGCTTGAAAATAAATAAATAAACACGAATAATTTAGATAAATATCTACAAGTACAAACTCGTGATCTAAAAATTTTGAGCACTTAGTAATAGAAACTTGAAATTCTCCGAAACGCTTTCAATAACTTTCTTCTTTGGTACAAAATACCACATCTTACGACAAATCAAGTCGCTAACTTGTTACACGTAAGGTACATAAAATTATCTTTGATAGCATGTCGTTATTAATGAGTAAGGTACAAGTATCATATGTACTAATTACTTATATACACTCTATTATTTGGAAGTAAGTAATTATTATCAAACTAATAACTGTAGGTAATTATGTAGATTAGGGATATCTACATGGGTTTTACGGAGTTCGGACGTTATGAGCTCAATGTCTCATGAGAGACGGGAAAATTTGCTTTCACATATTTAGTATGTAGCTCATACTGCTCACAAATCCTTTGAAGTGTGAGTTATACAAGACGTCAGTTAATCTGTACCTCAGAACAATAACTAAATCTTAATTACGCTCAAGCTGTTGGCTTGATTAACCCAAACTCAAAATAATTTAACTCTAATGTGTGTCTCTAACACTTTATCACTGTATTTTTTTAAACGTCACGCATACCCATTCACGTTGGCAGTTGGCTCCCATAAATGATAAAAATATAAAAAAATCTATAAGTATATTGGCAGTGCCATCCAGGATTTGAAGACTAAGTAGGTACCTACACGTTGTAGACAGAGATATCTCATCTCATCATACCACACAAATGAATATATGAATTTCAAAAGGGTGGTGCTTACCTCGGACAAAATATTAGTTTTGCTATCCAGCGGGATAATTTTAACAGCCTTTTAAAAACATTGCCCGCAATATTTACTAATTATAAATCATAAAATATGTTTAAATGCCCACCTATCTTATTTTCGTATTTGAAAAATAAATGTATACCATTTTGTCCTCGAGCTTATTATTTAGATAATATAAAGAAATGTAAATTGATGAGACAATATCAAAGATGACACAAAGATTGCTCACGTACAAAAGAGATACGAATTAAACATCTGAACTTGTTCGCCGACAAAACAGTTAATTCATCAGAAAACCATTAAACGATAAACAAGCTCCTAATTGTGTAACGCTTACCCCTTTATTTACAATTCATTATGGCTCTGGTCCCTAATTTATGATGTGACGTAAAAGAGGTTCAATTGGGTTCAGAGTTCAGACCTATTTACCGGGAAAATGCGCAGTTGATGTTGTAGAGATGATGTTTTGGTGATATGCATTTCATATAATCATAATGTAGTCGTAGTACGAGTATTTGCTGCTGTAGTTTTGTATCATTGAGTTCGCTCATCTTCCAAGAGTGAGGCGTGGTTTTTAGTCGGCAGTGGCGTAACTATATCATCTGAGGCCCGTGGCAAATTCTTTAGATGGGCCCCCTCCCAATAAAAATTGTCGCGTTGTAATTTAATTTTAATAAACCACTTAATCCACACGTTGAAATTTTCATAAACAATTACCCAACACTATTAATAATATTATGTATATTTTAGTTCAATACCTAGTAAATCTTATTTTCTAAAGCAGCAAGCAGGGGACACAAAGATTTTTAATATTACTTTTGGAATGAATTACAAAATCTAGCCATATGAAATCTGAGCCAACGGGAAATCTTTCACGCGAGCGCAACGAGTACATTTTTTGTGATTTTATTATAAACTACAGGTTTTAATTTGATATAAACATCAGACAAAGAGAAGAACAGACAAAAAACAGAAAACAATTATCATTGAACGCGAGCGCAGCGAGCGCGAATTTTTTTGGATGTTTTACATAGTAAACGGAAAATTTGAGAGGAGATGCGACTAAAACAAATATTTCAATTTGTACATAGCGCGAGCGCAACGAGCGCGAAAATTTTACATGGTTTTTTTTTTAAGTAGTAAAATTTTGTTCAAAATGTTGTGTTATGGCCTCTTGAGCCGGGGCCCCTCGGGTCGGGGGCCTGTGGCATTTTGCCAGCCCTGCCGCCCTATAGTTACGCCACTGTTAGTCGGTTCCAAATTTACATAATTAGCGATGAGTTTTTTAGAATTTCTGTACGGATTTACACATCGCTGGCTATTCGGCGTGGAACAACATTCAGAGGCAACTTGTGGTAGAAATTCAATGATAACGTGGTATGGTCCAATTGCCCTTGGTGGGTAGGCCTATGTTCAGCAATATACTACTGAAGAAGCAATGAACTGGCCAGCTTATAGAAAGTTAAATAAGTTTTCAACTCAACCCAACCTATGCGGTTCTATTTCAATCAGTAAGGTCTGAAAACATGTACGGTAAATGACGGTTGGGTCACATAGCGTTCAGACTTGATAGGCAATAGAGCCGTAGAATTTTAGGCAGAGAGCATGGCCTGACAAATGTAGTATAAAACGTTTCACAACGTGTCACGGTTTCGTTCGACAAACTTTATAAATGCCCCAAAAATACGCTGGATAGGTACAACTCCCTATAAAAGTCAGACAGGCGAGTTATTTAAAACTGAGACGGTGACAATTATGAGTCCTTCTTATTTATAAACAATACAATAAGTATACAGGGTTATTGGTAATCAATAAGCACCCTTTTAAGAGCATATTGGTTGTAAGAACTTTTTTGTAACAGTGCATTGTGCAATAAATATGTTCTATAACTTTTCCCAAATCTCAATAAATTTCAAATTTCCCAATTACTTTTAAGAAGTGGAATCGGCATTTGTACATATAATATTACTATTATTTACATACTTAACTGATATTTAATCTTGTTTACATAACTACGCAGTATCTCCTCTGAAGTCCAAATGAGATCAAATTTTGTATGAAAGAAAAGTTGTTTGTTTTGATGGACAGAATATACCCTTAAAAGGATACTTATTGGTTAGCAGCAAGCCTGTATAATCTATATAAGTATACTCACAATAAGACTGAGGTATCCATGTATTCCGTTGTACGCCAGAATGACATCCCGAAAATTCCCCTCACAATAAGTACAAGCCGGTTCATCCGATTTAGTCAAGTTCAGTCTGCTCCTCAACCCATCCACCAACTTCACCAGCGTCCCGAAATCCAGCTCATGACTACTATTCTTAGAAGACCTCTCTCTCAACGCTAAGAAGAACTGCGAAAAGTCCACATTACTCTGGTTTTCTTTTCCAACTTCAGTCTCTAGCAACATTTCTTCAAACAAGTTGGTAAGCGTCCGCGTTATGTTCCCTGGGTTGTCTTCAATCATGATTGCCTCGACTTCATCTCCGCCGTTTCTTTTGTAAATGATCTGAAAGAAAAAAATAAAGGTGAGAAAGTTTGTAACAATAGGGATCAGTTCGAAACTTTTGTCTCTTGTGGTCTTAAGTTACTTTGCAAAGTTAATAAATGGAGAAAGGTTATTTTAAAAACCTAATCCATTTTAGTGCTCCCGTTAAATTTTACGAGTATGTCCGTCACCCTGAGAATATATAAAGTTTTAATGTTATATTCATGTATAGGTATTTAGCAGTCTGCGAAAAAAGAGTAGCGTTATATTTTTCGACATATTCTGTTCGACTTTGCGTCTGTGTGTCACCTTGTGTGTATACATATATGTAAGTAGGTATGTCTGTTACATCGCAGCGTCCACAGTGATATGAACAGTTTTTTTTCTTAAAAGATGTGATCGATAGAAATACTCGTTATATTTCAATGGAATTATCAGCTTTTGTTCAATTTTTAATTTAGTTCACTGCTTTTTAAGGAGCCGTAACGTTATTAATGACAATTGAAAACCAAATCTTAAAAAATGGAACCCGTCAAATATAATATCAAGATATATACAGGGTTATTTCTAATCAATTAGCTTCCTTTTAGGGGCTTATTCTGTGCATCAAAACTAACAAATTTTGTTCTGCGAATTTTGTCAAAACTCAAAAAAAAATTTGTTGTTCCATAGAAAAATCGTCGCTTTGGTGGTGAACAGAGGTCAACCCTCATTTTTAGTCAAATTACTTACATAGATTCCAATTACCAATTATTATATTAAAACGGGGATTCAGTAAGAATATTTTCCTTATAAGACTCTAATATTCATCAAAGTAGGACCAATGATTTAGAAGGTATTTTAAAAAATAAAATTTGTAGTTGACCCTTGTGCCTTAAAAATTGCTCATTATCTCAAAAATTGATTTTGTGGGTTAGCTCTGTTCACCACCAAAGCGACGAATATTTGTTCACCCGCGACAAAATGTATGGAACAGCTGATTTTTTTTTAGTTTTGACTAAAGTCGCAGAACAAAAGTTGTTAAGTTTCATCTACAGAATAAGTCCCTAAAAGGATGCTAATTGATTATGAATAACCCTTTATAGCTGTAGCAACAACAGTGGGTACATAACTATTGTATATTTATAGATAGGTAAGTACTACAGAAAGGTTAGCATGTACATTGTATAGACATCGTATATGTTCGCTCATCTAGTAACTTTTTTTAAAAAGTCTATGCATACGCTCGTATCTGTCTCTGAACAAAATGATAATGAATTATTATTTTGATCTTCTATCACACGTCGTGTTGTTGCGGACCTTTACCTAGAATATGGAGAGTAAACCAATTGATTAAATTACAATTTCGCATACAATGCATATCGATCCGTATTGGAAATTTTCCAGCACTGAACAAGCAAACAGCGGCTACACGGGAACAAGATATTGTTTACCTCTCAAAATGAGTATCGGTGCCATCGGCTCTGCATACAATGTCGATTAGCTTCCATGAATATATATAGCCTTTTTGTCTTTTTAACACGCTTTTATTAGGTCGACCTGTATGCAACTAAGCCCCGAGTTCACCAACGCTTGTTTAAGTTAAACGTGTGATTACTGTATTTAACCTACGGTGTTTGCTTGCTGAACAGCAAAATTTCGTTAAAAAGCTGTTTAAGATTTAATCAACGGTTGATAAATTAAACATCTATTGGTGAACTAGGGTCTAAACCCCGTATTGAATCATTGTTCGAATACAGTAATCACACGTTTAACTTAATCAAGCGTTGGTGAACTTGGGTCTAAGTATGTAATGGAATCTAACGTAACTAATTTAACCACCTTCCAAGGGTCGTAGCGTAATAAAAATTGGCAGCTGTATGGTAGTTCTGATGACAATACAATAATATGGTACTTTCGAACTGACCTAATGATGGAACCGGAAGATATGAACTGGAACTTCAAGATGGAAAATCGTATCATAGGTGTTTTGGATTTCTTAGAAAAGTCTTGTAATGAACTTTGACCACGATTAGGTTTCAAGGTCTGATGATGAAGCCGGAAGATAGGCACTAAAGCGTGATTTTCTAGCGTTTTTTAAACTATTGATTTTCGTTCATTATGTATGAACAGTTCAGCATGTATTTGGCTAAATTCTGGCCTAATGGAAAAGATAGATAGAAGGGCCCCGTCCGGGACCCGTCCGGGCCGTGGCTGGGTCACTTATGTTAGACGTTGCATACATTTCGTATGAAACTATTTACATTACAACGTGGCGTAAACGTGGCCCATCCGAGCCCGGACGTGCCCCTTTCGAGCCATCGTTGGGTCGCTAATGTGAGACGTTGCATACGTTTCGTATGAAACTGTTTATATTATAACGTGGCGTAGACGTTCTCCGTCCGGGACCAACCCGGTCTAATATAAATCATGCCTTATGGCACTGAAACGAGGTTTTTTACTATGAGCCTTATTAATATTCTCCAAGTAGCCCAACGAGCTAAGGAGAGGGCTATACTTGGAGTCTCTCCGCGAGATCGAATCAGAAATGGAAAGATCTGTAGAAGAATTAAATTTACCGACATAGGCCAGTGGATTGGCAAATCAAAATGGCAGTTAGCAGGGCACATAGCGCGGAAGACTGATTACCGATGAGATCGAACATTTCTCGAGTAGAGACTATGTACTGGCAAGCGTAGCGTAGGACATCTACCCACAAGGTGGACGGAGGACCACATTAAGACCGCAAGCGCTAGATGCAAGCCGATCCTACTGGTTTTATTAGAGATCCATAGGGGAGGCCTATGTCTAGCAGTGTACGTCTTAGGGCTGATGGATGGATATTAGTGGCAGTGAGCAGAGCACATAGTACAGATAACACTGATGACCCATGGAGCAAAAAGTTCTCGAGTGGAGACCACGTATGGGCAAGCGTAGCGTAGGATGCCGACTAAAAAGGTAGAAAGGCGATCATTTTATGACCTGAGAATAGCACTGGATGCAAGCCGCTTTCAACTGTACTCAGGAAACTAAACTTAGAACGTAGGAAATACATAGAAAAAACACTGTGCCCAACAATGGACGTGCGTGACTGTTATGATAATGAAAATACTTGCATACAATCAAAATAGTTACAGATTAGTTGCAAGGGAGCCCTTAAAGATTTCCATAAGAAATCAAAAAAATTACCACTTCTCGTTTTTAAAAGATTATTAAAAAAATTATACGCATGCGGTGCTATAAATGTCACATGTCAAAAAGAGCTTGAAACGAAGATTTTCTTCCGCATTTACTCAAAACCATTATCTTTTTTGTTTCTTATTTATAAGGCTTCAAACATAAAAATGGCCACAACCGGTATGCTGGCCATAACCGGGGCGTCTGCCCTACCTATCGATAAAACTATCGACACAAAATTAATATGGGCCGAATCAAACTTAATGGCAAACTTTTAGTTTAATAAATGACAGATGTCAAGGTGGCAGCTGTCATATTCAAGAATCCACACTAGAATGGCAGCACAGGTGTAAAAGTGAAAGCTGTCATATTCTAGAATCCTTACTAAAATGGCATGACAAATGTCAAAGTGACAGCTCTCAAACTCAAGAGTCTATTATTGCCGTTATTATCGATTATATGCCATTGTTGTCGTCACAATAGTGATAGAGCTCAATGAGATCTACATTTCGAATGACAGCTGTCAAACTTAAAAGTGGGTTATCTCCGACAAGCTACGCAATTTCCAATCAACGCGCAGCTTTGTGTGAGCTTGTGTCAATCCTGACACAAGCTCACACAAAGCTGCGCGTTGACTGAGCTGAGCTAACTTGTAGCTAACTTCACATCCGCCGACTTATATGATTCAGCCTATACGAAACACCGGATCTACTTTCTATTAAAAACGATGTTAATAAGTAATGTAAGGTGAATGCATTAAATTACACACCACAAAGAATGCGTGGGCTTGTTGTAATGTTTATGGCAAACCTAGTCATCATAATGGCCTCGACCCACACCTAAACAGCCCCACTGAAACAGTAGATTTAAACCTACGCTACACGGGGACGTGTATCTAATGAACTATGTTGGATGTAGTGGTGATTAATCTGATGTATTTTTAGAATTATTGTCATTTTCGTACCATAACATACACAGTACATTAGTAGATTTATTCACTGTCGGTGACATGAGAAAGCTTTGCACAGGTGATCGTGTTTTCATGTTTCACTACACTCTTGGCGCAGTTAATAAGCATACAGAGTGTCTCTTTAGACAGCAGACATCATTGAACTTGGAGTGTACTTACTACGTGAGCTCGACAAACTGTAATTTTGACCAACTTTTACTATAATGTCTGAGAGAAGACGGTGAAGATCGACCATAGCTCATCTAATAACCATGAGGCGTATTTTTTATCCAAGATTATTTATTTACAAACAAGCTTATTGAAAGCTTGCCTATCAAAACGTAGTAGGGGCTGAATAGTTATGAACATAACAGCCGGGTACTATAAGGTGGACCCGAAATTACCAAAAAAGTCGACAGATAGACCTTTTTTGCAATAACGTAGAAGTTTAATTTTTTCACAGCTGCTAGAAACAAGAGATCTAAGTATATCGTTTTAATTTGAACTATGTTATTCTACAATGTGTTTGTCTACTGGCGTCGGAGCCTTAAGCGCAAATTATATGGCAAATTTTGTATAACTTTTACTGTGGGGTCAACTCTGAAAACGCAAAAAAATCAGCTTTTCCATACTTTTTGTCGAAAATCTAAAAAAGATTGCATGGATCAACTTTTTTTTATTTTTTCACAGTTGGTCCCATAGTAAAAGTTGTTCAAAATTTGCTATAGATGTCTCCGCTTAAGCCTCCGACACCGGTAGACAAACACATTGTATATGAATGCATTGACGTCTTCCTTGAGACAGGTCTTGACAGATAGACGGGCAATAAAGTAGTAGGTATTATAAATCATTTTTCCATATTTTTTTTCTTGAGGTAGGTACGAAATTCAATACAGCCTATACCTCAAGTTAACAAACGTAAATTCGTACAAAACAAGTGTTTGAAAACGTAAAGACCTTGCGGGAATCTTTTACACTGCCAAATAAATATCGGGTTGTGATAGCTTTTCGCTCAGGGATTTACATCTCGTAGCTCATTCGTTCTCATTGCATGTAGGAAATTATTATTTAAACGTATAAATTCCTTTAAAAAGTGTTTTTTCTAAATAGATATCACTATTATCCCCTAAAAAACACTGTTTAAAAGGATTTTATACGATTAAATAATAATTTCCTATATGCAATGAGCACGCGTGAACGTATAAGTTACGAGTTTTAAATCTCTGAGCGAAAAGCTGTACTATTATGGATCGAAATACACTTACAAGTAGTAAGTTTGGTCATCCAATAATAATATCATTTATTTCCAAGATTAAATACAAAATATTAATCATTTTAAAACATTACATGCGTCGTGAAACTTATATTTAAGCATTTATATATTAATTACAATAGGTACGCATTGATATTTTCATTTTGAAATAGTTATCTCTGGGTCCCAAACTAGGCTAAGCCTATATTAAGCCTGCCTGTATTTTGGGCGCCCGAAAAAATAATTTCCTAATTTAATTTAACCAATAGGCTATTTGACAACTTTGAAAATATACTATTAATTGTGGTTATCCATACAGATAATAGCCTGAAAAAGTCATATTTTACTTTATTTAAACTAAAATACGTCTAATTTTCGCAAATCGCACGAAATAAATAACGGTATTTTTTTGATATTTTATCTGTGACGTGAACGCTCTAAGAAGGGCGGCAACTCTGGTGACGTCACCTGCTAGTAAACAAAAATTTCTCGATTGACTGTTGTTAGTGTAATTTGCGTTTTGTGTTTTTGGAGTAATAGTATTGGATCTGTAAGTCACTTTTAAAGTATTTTATGTCAATTTTTAGATGTGAAGTTGCGTATTTACTTGTATTAACTAACGTTATTTACTAGTGTGTGACGTCACAAACCAGTACCATCATCGATTTGGCGGGATTTTGAATATCTATTCTTTGACACTTGATTTTCATTGTTAATACATTCTCTCTCGGAATTATAAATGTAGTGTGCTTATTATGTACTAACGAATAATTTAAAACGATTTCCAAAAACTAGTCAAATAGCCTATTGTCGCTGAAGTGTGTTTTTGAAAACTTTTGATTGGTTGCGAAATATATGTCCTTAATATTCGTATGCCAAAGGTTTTATTTGGCTGTCGGGCTTGTTTTAAAAATAAACGTATCCATGTTTATTTTCAAAACAAAGCTGAAACCAATTTCCTCTGCTCTTTGATTAAATACCTAGTGCGGGTGCTTTATAAAAGTGCCTCGTAAAAATTTGGAAGACCGTAAATTTTGAAAGTCTAAAATCAGTTCTAACCAAAATGTGACTTGGCACAACGATGATAAAGTAAGTTCGTAGAGGCCAGGTAGCTAGCCTGGTCTGGTTTCATGGTTTTTAGGCCACCTCAAAGCCTCTGATATAGCCAAACTATTAAAACAACCCAGGCCTACAATTTAACATATCATCCGAGCCACGGTAGCACTCAGTTGTAAATGCATCTTACGGTCACCCATCTGAAGACTGACCGTGACAAACGTTACTTTATTTCGATGATCACTAAGCAAAATTTAGTGAAACTAAGTTATAGTCATAAATATATTCATAACACCATTTATTCATAACACCATTTGTTACAAGTCAATAAGTAAACATTACAATAGGGCACTATACAATATAGCACAAAATAAAATAGAAGAGCTTGACAATTACCAAATTAGTCACAAAATCTTAATACAATTCAGGTAATTTCAAAAAGTCATTTACGTCATAAAATAGTTGCTTATGTAGCCAACACCTTAATTTATTCTTTAACGACCTAGCGGAAGGTGCATCCCGAAGTTCTACGGGTATTCCGTAGTATATAGCAGGCCCACCAATACATACAGACTTCTCCAATTTTGCCAGTCTATGGAATGAGTCACCAGTTGATTTTTCCTAGCATTAATTGCTTCTTAAATTTAACCTAGAATAGGTACCTTTCCTCTCAAATATTTCTAAATGGTTGTGCGTTAAAAGGGCTGCCTGATACCTAGATTATTTCGCACGGCAGTGGCAGTACTCGCAGTTCCCTAAAGAGCTCCACACAAGACACAGCCCGTTTTTGCATAGAAAAAGCTCTCTTGTACTCCGCGGCGCGGCCCCACATAACGCTTATGAGCGCTAGGGCGATGAAGATTTGATGAGTTCAGGCTGCACCATGGCGACCATCTCTCGAGGTCTCGTGGTTTGCGTAGTCGCGAATAAATTTTTGTTAGTATTGACAAAGTGGGTATCTACCTGCTATTTTTTCTTGATTTGAGGGTGTGTCCTATATTCATTTTAATGTACTAAAGTTGCCCTTAAGAGGTTGTGCAATGTGCATGTGCATATGATTGCTCTTAAGAAATTGTGAATAAACAACCAATGCCGTGTGTTCAACATTATAACTTAATCGAAAAAATCTTTAATAGTACCTAGGTATAGTTCTTTAAGTATTTAATCTTTATCTAGCAGTGTTCTCTTTGTGTACTCATTTTTGATATGTAGCACAACAAACGGTCTAGAATAACAATAAAAATGTACAGTCAAACGTAATAAAAACCACTCTGTCTCTTTATAAAAATAAATAAAAGAAGTAATAACATTTCTACAATATCAAACGTAATTTTCATAGCGATAGTCGACTGTTTTAGTCAAAGACCTAAATAGTTTTAGTATTATAAATATTTTAAGTAGGCAGTTTAACTAGAAGCGTTTACCGATGAACGTAATCTGTTTTTGGATGGGTGACCGCTGATAAATTTCCAATTGAGCGCCACCGTGGCTAGGCTGTTACAATAGGTATGATGACTAAAAAAATATAATATAATATATAAAAATATAATCCGTCAGATAGACTATCAAAAGATATTAGAAACGTATTTTTTCTTTTGTCAATTAAACAAAAATTGTTAAAGCTATAGCCCGTCAAAGTTCCGCGTGACGGCACAAGGGCCATACAAATGTATAGACTTCTGTAAGAGAAGTGACGTCACGACCCCCACTCCCAAACTTTGACAAGGTTTATCTTTGTTATTTGTTGTTTGATTAATAAAGGAAAAAATATGTGTCCATTATTTTTTGATAGTCTAACTCAGGGACTAATATTATAATAATGTTTTTTTTTTACCCAGTTATCATGCCTATATTGTTACAACGCAATTATATTTTTACAGCGCTTTGTTGAACATCAATTGTGCGAAGTTTCGTTTCCATCCAAAATTGTAGTTTAAATACATTTACGAAAAAATAATCGTGCCATCCATCTATTGTCGAGGGCCTGAAAAGTCTGCTATAGTATAGTTAAAATCTCGCTGCAGACTGGGTCATAAATCATAATTGGAGTAGGGATGTGCGCTAGTTGCGCGCGCGCAAGGCCATTATCAATAACGGAATTAATATTCCATATATTTCCAATGTCTCCATTAAAAATTGGCAAAAATGTGTGGAACATGCAGAATTGCTGCAAGATGAAGACTTAAGAATAGCATATTTATGTGAAGAGTTCATCATTCATGTTGATGATCATGACCGTGACTCAGAAGAATAATTTTAATTTTCTATTCGTAGTTTTATATATACGTTCTTTTGTTTATATATATTTTAATATGCTTTGTTATATATTTGGTAATAAAATAAAAAAAATAATGTGTTTTTATTTCTATCACCCATTTATAAAATATATAAAACTATCGATAGTTTTAGTCACCCGCATCGACTGCAGTAATGCACAGGACTACGTGTGGGCGTGGCCTGCCCATAAGGCCCATGAGTGGGAAAGAGAGCGAAACACTCGAATGATTTATGACCGAGTCTGCAGCGAGATTTTAACTACACTATAGTCACATGGTGTCTACGAAGTTATAAAATACTAGTTAACACGGTGAACTTCGTGTCACCAACTCAGAAACCTTCTTTGCTCATACACAACAACTTTGCTTTTCAAGTGCATAGTTTACAATTCAATAAAGGACATACAAACAAACATTCATTTATACATAACTAGCAACCTGCCCCGGCTTCGCACAGGTGTATTATACATATAAACCTTCCTCTTAAATCACTCTATCTATTAAAAAAACCGCATCAAAATCCGTTGCATAGTTTTAAAGATATAAGCATACATAGGGACAGACAGACAGAGAAGCGACTTTGTTTTATACTATGTAGTGATAGTGATATTATACATATAGATTAAAACAATCTATCAATACAATTTGCAACTTTTTTTTTTAATATAATGACAATACTACATTACTACTACATAGCAAGCAATTGGATCATCCACAGACCCTTGAAGGTCTAAAGATAATCCAAGTGCTCAAGCCCACTGCCAGTTGGCAGCGTGCCCAGCATGCTGGCAGCATTGCCACGCTGAATGGCAATGCTTATACGTTGAGCCAAATAAACACCAGCATTTTGGTCACGCGTCGCGTCCACCAGACGCTCAGAAAGACTTTTGAAAACGAGATGAGCTCCCGGCCCCCACGGACCCAAAGTCTCAACTCCAAATGGCTCAAATATGTAACCACTGCCGAGGTTAGCATATTTGCGCCGCTTGTGCTGCTCAGCCGAATTGGCCGCCGCTCCAGCCCTACTCTGAGTCTCAGGAAGATGTGACGGTGCCAAAGTATCGACGCAAGTTGCGTCCCATACTAAGGGCCGTCCACACTTCCATGGGACCAGCGTCATGCCGTCAGGCCTTTTGCCATCACCACGCGCCAACCCACTCGGTTCGAGTACGGCTGCGATATTGGCGGTGACAAAAGCCCTGCGTATGACATCGTTAAGGCTGGCGTGGCGTCCAATCCGACCAGCGCTTCTTGAGCAAGAGAGACCGTGGTGACCGAGCTGGTCAACTGCAGTACCACACTGACAGCGATGGGCTTCACAACACCTTGCACCCAAGCGTAAGCTGACAGCTAGACGAAATGCAGTTGGGTCTAAAAGGTTACCAGTATTGAAAGAGGGCAATGCTTGCAACCAAAGACCGGACTCCCATACAGAGACTGCAAGGATACGAGCGCGATCCGCGACGCTAGGACACGTGTCTAGAAGAGATTTCCGTGCTAGTTCGCAGATCGGCCGATCCCACAGTCTCTGCGACGATAAAGTCTTTGGAAGCTCGGTATTTGGGCAAGCGACCCTCCAAGCATTCGTTGCCTCATTCAAATGAGCTACATCTACGCCAGAATGGCCTAAAGAAGGTGCGAGGATTTTTTCAATCAAGTTCTGAGTACTATGAATGGAGGACAAGAAAGCTGGTAAAGCAACACTTGAAATTTGGCGGACCCCTAACCCTCCAAGCCTAACAGGCAAGGAGGCTTGTAGCCACGCCCTTTCACTCATGTCAATATTCAAAACCGATACTAGGGACTGCTTTACAACATCGTCTAAGCTCAAAAGGAGCTCATTGTGTTTCCACAATGGACTACATCGTAAAGCGTACATAAATTTTGGAACAAACAGACAACATCTTATAATGGTAAAAGCCATGTGGGCGTTAATTTTGAGTAGCCTATCAGAGGCACTCAAAAAATTTTGAATTTTTTCTTGAACGAAAGGCGGAAAAGACTCATCTAATATCGGCGAACCTAGAAGGCGAAGAGAACACTTGTCTACCGATTTGATGTTAGGTGCCAAATCATTAAATTTGTTAAGTATCAAATCTTTATCCGGACATGAGTCGCAAACGAAAAGTTCGCATTTCGAAAAATTTAGCTCCAAACCAATTTGACGAAACTCGTCAATAAGAATTTCCAAATCACGTAGGACTGTGCTCGCATCGCCACCCAAAGTCCCGTCATCCAGATACCAAACGTTGAGTTTAGATTGGAGACGTTGAACAATTGGATGAATGGCCAGGCTGAAAATGGCTGGTCCGAGAGGGTCACCTTGTTGACAGCCA
This sequence comes from Hypomecis punctinalis, assembly GCA_949316475.1. Taxonomy (NCBI): domain Eukaryota; kingdom Metazoa; phylum Arthropoda; class Insecta; order Lepidoptera; family Geometridae; genus Hypomecis; species Hypomecis punctinalis. The sequence goes on from OX438813.1 coordinate 13,885,005, forward strand.
ACGGAAGATAGCAAAACATCATTTTTGTAAATTAATTTAGTGGGTTTGCCGTAGCATTGCCAAAGAAAATTGAAAAGATCGGGAATTTTGTCTTTGACCTGTGCCAACAAGGCGTCTCGATTAACCGAATTGAAAGCATTTTTGACATCCACCTTAAGCAACACCTCTCCACAATTTTGACCGAGAAAAGTACGAAGCGAATGAACAGCAGCCTCACATCCACCCCGCGAACCAAAGCCAAGCTGTATTGGTTGAAAAAGGCTACTCAAAAGAGCAACCTTTTTTCCACAACCGGCTTTGGCTGCGAGACGACGATATGTGGTGCCAACAGCAATAGGTCTGATGCCACCATCTTTTTTGACAAGTGCGCATAGGTTAGCGCCATACAAGACTTCGATAACGTCATCATTGACCTGCCCAGATAACATGAGATTTGCCAAACCCGTTAATTCTCTCAAGAGAGACTCAGCCACCTCACCAGAGCTAAAAGATAGAAGATCTTTTAGATGTTGAGGCGAGAGACCATCTAGGCCTCCGGCTGAGCCGCTCCGAAAAGAAGAAACGGCCGCTGCAATCTCCTGAGCTGACACTTCAATGACAACGTCATCAGGGTGTGGTGGCTCAGGCAGGTGGAGACATGCTGCCGGCGGATGCTTGTCACGGAGTGACTGGACCGTATCGGGTGTGTGGGGGGCAATAGTGTCGCTGGAGAACAGGACTCGTGCGGCGCCTTTGATATCGCCATCACTAATTTTGCTCTCTACTATTTTAATGGTAACCGAATCGTCTGTTTTTTTAGAATTTGGTTTATTCTGCCTTGTTGGCGGAATAATGCTTTCAAAATCTAAAGAGTTCTCTTCCAATGCGCTGTACTTTACGCAATTTTCCTTTACCCTAGTGGTAAGGGATTTTTTGTTTGTTGGGTCCGAATGTACGTAAAGCACAACGTAGGGAAAAGTCAAGAGGTGTTCCCAGGCGACTAAAGAATTTTTAGAAATAACATTCCGAATAGCAGCAGATAAACACTGCGCAACCGAAAAACGTGCACCACGCGGGATGCGTTTTAAAACAGGAAGAGAACTTTTGAGTGAGCTAAGAACCTCCCAAAGCGGTTTGGAAGGAGCAGCAGCGCTCACGGGACTGCTGCTGGCTCCATCAGAGCCTGCAATAGGGGCCGAAAGTGTAATTTGGCTATTTTTATGGCACCGCGTACGGTGAATTTTGAGGCCTTTCTGTCCTTTAAAAAATCGCACTTGGGAACACTCTAGGCACTGAATCATGTCCCCCTGCGACACATTAACGTATTGGGAAACTGCATTTGGCCCGGCCGGGGCGCAAAATGCCATGAATAACAAGAATTATACTACAAATATAAATAAAAATAAACTTAGGTTCTATAAGTGGAGACGTCAGGACGTCAGACCGTGACGTGGGCGGTCTGCGCAGACTCGGATGGCGTTGACATGGAAACAAGAAAACAACAATGAGCCGCGACTGTCAAAAACCTACCGAATATTACAACACAATAGAAAACAATTATTTGACTATCTCTAGCTCTACAAATATTACCTCGAAAGAAAATAAGAAAAAAGGAAAGATTGGAGTAGAATTTGGCCCGCTAGAGCAGAAAAATCTGAAAAATAAGGGCCGAGAAAAATCCTGCCAACATGCGTTGACAGCAACTTTTTTTTTTTTTTTTTAATTGCAACTTAAAGTTCGATTACAATATAAACAATTCGCTCGCTGTGCCGTAACTGCAATTTGTGTGAATTGCTATTATACCCATTGAACCTTAAACGCAGTTTCTCGAATGGACTTACAGCCACCCACTAAACAGGTCTGTTTAAACCTGAGCGAGTGACGCGACTGCAGGTTAAAACGTAGCAGTATTGTTGTGTACCATCATTATTTTATGAAAATAGAGGAGAATCGGATAAAGCCTACTAAATTCGCTCTTCGTGGATAGAACTATGTTACGCAGTCAACTACTGAACGTCCAGTGTGGCAATTTAAAAAGATAAACACATCCCCAAAAACATTAATTAAAAAAACATCAATTGTTTTTAGTAAATATCGCATTAAAATGTTAACCCAAAGTATTTAATAATTTCTAAATAACAAAAAAAAGATTAAGTAACTTTTTAAAAAAGCCTCTACACTCATGCTTTAGAAACACAGAATTTTAGAATACTAGGTTAGTAATAATAAGTGTTTTCGCTAAGGTTATTTCAATTTATTATAATTAGGGCCATCTTTTTACCGACTAATGTCACATCAGTTTCGACGATTTGACCACCAATTAAATAAACAATACTGGAGTCATTTTGTACTATATATAACGGGACTGAACTCACGTGTGGGGATAGTCGTAACGACTATAGTTTCGGTCGCATTCGGCGACCTTTCTCAAATTGACGAGTGCTAGCACGTCTCGCAATGCACTGACTGACAACAATAGTCGTTACGACTATCCCGACACGTGAGTTCAGTCCCGTTATATATTGTATAAAATGTGTGAAAACCACGTTAATTTCCATAGTAAAATACTGGAGTCACTTCACTGGCTTAGGTGTAACGTGTAATGTTTTCTCTATAGCTTATTTTATCGGCCAGTTAAGCTTCTATTTTGTTACGCCAAGCTTTATTTTATGGTTCCAAATTTATTATGGAGTGAATATTAAAGGCAATAAAATAAATACGTAAATATTTTACATTTATTATGTACCTTTATTATTCTCGTACTGACAAGTGATGCGCAATTTATAATACAGTCAAACCTGGCTAACTGAGAACTGGATAAGTGAGGAACTTCTATAAGTGAGAGTAATTGCCAGGTCCCGTCATTTTACCCCTCAAATACCTCTATAAGTGAAAGACCAAAACCTCTATAAGAGAGAGTCGTTTTTTCCTCATGGACCAATATAACTGAGAATACTACTTGTCTGAACCTCTATAAGTGACAATTGAGGGTAATGAAACATCTGCAATGTATGACCCATTCTTAAATTTCGTGGAACTAACTACCGTTGCTTTCGGATTTTATTCTATTAATTTTTTTTGTATTGCATTTTTATAATGGCCGCACGTGCGTCTATACACGTGTGTCTATACTGTTTGTTGAAATAGTGTTTGTTATATTCAAAATTATTTTGTGTTTTCTTTCATCTATGTTCCTAACATTATTTTTGTATCATATTCTTTTGAAATAGCCACACGTGCGTTTACACTTAATGGTCAAACTTAATACAGTTGATAAGTATCAATTAAGGCGAAAGGTTCGGTGTTAGAAGCCGTGGTGGTCTAGTGATAGTGACAAACGCCTTAAAATCGTAAGGTCGTGGGTTCTAATCCCGGTCCCGTACCAATGAGTTCTTTGGAATTTATGTACGGAATTTAACACCGGTGGCTTTTCGGTGAAGGAAAACATCGTGAGGCAACCTATATATGTCAGTAGAAGAAATTCGATGGCGTGTGTGGATCCATCAACCCGTACTGGGCCAGCGTGGTGGATATGGCCCAAACACCCTTCGTGGGTAGACCTACGTCCTGCAGTGGACTATTAAAAAGGCTGATACAGTACAGTACAGTACAGTTCGGTGTTAATAAATAAATCGTTAAGTGATAAGCTTAAGAGTATTTAATGTGTTCAAAAGTGGAAAATCTCGAAATAAAATACGCAATATTTTGTATTTTTCAGAATCCAACTTTTATAAAATAATAAAATCAAAAGGCCCTATACGGTCTCAGTGCTCTAAAGGACATGGAAATATTAAAAAGAGTCAACTTTTTGATTTTCCCTATATTGAGAAAGTGCCTTTTAGAATGAATAAAACAAACTATCATCAACGTTCAGTTCTAATCAACACAACCCGAACAATTAGTACCTATATACTATTTATAAACATATTTAACATTCTTCACGCATGTAGAATGTAACTACATACAAATTAGACGTATTTTTAACGCCTATAAGAAAGAGAAGTCACTTCTAAAATTTGATAAGTGAGAAACCTGGATAAGAGAAAAACCTCTATAAGCGAGAATGAGACGGCGGTCCCTTCAACTCTCTCTTATCCAGGTTTGACTGTATTCTCATTTTTGTCATAACTTTATTGCCGTATAAAGCACATTCTAAAAACAAGAACAAAGTGTCGCATGATAGAGACAATATGAAAATTTAATGTGAACAGAATTTTTCTACATTAATAATGAAATCCTTACTGAATTCTTCAAAAATCTCGCAATTTTCGTTTCATTTTTTCATTTTATTGGATCGTTGGAGAACTTTCACTTCAAAAAGTCCGGATCGCATTTCAAGGTTAAATTACTTTCAATTTCAAGTAGATAATCCATGCCTCCATAACACTAAAATTTTCATTTTTCAAAGCCAAAACATAGTTCATTGTAAACAAACAAAAATGTATATTGTATACCGATCATAACACAAGAATCGAGTAGATAACCTTCTCTTATTTTTATTTATGAGGTTTTGGGAAAGGTTTCCAACATATATATATGTAGAGATACGGCGTATTCCATGGTGTAGCCGTTACAAAAAAAACGATAAAAATTGTAGTCCTTTTGCGTTGGTACTTATGTGTACGTGAATAATATTGCAATTTAGAAATCAACTAGATTGCATTTCCTTCTAGTTTTAGTTTGATATAAAGCGAGCTGGTGGTCAAAAGCTGACTCATTTGCAACAAAAATAATTGTGTCATATCAACAACAGCATAATATATGTAAGCCAAAAATTTAGATAAATCTATATAAGCAGTTAATTCAAACGGTGTCACACTTTGAGATCGTACAATAACTTTTTAAAGATATTTTGTTGATGAATGTCATATTGCGTAATATTTTCAATACCTAATTCTTTATGAATGTTGTATTGTTAAAATAATTATTAAAATTTACTTCTGGATTTAATTTGCAGTCTATTGACTCTTTTCTATAGCTCTACAACAGGAAACTTGAACAAACTGTTCTTATTGTTGTAACACGTGGAGCGTAATAGACACCGTTTCTAACATTGTTCATTTTGCGTTACCCAGTCTATGCTTATTTAATATTCTGCACCAGCATAAGGTAAACAAGATTGGATCGCAAGCAGTTGCCTTCACAAATAGAGTGTCTTATCTAACTTCTAGTACAATACGTATTGCTGAGTCTTGTCGGGAACTTCAAAATTTATGAGTAAGTGTTTATTGTTTCAATTTGCGTTGTAAAGGCGCTTGAGCAATTGTTAAATTGATACTGTTTTAAGACTACTTTAACAAAATATTCAATTTTTTTACTGTAATAAGCCGTAGTAGCTTTTTTAATTCAGGAAAAATCTTTTATTGATGCCACACCATCTAGGTGGCAGGCATGGTCGGTTTTGAGCGAGTCTCGCCAACTGGCCGGAACTAAAACCCTGGAGAGTTCCACCACTGAACTTGACGTTGGGGCTTCGGGTACGATTTACACTCAATCAATCAATCATTTATTTCACAAAGATTAACACTCATTAAGGACAAGCCACGGTAGCTTAAAAAAACTTGCTAAACGGGTCCGCACGCTAGTAATCGAAAGCTTTACCTAGGCCAGTTGAAAGGTTGAAACTATTGTCAAATCAGTGTACTGACCATAAACTATTTATGAATACTGGAAATAAAAAAGGTCTAAGTGCCAAAATCTAAAAGCGGAAGAATTTGTGTTTCAAATAATAATCATAATCATCATCAATTTATTGATAACATTTTGTTACAAGTCATTATCCATAGCATTAAAAAATAATATTTGGATGAATAATAACAGTATAGAAATACATTAGTGTCCTTTTACAATCGTAAAATAAACAATCATAATCACACAATTTGTTTATTTTAGAATTAACATTATAAACTAATATAAACATTATATAAAACTACCTTTATTCACCAAATATTATGTGTCCCAACTTTTAACTTTTTCTCATTTTTGTATTTTTGTATTCTTTTTGCGTATTAGCGCTCATGGCGTAGTGTGACTAGGTGTCAGCTAGCGACCACCAAAGTTAGACAACGTTTAAAACGGCCAGTCTTCGGCTGGTTGACCGTGGGTGGCATTTACAACTGAGCGCTACCGTGGCTCGGATGACACGTAAAATTGTAGACTATAACCGGTTATATTAACCGTTCAGCGATATTAGAGGCCTTTAGGTGGCATAAAAACTCTGACACCAGGGCTACCCACCCGGCCTATACGAACTTACTTACTTTTATTCATTTGTAAAAAAATGGCATATACCATCTCTCATTTGCCATTTTTTGATAAAAAATAACAGAATTTGAAATCCGTCTACCACAGTATTGAAAGCCAGTAATGGCCATACTACTATATTACAGTTGAGTACGGCAGGGCATTAATCGAAACGGTCGCTTTAATAGACAATTGTACGAAAAATGTGTCACTCAGCAAGTTTACTAGCCGTAAAAGGGGGCGCAGAGCTATTTTTTCATTAGCAAAGTTCATAAAAAGGTCGTCAAAGTTCATAGTTTGTCGTCCAACAAATTAACTTAACGAGATTTTGCCGGCAGCATGAATATTCAACTATCAATTCTCTATTTTGGTCACACTGATACGAGTATGTGTAAGGTACTTTACTATACTCGTACATACATTAAAAATATATTCCTATAAATGTAATTATGGCTGCCAAAATACGGGCCTAATTTACTTGATAGCATTATGAATGTTATAAATAAGTGTTTCGCCTCAAATAAATGTGTTATTTGTTAAAGAAGGTTTTTTTTTCAATTGAATTTAATAAGTAAACGTAGATAGTAGAGATAAAAGTAGAAAGTAAAGATAAAAGTAGATATTTAAATTAACTAAATTTTTCTTCAATATTTTCAGTTAATGGTATTATATGACATTGTTTTAGTTTTTATTTTTTACTTAAATTAGGTAGATACATATAGAAAAAAAGCATAGAACTTATTGGAAATTTATCATAAGAGACGACTATGTCTAGCAGTGAACGTTCTACGGCTAATAATGTAGATGATGATGACTTTGCCACAATCACCGTAACGGTTTTTTAATCGTCCATTGCTGAACATAACCGCGAAGTATCTTAACATCATATTGCCTGTAAAAGCCTGTTGAAAATTACAATAAGATAAAAAAATACAACTTTACCTAACACTCATATTATTTGAATATTTACACTTAGTAATTTTAAGGCTTAAAGAGGTCTTTAAATACGATTTTATCAACGAAATATGCGCAAATTGTGCTTATCAAAATCGTGCTACGCGGCTACGCCGTAGCAAGCTACGCACGATACACGTGTTATCTCGGGAGACGTGAAAAGGTTTCACGTTCGCTAATTCTATGGGGATTGTTTTATCCGCAATAAGGTTTTATGGATGGCAAAATACATAATAAGAGTAAATATGAAAATGAAAGTAACTTAAATAATTTCATAAATTAAATATTTATGCGTATATTATTATGATAGATACTAACGCTCCTAGACTTTATCTCTATACAAGATATTTAAAAAAATGGCATTTGATAATGAGGTAATTCTCTTCTCCACGCCTATTTTATATGTATTAGGTATTTTAACAGTGCCCAACGGGATCCATGATCGTTCCTACTAGAGGGTTCGATCCCCACCCAGGGCAAGTATTTATGTGATGAACATAGGTGTTTGCTCTGTGTCTGGATGTTATTAGGTACTATCATTTAAAAATATATATATGTAGTATATCAGCAGCAATCTTTGCCCTGTGTAATAGGGTCTATTCTGTGTATATCAGTCTCTGGCAGCCATATCACAAGCTTTGCTTAGTTTGGGGTCAGAAGCCGTGTGTAAGATGTCTCCAAAATATTTATTTATTTATTACTATTATTTTATTTACCGCTTATTATCACATTGTGGAAGCTAAGTAAATGTAAATAAAAACACAAGGGCTTAATAGGCTCTCTGTTTATCTTAACCATGGATATAATTATAGGCTTAATTATTTTTCATGTAGGTATTATTTTATGTCAATAAATACTTTTGATTGTGAAGCGGTCAAGTATTAATTTTGACCGTTCGTTGGCGAGAAGCGTTATGCGCCCGAAGGCTTTATGGCGTCAATAAATTAAGTGGACTGTATTTGTTAATTTGCTAGGATTACTGATAACATATCACATGGCATGTCATAACAATTGAGCGATATCTAGGTAAAAGAAAATAGGAACCACGCACCTGCAGAGTTCTGGAGCTTTCACCGGATCCGAGGTCCTGATTGCGCAGCACTGAATAGCACGAAAAATGTCCACCTTTTATAAATTTGCACTTCGCTCAGTAGTTATATGTAGTCTAAAGGTACCGACGTACTTGCGGGTGTTCAAATTACACATAAAATTACATCATAATACATCTTTGTTACAAACAGAGTGACACGAAGACAATCCGCGCAGGTTGCTATACGTGGACTGCGTGGCGGTATGTGGGATTGGTGGGGGTGAAAGAGACAAGGAATCGCTCAATTAGCCTATATTGCCATGTGACAGAAAGAGAAAGCTGATGAACTAATTATTATAGAAAAAATGCATTGTATGATATATTTAGGCGCCAACAGATTGATTTGAATTATGTACTACTAAAATTAAATTCGTAAGAACCAGGTGGCCAGCCCTAACATCAGTGTTATAAGCCGCCTCAAAGCTTCTGACATAGGTTAACGATTAAAATAACCGCGGTCTTCAATTCGACGCTCGGATAACCCGAGCTATGGTAGCGCTCAGTTGTAAATGTTACAAGTGGTCACACATCCAAAGACTGACCGTGCTGATACTGATATAAGTTTTCACTCGAGTACTTTCTAATATTTAGGTAATGCCTACCCTTATTCTAAGAACATAAATTCTTGTTAACCGTAGTTCAGAATTTGTTGAACTTCCTCCAATTTTCTTATCTCTATACGATTTCCCTCGTGTACTTCAACAAGATCAATTCTTTTTTCACCAACGCTCTTGGCAGGATAATATAATAATTATTTTGTATGATCCATTACTCACATCTAGAACGTACATTAAACCTGAGTCTTTCTTTCCCATAAAGTCCAATATACTCGTACTGTGTCTTCATAAATAGCACGCTAGACCACATATCCACTGAACAACAGGCAGTATGTAATCAAACGCAAACCTGCATTAAATATATAAAAAACACTTAAAATTACTACAACGATATCTATAACTGGGATTAAAATGAGTTAAAGAGCTACGAATCCTATTAATATTATAAAACCGAAAGATTGTGAGCATGTATGGATATGTGTTACTCTGTCACGGTAAAACTACTGCACGGATTGAGATGAAACTTTGCAATAATAATGATTTTACATCAGAATAACAGATAGATTATTATTTATAAACATATCGCGTGAAACGAAGTTTGCCGGGTCAGCCAGTAAATAATGTTTCGTAAATGTGACTGCGTCAAAATAAATGACCTCATAAAAGTTATGTCCAATTGTGTGGGGCTTTAAAAATTGTGTCCAGCGTGTTACTAGTAACACGTCGTCGGACATTTTTTGCAAGGGATTACGCTCACAATCCAATCCTTAAGCTCATTCAATTTAAACCAAGGACAATATTGGTAACATCGGAAATTATCCGTATTTTGAATTATTGAATTAGGTATACATTGTTGTAGTTTCCATCCATCAGCCAAAAGCAGTCCACTGCTGGACATAGGCCTCCCCTATTGATCTCCAATAAGTCCGGTTGGAAGCGGCTTGCGGCGGATGTTGTGGTTTAAGGGGATTTTACTGTACGGAATTTGTTAAAAATTAAAGTTTCTGAGAATAGTTTGTTTGTAAGTTTTGAAGCAGTCGAAAGCTTAACAATCAATAGGCTATTAGGACTATAGCTAGCGGGAGACAAAACACTTACCGGTTAAAACAATCAAATATAAGAGAACAAAGTTATGAACAAAACTTTTAATTTCGGATGATATATCCAAACTTGTGTAAACACATGATACATTCAACTAACCTAATTGAATTAATCTTAAAAACAAAAAAATTATCTACTAACGCAACTTAAAGGTCTAACTCTAAAACATAACTGTCAGAAATGTAACACTTAGGAGCATAAAAAGGAGCACTAAAACTTACCAAGGGCTCATTTTTTAAACCCTAGAATCATTTCTAACATTCGCAAAAGATCGCATGCTATGCTCTCTCGGTCGCACTAGGATATTTCAATGCTCGCTCCTACTCTTTCTCGGTCTCGTGACCATTAACGCACACGTTCAACTGTTCTAATAATTCGATTAAAGAGCCCCAAGACTTAATAAAACAGTCAAGGAAAAGATAGAACGAAACACGTTCACCACGTTTCGCACGGCTAACCCATTTTTAACACGACGAATAAACGGTGCGCAGAAATGACTGACTAAAAATTGTAGCCATTTTAGTCAGTTTCAGTATTATTTATGTGGACCTACATTTTATCCATCGTTGACCTAAGTACCGACGTTTTGGTGGGATCCGGTCATGTGAATATACTTGACATCCCCGGAGGATGTGACTTGAATATTATTTAAAAAATATTTCGGATTTCACTGCTAGATATTTTAAACACGATCAATTCGATTTAAGGTGTAACGAGTCGACGGTACGAACTCAGATTTGACGTCGCTTAAATAAATCATATCTCAGCTGTATTGTTTGAAGAAGACATATATTCGATGATAAACAGTAGATATAGTGCGTGTACACCCATTGCAATATAATTTTGTTTTTATTTGTTTTAAAATACATAATTACTAACACAGCTACGTAATAAATGCGCATGAAGTGTTATCCGTGGTAAATAATGAAAAACACTGTTAAATGGATTTTAATTTTAAATTTTAATTTATAGTTATTTGTACTAACGAATACATAAGCTAGGCTTCTATTTTCATAAAAGATGACTCAGTTTAGTTCTTCTGTGTTTATTTTGCATCCAAAGTTTCCTAAAAATTTAAGTCAAAATTCAAATGTTCCAAGGCTTATATTATTCGAGTGGAAATTTTTTTTCACAGTTTTTATAAGCAAGAAGCATAGATTTTGTAAAGACAAATTGATATAAATCTTAGTTTTTGACCGACGAACCACTGCAGGAGGTATACAATTCGACGCGTATATATGTATATATTTTTTATGTATAACCACGCATAACTTTTTTCATAGTAGTTTGATTTCAATATTTTTTTTTATTGGAAAGAGTATACTTCTAAATTGGTTCCATTTAAATTTTATGGAAATCGGCTAAGCTGTTTTTGATAAATCAACAATATTGTGAAAAATGTTACATCAATCCCTGCGAAATATTCGCGAATTCTGTACACGGGTGAAGTCGGTCATGCTATTTTTTGCAAAAAATAATAGACATTCACCAGCAAATACTAGTTTGATTACCTACTGACGTTTATATGGAGTGACTTGTTTACTCAAACAAAAATATATGTTCATTTTCTTTTGCTCGCGTTCATGTTTTCTTTATAAGTTATTAAAAAGTTTTTAAGAATTTGTTCGAGAATACATCAAAAAGTTGGTCATTTTATTTCATTTTAAAATCAAATTCATCAAAAAAAATGACATTATAGAAGTCAATAGTTTCACAAATAGGTCTCAATTAGAAATACACGTTTCCCCGCACTAGTCGCACCTGGTACACAGTCATTGCTATGCATTCGATGCAGCCAACATTATGCATGAGTTTCTTTACATCAGATACTGTCCGAGACACGAGGTACATTATTGAGGCTATTTTTACGATTGGCATAAGCCTAATATTGTTATTTACTGATTCGGCCTTTTCATAGTTTGCACTGCAGGACGTAGACCGGTAGGCCTACCTATAGAGCGTGACGGTTGCTTTTTGTGTTTTTTCTGTTAAATTCCAAATTGAATGATGTTCTCAATTTGGTTGTACCTAATATTTCTTAAGAGTGCACTAACTAGCACGAATTCTCCTAAACTGATAGCCGGTATAAACTGAGCATTGTGGTTTATTTTGAAACTAGCTTTTGCCCGCGGCTCCGCCCGCGTGGATTTTGACTTCAGTGCTATCCTACACGAACCTTTTCTTTCTTCGGGATAAAAAGTAGCCTATGTCACTTTCCGGCCCTTGAACTATTAACATGCTAAAATTCAAGTCAATCCGTTGCTCCGTTGCTGCGTGAAAGAGGAACAAACCAACAAACTTTTTGGAATTAAGTATAATATCAAGTATGATTTACCATACTTCTAGGTACTAGGTACTACTATAACAATAGTGTCATAATTATAGTAATTTGGAGTAGATACTAGTGGCGAGAAAAATATTTTTTACAAAGATAAGTTGTAGAGCGAAGAAGTCATTAAACTTGTGATCCGACTTATTGTAGTTACGAGTATTTTAACGGGAGCAACATATCTATAATATTTATTGCCCGGTCTTTACGAAGTAATGTTCATGTCTATGGCGCCGGCCCTTGTTATACAAAAGCCTTTTGTGATTTATGAAAGCAATGGAACTTTCTCAAACTTCAAACGGACTTGAGGCTTGTAAAGTCACGTTTGCCATCTTTGCCTCAAGAGTAATCAAAGACTGGTAGGTATGTTACAGAATAAATAAGAAATACCTACTCAATAAGTATAATATATTAGGGAGTAATTGGGAGCGCCCGGCTGGACTGTAATGAACCCGATTACGAACGGGTATTTGGTTTCGCAGGCAAGGCAGGTACGAAGACAAAATCGTGTTTCGTTAGTAGGTACTTACATAGTGTACAGTATAGTACTACTTGGTTCCTATTCTTTAATAATTGTCCACTGCTGAACATAGGCCTACCCACGAAAGGCGATGATCGGACCAAGTCCAGCGTGTCATGCTGGACCTTGCGTTTGTATATGCGATCAAATTTATTCTACGGACATATGGCTAATAATCCACAACGGTGGCGATTCAGCGACATACATTTTAGTTTGGTTTTCACTAAAATAAGTTTAGTCCTGTCTATTTACAATTTAGTAGTAAAACGTCAAATTAGTCGGCACGTAAAACATCGCGATTAAAATTAGTTCACGGTATTTGTATTTGTTTTGTTCGAAAATTTTTGTGACTCATTCTGAAATATGGAAGAATTCATTGTGGCAGCAGCTGTTAATTTATTGGAAAGGTAAAAAGCCAAAAACTTGTTTTTGCTTAATACCTTTGTTTTGAATAAATATCTAGTGTATTTCCGTTATCTTGTTGTAGGCAAATAATTTTAAGGGCATTTAAAAAAATATTCTTTAAAAATTATATGAAGAAATATCGAAAACACTTCACTAACAAATAACATCCTTATTCTCACTGCACTACACTCTGTTCAACACGTGTTTCGCAAGAACCCTTGCGAGCGACCTCGAAGAGTCAACACGTTCTGAAGATACCTCGTTGTGAGGCGAAACACGTGTCGAACAGAGTGTAGTGCAGTGAGAATAAGAGTGTTATTTATTAGTGAAGTGTTTTCAATATTTAGTCATAATATTTTAAAAGATTTTTTTTATAAATGCCCCTAAACTTATTTTCCTACAACAAGATAGCGAATTTGAAGATGAATTTCCGCAAAGAAACGCCTGATTCAATAAATTATCTTATTCTTACTTTTTATAAAACACCTAGTTTGACAGGACTAAACTTATTTTAGTGAAAACTAAACTAAAATGTGTGTCGTCGATTCGCCACCGTATTTTTTCTTATCAAAAAGCCAATGGTGTGTATACCTACCCATAAATAAAAAAAAAATCAAAGGATTTGAACTAACGTCTCATGCTTATATATCGAGCATTTTCCCAACTAGCCACAATCGCTCATCGTTGTATTTAGTAGGTAGCTTTAAAATATACTGATCAGCGATCTTCTGTATATATCATTTATATTCATGAAACAAATATCTTGCTATCACTTTCACACGTAATCAGATTATGTGCCAGTAATTTGTAGGCTTAATGTTGTTTATTTAGTACCTACTTAGGTACCTACGTTTGCTCAATTGGTATGGTTACGTAACTTTGTTGATGTTTGCGCCGCGAAAACAATATCCGGTGACATTGTGATTACAAGTACAAGTAACTTCGGGATTTGTTGGAACTTGGAAGAAATCTATAGGAATATAGGATATAAATATTTACAGTCTAATGAATATAAAAGCAATTTATTTGGAGAAGGTCAAGAATAATAGCAATTCATCAAAACTCTTATTTTTATACGTTAAAATCGAATTTGTTTCATTACGTCCCAACATTTTGTTTCTCAAGCTGTCATTTTGTTACATAAGTGTAGTTAGTCCTCAGAAGAATGACAAGTAATAGAAACCGTACTAAAATAGCAAGAGATATACATCACTTTGTCCCAAGTTAAATATGAAATTTAAAAGGTGTTAGAAAAAGATTACAAATACTTCGACTTTTGTTGGAAGAAATCTGTAGGAATATGGGATATACTCGTAAATATTTACAGTCTAATGAATATAAAAACAATTTATTTGGAAAAGGTCAAGAATATAGCAATTCATCATAATACTTTTTTTATACGTTAATATAAAATAGAAATATGTTTCATTACGTCTCGACAAATTGTTACTCAGGCTGTCATTGTATTACATATGTGTAGTTAGTCCTCAGAAGAATGACAAGTAATAGAAACCGTACTAAAACAGCAAGAGATATACATCACTTTGTCCCATTTTAAATATGAAATTTAAAAGTTGTTAGAAAAAGATGCACATCACCCAAACTTACGTAATTTGAAGGGTTTCACAAACTATAGCATTGAGCTATCTCGGCTGTCCAAATTCAAAAAGGTAAAAAGTAGGAAGGTAATTGATTAGAGATTTGAACCTTCTGCTGGAACTTAAGGTTCAAATTTCCGATCATATCTATCGCAAAAGACAGACATTTTGATATTCCAACTTGTGACTTCGATGAATGCCGACAGACAATGCGTTTTTTTTTGTTTCACTCCCTCTCGTATATACTTATATGTATTTAGCTAGATATTAATAAAACGTTAAAAAAAAAGTTTTTATTTAAGTAAGCTAGGTTTCTATTACTTGTCATTCTTCTAAGGTGTAGTCTGACTAAGATAAACACACAGACACAAAAAACATAGACCAATTGAGTTTATCCTCGATTGTGGACATGGCAATTCCACCTTTTATTTCTAAAAGTTAAGCTGAATCTCAGACAATAAGCTTCATGTTATCAGCTTAATTTCGTGAAATCCAAGCAAATTTAAAGACTAATTTCGTGATAAGAAATTCGATAAGCACTACGATACTTGGAAGTTACTTATTTTATTTATCAAAAGTTTCTATTTCTCAATATTGTTACCGCAATTTCAAAGATCAAGCTTTGGCTGAACATTAGAACAACCGCCGAAGAGATATAACTCATCTCGTTCAAGATTAAATGGAGATATTTTGAATTTATGCTGAAGTTATCTAATAAGTTATTAAAATTAAGTTCTGCCATAATTGTATTGTGGGCGTTTTAATGAATAGTCGAATAAGCGCTGAATCGAAATCGAGATGAGTTTGCTGATGATATAATTTGGTTTAGCTACTCGTAGAATGAAAATGAACTACAGAATTGGACGAACGAAAGCTATCGATATATCCTAACGAATAAGCAAGTTAAAGTGGCAGCGAGTAGCAGAAAAGGCCGTAAAGTTCTCGAATGAGGATCATGTACCGACAAGCTCAACGTACTCGTATGACATCGTCGGGCCGTTGATCTGATCAAGACCAGGGAAGCTCGTCTTGGCGGGGGGGCACTACCGTGCCTCCAGATAGTCTGAGTGTAAGCCGCTTCCTTTTGGCATTATTTATATCCATAAGGGATACTATGCAGAGGTATACTATTTCGAACAATGTACGACCTAGGGCTTATATGATGATTAGGATGAAATTGAAATTAATGACAAATTACACGCTCTAGGTGCTCACCTTAACTTTATGTACCTATACTGTTCAAATTGCTACCATAAGTAAACACGTCTAGTTTAGATAAAATGGTTTCAGAAGCTATCCCGAACATGCTAAACATACTCGTATGTACCTAAACAAATCAGTGAGTTATGTTTATTACATTACTTGGTAGCTTTTGTGCAAAATGAGATGAGTCGTCGGTGAGGTCGCTCGTGTGTCATTTTACTAGTTTTGTTACGTTGACAATTACACTGCTACATCATTGCTAGTACAACTAAAAGTGTTTGATACTTGATAGACACCAATTCGGTTTTCATCGGAACTCGCGTCTACCAAGTATAGTCGGCGCCTTGGCTGCTGATTAAAATCTTATTGTTAGTTGACCGTAACGGTTCTCTTTTTGCACATACTCTTCCTACTGTGAATACTTATAATATGTCTACAACGTGTACTTGTGTACATATGCTCCTTGGACTTTCGGTTAATAATTATTTTTTGCAAAAAAAATAGCATGATCGAATTCACCCGTGTACAGAATCATTACATAGTATAAAACAAAGTCGCTTTTCGCTGTCTGTCCCCATGTATGCTTATATCTTTAAAACTACGCAACGGATTTTGATGCAGTTTGTTTAAATAGATAGAGTAATTCAAGAGAAATGTGTGTATATATATGTATAATACACAAGTGCGAAGCCGGGGCGCATTGCTAGAACGAAAATATTATGCACCGATCGATGTAACATTTTTGACATTATTGTTGATTTACAAAAAATGGCTCAGCCAATTACAATAAAATTTAAATGGGACCAATTTCAAAGTATATTCTTTCCAATAAAAAAAGATTTATTGAAATCAGACTGCTATGAAAAAAATTATGCGTGGTTATACATAAAAAAAAACATATATATATATATACGCGTCGAATTGTATACTTCCTCCGGTGGTTCGTCGGTCAAAAAATGCTCTAAATATATTTTTATGGTCGAATTACTTTGACATATTTTGAAAGCAAACTCATGAAAACCACTGAAAAACACATCAAAACGCCTCACTAACGTCTTTATCGCACTGTACCAGCAGAAACAGTTAAACAATTTATAGGCCGTTAAGCATCTATAAATATTCAATCGACACATTCCACATGTATTTGTTGACAGCAGAATAGCACGTGTTACCGTGTTGTTCATATCGAATAGGTTAAACACGTAATGCTTCTAAGATTCTGAATAATATGCAGCTATTGGTAAATAGTAAAGTCTTCTTCTTCTTCTTCTTTTGTTTGGCGTCGCATTGATGTGTATTTGCCAGTGTCAAGTATTAAGTTTTAATATTTTTTGATATGTTATCAAAATAGTCACTGTCGTAGTCATATCAAGTCGCGATCAAGTCCAAACGTCGTCCAAGTCATACCTCAGTAAAGCAGTGGAGACTTTACTAGAGGAGTCTATGGAGTTTTGGTAACAACACGGAACGACACGATACGTCACATAATATCACTTGCCTACACTCATGCACGTAAATCAGCTCATAATCAACGAAATACCACAATTTTTCACTAATTATCACTGATAGAACACAGGTTTAACAAAATAATACAATGGGGCGACATGACTTTTCCGCGTTCCCGCCAAAAACTCCTATATAGTAAAGTCAAATCTTTGTTTTGATAAAATCTTTAGTGTGTTTCTGCCTTAGATTATAGAGGGATTAGATACGAAGTAAATACTTATGTCCCCCCTAGAGATTAGATAGCAAATAAAATAGCAATAGCAATAGCAAAGATTCAGACCTTATAGTAGTCTGCTAATTTGAGGTCCATTCCGAGATTTGCTATGACGTAGCTATGACACGTTTCGGCCGAGTTGCATCGACCGTGGTCACGGGTAGACACTGTGACCACGGTCGATGCAACTCGGCCGAAACGTTATAATAATTATGTGTTCAAATCGCGAAAGTTTAAAAACAACATATGTATGTGAAGTCAGCTACAAGAGGCGCCAATCCTCACTCCTTGCTCTACTGACATTATTATGATTGAATTGCTACTACGCAATGACTTGCCTCGTGTTCACAGACGCCATGAAGTTTGATTCGACCTATACTAAGGTAGCTTATAAACGCTGTATGGTATCATGTGCTTGTTGAAGAGCTGTTAAATTTGAAAACTTTGATATTTAATCTTAGAATATCAATAGTATCATTAGTAAAATCTGCGAATGACCATATTGTCGCAAACCCCAGAGTCCGCCCCGTGCGTCTGAGTACGCTCCCGAAACACTTAGAAGAATATCACCTTATTTGGTAATGCTTCGCATCCCGAGCCGTGATTTGTCCGCCGCAGTCGCAAGACGGGAGAGGGGTGCAGGCGGGGCGGGCACTCGTGCGCCCGCCGGGTGTCGCCATGTTAGTTAGTGAGACGATGTAAAATAGATTAGACGCGGACTTCTAAATTACCTCTTAACCTCACGGCCTATTATATCGTTTGCATGTATAGTTCTATTATTGTGTCCAAATTGTGTTAACTTTTTCTACTTTTGTGCTCTACCGTAAATAAATACTTAGTGAAAAACAATTCAGTGATTTTTATCTTACAATAATATTTACTTCTCCAAATAATAAGAGGCTCATAAAAAGTTCATCAAAAGGCTCATATTGTTAGGTTTTAGATTGAAACTCGTAGCGTTAAAAGATAGCTTTGTAACAGGATACGTAAATCAAAATATATTATTTTCTGATCCTTCTTATTTTCAGTGAAATAGTATTTTCTCAATTTCAGGATAGAGTCTTATTTCCATTACGCATGACCTCAAGCAAAAATAAACATCGATACGGTCCTCTAGCTGTCTTCTCGGAGTTACGGCCTACAAAAATAACACCTTGTCAGTAAATGGATTACGTAACCGAAGTTGGCTCAGAAAATATCTTTTTGGGTGTGTTTTAAATGGGCAGCAAAGTGGCAAAGCGAAGTTGGCGCAGGAAATATCTTTGCAATGTTTTAAAAGCTGTATATCTGCATATATTTGTGGGTATATACCCTATATCAGATGGGTAAACGAGATCCAGAAGACAGCAGGACCAAATTGGCTCCAAGTAGCACAAAATAGAGAGGAGTGGCTATCCTTCGAGATTACGCATGCAGGCGGTCGCCTTCGCCTGTATAGGGAATCTTATAGACTAAAACTAGCAAAAATAGCAATTTATACAAATTCACAAAAATATGTATGATTTATAGAACATTAATGTAACCTTTTAGTATTTATTTAACTGTAAGAATAAAAGGCTTTTTTATTTTATTATTATGTATATACTATAGTTAGAGATCGAACAGACGATGTGACTTTGAAGTGGCGTGAATTGAATATTTAAAAACAAATGTTACATAGGTATTAATAATACATTCAATGAACAAAATACGATAACACCTATTTTTCAAAAATAAAACACGCTGTCTTACTTAGTTATATCAACGTAAAAGTAACAGTATTTTATATTATAATAAGACGTCATTCTGTCAAACAATTTTATAATAATTAAAATGTATTCAACAAGTTAATATTTATTTATCAAAAAACTGCGCCCACACCAAACACGCGAAGTAAGTAACAGAAAGTTGTTATGTTTTTCGCAATAATTTCATCCAAATTGTTATCGTGTTTTTTAACCACTTCAGTGAATTTGAAAAACAGAAATCCAGACAGACAAGCTGTTAAATGCAACTTAGTACTTTTTTATTGGGTCAGTATTATTTTATTACTAGTTTTTACCCGCGGCTTCGCTCGCATGATATTTTGATTTTTGACGCAATATCATTATAATTGATAGCCTATGTGTTATTCTGATATATAAGCTATATTATTGCAAAGTTTCATCTCAATCTGTTCAGTAGTTTTTGCGTGAAAGAGTAACAAACATCCATACATCCATCCTCACAAACTTTCGCGTTTATAATATTAAGTAGGATATTTCCCATCTCTAGCTACGGGCCACGGCCAATTGACAAACTTCAGGATCAAATTCTCTCTCTATTCAGAGTATATAAGTTTGTATGGTAGCAGAAAAGTGTGTCAGAAAATATATTTCAATCGTATTTTTGTAACATGCTTACTGAAACTGAATTATAAATAATAAATTGTTTATTTCAGGAAATATTTGGAATTTAAAAAACAAAAATTATTTATAATAATTTAAGTTTTTTAAATTGTCATCGAAGTTAGCAAAATAATTTCAATTTGTTTATTTGCAGAAAATTTAACTTAATGATAAATATTTTTTGCAAAAATATAGCATGACCGACTTCACCCGTGTATTGTATTCGCGAATAAATCGCACGGATCGGTGTAGCATTTTTCACATTATTGTTGATTTATCAAAAGTGGCCGAGCCGATTTAAAAAAAAAATTAAGTGGGACCAATTTTGAAGTATATTCTTTCCAATAAAAAAAAGAATTATTGAAATCGAACTACTATAAAAAAAGTTATGCGTGGTTATACATAAAAAAATACGCGTCGAATTGAGTACCTCCTCCGGTGATTCGTCGGTCAAAAAATTGATGACGTCGCTGACCATAATAAGTTGTGAGCGAACCATTTCATCAGTTCCCTTAAAAAAAGTATCTTTATACACACCATGGTCTCCATTTACTCTGCCAATGGTGACTTCTGACACATATGACAGGGGAATATTAGAATGTATCTTCGCATCTTTCTTCTGCCCACGTCTTTTATGAGCAGAATAGGCGATTTGTTTTCACGTAACTGTTATGGAATGTTCTAAAGATTACTGTAAGGATTATGCTTATTGGATACTGCTGAAGTTTTCCAAATAAAAGCATTTGGGAGAGATTCTGTGAGACGAAAATAATGCTATACTGAATCGAATGTAGAGCGTTATAGAGCGTACCATGAGGGTTTTTATATGCAAGATGTTTTTTATTTTATATTTCTACTAGATTGACTATTCTATTTTCACACCACTTGCTTTTTGTTGAAGAAATACTTCGTGAATCGTGACGATATCGGCATATGAAGTCTGCGTAGGAAAAATTCGATTGCGGATGTAAATATGTGTTGGCCCAGTGCTGGTTGGTGGATTTACGTAGGTACAAAACATATGTATCTACGCAATCGAATTTCTTCTACATATATACGTATGCAGATTGATTCACGAAGATGTTCTTCGCCGGAAAACCAATGGTGT
Source organism: Hypomecis punctinalis (assembly GCA_949316475.1). Classification (NCBI taxonomy): domain Eukaryota; kingdom Metazoa; phylum Arthropoda; class Insecta; order Lepidoptera; family Geometridae; genus Hypomecis; species Hypomecis punctinalis. The sequence continues at coordinate 13,906,178 of OX438813.1, forward strand.
ATTTTGTTTCTACAAATTTCAAAAAGCTCATTATCACTGGGTCCTGTTTGAACGCACGCCTCACGCGAAAGACGGCATACCTACTTAAGTATGGAGTTAGCCCTGGTGTTAGTTTTTAAGCCACTTCTCTGTCTTTTGATACGGTTAATCGGTTAAAATAACCGGGACTCATAGTTAAACGTATTATCTGAGCCACTGTAGCGCTCATTTTGAAGAGCCATTATCGACTTATTATTTAATTTTTTGGTACACTGTGCATTTGTGATTGAGTACCTCTTTCCATTATACTTTACGAACGGAAATATAAACAAATCTCATAGAAATATGCACTTCATCAGTCTATCGCTGATCCAACTGTTTTTTTACATTCAGTAAAGTAAATAGATTCGCTGATGTACGTTTTAATTTTAGTAGTGTTTGTGTAGTGGATAGCTACTTAGAGGGATATAGATCTGATGTGTTTTATCGTTGAAGATTGTGGTTTGGAATGGAAGTGGTTTTCAATAATATTAATTGCACTATGCTTGTGAACTCTATGTTGAATTTCAACATATGGTTCACAAGCATGGCTTATGCTATGGCTTTGTTTATTGTCTTATGTTGGCTTTACGATCTCTGGAATTGGAAATTAATTCAAAGAAAAAGTTACAAATAATAGGGTTACAGACGTATAATATTAACAATGCAGCCATCCAGTTTTAGGCTTTTTTTAAATATGCGTCTCAAACGAAATTGCGACTTGGAATCGACGAAATGTAAATAACAGCTGATTTTTAGGGTTCTGTACCTCAAAAGAAAAAAACGGAACCCTTATAGAATCACTTTGGTGTCCGTCTGTCCGTCTGTGTGTATGTCAAGACTCTTTATCTCGAGAACGCGTAAATATTATCGAGTTGAAATTTAAACTGTATACGTATATCGATGAACTCTTGCTGTTGTGTAAAAGAAAAACTTCTTAGTTGTCGTCGTTAGAGTCGTTTATGTCGTAAAAAAACGCATATTTCGACAATCACAAAAATCAAAACCTACAGGCTACTTCCAGTTGACATAGAACTATGAAATTTGGTGAGAAGCATTGTCTTAGAATACACATATAGGAATAAATCTGAAAACTGTTCATTTTTATTTACATCACAAAAAATAGGGCCTCGAAATTCACAAAATATGGGCTCAAAATACAAAGTGAGTAAATCGTATCATGAAAGGTGTCATATAGAAGAACTTCATTAGCACATGCTAAAACAGGTTTTTAATTATTTTAACAATGAGTTTGTACGGAACCCTCGATGTGCGAGCCTGACTCGCACTTGTCCGGTTTTTTTCCTCTAATTCCAAGTTAGCCCGTAGTTGACACATACTATAATAATATATAAAATAAAATAAAATCGCAGGGGCGGCTTTGTGGCGAGCCGTCGGTGAGTGGCGACACCGCGAACCCTGATTCCCTGGGGCTAAATGAGACCCCTGACTCCTCTCTTGCCTTAACCGGCCGGTTTGGAGTGGAAACCGCAAGAGCTAAGAACCTAAGCTCCAGGGTGGAAGTGTTAAAGGGCATAACGCCGCGAGTAGCGTCTAGTTAAAGCGCAGCACACCTCTCGACACCCTAAGCCGTCCACACCAATGTTGCCCTTCCGGCGCCAACTTACGGTAGCCTTTATGGGGGGCCCATTTAGTGGATGGCAAGTCACCACCCGCTACGACATTTTGAAATGGGGCATAAATAGCGGGTGCCGAACCTCATTCCATAGTCCAATTTTACATAATATTTAAAATTTCACCACAATAGCCCGATTTCAATATTTTAAGTCATTTTATATGCCATAGTTTCCATTTCACGCTATCAATTTTATACCTACTGCTGTTTTATATTTCATAATTGTAAAAAGGGCCTCTCAATGTTGGCTTAGGCTCCATTGATGCCTAATAAAGGACCAGGCTAAGCCTGTGAATTGAATTGTATAAAATAATAATGATGGTCTGCATAAGGTCTGCATCACCTCTTTGTGGTTTCGCACACCCTTTCTGAAAAGACTTGTACAAAATAGTGACAATTGTCTACAAAGTCTGGTCAAAAAACTTACATTAGTAGGTACAGCTAGAACAAAAAAGAGATTCTATAGTTATATCAATCAAATGTCCGTTTCTTAGTAGTTGTGTATTGATCTATTGGCACGTCTTTGTCCTCTTTGTAAAGTTCCGTTGAACCGGCTCCGTGTGGGTCAGGGATTACCGTCATGCTTCAACGGCTTATGTGTAAGGCAAATATTTGTCGGGCTTATCTACAAATATTTACACGCCTTCTGAAAATTCTGCAGATTTACAAGATTTTCACACGCTGTCATTATCCCTTGAGAAAACGGGATTCTTCTAATTAAAAGCATTATACTCCATAAAATTTAACTTGATCTCTGCGACAGCTGTCAGAAAAATCACGCCTATGAAGTCCTGAATTGTTTAATAGTACAGACAATACCTGTCAATGTCATACTTTATGGGCATGTCAATTAGTGATGGGCGACGAATGATCGTAACCACAGAGTTTTAGAAAGAGTTTTATTTAAGATATCGAAAGTTTATACTAACGATAATTTAAATAAAACTTAATTTATCATTAATTTTACTGTATATTTTAATATCATAAGATTTTTTACCAGTGTAATTAAATTAAACCCAATTATATGTTACATTAGCATCGATAATAGTAAAAAACGTCGATAAATACTACCGTTACATTATTATGAGTATTTAATTCATATCATAACATTATTTACATGTGTACATACTTGATCTTAAATAATAGCAAGTAAATAAAATCCAAATTCTCACCTTCAACTACTCATTCGATTTCATTATAACATTGTTTGAAATTCGATTTTTTCCACCACTTTCTCAACTCTAAAAATGTCAATCTTCTATGTCAATGTCACTGTCGTATAGATCAAGTTAAATTTTATAGAGTACTAGCTTTTACCCGCGGCTTCGCCCGCGATATAATTTAATTTATGTTTATCTTGTCAAAAAATATGGTAACAAAAAGAGTATAGTAACAAAAATAGTGCGCCACAAAATATTAGCCCCAATTCAATGTGAAACGGTACACAAATATTGTAGCAAATAATCATTTCAAACCCAAAAAACAGCTAATCTCAACTAATTTGTTTCGTCATCGTTATCATCCGCAGCTTTATTTGTCCCACTGTTGGGTATAGGCCTCTCTCTTGCAGTGCCATCTGCCTCTTCCTTTGGCGGTCGTGACCAGGCTCGACCGGCGGTAGGTAATGATGATATCGTCAAGATAGTCGACCCACCTTGCTGCCGCGCCGCATATAGCTGAGCGCACTCACTTATTCAACTACCCTAGTTGACCAGCTCGGTCACCACCGTCTTTCTTGCTCAAGAAGCGCTGGTCTAACTGGTTGCCACGCCATCGTGAACGATGCCATACGCAGGGTTTATGCGACCGCCAATATCGCAGCCGTACTCGAACCGAGTGGGTCTGCGCGTGGTGATAGCAAAAGGCCTAATGGTATAAGCAAGTCCCATGGTAGTGTAGACGGCCGTTAGAATGGGAATGGGCCGAATTGCGTCGATACTTTGGCGCCGTCACATCTTTCTGAGACTCAGAGTAGGGCTGGAGAGGTGGCCGATTCGGCGGAGCAGCACAAACGGCGCAAATATTCTGACCTCGGCAGTGGTTACATATTTGAGCCGTTTGTAATTGAGACATTGTGCGCGTGGTGGCCGGGAACTCATCTTGTTTTCAAAAGTCTTTCTGAGCGTCTAGTGTACCCGCCGCGTGACCAAAATGCTGGTGTTTATTTGGCTCAACGTATAAGCAGCATTTCCAAGCTGTCTGGCAATGCTGCCAGCATGCTGGGCACGCTGCTAACTGGCAGTGGGCTTGAGCATTTAGAATATCTTTAGATCTTCAAGGGTTTGTGGATGATCCAATTGCTTGTTATGTAGTAGTAGTTTATGAAGTTTTACATTGTAAGTCTTGTATTTAATGGTAGTTAATAAAGGCACTTGCTCCATAAAAAAATCAAGTACCTTGCACCTTGTTGTCACTGTTCAGACCTAACCCGACATCAAAATACCTTATACTTATAAATGCTTCTGTTGATTAAGATAAGGTTAGAGTGTACCCGCCCCTGGGTTCCCGCCTTGTCATGGCGGGGGAACTTAGTAGCCGAGGCTTATGGGCGGCGCGGGAATCCCAGGTAGAGCCGTTTCTCTGGGTTTTTTCTGAGACAGCTGAGAAGGCAGCGCTCGAGGTATCCCGATTCTTTTTGGTCTTTTCCCCCTAGGCAGTTTAGAAGTTGTTTTTTGGATTTTTAACTATAGCAGCTGAGAGGCTGGCCGGCAAGTTGCGTGCCTCATGAGGAGTGCCGCAACTGAGCCGGGCTGCACTTTTATCACTGTTCAATCCTACCTAACCAAACCAACAGAAATTTATGTTCGTGTCAAGATCACAATTTAGAATCAAGGTCAATAACCTTAGTGTCAAGGTACTCATACTCATGCCATACTACTTCAAAAAATCAAGTCGATCCGTTTCTTCGTATATTACATTGAGGAAGGAATCAGAATGGGTATATTAGCATGGATTCTGTACCATAAAGGTAGAATAAAGAAATATGTTTAACCTCTAATGGTGGTATATTTAAAAATATTTTTAATGTCAGACTAAATGACGGCCCAATTTTAATCGTCATTGTGATGTGTAGCATAGCAAAGGGAAAACTATTTTGTCCAACTTTAATGTTTGTCAATCCATACTTTATTTCCTCTTCGAGGAGCTATAATGGTGGAAAGACAATTTGTCCCTTTGCTATGGTAAGCGAGACATTTTTAAAAGTTTGCAGTCAATGTATGTCACCTGTCATCTAATTACGTTTTGTCAATCCATATTAGGCCCAATCAACCCAATTATGAACGCGCCATCGTAAATTTAATAGCAACGTAAAAAGTGTTCCCTCTATCGAATGCCTAAAGTGAAAATGAAACAGAAATAGTCTAATTAACTGTTATAATTACGATGGTGCCTTCAAAATTGGGCCTATTTTTTATTTTGACATTCTTGCAGCGCACGCTAGAGTAGCTCGCAGATGGCAGAATTTTCCTACTTACTCAACATTTATCGTTATATTTTGGACAATTCAAAAAATATCTTTATAAATTGTAGCCTATGTGTTATTCTGATGTATAAGCTATATTATTGCAAAGTTTCATCTCAATCCGTTCAGTAGTTTTTGCGTGAAAGAGTAACAAACATCCATACATCCATCCATCCATCCATCCATCCATCCATCCATCCATCCATCCATCCATCCATCCATCCTCACAAACTTTCGCGTTTATAATATTAGTAGGATATGTAGATGTTTTTAGAAAAACAATTAGACAAATTCATAAATAAATTTCAAAGCACTTCATACCTAAAACAATTGCTGTTCTGAACGTCAAACCGACACACGTGAGTGCTTAGAAAAATTAAAAAAATTCTAAGCGTGAGTGTCATAGTTACATGTAACTAGGTGCCTAGGCCTAGATTCTAGGGTTATTATTTTTTGTCTGTTTAATATTAATATAAGTTACGCCTACCCTTGAATAAGCCTGTATGTCCTCCCAGCACTCAACATATATTGAGATGAGCCCCTATCGACATTTTTGTTTTTTCGTTATTTTGTAAGTTCTTTGTACCTACTTATTAGTACCTATGTGCTTTACTTAAGCTTGGAACAAAATGCTCATAAATTAAACTCAATTGCAGGTAGATATAGTCATACTTTTTAGACCGTCATGTTATCAAAATTGATGTACCCTTTTAACAATTATATTGTTTTGAAATGACCATATAGGTGTATGTAGCCTGAGAGTCAAACTATATTTTTAAGTTGCTACTAGTATTAGACTGTGTTGTACTTAGTAGTTAAAAAAAATATGCTAATAATAAAGAATTTTTAAACAAACAAACAAGTACCTATGTGACGAATAAAGACATTTCATTTCATTTTATTTCATAACTTAAGTACAAACTGTATTTATTATTCATTGCTCAATAAAATTTAAGACAAAACTACGCAAGGTTCAATGATTGTCTATGATCCCTCTACTGGCAAAGAACTGGCAAGGGATATAAGCTGGACTCAGAAGTTATTACTCTATCGAAACGATGGTTTGGTATCTTCTGTAAAAATTATTATTGCTATCGCCATCCTAACAAATTTTCTAATTTATTCGATGTTCGATAACACGTAAAATAAAATCATCAAAATCATCAAAATCATGGTAAATAAAACGCTGCAAAATGCATCAACTCGAAATAATGCTTTTAGACGGCGAGTATGCTTTTATATCACAGTTAATCAAACTATCCAAACCTATATTGTACAAATAGAGTTAACAAGTAAGTTAGTATAGGCCCGGTCCTAGAGCTTTTATGCCGCTCGCCTGACGGCCTCTAACACGATGACTAAACAGTTAAAACAACTGGGACCCACTATTTAACGTGTCATCCAATCCACGGCAGCACTCAATAGTAAATGACACCCGTGGATCCCGCGGTTACCCATCCGAAGACTGTCCGTGCCGAACGTTACTGATCGTTGAGAAACACCTTGTCAAAATACGCTATGAGCGCTAAAATAATAATTACAAAATAATACAATACCAACACACTTTATAGAGAACAAAGAAGAAAGGTTTGCCTGACCCTAAATTGTATGGAAAGAAAGAGGCACGGAGAAAGAGAAGAATATCAAAGGTGTACCTAACAGAAAAGAAAACATATGAAGGTAATGGCTATAAAAGTTTGTTTTATAGCTAATGTTCAATAACATTACTGAAAAAAAAACATAGGTTTTTACTCATTTTGTATTTGAATACTGCAAATCTCTGTCTGATAAAATAGTTGTTATCTTCATATTGGTAATGCATCGATTTTGGCGCATCACTTCGCCAAAGCTTATAATCCCGCTTACGTATAATGCTTGCCTGATTTGTATTGTTCCAGTGCTGTATTGCATTTAGATTAATAACGCTGGCATAATATGGTAATACCCCGAACACAGAGCGGATCCTATAATAGTTATGTGACTAACAGTGTCTACTTATACAAGTAGACATGACATTTGGAATGCAACACGTTAATTCTAAATCACCGGAATAGTGAATACAGTTACGTAGTATTATATCTTTAATACAGTCTATTCAGTGTATTTTTAGTGCTGGCGCTAACAAACTATTACCTTTTAAATATATTTTTTTATTAAATACCGGGTTATTAAAACAAGGTGTACTAAGGCGAAAGGGGGTGATTCAAACTATAACTAAGAGTTACTTTTATTATTTATAATCCAGAGGTCGGAAAAATAATCTTATGGTATCGTGGACTAACCACCATTATGAACAACTTTTACTATGGTTAGACAATGACTGCCTTGGTGGCTCAGTGGTTAGTGAACCTGACTACTGGATCAAAAAGGTGTGGGTTCGATCCCCACCCAGAGCAAACATTTATGTGATGAACATAGGTGTTTGCTCTGTGTCTGGGTGTTATTTAGGTACTATCTATATAAGTATGTATTTCAAAAAATGTATAAGTAGTCATAGATAAATTATGATAATTTATCTATGATGTAGTATATCAGTCTCTGGCAGCCATATCACGAGCTTTGCTTAGTTTGGGGTCAGAGGCTGTGTGTAAGATGTCTCCTAATATTTATTAATTTATTTACTATGGTAAAAGTTGTTCATAATTGTGGTCTAAATTATCCCCATTTACCTTGGTACACTGTTTTTGAATTACTCTATATACAGGGTGGAGAGCTGACGCTGACATTAAATTAAATCACATATTAGGCCTTTGGTTTTAAAGCCTTCGGCATATTTTGAATTTGTTACATAAAGCTGTTTACTTAGTTATGTAAAATTTTTTAAAATATCGATTTGAAGCAACCCATATCTAAATAGCCAAAGCAAACAGCGAATTGAACTATTTTTAATTTGAATAGTCTAATGTCAAAACATCATGAATAAGTTCCATCTAAAGTTGACGCCTAATTTCTTCTTCTACTTATTTATTAATCAGTTGGCTTGAAAATTTTGTTTTGTTTAACGTAAATATATTTTTTGTCCTATAGCTATTTATTTTATGATCAGGTACTAATCACTAGTACTACTACTCTACTTTTGGGTCAAATTAATGCAAGCGTCAGCTCTCTACCCTGTCTAACCTAAGCAATTCTATTTTCGTACATAGGTACTTACTTGTCTCACAACTCAGTAACAATCTAACAGCTTGAATAAGTTTCAAAAAATAGATAAATAAAATTAATAACTAGTTTGATTTACTCGGTTACTAGACTGGAACAACGTAATCGAGCCTGAATCGATCGATTGCCAGAAATTATTATTTGCAATCTATGTCATGTTTTGTAACAATTCAAATCTGAGAAGTTACCTTGTTATACAAGGTATAATTTCTGATAGAACATACTACGCATAGCCTTTGAAAAGTTATCTTCCCACAAAAAACCGGACAAGTGCGAGTCAGGCTCGCACATCAAGGGTTCCGTACAAATACGTTGTTAAAATAATTAAAAGCCTGTTTTAGCATGTGCTAATGAAGTTCTTTTACATGATACCTTACATGATACGATTTAATCACTGTGAATTTTGAACCCATATTTTGTGAATTTTGAGGCCCTATTTTTATGTGATCTAAATAAATATGTATAATTTTCAGATTTATTCCTATATGTGTACTCTGAGACAATGCTTCCCGCCAAATTTCATAGTTCTATGTCAACGGGAAGTACCCTGTAGGTTTTGATTTTTGTGAGCGTTGAAATATGCGTTTTTTTACGACTTAAATGGCTCTAACTTTTTTATACGATAAATGCTTTTCTTTTACACAACTGCAAGAGTTCATAGGTTTACGTATATAGTTTAAATTTCAATTCGATATCTTAACGCGTTTCCGAGATAAAAAGTCTTGACATACACACAGACGGACAGACGGACAGACGGACAACAAAGTGATCCTATAAGGGTTCCGTTTTTTTCCTTTTGAGGTACGGAACCCTAAAAATCGACTCGATAAATAACCTAGTTTACTCTTAATCGCAAGCCAATGAATCTTTGTTTATTACCATATTTACTTTGTTGTTTGTTCAATAAGAAACAAAAGCAGCCAAGTGTAAGAACTTTGTTACTACGTACCTAAAGGTCGATAGCCACTGAGCTCGATTTTACCTCGTTCCACTAATATCATAAAAGTAACAGAACTAGTTCTGTCAGAAATATTATAAGAGAACCTTATCATCTTATCAACCGTACGACATCCTTTACTGGACATTGGCCTTATAGAACTGTTGGAAAGACTTGCACCTAGCGCGGTTTACGGTCTTAAAAGAATCGGTGTTTTTGTGTTTTCTGTAGAGCATAAAGAAAATTCGCGGTACTGGTAAAATTTATGTTCCGGGAGAAAACTCTTTTGACTCCTTAAATTGTAACAAAGTGTTATGTTTTTGGTGTCAATTGCTTAATAAAGAAATATTGCACGTTCGTATGACTTTTTCTTTAAGACAAGTTTAAGTTTATGTAGTATACTTTTCAGCCAAAGTTTTGCGCCAAACTTTAAAGTCATTTAAAACACTGTAAAAACTAAGACTTGTAAATCTAGAGATTGAAATGCTAATTACGTGAAAAAAAAAACACTCAAATTGGATAATATTAACAGGTAGATAACAGCTTATTATTTTTGTATGGAAAAGTTGGCATCTCACATTCGTCTTTTAAGTCATTTGTCCACCAAGTCGGTGGACGACCTATCCTGCGCTTGATTGCTGGTGCGTGATGTCTATTAAAAAAACTGTCGCCTCATCGGTCATCAGTTTTCCTCGCTACCTATATGTGCCCTGCCTGAACTCGCTAATGACCTGATTAAGTGTGTCGGTAACTTTAATTCGCCTATATTCAATTAAAAATACGGCAAACTGTAGCTTAGTCGGATCATGTTTAGAGATCTAACGAGTATCAACTAAAACTTAATTTTCAAATAAGTATAAATAAATTGTGTAGTTTTCTTCCCGGCTCAGGTGAGTAGGCTGAATCAAACTTCTTGGCGGCTGTGAAGTTAGCGAAATGCTACGTGAGATTCAATCCCTGGGCAACTGTTACCTACTCGTAAGTGAGCTTCTGTCAGGATTGGGTCAGCTATTGTAGCTAACATAACAGCTGTTGATTCGGCTTATAGGACTAGCTTGTCAGCATTTCGTGCCCGCTATCTTTCTCTTATGTTTGTGTTAGTATAGGACGGCAACAACTTCAGTTTAGTGAAACCAGCGTGAATGGATCTCAATATATCCAGAACGATCCATCATTCACTATCAGCAGTTTTGCTCGTTTTATTTTCCCTCCACGCCATAAATATAAAAGTCTGGAGATTTCCTCTGATAACATTGGCCCTGATTTTCGGTAATTTTCACGTTTGTCGCAGTTTTCGCAGCGAGTTTTGTGAAATAACTACAATACTGTAGGTATTACAAATTAATATAAAATTAAGGAATAATGACTATTTAACAAATTAGTAAAGGTGTTTTTTTAGAGTTTACGAAAGCCTATGATATCTATGGTTAAGCGAGTTCCATAATCATCATCATTTCAGCTATAGATTTCCAATAAGACCGGTTGATAGCGGCTTGCATCCAGCGCGATCCTGCGGTCCTGATAAGGTCATCCGTCCATCTTGTGGGTAGACGTCCTACGCTGCGCTTGCCGGTACGTGGTCTCCACTCGAGAACTTTTCGACCCCATCGGTCATCAGTTCTCCGCGCTATATGCCCTGCCCATTGCCACTTCAACTTGCCAATCAGCTGGGCTATGTCGGTAACCTTGGTTCTTCTACGGATCTCCTCATTTCTGATTCGATCTCGCAGAGAAACTCCGCGCATTCGACTCCGACTCCGAGCCCTCTCCATGGCTCGTTGCTACTTGGAGCTAGCTAATAAGGCCCATAGTGAGAGACCACGTTTCTGTGCCATAAGTCATCACTGGCAACACACACTGGTCGAAAACTTTCGACTTGAGGCACTATGGAGGTATGTCGGACGAGAAGACGTTACGCAATTTTCCAAACGCTGCCCAACCGAGTTGAAGCGTTCCATAATCGGGACCTATTAATTAAACGTGTTGTCCGAGCCACGGTTGCGCTAATTATTAGTATCACCCGCGATCACTCATCCACAGACCAACCGCACCAAACATAGCTTAGCTCCTGTGATCCAGTAAGAACACAGTAGTCAAACTTCTCTACTTTAAAACCAACTTGAGTTGTTCCATTATATCTATTTCATCATAATCCATCCATCATTCGTAGAACGTACACTACAGGACATAGACCTGACGCCTTATTTTGTAAGCGCTCTGGCGTTCGGCTTCGCTTTTCCTCCCGCTCGCTCTCGCGGCGTGAGTAACTAACGCGAGCAGGAGAAAAAGCGAAGCCGAACGTCAGAGCGCTTACAAAATAAGGCCGCTGACTATGGATTTCCAACTAGCCCAGTTGGAAGAGGCCTGCATCCAACGCATTTCTGCTATTTTTCGAGCTTAAAAATGTTCAGTAAAACACTGAAAACATATGACTCGAAAATCTCGTAATTGTACTGATATTTATGCGATAGACTACCGTCTTACCACAAAAGTTTTACGCACACTTTAAACTATGTTTAACAGTACAAATTGCACGATTAAACAGTATATAGAGATTAATATTATAAACGCGAAAGTTTGTGAGGATGGATGGATGGATATATGGATGTTTGTTACTTTTTCACGCAAAAACTACTGAACGAATTGAGATGAAACTTTGCAATAATATAGCTTATATATCAGAATAACACATCCTACTAATATCCTATCCTATACTAATATTATAAACGTGAAAGTTTGTGAGGATGGATGGATAGATGGATGTATGCATGTTTGTTACTCTTTCACGCAAAAACTACTGAACGGATTGAGATGAAACTTTGCAATAATATAGCTTATATATCAGAATAATACAGCTATAAATTATAATGATATTAATATGAAAATCAAAATATCAAGCGGACGAAGCCGCGGGTAAAAACTAGTTTAGTTATATTTATCAAACCGAAAGTTGTTAATAGCATTGAAGAGATATGTATGTATTTATTTGAAATAAATATATACCTCAGGTACGGATGTTTTGTGTATTAATTGTAGTTTCGTATTGCTATTATTCTTATTATATTATCAGTAGTATTTAAAATAGTCTACAATTTATACAAATACGGAAGACAAAACATTAATTTCACTGCAAAAGGTACTCATTAAGTAAATGCTTTTTAAATTTGTTTGTAAGGTGTTCCAATTTCCTAATGTGTCTGTAAAATGGACCTGCCGTTCTCGTAAATCATGAAGATAATGTAATTTTAATGACCTCACCTATGTAGGTAATACGCATATTACTTACTGTTACAAAGTCTCTAAGTAAGCAAGTAAATATAGGACGGGTGGCTATAAACCTGCAGTGAGAGTTGAATGCCTCTAACATGAGTAATTAGTTTGACTGCCTCGGTGGCTCAGTGGTTAGTGACCCTAACTTCTGGATCAAAGAGGCGTGGGTTCGATCCCCACGCAGGGCAAATATTTATGTGATGAACATAAGTGTTTGCTCTGTGTCTGGGTGTTATTTAGTTACTATCTATATAAGTATGTATTTAAAAATAAATACATATATGTAGTATATCAGTCTCTGGCAGCCATATCACAATCTTTGCTTAGTTTGGGGTCAGAGGCCGTGTGTAAGATGTCCAAAAAACAGTCGGAACCTACATATTAACGAGTCATCTGAGCAACGGTATCGTTCAGTTGGAAAATACCACCCGCAGTCACCCATCCGACGGACGACGGCTGACCGTAAGGAACGTTGATTAAGTTCGGTAATAGCTGACAAACACCAAGTCAAACTAAGCTTAGACATTAATATCTGTAGATAACTTACTTAAACTTTTTGATATCACATGTGGAATAGCTTATTCTCTTGAATTAGGTACCACAGATTAGATAATAGTTGCTTCACTTCAATACATTATTTACTAGTTTTTACCCACGGCTTCGCCCACATGATATTTTTAATTCTGACGCAATATCATTATAATTTATAGCCTATGTGTTATTCTGATATATACTCGTAAGCTATATTATTGCAAAGTTTCATCTCAATTCGTTCAGTAGTTTTTGCGTGAAAGAGTAACAAACATCCATACATCCATCCTCACAAACTTTCGCGTTTATAATATTAGTAGGATTTATTGCTTGGAAAAGTCAAAGCTTTCAGAAACGCATTTAGAAAGCATTAAGCGAGTTCAAGTTATGATGTGCTTAAATCTAATATAAAATCTTCAAATACTATTTATCTCAAAAACATGAGAGGTGAAGACATATTAGAAATCATATTATGGATTAAATAAGTGGAGTTAATATATTTTCCCAAGTCTAGCAATTCTTGTAAATATTAAAACGTGCACGTAAGGTTCACCGCTCAAAATAATTGTTTCAAATTTATCCTGGCTTTGCTCTAGCAGTAAAACTTACATCATAACAAAACTTTTTTGATTGAATAACTTGACTCAAAACTTTCTCCGCGATTCATCGAGAATCATTCTGAAAACGACAGTTGAAAAAGTTTGAAAAGAACTCACCACTTCACCAGAGCTGATTACATCGTCCACTTCACAAACTTTCGAGAATGTTCCGATTATTTTTCAAATTGGTTCTACAGTCACGATATTAGACATTGTTTATTTGCACTAGTTTACTATCGCTGCGTTTCCCGCAAAAAAGCCGGGAAAGCAGGATTTCCTCGCGGCGTGTAGCGTCGTCCGCCTCCAAACGGGCAACTGAGACCAGCTTCACACATTTCGCTCGCGGAATAGAACACTGGAACATTTTGTAGGCGTATTTGATCACGTTTTTGTATAAAACACCTATAGATTTTGAAGTTTGACTCAGCAATTCGGAAATCATAACTTTCAAAAGCTACGTGACTCGTGTAGAAGTAAAAAGAAAATTGTACTCGGATTTCTTTGAAATTATTCTCGTAGCAAGAAAAAGTTACAAAATCGTAGCGAAAGTAAAATTAGTTTCAGTAATTTCAGTAATATGTAGGTATCTGAATAAATATGAGCAAGTAAATATGTGGATTTGTTTTTTGATTAAATATTAGTATAAATAAATAATATTAGTTGATTAAATATTGGCTCTTTGACAATGCATGTTTGTCACGATTTAGTTTCTAATTATACAAATTCAAATATTTACCGACGCTTTGTTTAATTACGGGGTATTGTGGAGATGTTTACTACATTATTATTTACTCAAACTTATTCTTTTTAGACATTTAAGCTAATTTTAATTAAAAAAGAAAAGTTCCCGGTTCTATCCGTATTCTATAAAAGTAAATATTAGTATTTATTTATTTCAGTTCACCAACATTGTGTACATCAATACATTGTCAAAAGATTAAACATAAAAAATTGGAGCTAAATAATATAAATGTCACAATAATTATAGTTGAAGACAACATGCATTAATATCGAGCAAAACATTGTAAAGAATAATTATTAAATTTCATTAATTAATTGAGAAAATAAATTACAGTCAAAATTTATAAATCAAATATTGAAGAAAACTAAACTATGCAGTCAAAATTCGGAGACGGAAACAACAACAAAAATCCTTTAAGCGTAGTCCAGATAAAGTTGGCGTCAGTCTACAAATTAAAATTAATTGGAAATCATAGAAATATTAATAATAATGTATTATTAGTATTACAATAGAAAAAGCTCATATCATTGTTGATTAATGTTCCGGCTAATCTCTACAGTTTTTTGAAAATACATTTAACATATTATTTGGAAGTTATATGATTCCAAATGCAATAAGTCCAAATAAGCACAATATATCATCCTAGAAGAACCAGTATAATTTTCCTAGCGGCAAGAAGTATTACTACCTAAAATGTTTTTTTTGTGGTCTGAAAAAATTCCACTAATTAAAAAAAAAACCAGCAAAAAAAAAGCCGTAATGTTACTGTCGTTATAAGTTAGATCAATTATTATTTTAACGGTGTTAATTAACCTACTGTTCTGTTGTAACCCCGTCATTTCGTTTTGTTTGTATCGACTTTCTAGTCATGTTATTCATCGTTATATTACGGTATATGACAGCAACGGCCATCTTAGTTAAATATAAATAAATAAATATTTTGGGACATCTTACACACGGCCTCTGACCCCAAACTAAGCAAAGCTTGTGATATGGCTGTCAGAAACTGATATACTACATATAGTTATTTTTAAATACATACTTATATAGATAGTAACTAAATAACACCCAGACACAGAGCAAACACTTAAGTTCATCACATACGAGTAAATATTTGCCCTGGGTGGGGATCGAACCCACGCCTCTTTGATCCAGAAGTTAGGGTCACTAACCACTGAGCCACCGAGGCAGTCATAGAGCTTTAGCTTGGTCTAGTTACTACGAAAAACGTACAGTCACTAAAGTAATCAAAATAATAACACATGACATTTATATTTAACTGATTTAATCAACTAAATTCCCTCAAAGTTTCCACGCTTGTCGGCGTAGTATAAGACCCGAAACGTTTTTTCAGCATGTAAATTACAGAATGGCCTGTATATGTCTACCCTTGTTATCTGGTCAATCAATACCAGTCACTTCATGCGTGTGGTAATTTGAAACTGTCAATTGTTTGGTGACAGAGGTAGTGAAGTTACAAAACTCGGTGGACTTGATAAAAGCTAATAAAATATATGATGACGTGACATCGAGCTCCTCTTGTAAGAACAAGGAAACTGTAGGCAGAAGTCATGGATGAAAGAAAGAGTCGTTGTAAATACATATGTCTTAAAAAATAAGCTCTATATCCTAATACTATCCTATCCTACTTCCTACTAATATTATAAACGCGAAAGTTTGTGAGGATGGATGGATGTATGGATGTTTGTTACTCTTTCACGCAAAAACTACTGAACGGATTGAGTTGAAACTTTGCAATAATATAGCTTATATATCAGAATAACACATAGGCTATAAATTATAATGATATTGCGTCAAAAATCAAATATCATGCGGGCGAAGCCGCGGGTAAAAACTAGTTACTAATATTTAAAACGCGAAAGTTTGTTTGTATGTATAGATGTTTGTTACTTTTTCACGAACAAACGGCTGAACCAATTTAGATGAAATTTGGTATGGGAGTAGCATAGACCTTGTATTAACACATAGGCTACTTTTTACCTTTGGCTAGCGCGGGCAACGCCGCGGGACGCAGCTAGTTTATAATAAAAAATATCTTTTACTGTGACTCGTTAACCACCAACCTTAAAATAGCCCAATATCTTATGGGGAGTAATATAAAATAGGAATGAGGAGATCCGCAGATGAACAAAAGTTACCTACAATACCTAAATAGCCCAGCGGATTAGCAAGTTGAAATGGCACTAAGTAAGGCACATAGTTCTAAAACGTACGGCTGATGGGGCCGTAATGTCCTTGAATGGAGACACGCGAGTACTTACGGGAATGCGCAGCCTATCACGTCCAGTGACTATGTAGAGTAGTAGACTGACGGTTTAATAAAGAGAGCAGGTACGCGCTGGATGCAAACCACTTCCAACCGAATTTATTGGAATTCCATGGGATAGGCCAATGTCCAGTCTTACGGCTGATGGATAGATAAGCGAGGCTGATATCACTTTACTGAGCGTCTAGACTTCACATTTTCTACTTTATGTTGTATTCTTATTCATCCATCGACGACTAATATGATGACTCGAGATCCTCCTGTAAGCAAATATAAATAATGGGCGGAAATCCACTTAGGCTGTGGATTGTGGAGAAGAGACGAGACAGGCATGATATCTGTCATTTTTCAAATAAATTATGTTTTTGTTTGTATTTGTTGACATTGAATTCTTGGTAATATAATATAATTCTTACACAATAGGTACAAATGACAACGAGTAATTTAGTATGAGGAATCGGCGACATTTATTATTCTGTGTTTTTTTAACTGAAGACACAAGTAGACTCGTAATTTTTTTTATGTATGTATGAATAACTTTGTACAGAGTACTCCGATTATGATGGTTTTTTTTATTATTGGAGAATTGGTCGCAAACCCCGTAGTTGGCTCCATATTTTTAACAAAATTAGTTATTTTTTGAAAATTCTACCATAATTAAATATGCATAACATCGATTCGATTTAATTATTAAAATTTTGTACGTAGATGCAATGTTGAAGTTTGTAAGTGATATTTTTGGCTTACCTACATGATAGCTGCCTATTAATTGCAAGTAGTTTTTGTCTCGTATGTTAATAACTGGACACTTATTTATACAACAAAGTTTATTGTAACATATAGAGCCAAACCGAGATTTAAAAAATTGTTTTGTGTACATTAGTAGTAATACAGACCAGACATGCTGGGCACGCTGCTAACTGTCAGTGGGCTTGACCATTTGCATTATCTTTAGACCTTCAATGGTCTGTGGATGATCGAATTGAGGCTAATATTTTGTGGCGCACTTACTATTTTTGTTACCATATTTTTTACAACATATTTTACTAAAATTGGTATGTACCGATATAAACAAACGTGAAAGTTAAAATTTAACGCGGGCGAAGCCGCGGGTAAAAGCTGGTACAAAATATGGTAATCTGACCAGTAACGCTCCTTAGCGTGTTCACTGTTCAACAATTTCAATATTTGCCAATTGATCAATTTGTAAGTTTGACACATACCTATATACTAACGACTTCTTATGTATTTTTTTTTTGTGATGGTAAAATGTAGAAAAAGAAGGTAATCATATTTTTATTACAGTTAAAAAACGTTTTAGTAGCTGGCTAATTCTGAAATATGTTATTTTTTTCTGATTTAATTTCTTATTGACACAACAAACCTGAATTTTTAACTGTTTTTCGCTCGACAATATCAGGTTGATTCTTGAAATATTCACAGAATATTGAGTTGTTTATTTTCTTCATAAATCAATAATTAAAATAAAATATATTAAGGTCTTACGTATGTGCGCGAGTCCGACTCGCACTTGGCCGGTTATTTTGAAGTAACGAACCATCAAAAGTACAATATACCTACATCGAAATCAAAGTCGTGCCATAGTATCTCGTTTTACTCTACATATTATTATGTACTTACTAAGATCTGTGACAAAGAATAAACAATCACGAAACTGAAGCAGGAATTTCCAGCACTTGTGTCCAGGCAGAGAGATGGTAGGTGGATCAAAAGTTTGAAGGGTTTGTGGTCAGGAGCGTCGAACGCCCACTGGCTTGGTAAATTGTAAATGTTATATACCTATGTGATGTAGGAAAGACATGAGGATGTTTTCAAGTATTCCCAACAGTATAAAGTTCGATTTGTCTAAGCCGGATTATCGTTAATTAATATCGGATATCTCGTTAAATTTTACATCTCTGACTAACCGCTAATGCGTATTTAAAGACCTATAAGTTGTCTGAAACTTTACTCGTACCTAATCAATATGCGGATAGGGTTGTCATCTGGCTGCTGCTACACGGGAAAATGGTCAAAAATAGAGTTGACCGCAATTGCACAGTGCGCACGTGTCTTAATTAAATGCGCATTAGTATCTTCCCTTAAGAAGTCAGGTAAATATCACGGAAACTCTACAGGTATACATAAATGTTCCTGGCATTTAGGGATTTATCGAAAATTTGGAAAGCTATAAAAATAGCGTTAGCAACAGCCGCTGGCCACAGAATTACGTAGTTACGGCTCTGTTTTATGAATCAAGCATAAAGCATTCTGTGCTCGTAAAGCCCAAATGTCTATAATAATAGGTAGGTATAATTAGGTAACGCCCCAAAAGTCTGGGCGGTTTCATAGTAATAGCTCTGTCACAGGAGTATGACGAAAACAGACATTTCCTAAGAGAGTTGTTAAATTTCAGGAAATGTTTAATAAGCATATCGTACCGTATTTCCTTGTAACCTACATACCGCCGACCTTGACTTTGGTCGCGAGTTCGTGCTTGACAAAAACATGCATCATACTAGTTTTTGCCCGCGGATTATTTCGATTTTTGTATTAACCCCATACGAACCTTAATCGGGATAAAAAGTAGCCTATGTTACTTTCCATCTTTAAAACTATGTCTATGCCAAAAATCAAGTCAATCTGTTGCTCAGTCGCTGCGTGAAAGTGGAACAAACCAGCAAATGTACTTTCGAATTTATAATATTAGTAAGATAGTAAGGAAGTACTGTATCAGTCTATTATATCAGCCTTTTTTAATATACTACTGCAGGACGTAGGCCTGCTCATAGAGGGTGATTGGGCCATATCCACCACGCTGGCCCAGTGCGGGTTGGTGGATTCACACGCATACGCCATCGAATTTCTTCTACGGACGTATGCAGGTTGCCTCACTCGCTGTTTTCTTTCACTGAAAAGCCGGTGGTGTTAAATTAAGTACATACAAAGAATATATCCCGTAACTACCAGGACCCATATTTAAAACCCACGACCTTACGATTATGGGGCGGGTATCACTACCACTAGACCACCACGGCCACAAGACTCCAAGACTGTAAGAAAGTAGGAAGGATATCTTATTCGATTTTTTTCTATGGACGTATGAAGATTTTATTTTGAAAACTGGCCAGGTTTTCTGTCTTTTTAAAAAGTTTTAGGTTTTCTCGCCGGAGACGTAATCAAAGTGGAGCCTCTCCCACGGCCTTGCACTTAAAGAGGTCTCGCGAGGGCTCCCTCCACTTTTATCCACTGCTAGGCTCCACTTATGGATCCGCGGATACTTTATCTCCTCTTAAATCTACCGGTGGATCTGAGGTTACTTCTTTTTCCACTTAAATCCACCATGGATTCATGGATACTTCTTTTTCCACTCGTGCTCTCGTGAGGCCTCTTTAGTTGCGGTGCTACGAGACTTAAGATCCCCATTTATTCTTAAATTACATTAATTTATTATTAAAACAGTTTAATAACCCAGCTTAGCATGGGATGTACATAAATAATATTACTATTTAATAATCTAATTTAGGAATTAAACAAAGATTCAATTTTACCATAGTCCTGTAACAGCTATCCATTAATCGATTGTCTCGATGTGCAAACAGCGAAATTGGGTTATCAATCTAAACTATAACTATGTCATAATTAAATTGCCAAACAATTATGTATAATATAATGATTGTAATTCTAAGTAAATAACAAATTAGAATAAATTTTCTTGCCAAATGACTTAGTATCTCAGCTCATAATACTGTGTTATTCAAAGAAGTTTTAAATAATCATATTGGAAACAGAATGTCGGATAGTTCATGCTTAGGGTTCCGTATATACGCAAAAGTAAAAACGACACCCTAATATTACTCCATTGTCCGTCCATCTGTCTGTCGCCAGGCTGTATCTCTCTGTAACCGTGATAGCGAGAGACTCTAGAAGTCTAGACAGTTGAAATTTTAACAGATGATTGTATTTTTGACCGACGAACCACCAGAGGAGGTATGCAATTCGACGCGTATATTTTTTTTTTAATGTATAACCACGCATAACTTTTTTCATAGTAGTCTGATTTCAATAATTCGAATTGGAATTGGAAAGAATATACTTTGAAATTGGTCCCATTTAAATTTTATTGAAATCTGCTCAGCCATTTTCGATAAATCAACAATAATGTGAAAAATGCTACATCGTTCCGTGCGTAATATTTGCGATCTAGCGATGCGCCCCGGCTTCCCACAAGTGTATTATACATATAAACATTTATCTTGAATCACTCTATCTATTAAAAAAAACTGCATCAAAATCTGTTGCATAGTTTTAAAGATATAAGCATACATGGTGACAGACAGCGGGAAGCGACTTTGTTTTATACTATGTAATGATTCTGTACACGGGTGAAGTCGGTCATGCCATTTTTTTTTTAAAAATATTATTATTATACGATACGTTTGAGATTTTACGAGGTTTTAAGGTTTGACGAGACAAACGGTACTACAAAACGTGTCATTGAGCTATGGTAGCGCTCATTAGGCTTGATGACAGTTTTTTTGACCGCTAGTAACATCTAAGTAAGTAATAATAATAAATAAAATCTTCTTTGACCATAACTAAATTAACAGTTCTACCAATTAACATAATATATCCTTAAAAATAAAATACAAGTTCTTTTATGGTAGTTATTTAACAAGACATAACAAAAAGCACATTAATTTATCAATTTACCATGTTACTGGCTGGTGCCCGTACTAGTATCTAAAGATACTGTGCTACAGGTACCAGCGCCCTCCGTAAGATGTGTATTATAATGTGACAAGTGAAAAACAACTGTTTCAATGTTTTCAAAACAAGTTTGTTAAGTAAGTTTGTTATAAAATTAATTATAGTTATTACAATCAACTATTACGCTAATTACAAGCGTGTGTAATTATAAACTGAGCCGATTACGAAAACAAAAATAAAATCTTAAAAATAAAGAAGTTACAAGCATATTTGTTTTCTTGCCAGACAAAGAGCGCACTATAGCAGGATATAACGTCATGGCCCGTAAGTGTCATATATTCGCCATACTATGTTATGCTTTGTGTGATAGGGACAAGGCATACCCTCTTAATCCCTACCAAAATCTTCACAAGCTTATATATCTGGTGGTAAGCCGTGGTGGTCAAGAGTTAGTGACCCCCGCCTTACAATCGTAAGGTCGTGGGTTCAAATCCCCGGTCCCGTACCAATGAGTTCTTTGGAATTTATGTACGGAATTTCACACCACTGGCTTTTCGGTGAATGAAATCATCGTGAGGCAACCTGCATACGTCCGTAGGAGAAATTCGATGGTGTATGTGAATCCACCAACAAGCACTGGGCCAGCGTGGTGGATATGGCCCAATCACTCTTCGTGGGTAGGCCTACGTCGTGCAGTGGACTATATAAAAAAAATGCTGGGACAGTACAGTACAGTTATATCTCTGAACTTGATTCGCCAATTTTAATTATTTTTCCAGTTTATGAATAACAATTAATTAAACACCTATCCGAAGAATATTAAAACACCTAAGCTATAAGCGCTACAATATTTTACTATTATTAGATAAATGGTTCAATAAATATTCGCTAGGGTATACCTAGATATTCCAAATCCTTTAAAATAAATTTCAAATTATTTAGACTGCCCAACACATTTGTTTGGTTCATGGAGCCAAAATACTTAAACTTGGGTTATTTCGAGAATTGGGAAACAAACAAAAGTTCTGAACAATAATGGCGCGCACGGAACTCATTTCAAAAGTATATGAGCTGAGTGTATAACTCTTGTACATAATGAATTGTAATCCATTTATGTAATTATTTAAATAATGTAATTTTTTGAGAGAGACAAAAAATACTAGTGTTTATATGACTCAACGTATAAACACTGCCGTTTTGTGTGGTGGCTCAAGTGTTTGGATTATTATATTCTATGCACCTGTGTGAAATCACTTTTCCCAGCCTTATGCAATCTGAGCCTCGTGGTTAATACCGCCAAGTGCAAATTTTTTCCCTTCAGCCCAGAAGCCGTGATATTAACCAAATTCTAAAAAAAACTGACGATTCGGTTACTATTAAAATAGTAGAGAGCAAAATAAGTGATGGCGATATCAAAGGCGCCGCACGATTCCTGTTCCCCAGCGACACTATTGACACTATTTTGTAGGAAGAGAACTTTTGAGTGAGCTAAGAACCTCCCAAAGCGGTTTGGAACGAGCAGCAGCGCTCACGGGACTGCTGCTGCTCGAAAGTGTAATTTGGTTATTTTTATGGCACCGCGTACGGTGAATTTTGATTCCTATCTGGCCTTTAAAAAATCGCACTTGGGAACACTCTAGGCACTAAATCATGTCCCCCTGCGACATATTAATGTATTGGGATACTGCATTTGGTCCGGCTGGGGCGCAAAATGCCATGCCATTACGATTAATTGGACATCCGTTGTATTATGCAATGAAAATGCACTCTCATTTATACCAAAGAAAAATAGCTAGGAAATAAAAAAGTAGTAAGTACAATATTGTGAGTAGATATTAGTTAATTACTCATTCTTTCAGTTTTATTAGTTCTCTTCGCAGCTGTTACATTTCACATTAAGTAATATCAATGTTTTATCAGGCTTCAATAAAAAGTTATTTAAAGTAACTGGCGTTATCGCGGGATATCGAGCCGATAGCTGTTTGAACGAGTTCCAGAGTCTATCGAGATCGTTTTGGAAACTCAATATTGCGACAGACTACAGAAATTGGAGAGGTGATACTTGAAAAGAAAATAATTACACGTAAAGAAGTGTTTGCAGGCCCAAAAGTCCTTTTATTTGATTATATATCTGCCCGTTCTGGTTTTGCTCGGATACGAATGAATTATGAATTAAATATATAATATTTAAACTTTCCGAAAGAAATATTCTAAAAAACTGCAAAAACTCCGTTACAATTCATTGTGTAAGTAATTTGGAAAAAATAAACAGCTACACAGTGATAGATACAAAATAAGGTCTTTGTTTTTCTCATGTAGCGAAGTAGAGTGTCGGAGTCTCTCTGCGAGGTCGAATATGGAATGAGGAGATCCGAAGACCAACCAAAGTTACCGACATAGCCCAGCGGATTGGCGAGTTGAAATGGAAATGGGCAGGGCAGATAGCACGTCATAGTCGACGTTGTAGAACGGACACAAGGTGGACGGATGACCTCATCAAGACCGCAGGATCGCGCTGGATGCAAGCTGCTACAAACCGATCTTTTTGGAGATCGTTAGGGGAGGCCAATGTCCAGCAGTGGACGTCATATGGCTGATGGATGGATGAAGTGTCTCGAAATGAAGAAGAAATAGAGTGACTGGGTCCATACTCTGAATGCTCTAAGTTGTACTTTTGATCGTCATTATGTATGAACATGTCTCACTACAGAGCCAACCCAGACATAGTAAAATAAACAGTTTTTCCATGCAATATTTCGTCTAACCTTGAAATTGTATGGAAAGTTTGTTTTACGGGATCCAGTAAAACTCATGATGAAAGTTGGTCATAACGATGAGCTCTAACTACTCGTAAATAATTAGGTAGGTCAGTACTGCAGTAGGTCTATCACCTAAGTCCTAGTGAGATGGACTTCTTACGCTGTGCTTGCTGATGAGTGTTCTCCATTCGGCAACTTCACGATCACATCAATTATTAATGCTGATACGTGGCATACGCACTACCTACTGCCACATGCTAGTCTATAAGGCGCTACTTAGTACTTTCTCACGAAGAACGACTTTGTCACGGAAAACTTAACCACGAATAGACTATATCACAAAAACTTTGCCACGAAGACATTATCATGAAAACTTCACCACGATTAACCATATCACCTTATTTATTCTCTAAGCATATCACGAATAGACTTTATCACTCTACGCTCTAGTATATCGTCTCGCTCTATCATGTGACATTTTAAAATTTAAATTGTTTATCAATGTCTTATTTTATAATATTGAATGTATTTGTTTTTTGTGTTAAACACGTACATTGTTTGACGTGTAATATTTTTATTCTGAATAAAATCAATATGAATATACTTACATCACTACATAGTATAAAACAAAATCGCTTCCCTGTCTGTCTGTCTCTATGTATGCTTATATCTTTAAAACCTCGCAACGGATTTTGATGCGTTTTTTTTTAATAAATAGAATGATTCAAGAGAAAGGTTTAAATGTATAATAAACCTGTGCGAATCCAGGGCGGGTCGCTAGTAAAGAATAATCTGATTGTTCTCTCTGTAAATGCTTAATTTAATAGATTAAGTAGGTACTAACTTAGTTATTTCAATAATTCATAAGAGTTATTTTGCTTTAGACTTAATTAGATGTCAACCACCTTCACTAATCTGAAAAGCGAAGCTCATTCATATTTCAGTTTTGAAATAAATCTGGTTGTATTTATAATAATTTTTACCTCTTGCAAATGGAAACGTATTTCATTTTTATCAGAATTAATTTAATTCCAGCCGCGTTTCAAGTAGATTAGGTTATCGCATTGACTGAATCATAAAATTTTATTTAATAGGTACCCATATTTTTACTTATTTTTGTATAAAAATACTTTCTTTATTCATAATACGGCTGTGGTACATTAGTATGATGTGGTACGTCTATTTCCTAATTTTTCATAGATAAATGTGCTTGTTGGACAGTGATATGTAATGTAGCCTAACTTATAAGATAGGTGTGAGGGTTATTAAATCATTGAAAGGTTTTATACAGGGCTAAGCAGTTAAAACCAGGCCTTTAATGTATTGAGCCACTCACGAAGCCTCATGAGCTCTTAGATATAAGCATATTCCATCTGCAGTCACCCATGCTATGACTCACTGAACTGGCTGTTGCCTTACTCCGGTGATTGCTATAGAACACTTAGTCGAGCTACGTTATAAGCTGTCCACACACCTTCTACAAACCATAGTAGTTTCACTATCATAGCAACGTTCCGGGGTCGTTTTTTGAAATCGAATGCCTTGACTTACCTTTACTTTTTCTTTTTTCTATACTTTTTTTCTCTCGAAATTTATTTAATGTCATTAATTTCACGCAAAACTTTAGTACTGTACTGGACATGGACATATTGACATGTTTTAGAATAAAACCATAGGCGGCTAAAGTGAAAATCGTGCAATTGAACGTTAATTAAAAAGAAAACTATCAAAACAAATATGGCGAATGGTTTTCTAGCTGTCACTGTCAAAGTTCCGTATACGTTCCTAGGGGGCGTTCAAAGTTCAAAAACGCACCCCTGCACGGTCAGTCTTCGGATGGGTGACCCGTGGTGGCGTTTATAATGCTCGGATGACTCGTTAAATTGTGGGTCCGTTAATCTATGTTAGAGGCGTTCAGGTGGCTTTAAAACTCTGACACCAAGGCAGCCACCCGGCCTATACGAACTTACAACCAATACCTACAACCAAGGTATTTATGCAAATAAATCAACAAGGGTTCATTCAGAGAATGTGTTAAATTCCTATAATTTCCCCTCATTTTATATGAGTAATTCTTAGTAAAATTAGTATGCAGCGGTGCCACACGATAAGGTACTTTCATAAAATCCCACCCAACATTCACATGATTAAATTTATTCTACCCGGAACCGTTAACAATATACGCCCTTATACTTCGGGTGCAAAGCTTTTGACACGCAAATTAAGCCTTTTAGAGCTGAACGTTTTGTTGTTTTACAAAATTTTCGCTTTCAAGGTCATTCCTAACATCAAAAGGTTTGATCTGCCAAGTAAAATAACCGCTTCGGCCGTTTAGGAGACCAAGGTTAGGAAACAGGTTTCCTAAATGGCTTTTTTTATACTTTCAGGAAACTGGTTTCCTAAAAAGATATTTTTATACTTCTACGTCACTGCTTTCCAAGAAGTACTGTGTTAATGTTATTTTAGCCAGTTATGAAACTATGTTAGAACTGTATTTCAGGCATATATTGATAATGAGTACTGTAGGTACGTACTAATTGTATTTGTATAATTAGACCATTTTTACGCACAATTTACAATTGTACTTATTTTCTTCTCATTTTATAGGGCTAAATTAAATAATCTTGTTCACCAAAAAAAATTAGTCCGTCAAAACGATTATCATAACATAATTTAGTCACGTATTTTTTTTATGTCAATGTAACAAAAATTTATAAAGATATAGCCTTTTAAGATCCGCGTGACCTCACTGCTCTACTACAAATTTACCGTACTAGTGACGTCACGAGCCCCCCACTCTTAAACTTTGACAAGGTAGAGAGTCTAGTATTATCAAAATTAAATTATTAAATTAAATTATTATGCAGACACTGTTTACGGCCCTCGGCTCCTTGCTCGGACGCAGCGCCTCGTTCAGCGCGTACAAAATGCTTGTGCTAGGTTCTGCTTCACTATTCCACCAAGATCACATGTTACGCCATTTCTTAACAATAATTATCTTCTGAAGATGAAGTCGCGGCGAAAACTGCATCTGGCCTGTCTTCTGTTTGGGGTTGTGAAGCACAGTAATCCTCCTTACTTGTACGACAAAATTAGATGGGTCTCTGATGCGAGGCGCGGCTATCGTAGGTTATGTGCTCAGCAGTTGGCGATACCGCCCTGTCGCGCTGTAAATTTCACAGGTAGTTTTCGATATGCGGCTGCCAAATGCTGGAACAACTTGCCTCCTCCCATCAGAGAGCTCAAATCGCTTTATTCTTTCCGGTTAAAACTAAAACAATATTTACTATCAAAACAGCTTCAGCACGGGTTGATAGTGTATGATCAGTCCTTCATCTGACTCTGCCTGGCTTCGCCTCGTTGTCTGCTGGTGTCTCGTGTGGGGATAAGAATTGCCTTTTGTACAAGTTTCAAAGTGGTATTTCTTTTACTTTATTTTTATTTATTTTATTTTCTTTTTTGTTTTCGTTACGAGTAAAATCTTTGTTTTTTTTTTTTGTATAGTGCCTATCCGGTTTTATTAAGTTTAAGTATATTTATGTATATTGTATTAATATGTGTAGTTTATTTATAATAATTTTACGTATTATTGATTGTTTGTAAAATCTTTTTGTTATTGCTTTTATACATTTTCTATTGATGTTTTTTGATATCTAAGCGCTTTGTCACGGGTTGGTTATTTTTGTCTGTTTAGTATTTATATATTTTATAGTTACACATACCCTTCAATAAAGGGCATCAGAATACCAGCGTTGAGTGTTGGGTCCTTCCAGCACTCAACATTTTATAGCTGAAGTGAGTCCCTTTCGACACTTTTGTTTTGTTTTTTTTTCATTAGTTATATAAGTTTTTTTTGTACGTGTTATTTATGTGTCGAATAAAGATATTTCATTTCATTTACAAGTTTTTCTCTTTGTCATTTATTGTTTGATTGAATAAAGAAAAAATATGTATCCAATATTTTTTAATAATCTAACAAACGGACTAATTACAAAAATAAATATTAGGGGACATCTTACACACGGTCTCTGACCCCAAACTAAGCAAAGCTTGTATATGGCTGCCAGAGACTGATAATACTACATATACATAATATTAAATACATACTTATATAGATAGTACCTAAATAACACCCAGACACAGAGCAAACACTTATGTTCATCACAAAAATTCTTGCTCTGGGTGGGAATCGAACCCACGCCTCTGATCCAGAAGTCAGGTTCACTAATCACTGAGCCACCGAGGCAGTCAATAATAATGTTTTTTATACCCATTAAACATGCCAATTGCTGTACAAGGACTTATTGGTTACTAATTTCAGGCAAATATCATTGATATTATAAATCTGAGAATGTGTTTGTGGGGTTGTTACTCTTTGACCCAGCAACAAGAAAGCAACGGAAAGGCATAGTTCAAAAGTTGGACAGAGACGAGGAATACTTGCTATCCCGGAAAATTAAAAGGTTTCTACCCAAGGTAAAGTATAATCACGTATAAGTATAAGTATATCACGCGGGCGAAGCTTCCGGCAAAAGCTAGTTAGCTGTACATAAACCTAAGAAATTTTTATTATTTAAAATGTTCACTTTCGAGGTAATTTCTAACTTTGAATTTTGATCTACCAATTGAAATTGGTTAATTAACAAATTTAAGGTCTCAATATACAGGGTTTAAATTAAATTACTGTACAAGAACTAAATGGTTGCTAGTTTCAGACCAATGAATCATTAATTGCCTATTAATTTCAATTGGTAATTGGGCTTCGCCAATTAACGCGCTCTAGCTAAGGCTAGCAAAGTTTGCCATTGATCAACACGTCAAAGAGAATGTGGCTGATTGACACATCACACACAGCCACCTCCCGTTTCAGTTCCGCTACAATACCGTCACCGTATCGTTACAGTTCAGTATCAGTGATACATTGTGGCTATTCACACAAGTAAGTACTTAAACTCGGGTCACACAGAGGCGGGAGCCGCGAGAAAGCGATCCGATAGCGGTCCAGTGCAAGGAGACAGCGGCCGATCGCGCCCGCTTGTTATGTGTCAGGTTGCATACAAATTCGAATATTTCTTTTTATTTTTTTATTTCGAATAATTGATTGAATCAGGCGTTACTTTGCGGAAATTCATCTTCAAATCTTTGTTTTGAATAAATATTTAGTCTATTTCCGCTATCTTGTTGTAGGCAAATAAGTTTAAGGGTATTTATAAAACTCTATTATTAATATTACAATAATTATACATTTAAAAAACTAAACTTTTACAAAATAATAATAATGTATTAATAATCTGTTAACAAGAAATATATGACATTGAAAACACATCACTAACAATTAACACCCTTATTCTCACTGTACTGCACTCTGTTCGACACGTGTTTCGCCTCAACGAGGCATCTTCAGGACGTGTTGACTCTTCGAGGTACAATAATTAGACAAGGTCGCTCGCAATAATTTCTTGCGAGCGACCTTGTATAATTATTGTAATATTAATAATAGTGTTTTATAAATACCCTTAAACTTTTTTGCCTTCAACAAGA
Source organism: Hypomecis punctinalis (assembly GCA_949316475.1). Taxonomy (NCBI): domain Eukaryota; kingdom Metazoa; phylum Arthropoda; class Insecta; order Lepidoptera; family Geometridae; genus Hypomecis; species Hypomecis punctinalis. The sequence goes on from OX438813.1 coordinate 13,935,830, forward strand.
TAGCGGAAATACACTAAATATTTATTCAAAACAAAGATTTGAAATTCGAATATTACAAAAAATTCCCGTCCCGGATCGCGATCGCTTTACCGCACTTCCCGCCTCTGTGTGACGAGAGTTTTATTCAGTGAAAACGTGTCCGTCGTCTGCTGGGTTAAAATGCACACCAAGAAATATTTCTTCGTCGCGTTAGAACGAAACAGCTTTATGGCTAAGTATGAGTATTTTTCACACGTCGAAAAGAAAAAAAAATCGTGGATTTTTGTGGCTTTTCGTGGTCGCATGCTTGGCTAGCAGGTATCGCGATTGTTACTTACATTATCATTCATCGTCATTATCAGCCGTAGGACGTCAACTGCTGGACATAAGCCTCCCCTATGAATTTTCAATAAGCCCGGTCGGAAACGGCCTGCATCCGGCGCGTTCCTGCCGTCTTGATTATATCGTCGGTCTACCTAGTCGGTGAACGTCCTACGCTGCGTGGTCTCCATTCGAAAATTTGCTGCCGCATCGGCCGTCAGTTCTGCGAACTATGTGCCCTGCCATTTCAACTTACTAATAAACTGCGGGCTATGTCGGTAGCTTTGGTTCATCTCCGAATCTCCTCATTCCTGATTCAATCTCGCAGCGAGACTCCGAGCATAGCTCTCTTCGTAGCGCATTGGGCTACCTTGAGCTTATTAATTGTTACTATGGATCTGTTCAATACTAAGGAGATAGCAGTAATAGCTATTGCTCTAAAGTCTAGACGATGAAGAAGAGCAGCATCAAGTACCTAAAATAGAGAAAATGGGTGTATGGATCGCCAATTAGCGCGCTCGATCGTCACGTGTAAGAGAACGAGAATGTTAAGGTAATACAAAATTCAAGCAGTTCCGCGGAACAAAGATGATGTAATAAAGCTTTCAAGTCAGGTGCAGTATTGGACAAATGCAGACTTTCGCGATAAAAAAGTGGAAAAAAAATCAATCTATAGTCTATATGGTTAAGGTTATCTATAAAAGAGATTTTGATGAAAATGTTGTCCTTAAATTTGGGACACCTATCTACTTGACGGTTGAGTATGTAGAAAAAGTATTGTAGGTAGGTATTTCGCAAAAACTATGTCATTAAGACTTAAGAAGATTTAGTTGTACCAGATTGCAAGTCACCTTTTCAAATTAAATTTTATTTATGATATCATAATTCCAGATATCAATAAAACCACTTTTTTAGTTTAATAATATATGAATCAAATGAGTCTATAATCTAATCGTGTCCATAAAAATACAGTACCTATCTATTAATTTTATGTACTGTACTGTACCAGCCTTTTTAAAAGTCCACTGCAGGACGTAGGCCTACCTACGAAGGGCGATTGGGCCATATCACCACGCTGGCCCAGTGCGGGTTGGTGGATTCACATACGCCATCGAATTTCTTCTACGGACGTATGCGGGTTGCATCACGATGTTTTCCTTTACCGACAAGCCAGTAGTGGGAAATTCCGTACATAAATTCCATAGAACTCATTGGTACGGGACCGGGGATTTTAACCCACGACCTCACGATTGTAAGGCGGGTGTCACTACCTCTTTACCACCAAGGCAGAGTAATTTTATGTAATGTAATCTTGAAATTTATTACCTACTAGCAATGTCTACTAGCGATTTCCATACCAATAATTACATTTATATTACCATTACAGGAAATTGGCGAACATTTCGGAGTCTGTCCCAAACTATTTGATTTGAAAGCAAAAAACCACTGAAAATATCATTCAGGAATTGTAAACAGTCTTTGTTACACAAGTAGGTAACTCTTAATCCTATAAAGTCATTGACATTGGGCTTTACAAGGCACTTCCAATTTATAACAAAAGAAAAACAAAATATAACTAGCTCCAAGTTTTCTTTTATTCCCCCACTTAATTTACATTTTGTGAACGGAAATTCTTGCCCAACTGCCTACTTAATATTTTTTCAATGATATCTATTCTTATAAAACAAAATGTTTGTTTGTGGAAACATTTCTTACCAGAGCTTGTGCAAAAAGTCGTCGTAGGTGAGGTCGCCCGTGTGCCATTTTACTAATTGTGTTACAAATTACAAACAAATTGTCCACGAAACAACATTATCGTTAGATTCATTCACATCAGTTGGATTAACAGCGGGCCCCCAAACTCGGCTAAGCCGGTCTCTTGGTGGCCCATTCCAAATTAAATGCCAAGAGCTGAATTGGCGCGATTATAGACTATTATCATACCATATCAAAACTTGATCTACATATAATTAACATAAAATTTAGAAACATTAAACAAAACATAGTAGGGTATAACAAAGACCAAGCATATTACTAATTGAAACTATAATATACTTACATAGTTGATTAAGACATTGCTGTGCTTTAAATGAAGGCTAAAAGAAAATTATACTAGCTGAATTGATTTTAGTGTTAACATTATTTACTATCAACAGCACAATCATACAATTTGCAGTGATGATGTGTGTGTTATTGGGTGGGTGGGTGTGTGTGTTACGTTGACAACATTGCTCTATCATTGCTAGTACAACTAAAAGTTTTATATTATATATAACGAGACTAAAAACTTGGCTTCTGCAATGTTGGCTGCAACCTGCGCAGAACCCAATCCTGACTAAAGCTCACATAAAGCTACGCAAAGTTTGGGTTATCCGCAACTTGTAGCTAACGTCACAGCAGCCAGGTTGTTTGATTTGGCATATACCTGTAAGTGTGTACTGAACATATAATGATTTTCTCGCTGGAGACGGACCAACAACATCTACAACTTACTTGTCAATTTCAACCACTGATAGAGTTTTTCGCAACAATTTGGAAACAAATGTGGCGAATATGTTGTCGGTGGAAGTGCGCCATAATGCTAACTCTCACGATTTTACGGGCGATTTTCTTCATATTTGTGACGGCTGATTCTTCTTATTTCAGTTAATAATTAATTTTCATAATGTCATGCTAAGCAATCGTAGCAAGGAAACTGTTTGACTAGCTTCCGGAAACGGTGATGCGATGACACGTTGCCTTGGTATGTGCAGATCCAAAAGTTTTTTTGGTAATATTTTGTCTGATTTGATTTTTTTTTTTGCTGCGGCGGTGCTGCGGCGGTGCTGCGGCGGTGCTGCGGCGGTGCTGCGGCGGTGCTGCGGCGGTGCTGCGGTGGTGCTGCGGCGGTGCTGCGGTGGTGCTGCGGCGTTGCTGCGGCGGTGCTGCGGTGGTGCTACGGCGTTGCTGCGGCGGTGCTGCGGCGGTTCTGCGGCGGTGCTGCGGCGGTGCTGCGGCGGTGCTGCGGCGGTGCTGCGGCGGTGCTGCGGCGGTGCTGCGGCGGTGCTGCGGAGGTGCAGCGGCGGTGCTTCGGCGGTGCAGCGGCGGTGCAGCGGATGGTGCAGTGGCGGTGCAGCGGCGGTGCAGCGGCGGTGCACCGTTGCCCAGTGTTGCCGGTAGCGTTTTAGAAATTAATGTCTAAAACAACACTGGGCACCGGCACCGGCTCTAGATTTAAATCTAGAGTATTCGAGTATTTTATGAATATTCAGCGGGAAAAAAAGGTTTTGACGACAACCGTTCAAATCTTAAACTGAAGATGAGAAAAATAAATAAATATTTTTGGAAAAAAGTCGTGTTTTTTTGTGGCTTTTCGTGGCCGCATGCTTGGCTAGCAGGTATCGCGATTGTTACTAACATTATCATTCATCGTCATTATCAGCCGTAGGACGTCAACTGTTGGACATAAGCCTCCCCTATGAATGTTCAATAAGCCCGGTTGGATGCGGCCTGCATCTGGCGCGTTCCTGCCGTCTTAATTATATCGTCGGTCCACCTAGTCGGTGAACGTCCCACGCTGCGTGGTCTTCAATCGTAGCAAGGAAACTTTCTGACTAGCTTCCGGAAACGGTGATGTTGACACGTTGCCTTGGTATGTGCAGATCCAAAAGTTTTTTTGGTAATATTTTGTCTGATTTGATTTTTTTTTTCTAGAAAGCTTTCCTGGATTTCTTCCTTTTTCTAAAAAAAATATAAATCGCTTATTTTTGGCTTACATAAAATAAACTGGCCAATTCATTTTAAACACGTAGGTATATCCAGGGCCGAGCCGCCCCTGTGTGCGAAGTGTGCGGTGCACACAGGCGCCAAGACAACGAGAGCGCTGTAACCAAAATTATGTCAGCCTTTTTTAAGAAAAAAATAAAGACACTTCTTAAATTTATGTATATTTTAGCAATTTGACAGTTATATGCCCGAACATCATCATAACATTACGAATTTTGCTAACTATGCCAATCACTATAGCAAGCGCGGCTTTCCGTCCTTTTCTAAATTAAAATTTAACTGCGCTCAAGAACGAGCTAAGAAAGAAAGATCTTGCAAAGTGGGACCAGACATTGCCAGATGTCCCGATTTTCGCGGGACGTCCCGATTTTCAGGGGTCTGGGGTCGTGTTCCGATTTTTACTTGACTCGTAAAAATAAGAGGCGCTTCAAACAACAACAACAAATAACTCTTTATTGTACACACAAAATAAATTAACAATAAATACATTAGTATAATTCTTAAGATAGTGCAACACTAGGCGGCCTTATCGCTGGAAGCGATCTCTTCCAGGCACGTAGATATATCGCTTCATGGGTTACGCACACAGGCGCTGTCAAGGATCGGCGCGGCCCTGGGTATATCATTATTATTATACACAACAGGACTAATCGCGCACTAAAATTACGAGATAAATAAATGTATCCACATCCCAACGCTTTCACGCGCGATTAGTCCCGTAGTACGAGTATATAATAATAACGTGTTGAAATCGTGAAAGTTTAAAAGCAACATGTAGGTACACTTGCAGAATTTGGACCAATATCGTACGATATTTTCTGGGTTTTCCTATGAAAGATTATAGAAGAAGATAACATAAGTAATTATCTTAGACACGGACTCTCACCCTTAACTAAGCAAAACTTGTGATATGGCTGCCAGAAACTGATATACTACATCTACTTATTTTTAAATATATAACACCCAGACATAGAGCAAACACTTATGTTCATCACTTAAATATTTACCCTGGGTGGGGATAGAACCCACGCCTTTTTGACCCAGAAGTTAGGGTCACTAACCACTGAGCCACCGAGGCAGTCAATGTTCGTGTTAGTATACGCTAACGTTTCAAAATTTGTAGCACCCATTCACAGGTATCAATATTCAATAACGGGGATGTAAACAGTAAATTAGCCACGCTTTGTGAGGTGGATTATAATTCACTAACTAATGCACGGCATAATCAACTCTGTTTGCCAGTCTATCGCCGTAACTCAGCTAAATATAGAAACAGGCCAAGTGCTGATCCAACTCACTCGCACCTAAGATTCTGTACTTATACTAAAATATAATACTAGCGACCCACCCCGGCTCTTCACAGGTATATTATACATATAAACATTTCTCTTGAATTACTCGCAAAAAAAACCGCATCAAAATGCGTTGCGTAATTTTAAGGATATAAGCATACATAGGGACAGACAGACGGGAAACGACTTTGTTTTATACTATGTAGTGATGTTAATGATAGTGATGATGCAGAACTGAATTGAAGGTAGACAATAAATGAGAAATATTTCGATAGAACTGAAATAATATCCACATTACTTTAAAAAGCAAAGGAGAAATATTTTTATTTTAGTTACTGACATAGTACTTAGATATGTAGTCTAAAAATATGTATTCAATATTCATAAATTCAGCGTACTGTACGCAATGTATATTGTGTTATGTATACATGGTTCTAAGGCTTTTTATGATGATGTAAAACACCCCATTAAAATCATGTACAATTTTGACTCGACACTTTACGTCCACCAACTCGCACTGGGCCAGCGTGGTGGATATGGCCCAGTCGTGAGTAGGCCTACGTCCTGCAGTGGACTATTAAATAGGTTAGTACAGTACAGTACTATACGTCCAAGTTTCAATTCTGTAACTCACTCTATTTACAAGCTAGCCGCTTGAGAGCTCAATAAAGTTAGTTTCTTTGTACCTTTTGATTGCTGAACCCTAAAACCTAATCGATTCTATTGTGGACTCGATGTTTACGCGCGTGTTCTTATAGTTTATACTCATTACTAAAATTGTTTACGCCAAAAGAGTTCGAGCATCGTCTGCTGTCCATCATAAGGTCGGTTAATTCATCCGTGAGTTATGTGGTAGGTACATAGAGATGTAGAGATTTGAGAGCCGTGGGCCCCCCACGGTATTAGTATTAGTAATACTCGCGTATATTCGTGAGGTCATGGGTTCAAATCACGGTATCGAACAGTTCTTTGAAACTCACTCTAACACTCGCTTTCCGGGAAAGAAAATATTGTGAGACAACCTGCCTACGTCTAGAAGAAATTCGATGACTATGTCGCGACTATGTATGTGAATCCACCAACCCGCACGGGGATAGTGTGGTGGATATGGCACGATCGCCTTTCTTGGATAGACCTGTTTAGTTGTTGGCTATCAAAAAGGCCGGTACAGTATTTACATAGAGATGTAGAGAGACCTCCTTCATGCGGCACTCGGGACTCGTTAATCGTCGTTGTCGACGAAGTTTCAGCCATAAGACGTCCATTGCTGGACTTAAGCCGGAAATATACTATCGGACGCGGCTGACGGACGCGACTGACAGCCGCAACTTAGCAATGTGCACAGTCTTATAACATCCGGTGTGCCAGATCGCTCTCGGACGTCCGAACGCTCAAGGTCGTACGAAGGTGACGTCCGCGACTTATGTCCGATAGTGTGCACGGCTCAGTGTACTTTCATAGTCTAGGTCGTGGCTGTTAGTCACGTCCGTAAGCCGCGTCCGATAGTATGTTTCGAGCTTTAAGTCTCACCTAGAGATCTCCAATAAGAGCTGTCGGAAGCAGTTTTCATCCAACGCGAGTCTGCGATCTTGACATGACTTCCGTCCACCTTGTGGGTTGGACGTCCTACGCCGCGCTTGCTTACGTAGTCTCCAATTATTTGTTAATTACGTAATTCAGAAATGTGTGAGCCCATATAAATAAGTGATTATGTAATACGCTTTGTCAACAGATGAACGACGGGGCTGTAAAATTCTCGAATGGAAACCACGCACCAGCAAGCGCAGCGTATGGGATCTGCCAGCTAGGTGAACCGACGATATATAATTAAGACCGCAGCAACGCGCTAGATTTGAAAGTTCATAGGAGAGACCTATGTCCTGCAGTGGATTTCCTACGGCTGATAATGATTTTCATAGATCGTGACTTTATTTCGCATCTCGTAAGATCTGTGGGTAAATAATAACTCCATGTGGCCTTCGAACGGTTATCTATTTCCAGTAGGTACACACAAATATGTCAGTCAGCTCAAAAATACTACTGCTATATTGCAGCAGTATTTTTGCAGTCGTGTAAATTGCCACTAGCTTCAAAATAACAAAAATTTTCAAAAGCTTGTAGCAATTTTAAGACGAGAGTTCACTGTTTAATACAGATATCACAGGTATATACATACAATACAATACAGGTATCACGGGAGGCGATACCAACACAGAGAGTGAGTTGGTAAAAAGATAAAAACTTCACTGATTTGGTGTGAACGAACGTCAGAGTACGGCGTCGCTTAATTGGGAAAGCGTCGTCGCGCCGTGTCGGGATGGAAACCCAATTTAATTAAATTAAATTAATAATTAAATTAAATTTAATGCATTTTTTTTTAAATTGAAAGTCCTGACCATCTCTATTCTTAGATCTGACTATCTCTATAGGTATATATCTAGAGATGCCTAAGTAAGAGTTTTGAAGTCCGAAATAATTATGTCCATCTTTTTCACAAGTCACATTATTTTTGGGCCCATTAATTTTCTTATGACTCTCCATAGACAAATTCAAAGAAAACACGTGTAAATCCCCGTGGGCGGTAAAGGCGGCAAACGGGAAAGCGCGGTGATGTTTTCCTGCCGCAAATGGTCCGGTCGTGGGAGAGTGGTTCTTTCATTACAGTGTGGGAGCTTAGTGCGTTTTATTTTACGACTTTATTTTGATTTGTGTAAAGCTCAGGGGCATTATTTTATACTTACGTATAGCTCGGACATAGTACCTATACGGAACTTGTATGGAAACGTCTAGGACGTAAACGGAACTTTACGGATTCTCCATATAATCTGTCAAAGTTTCGTAAACGTCTGATGACGTGAAACGGCATGATTTTTCTTCTTCGCACGCCTTAGTCGTATACGAAACTTGTATAGAGCATTCGCAACTTCCATAGATAACATAGAGCATTTTTCATACTATCTGTCAAAGTTCCGTAGGTATACGTTCCTAGTCGTACGAAGTTGAAAAATAAGGCCCCAGATCTCGCGGATTACGATGTAATCTCCAACAAGGTTCTATTCTCGGTCCTCTGCTGTTTTTGATATACATCAATGATATTCACAGAATTGGACTTCAGGGGAATATAACTTTATACGCAGAACTAGTTTCGCACGAACCTGTTCCGTACTAAAAGTTTTTCGATTGTGCATTTTGGTAGTAGGTAATCTACCAGATTACCATGAACAGTGGTGAAGCAAAGACCACAATATTAGAGAGCCACATTATGTGAGACCCTGGAATGTATGCGAAATAAATATTATTCCGTTGGACTTTTGCTTGACATGTCAAAGGCCTACGAAAAAGTGTCACATACTATTCTTATAAAAGCCCTGTTCGACATAGGGATAGGAGGTAAACCACTCAAGTGGATTATATCTTACCTGTCAAACAGAAAACAATTCGTGCAAATTGATTACCACCGAACAGACATAGGTATCATAGAAACTATACAATCTGAAATACTGACAGTCAATAGCTCTATCCCCCAAGGGAGTGTATTAGGATGCATCCTTTTTCTAATATATATAAATAAACTACCGAAAATCACAAAATACCCATGTGTATTATTCGCTGATGACATATCTCTGTTATTTAAATGCACAGCCAATCTTGAATCATTAAATCTCATAAAAAATACATTTAACGACGTCAAAGCATGGTTGGCCGCAAACAATCTGGAAATTAACACTAATAAAACCAAACTCATCCAATTCGTTCCCTACCAAAAAGATACATTACAGTTAAGATCAGTTGCAGAGAGCCTTAATATTAAGGAAGTTCATGACTGCACACTATTAGGCCTTGATCTTGATACAAATCTTACATGGAAAAAACATATTGAAAAAGTTAAATCTAAGATGTCACAATTTACCTATGCTCTAGCGACTTTAAAAAGTAACAGTAATATAAATACAGCTCTCACTGCGTATTATGCTTATGCATATGCTTGGCTCCGTTAACATATTACTGTGGGGAAATAGCACTAACGTTGATCAACTCTTCGTAATGCAAAAAAAGTGCATACGTATAATAGCCAACATCCGCATACCGACTAGTTGCAAACCATATTTCAAACATCATAAGATACTGACACTCCCGTGTATCTACATATACGAAACAGCTACATTTGTCAGAAAACCTCATTATCTATACACCCCCGAAAGAAATCCTCGTAGACTACATAAACTTAAATTACCCATACCACGTTTAGAAATTTTTAAAAAAGGCCCTATGTACACCTCAATAAAAATATATAACCATATACCCAATCAAATAAAACAAGAAACAAATAAGAATACCTTCCAGAACAAACTCCGCAGTTTTCTTATAGAGAAGTGCTATTACACCATCAATGACTTCCTAGAGGATGAAATTAGAAATTGAGAAACTGTATTAAATAACGCGATAAATATTATTATTTAAAAAAAAAAGTGTATCATACGCAAAAGCGCTTTCACGATAGCACCCGTCCCCCTGACGTCTATGTGTGCGTTTCTCAAATTCGCTTCTGTCTCGCTCACTCCTGCGTGGCGCGAATCTCTTCGAATAATAATATTGTATACAAGTATTGTTGATTTAAACAACTTCTTAATTAGTTAACCAAAGCCATGTCTGTTGGTCTCTAAAATTATAATGCAATAAGGAAGTTTCCCGTTTTCTAGTTTTATTTTTATTAAATTACACTAAGTCTGCAATAAATTATGGTGTTTTTATTTTTCAATTATCTTTAAAAATGACGAAGTTATGAATTTTTAAACATGACCGAACGAAATCAAAAAACCTCGCGACGGATTTACGCGTGTGACGTCATTCGGCTCCAGAGCCGCGCCGTGGGTTAGGCGGGAGTAAGGAAAAAAGGAAATAAAGTGCTTCATTCTATGCCGGGTATTTTTCTAAGCCACCAATACGTTCTAGAATATCATTGTACTTATCTTTATGTTATGATCAACATTTACTATGGGACTAACCCCCCAATATAACGAATAAAAAGTCAGCATTCCCATAATTTTGTCGTGAGTAAATGAACTTTATTTCTAAATGGAACAAGACTTGGTGTATGTGTCTAGTGTACTGCGGTTTTTACATCTGTAACTATTAACTAGTAGCTCTCCAAACAGTAGACCTCGCAAGTAAGTATACATTTTCTTGTAATAAGTTCTCAAAAATGCACAACTTTCACAGGTAAATATATTCTTAATCATAAAAATGGTAAGGTTCTTTACTAAGATATTATTGTAAATCATGGCCAAATTTTACTATGGGACTAAGTAAGTAAGTTTGTATAGGCCGGGTGGCTAGCCCTGTTGTCAGAGTTTGGGACTGATCCCCTATACAGGGTTAGCTAGCTAGAACTGGTGAAGCGTAATATATTTTGTTCTAATAAAATACTTTAGATAATTTTTTTCAAGGCTTTTATTTTCTAGTTCCAATAAGTTGTCAAATGCGTGTCGAGACATGCGTATGATAGGCTTCCGTAGACGTGACGATGATTATGATGATGATAAAAACCAATTTTTAAGATGGTTGATTACTAGGAAAACGTAATTTAGTATGAATTCTTGGTTGCCTGGAAGAATTCGCTTAAAGCGATAAGGCCACCAGTTAGAAACCTATTAATTGTATTATTCTGCCCCTGTATTTTTTTTATGTTATGTGGTTGTCTAATAAAGTGTTATTGTTTGTTTGTTTGTATGAAATATATGTATATTTCATACAAAATGTGAGGTCGATGACCTCTAATGTTTAAAAATTTCATTTTTTTCTTTATAGCTCAAAAATTTATGATTCCACAGTGCTCAAAATAATTTTCAGGGAAAGTTTTTAATATGATCTGTAAACGGCGTCCGTTCGTTACACGGACATAACGAAGTTTTAAGGGTTCCTCGTTTTACTATGAAACCCTAAAAATGACTGAACAAAGTGACAGCTGTCATATTCTATAATCCATACTAGGAAGACATATCAGGTCTCAAAGTGACAGCTGTCAAACTTAAATGCGGTTTATTTCTGTAACTAACGATTTTAGACCATTGATGTCTTCACAAAAGTGATAGAACTCAACAAGATCTATATTTCAGATGATAGCTCTTTAAAGTAATTTATCTCCGTAACTGTCGTTTCTAGACCGTTACTTTAGGCACAAAATTGATAGAGCTCAACGAGATCTACATTTTGGATGACATACAGATGTCATCCAAAATGTAGATCTCGTAGGTGCCACTCTAGTATGAATTCTATAATAATATGCCATATAATGGCAGCTGTCACTCTGACATCTGTCATTTTCGGAACTAAAAAATAAGTCCTGAAAAACCTATTACCTACAATGACTTTATAAGAACAAATATTAGGCTGAGAAGTTTTGGATAACCCTATACAGGGGATTAGTCCCATAGTAAAAGTTGGTCATAATATACAGTGATATTTTAGGACAGAATATTGTAATTATGAATATATTTGCCTGTGCAAGTTGTGCATTTTTGAAAACTGATTACCAGAAAATGTTCACCGAAATGTATACTTGTGAGGTCTACTATTTGGAAAACTACTAGTCAATATATACAGATGTAATAACCGCAGAACAGTAGGTACACACGCCAAGTCTTGTTCCATTTAGAAATAAAGTTCATTTACTTTGCTGACTTTTGATTCGTTATATTGGGGGGTTAGTCCCATAGTAAATGTTGATCATAACATAAAGATAAGTACAATGATATTCTAAAACGTATTCATGGCTTAGAAAAATACCCGGCATAGAATGAAGCACTTTATTTCCTTTTTTCCTTACTCCCGCCTAACCCACGGCGCGGTCTGGAGCCGAATGACGTCACACGCGTAAATCCGTCGCGAGGTTTTTTGATTTCGTGCAGTCATGTTTAGACATCCATAACTCCGTCATTTATTAAGATATTCGGGTATTTTTTTCACTGTGTCTAATATAATTCTAACGTCTTTAAATGTATATAATTATTTTTAATTATTATGACAAAGGAAACTTCCTTATTGTACCTTGTGAAATTGTGTATGTATTTAAGTTAAGTACCTACCTACCTATATAATATTGTACGATAGTAATGTTTTAATAATAGTTTAGTTTGTAAGTACTAGCTATTGCTGCGCCCTCAAAACAGGGTATATATGCCATATATTTAGTTAACCTAGTTTTTAACTGAATTATCTATATATTAGCAATAAATAAATAAATAAATGTATTTTGACGAACACAGACTCCACTGGGGGACCCGGAGGTGAGGCTTCCCTAGGGCGTAGGGGCCCTAGGGCGTCAGACCGTTTGCGTTAGACCACGTCGCCTACGCCTAGCGCCACGTCTGACCAAGACATTGGTTAGTATAGGTATTTGGTATTTTTGAAAAAATCCAAACTTAGAAACACAACATTATAATAAAACAAAAACAACAGCGGATCAAATATATATTATTACTTACAATATATTACTAATACCATCGACCCGGCATTTTTTCTGTTTTAAAATGAATACTAGTCCTTATTTTTCTTGCAGTATTAGTTCCTGCCAAATAATAAAATTTATCATTACAATAATTAATGTTACTTTCCTATCAGTACTTTTTATTTACCAGTGTGCCTGAAACACCTGCATTTATTTAGTTAGGCCAATTAATTAGGGTTAAAAGCTACCCAAGGATAATTGGCGAGCAAATAAAGTAAACCTGGGTGAATGGCGCAAATGGCACGTTTGGATTGTAACCACTAACGGTGGAAAAGGGTTCCTTATAGGCTGTTATGTATTTTTATTGTGTTTGCTTTACAAAAGGTTCGATAAGTGGGGTAGCTGTGCTTCGGTGTTAGAGTAAGATTTGGTACGTAGCGAGGTAACGGCAGAGATTTGAATAGAGTCAAAGTCAAAATATTTATTTTGCGGAGACATGGGTAAAATGTAGGTGTTAAATTAGTTACATAATTATGTGCACCATGCTATAGCATCTTGGCATGCAAAATCATCATTATTGAATTTATGAGTACGTTAAACATTATATTTGCACAAAGATTGTCATTTAAAAACTCCTGTATAGAATAATACGTCTTGTCTATTAGTAATTTCTTAAGTCTAAATTTAAAAATGTAAACATGATTAGTATCTTTTACAATATTCGGCAGTTTATTGTAAATAGCCAACCGATCATTATAAACGTGCTGTACAAGACAGTAAAATATGCAGATAATATGCTGGAATACTCGCGGAACAATTATCATAATCTGTAGGACATTTACTACTGGACATAGGCCTCCCTGAGATGGGAATCGAAGCCACGCCTCTTTGACCTAGGAATTAGGGTCACTAACAACACGTCGCCTCAGTCTTTGTTTGGCCTAACGACCAAGCACCAAATTTTTCAGGTGACGTTAATTTAGTTTAAAAATCAGATAATCAAGAAATCATAAAACAATTTAGCGATATAGGAACAAAATAGTAAGTATTTATGAAATGTCAAAGTTGCATTTTAATAAAACAAGTTTAAATGTGTTATTTATGGGTTGTTTGTGGAGATAGGCCAAATCTGTTCCGAAAAAATTTTGAGACAGGGATATTGGCACAAACACATGGTGATAGGGCTCGAACGTGTAGAGAGATTTTAGTTCTTGAGTGCTAAAGTGACCATCGTGACTCGCATACAGCGTGTTCAATATTTTATCAATGAATTTAAATAACTTGATCTGTAGAAAATGAGGTAGGTAGGTATTTAAGTAATTTTACAATTCATGTCGTGAAATAATAGGTATAAAATTTTTGTTGTCATATTTTATTTAATACATTATTAACTGACTTCAAAATATTCTACTGTCTTCTTTGTGATTTGTAAAGTAGGTACTCTCATAATTATTTCAACAGCGGAGATGATGATGATGATAATCATAAATTGTTTTTAGTGTAAACTACTAATCGCGTTCATTGATCCCAAACTGTAAATAAAATCATTTGAGGTACTTATTTAAACCTGTATAATTATTATATTATTACCTATTATAAAAGCCTGCACACAAAAAAATCTATATTCCATTTTATGGTGTAAAAACTAACTACAATAAAATCAGTCAAGTGTGAATTGGACTAACGTACGATGGTTTCCGTACCGTAGATAATATCATAATGTACATTACATACTTTAATAACATATTTTTGAATTGAATAGGTTAACAATTAAATCTGTGAATATCATGTTACGTCACCTTTTATATTCAAACCCCTTTATTAAGATTGATTTAAACAACATGTAACTTTTTTTTTTTCATTTATACTAGTTTCATTAAAAATGTCAGAAATAATATAAAATTATGTGGTACATGTAACTTATATGTTGTATTTAATAAAAAAATTGTACCCATTATACAATTAACATAAAATAAACAACAATTTTGTAAAATGAGTAGGATAGGTTACAAAATAAAAATATAAGCTTTGTGCAGTAAAATTAATCGATGAAAGTAGTGTTACTAATCAATTTAAATATTTGCTAATTTTATGTCGCGCGTTACGCGAGTTGCCATATAAAAATGGGTAAGTTAATTTGTATCTATTTCCCTGATATAGCAACATTTAGCTGTAGAGTGAAAACTCAATTCTTGATATGGCAACCCTCATGTGGCACTCAGTCGTGCCGTCAGTCGGAACGCGAACGCCACACTGGAAGGTTGTGGAGCTACCCCTTGGCTGGTGACAAAGGTAGAGTGACCGCCTCCGGAGCTGGTTCTGCGCCAGGCATACAGTGGTGAGTGTATTTTGATCTTGCACTCTATGTGGGTATTCCAATAGCAATAGCAAGGAAATGAGCGTGGTCTCGGCTCTGATTGTAGATCCAATAAACGCTACTATAATCGTGGGGCTATAAGCCAAGAAGCGTATTGGATGGTGACCGTCATAAACGGCAAGCATTGAGAAGTGTGACCTGTGAGCACACTGGCAGCGGTCGATTAAGTTGGAGTCTAAGGGCGGATCTAAAGGGGTGGTATGGAGGATCCCTTGGGGGCAAAGCCCCCTTGTCCGGCTGGTGCCTAGAAGCCTACTGACCTAGTCAGAATGGCGTACCAGGTGGCACCAGGACACAGACAGACTGTGTTCATGACCGGAGCAATCGACCGAGCCAATGGAGAGCCAGTAGGGACCCCATAAGGGTCCCATAAACAAATCACGCAGGCAAAGCCATAAGGGAATATATTGGAATACCCACATCGATTCCCACATTCATATAACTTAACATGCGAAGCTTTCAGTATACGTATAATACACTTTGTCCCCCTAACTCATACCTTAAGACTATATTAATATAACTATAGACAGGTAGGTATGAAAGGGTGCGACAAAATGGTGGAGATGCTGGGATACCTAAGGATATAAATAATCATCACAACAGGGCGGTAGTAACGTCTTAGTACCGACATTGTTCGAGTCGGAAAACAGAAAAATTTAATAATTATTTTTAGTATTAAAGAATGGATCAAAAACTGATAACATTGAACCTTTTTGTTCAAAAATAGACAGTTTCGGAACATCCAGTAGGTACATAGGCTACAAGATGTGATTTTTTATTTGTGTGCATGAAGAAACTTCCTTTAAAGTACGATTAACTATTCTTTAAAGGGAGGGACACGCATTCTAGACGCATTTTTGAAAGTGAGAGCGAAGGCTACCGGAACGACGGTTAGTCCTTTTAACTGCTAAGAGGTATATAGCTATAGCAGAGGCCAAATAGACGATGATCGCAGCATCGGACTGCGCGGCCTCCGGATCCGACACATAAACCGCCCTGCAAACGGCAACATGCGCAAACGCATGTGGGTTTGTCAATGCAGTCTATAGTCTAGTTGAATCTATAGTCATCTAAATTTCGGTTATACATGTCAAATTGACGGATCAGATTGAAAAATCAATCATTCTCCCATTCTCGTTGACTCTCCCCGCGACCTTACAGAAGCCGGCAGTTTTTTCTTATCGACCCCTCTGTTATAACTCCCCCGCCAGCAAAATCAGAAATATTATTCGGAGATTAAAAAGAAAACCTATACGCAATAATAACGAATAGTGTTTCGCGTTGAAAGGCGTACATTGCGGATAGCGAATAAGCATCAGGTTTTTTGGCGATAAAACCAGTACGTGGACGCGTCCGCCGCTTAGCAGCGGACACGTGTCAAAGTCAAAGGTGATACAACGTACCTAATTCGTGTAAAGGACATGTACACAAAATGTATGGAGGCTGGTATAATAATATTAAAATAATCTAACCACAACACTTGTTACATTTCGAGAAAGTTCATATTTTTCTGAGATTATTACATCAGTGAAAAACAAAAAAGAGCCCTGCAATTTTTTTTTAATTAATTTTGAATTTATTAGGATAAATAAATATATTTTGCTCAATAGGTATTTTATCTCTATAAACCCTGATTAAGGAATGTCCAAATTGTTAAAATAAAGCATTTTTACCAATTAGACACACTTTTTAAGTGCCTTTTTGTCACATTGAACCTACTAACTGGTCACACTGATAGGTTAAACATTTTAATTTAAGAAAATTATGAGATGAATGTGGAAGAATCATTTACAAATACAAGTAAAATAACGATAGAAACACTTTATCATTGTTAAACTAGAAAAAATAAAATGCTGTATTATTATTTTTCATAAAATTTATTTTTCACATAAAAAAGAAATGCAGGGAAGAAAATATCTAAATTAGATATTTTTGAGAAGCCCATAAAACAAGCTTTCTAATAATGTATATATCATCTTGGTTAGATTTTTTTCTGAATATTGTACCATTTGTGGACGTCTCCTTTAATCCGAAATCAAAAGGGATTGAAGAAATCCGTACGAATCGGTTCCGGTTACGACAAGATAGGCTCTGTCAATGTGTTGTTCTTATCAATGGGGAAATAGACGCGAATGGGCTATCAATTGAGCGAGCGACATCAGCTATGACCAATCTAAAGCAACTACTTTTAATTTAAAAGAAGAAATTAAGTACTATACAGAGAAATCCACAAATCCGCTACCGTCCGCGGTCAGCGACGCTATGAATATTCAGATTGAGGCGGAAGATCTACTAACAACCTTGATTGAGGCTAAGTAGGGAACGGCCCCAGTAGGTAACAGCGCATCTACTCCGGGCACAGCGAAGCTTCCAAAGCTAGCACTATCGAAGTATTCTGGCAACCGTCTGCGATGGAGTAAGTTCTGGGACCGATTTAGCACCAATATCCACGAGAGGAACATGGCAGATGCGGATAACTTGGCATACCTTATGAGTTGTCTTGAGGGAGTAGCCTTAGAAGTTAGCGTTGGATATGCTGAAGAAACGTTTCGGCTCAACGAATGAACTTATCGATGCTCACTATTCGGCACTAAATAAGCTTCCTCGTGCAGAATATAACTCAGCTGGGTGCCGCACTGGATGAAGTGGAACGCCACATTACAGGGTATCGGAATAGCTAGGGGAATCATCGGACGGAAACCATTTCAGAGCATTGGGACCGTCTAAACTCCTTGAAAAGGTAGTACACGAATATCATCTCACTCGCCTCGACTCGGAGAACAATATGCGAACTATCAGAAAATCCCTACAGAGGATCGTCACGGCTATGGAAAATTCTCAAGAATTCATACCGGTACCATAGGCAGAGGCTATCGGTTCTACGGAGAGACACTGCATATTAGGATCGAGGAGAGGCAACGTCCTCAACTAACTTTGACATTTTATTTTTAGTTATTTATCTATTTTACATATAACCATTGCAATATTATTGAAATTGATAAAAAGATATCTTTTTCACAGCTTCTGAGATTTTGATTTAAATCCGTGAATGGCTTTATATGTTTAATGACAGTGACAATTAGTGACGACTCAATGTAAACTACTGTCATTCACAGCTGTCATTTAATCATAGGGAGATTATTTTGTTTTGTTTATGATGGTTGTGTTTATGATTTTGTAATTTGTTTAAAAAGGATTACATGTTAATTTCTTATTTATATGGCTGTGTAAAAATGGAAATTGTTCAGTGTCGATCAATATTCAATTAAAGTTTTAAATGTTGGTCGCATGCGTGTAAGTTTCATTTTCATAATGTTTCATTGAAATTAGATTCAAGAATATTACAACATTCGCATGCCGAAAGGCAGAATATGGAGCTCTATTTATAGTGTATCAATGTCAACCTAATGTACCCGTATCCGCAACTAAATGAATATGAATACGAAAACTTCTGTGCCCAGAACCCAAGAACGGCAGTAACTCAAATCCAAAACCCCTCTGAAATATGAAACTTAAATGCCGGCTCGTACTGGATAGCGGTAGTCAAAGGACCTACATAACACAAAAAATGATCAAATCACTTGGACTTTATTCAGAAGACGATCTTATGTTAGTGTATACATGTGGAACGTCTTTACCTAATGAAATGCGATATCTCTCTCTGTTGAAGTGCGTATAGAGACGGAGCGTGGAATCTTTCGTGATCTAAGAGCTAACGTTGTACCGCACGTAACAGACAGATTGCCCTGAGCAGATTTTTTACATGAACAAGTAGATCTACCGGCTGACGACGATTCTGTCGGAGAGTCCATCGATCTTTTGATTGGAAACGACTACTATGCCAGTTTCATGCGCGACGGAAAATTAAAGCTGAAGGATGATTTATTTGCCATTGATACAGACTTCGGCTGGGTCCTGTCAGGATCGGATCAAGAGGATAATGTACATAACAATCACAGTACCCTCGATGTGACCACATATTGCCAGTGCCATATTTCGAGCTGCCCATACTTCACTGAACCTGATTTGCCACTGCGGAACATTGACATACGCTTCCTATGTTCTCTTGAATGCATTTAAGACTGCAAGACAAGATGAAGCAGTAAATCACTTCAATGATACATTACGTTACAAGGAAGGGCGCTATGAAGTAAAATGGCCATGAATAGAATAGCCACCTCAGATACCGAGCAACTTCGGCCTAGCTATAGGAAGACTGAGGAACCTGATCAAACGTTCTAATGCTGATACCTTGGCGGAATATGAAGTTACTCTCAAAGAGCAACTGGAAGCTGGTATCATAGAACAGGTCACAGGTACCGAAGCCACGAACCCAGTTCACTACCTTCCCCACCACATGGTGAAACAAGCAGGTAAACGCGGTAGGATTGTTTACGATGCATCAGCTAAGACGGCCGGACAGAAAAGCTTAAATGAATGTCTATATAATGGGCCGTCGAAGCTGGAAGACCTAACCGCACTCCTGCTACAGTTTCGGACCAAGGAGGTGGGACTGGTAGCTGATGTGGAGAAGGCCTTCCTGCAAGTGGGGCTACAGGAAGAAGACTGAGATGTGACCCGATTAACGGTAGCCAACAAATGCTATGTGGATAATCTTGCTACCAGAGCAAACTCAACTGAAGAGGCTAAACAAGTGTACAAGAAAATTCGAAAAATCTTTTGGACATCCAACGACGAAGACTTGTAAAGTCTGTCCCACCGGAGTATCGGGGAAAGGCAATGGAAAAAACGAAGATTCTCGGACTATCTTGGGACATACGCAAGGATACTTTGGAACTGAAAGTAGATAGGTTTAAAGATATTTATTCTCATTATAAGATGTACATCGCTTCTATGAGAACACTACTAATTATAAAGAAAAAATTAAATAACAATTGTCGTCGTTGAATAAACAATAATTACAATATTATGTGCATGACATTATTTTAAAATACTTAGGTAGGTAGGTACATCACACGCGTATACGAGTACCTATGTATGTACTACAAAATAAAAATAAAAATTCGCTCAATGCATAATGTGACGATGCTAGATTTACCTGCGTAACAATTGTTACTATAATGAATTGTCGGCAATAATGTATTCTGCAAGTTTCTTTTTAAATACGTTGAACGAGCTTATATTTTTAATATCTGAGGGTAAATTATTGTAAAGGCGCGCACCGTCAAACCGTTTTACCATAGTTAGTACGGATCTTTGGCAAGACGGTGAAGCTACCACGGCGAGTGCTGGGGTACGCAACATTTTGTTTGTGTTTGGTGAATAGCAAATTTGTATGAACTTTGTAGTTCATAGGTTTTCTTATAAAAATGCAGATGAGACCCACTTCACACCGAACCCTCCTATAGAAACAAAAAGAGGTGTACTACGGGCACTAGCATGATTCTACGTTTGGCTCAAAACAAAGATAAAAACAATCTAAAAATACCACGATAAGAACTATTGGGATTTCTAATAGCTAGCCGCCTGCTAACATATGTAAAACGTTGATTTTCCAATCAAAAGGGAAACATTATGGACAGATAGCATGGTAGTCCTGGGGCGGATAATCTCTGATAAGCTCTTACAAATCTTCATAGCAAATAGAGTAGAAGAAATCAAAAGAAACCACTGGCAGACGCAAATGCACTTCATAAACACAAAAAAAAATAATTCAGCGGATATCGCGAACTGGTTTTGAAGGGCCAGAATTTCTCAAACTAGCTGAAACTAGTTGGCCAGAAGATATATACTATGATCGTCATAGAACTCTTTTTTTCTGGGAGGAGGCTCTGGATCAGAATCCAGAGAAAGACACTATGATGAAGATTGATTGATTGAGCACAGGACCCGTCACATCAGGAAGACATGGAAGTAGTGAAATCCCTGACAGCACAGGAATGTTTACTGGCGCTAAGACGTTTCTCTGCAAAGAGAAATACACCAATTAGGATGTACTCAGATAATGCAAAATACTTCAAACTTCTCTCTGAAGTTATATCAACTCGTCATGCATGGAGAAAGGCATCCAATGGAAATTCATACCCCAGTTGGCTCCATGGCATGGAGGCTTCTACGTGCGCATGGTGGCACTAGTAAAACATTGCTTAAAACGAACTCTGGAAGAGCACTTGTCATTGAGTCATAAAAGAAGTTGAGGCAGTAGTCAACTCTAGACCCTTAACAACGGTGGGGACTGAGATAAAACATGTGCTAAGACCAGCTGACTTCCTTAGTTTAGGACAATGCCTTAATATAGAGCCAGCACCAGATGCGGAGTCTGGCACAGAAATAAAAGTGGACTTGATTCGGAGTTGGAAAAGGATTAAAGATTGTAGATGAATTACGAATTATGTTCATCCGACAATATCTTGGGGGAATAGATCAATCAAGGTTGAGATTTCGACATGCTCCGAAGTAGCCCAGAACCAGAGCAGACAACCCGCTACAACTAGGTGATCTGTTTCAAATTAAGTCCGACAATCTGAACAGGAGCAATTGGAAAATAGTAGTTGGTCAACGGACCGGACGACCTATGTAGGGTCGCTAAGGTCAGGACAGGAGACATTGTTTTCACACGGTGTCTAAACTGTTCCAAATAGAATATTTTATGTTTATAAATTAGTTCTACATATTTGAACTAGATGGCGTGTGCGTTGAGTTAGCTCGCGGTGGCGTTTGGTTTGCGATGCACACGACAATGTTTTGTAAGTTTTTTAATAAACGGTTGTTAAAAGACACCAAGGCTGTTTCGCTATCCTCTCGCTTAAGGTACCTCCTTAAACACACGGTCTATAAGACACTTGTGTCCACTAGAATAAGGGCGTGGTATACAATGCTCAAGTAAATGCAACTAACCCCATAGAACACACTACACTTGACACAGAGCCTGCGCTATCACCTATTAGGACAGTCTCTGATAAACCAGAAGGATCGGTTTCACTCGGCGGGGGGGAGAAGGGGGGGGGCGGCAACAGGGGAGAGTCATGGGGGAGAGAGGCGCGGCTGACAGCATCAGGCGCGCCGGACGAGCACGGCGCAGAGGAGGTGGTCATTCACGAGCAGCTAGAGGCGACGGTAGAGGCGCCAGACGAGTCTAACTCGGGGGAGCAACTTAGCTCGAGCTCCAGCGGGCAACCGCAAGAGAGTACGGACACACGACTCTCGCTGGACAAACAAGAGACGCTGCCTGATACGGACGAAACCAGCCAAGGGAGGGGGCAACGGGTAGCCGCAATACGCGCAAGGGAAAAGATAACAAATTGGACGAGATATCTCTTTACAATACCCGAATAACGCAATCCCTTTCCGTGGGGAATGTCGCGCGTTACGCGAGTTGCCATATAAAAATGGGTAAGTTAATTTGTATCTATTTCCCTGATATAGCAACATTTAGCTGTAGAGTGAAAACTCAATTCTTGATATGGCAACCCTCATGTGGCACTCAGTCGTGCCGTCAGTCGGAACGCGAACGCCACACTGGAAGGTTGTGGAGCTACCCCTTGGCTGGTGACAAAGGTAGAGTGACCGCCTCCGGAGCTGGTTCTGCGCCAGGCATACAGTGGTGAGTGTATTTTGATCTTGCACTCTATGTGGGTATTCCAATAGCAATAGCAAGGAAATGAGCGTGGTCTCGGCTCTGATTGTAGATCCAATAAACGCTACTATAATCGTGGGGCTATAAGCCAAGAAGCGTATTGGATGGTGACCGTCATAAACGGCAAGCATTGAGAAGTGTGACCTGTGAGCACACTGGCAGCGGTCGATTAAGTTGGAGTCTAAGGGCGGATCTAAAGGGGTGGTATGGAGGATCCCTTGGGGGCAAAGCCCCCTTGTCCGGCTGGTGCCTAGAAGCCTACTGACCTAGTCAGAATGGCGTACCAGGTGGCACCAGGACACAGACAGACTGTGTTCATGACCGGAGCAATCGACCGAGCCAATGGAGAGCCAGTAGGGACCCCATAAGGGTCCCATAAACAAATCACGCAGGCAAAGCCATAAGGGAATATATTGGAATACCCACATCGATTCCCACATTCATATAACTTAACATGCGAAGCTTTCAGGATACGTATAATACACTTTGTCCCCCTAACTCATACCTTAAGACTATATTAATATAACTGTAGACAGGTAGGTATGAAAGGGTGCGACATTTTATGTCATTATTCTATACGCACAAAAAAAAAAACTCGTTTTGTTTTAAATAAAAAAAAGTATTACTGCCGATATTACATCATCCTATATGTTGTGAGACTTTGATCAGATTATAGAAATATAGTAAAATATAATTAAAATCTGCATGCCTTACCTTTCTAAATTCAGTTTGACTTGATCACAACTGTGCTTTTTTATCGTCACAGATATTGTAATTAGTTTTTTTTATACATAAATACACCAAGATAATTAAATTTACTACAGAAACACACACGCGCGGTTAGTTTTTACACAAAACGAACTTCATAAAAAAAGGTTGGGGTGGCGTTATGGGGTGCGACCTTCGCTGTGATTGGTAGATCCGAGGAGTTGTGGCGAACAAAGACTGAATTTGAGTTTTCAATACGGATGTTGGCGCCAGCTACGTATATTGGCTAATCAAAGACTCAAAATTGATTTCGATTTGGAGATTGAATATTTTAATTTTATAAATTGTGAATCTTCTATCAAAAAATTGAAAAAATTTATTATACCATTAGACGTGTAATTTTTTTATCTCTATTATGATATCAAAAAGTCATTTTTGATAAAAGTGGTCGATAGCCCATTCAAAGACTGAGGCGACGAAAAGTCATTTGACACAGCGCGCGGCGAATGAAGTGAGAGAAGGGTCGTCGATTTTGCTTTCGTCTGTCCGGATGTTGATTCTCCTCTACAAGCCACATTTTCTACGAACCTCGGCATTTCCCTCAAAAAAGGAGGTTTTCTGTAGTACGATTTATCAACCAATTTGAATAATATCTGACATGATTGCTTAGTACCTAAATCCTAGGAGTATTTGCGACTATGAAAGGAATCAGTGAAGAGGGAGTCGGGATATAAGATAGGCTTATGAAGATTCAGTTAAACAGATGGGATATCTACTTTTCGGAGTACAACTAGTTATTAGGTCTCCTGTCCATCTGGCTGGTAAACATCTTAAGCTGCAAGTACACGTCGTCTCCATTCGAGAACTGTGCAACCCCATCGGCAATCAGTTACTGTTCTTCGCGTTATGTGCTCTGCAGAAAATTCTGCCTTGTAAACTAAGTACATTTTTGGGTGTAGGCTTATGTGTCTCCCTAATAATTAAGTACCTATATATATAGTAGACATATTTAATCTACTTCAGAACGAAAGCAGTGGTGGTGGCCTAGAGTTAGTGACACCCACCTTACAATCGTGAGGTCGTGGGCTCGAATCCCGGTCCCGTTCCAATGAGTTATTTGGAATTTTTGTACGGAATTTCACACCACTGGCTTTTCGGTGAAGGAAAACATCGTGAGGCAACCTGCATATGTCCGTAGAAAAATTCGATGGCGTATGTGAATCCACCAACCCGCACTGGGCCAGCGAGGTGGATATGGCCCAATCACCTTTCGAGGGTAGGCCTACGTCCTGCAGTGGACTATTCAAAGGCTGATACAGTACAGTACAGAACAAAATGTTAATAAAATAGTTCAGTCCCAAAAAAAAAGTGTTTTAATATCTCTTTTTCATACTGTTGTTTTATAGCGTATAAAAATATCTCTTGTTAGAAGATTTATGTCTGTAGAAGATTTTTTAGGGTTCTGGAGTGGCGTGTAAATAGCCAACTCCTTGGTGTGATTGCTCACGAAAGATTTTGAAGAAACATTAGAAAAAGAAAGGGCGGGAAAATCATACACGAAATAAAGAATTTGGTGTCGACGTATAAACAGGAACTAAGCTAAGACTAACCTGCAAATGACCGCCTTCATCCCCTCGTAATCGAGACCGGCTGGAGAAGTCTTCTGCAACTGACGCACGGCGCCTGCTGGTATCTTCCACTAAAGTCTTGCGTCGAGGCGAAATACGATTGTCCAAAAAAAACTGCACTGCACACAATAAAATTCCAAAGTTCTCGAAATGAACTTCAAGGTTGCGGGTGAAACTAATCTTGCGGCATATGGAAGTCAACTGGCAGAATAATAATTTTCTGCTATTCAAAAAATAATGGCGGTGACGCGACACTCAATGCATTCGCGGCATTTTTTGACCAATGGTCGAGGGCATCGTCGTTCGAGTCGACTAGCGCCATCTCTCGGAAAACTCCGGGACGTCAACGGAACATCGACAGATCGTCCCAGCGTTGTACTTGTTTTACCGACGAAACCAGAAAGCGGGTAAATTGAAATTATAAAGAGAAAAGATTGTAGGAATGCGGAAATATTCAATAAAGATGTTAAGGCGCTCCACCAGGTTCCGTTCCGTACTTAGGTAAATAGTATAGACACTTTACATGACTATTAATAAGACTTCATTATTTGTATGTTTATGTTTTCCATATAAATGTGTTTGTTTAGTTCATCGATTGTAACACATTTCATAATATAAACTATGTTTTTGAAAGACTTTCGGAGGCGCTGTTAGCCTGGTAAAGTTATTTGTATAATATTGATGCATACAATTTTTTAAGACTGTGTCTAGTTTGTACGTACTTTGTAACAAGGTATTTTTTCTGATCAATAAAGAACTTTTAAAAATCAAAAATCAAAATTAATAAGACTTCGTCGTCGTCGTCGTCGTCGTCGTGATAGACGTCGTCTTTCTACGTATCTCAATATATAAACCGCTGTCAGGGCCTAAAATTTTTGAAAAAAACACATCTCCGGTTTTACAAAATCGTTATTGCTATTCAAAAAATGTGGTAGCTGAGCAACTGTCTAAAAATGGCAGGGTGTCTGGCAACCCTCGCCAAGTAAACTGTTTACCAAGAGCTCTGCTCAAATTAAATCAATAAATAGTGAAATACTAATTGTGTGAACTAAAAATTAAACAAAAAAGACAGTGCACATAACCTCCAACAGATCCGATGACGAAAATTTCTTCTGGTGAGCCAATGTTTACGTAAAAACCACGATAGTTGCACTTAATTAATTCACACACAAAGCCGTTAATATTCAATTTCGACTAACACTCAAAATATTTTGAGTTTTGGCAATGATTATTGTTGACATTTACATTGTTATGTCGGTACAAGACATGTTTTGTTTTGCGCGAATAAATGACAATTGACGTCCGACTGGTAAACGTCACAATTGTCACCAAGCAATACGTGACAACCACAGAGCTAGTACAAGTGACAACTGACATCTGAGTATTTTTTTTTTCGCCGTCTCCAACCAGCCGAGAAACTATTGGTCTTTGACTTATGAAATTAACGATTAAGCAATCTTACCAAGATTGAAGTTTTACCATAATCATACGAAACTATCGTGAATGCGCATTTCGATTACGACTAGTTTTGTAAAATTTTATACAAAATTTACATTTTAAAATATGCCTGTAACACGAGGCCAGACGTCATTAGCAGAAGCACGCAGTCAAATAAAAGCCTTAACTTTGGATTTGGAAAAAGCCCAACAACTAAATATCAAGCTGTTGAATGAGCAGGAAGAGTGCGCAGAAGAATTTAAACGTCTAACGCAAGAAATAGTTTTGTTAAAAGCAAAATTAGCAGAAAAAGAGAAAGAAATAACTGACATAACATCGGAAACAAACATACTCAAAGAGATTACAGAAAGTAGATTAGAGGACTTAAATAAATACGAGAATGTATTACAAACTATTCAAATCCATGAAAAAAATACGGCCATGTTTGATACACTCCTGAAAGCTTCAGAACAAGAATATATGGAGAAAATGGACTCTCTTACTACACAGATTTTTACGTTACAAAATCAAGTTGTTAGTCTGCAGAATGAAAACATCGAGATGAAAACAAAGAAACGTCAGAACAACACAATGTCTTCCACAGATAAAACAAAATCAATAGTTGTAAATGAAAATGAAACTGATATAACTATTCACACATGTAACAAACTCACAGAAAATAATGATAAAGCCGTTCACCTAAAAGAAAACAGAAGGGACGATAAAGACCATACATGTACTGAAACTGTTGAAGAAGAAAGTTTAGAAACACCTCAGTTTACTTCCAAGGGTCGAGAAAAAGAGAACAATGGAGATTCTATTCAGAAACAAATCCTAATTTTATGCGACGCATACGGAAAATCTCTAGCCGAAAATCTTATGAACAGCGCGCCGCACAATAATGTTACTTCGTTTTGTAAACCAGATGCCACTTTGGAAGAAATTGTGGCCAATGCCAACCTTACCAATAAGTTAAGCGAGAATGACGAAGTAATTATTGTTTCTTCCAGGTTAACCTATTATAAAATAGAATACGTTAAAAATGTTATTAACATATGTACATTAAAAAAACTTAAATTACAAGTCACAACTCTGCCCTATAGATATATCAACACTTCAGATAATGTAGAAAACGTGAAAAAATTTAAAATTAATAAAATTTTGTTCAGACTAGCTTCACAATCTCGAAATATGTCAATAATAGATGTAAATTTATACGATAAGAATTTTGTCACAGCCCGGAAGGTTTTATCGAAGTATTTCATAAAGTTTATGTGTCATGAAATAACAAAAAATTTGAAAATCAAAAGTTTATATTGTAACAATAATTTGATTTACTTGACTGGATGCAATAATGTAAATAAAAACTTACCTTTGATTACGCAACAAAATTGTGACTCCCAAGATTTTTTAGACACAGCAGTGTAAAAATGTCGCGCACTGTAAAGAATAACAATTTAAAAATAATTCATCAAAATGTTAGATCTCTGAACACAAGCAAAGTTAAAGTGTTTCAAGGAATTGTGGAAACTCACAAACCTGACGTCTTAGTCCTATCCGAAACATGGCTGAATGAAACAAATGTTAATAATATTGTAATGCACGGATACAACCATGCTGGTTTTTTCATTCGTAGTAAGCGAATATATGGCGGTGTATCTGTATTTGTAAGCAATGCATTAATGTATAAACCGAATAAACAAATAAATGAATTATCTGTAGAATACCATTGCGAACTTGCTGCGGTAGAAATTAATGTTCATGCAAACAAGTTTATTATTATAGGTATGTATAGGACTGGTAATGGGGACTATAAGATATTTGACAAAGTAATTAAAAAACTATTTCATCTCCTTAATAATTTCTCTAATAGAAACGTGATTTTGGCGGGAGATTGGAATATAAATTTCCTGATTGATTCATCAAACAAAACTAAATTAAATGACATATTGCATTCGTGTGGCTATAGAAATGCAGTCGACTTTCCAACAAGATATGACGACAACTCTAGCACATCAGTAGATTTCATAGTAACTAATATACAAGATACAGATATAAATGTTATTCCCCTCCCAACTGGTATATCAGATCATGATGCGCAACTTGTAAATATTGTTACTCCAAATAAAGTCGGCCCAAAATATATTAATATTAATAAACGTGTATTTAATGAGATTAAATTACAGGAATTATGTCATGCTATGATGTCATATGATTGGGATAATATATTTCACAACTATGACAACAACACGTTTAAAATTTTTATGGAAAAATTTCTATGGAAATTTAATATCTATTTTCCCATGACAAATGTACGATCTAAAGTCCAAAACCAGTGCCCATGGATTTCCAGCGAAATCATTGAATTGCATAATGAAATAAACGACTTATACCATTTGCAACGCCAATACCCACAACTATCTAAAACGGTCATAAACAATAAGAAAAAGAAAAGAGATGAAGTCACTAAAAGAAACAAAAAAGAATATGTGAAAAATAGAATTGCTAATTCAAAGAACCCTAAAAAAGAAATATGGAATATTATTAGGGAAGAAACCAATAAAAACCCAAAAACATCTGATTGGTACCTTGTAGACAACACTGATGTTTCAATACCACTAAACAACATTGCAGAATACCTAAATAACCATTTCGTATCCATAGGAAATAACTTAAGGGTGGACAACCCCCCAAATATAGATAAAGCCTTGCTACTTATGAATAACATCGAAGTAAAGAAAGATTTTAAATTTCAGACCATCACCCCAAAACAATTGATTAAAATCGCTGAAAATAAAATTAAAAAATCTAACACTAAAGATATATATGATATCTCAGGGGCATTCCTGAATCCTGTTTTACTGAATCTTTGTGATCATTTCACTTACCTCATAAATAATATCCTCATACCAGATTGTTACCCGG
Organism: Hypomecis punctinalis; assembly: GCA_949316475.1. Taxonomy (NCBI): domain Eukaryota; kingdom Metazoa; phylum Arthropoda; class Insecta; order Lepidoptera; family Geometridae; genus Hypomecis; species Hypomecis punctinalis. The sequence continues at coordinate 13,965,306 of OX438813.1, forward strand.
ATTATCTAAAAAAATGTAGGATAATACCATTATATAAAGGCAAGGGAGAAACATCGAATGTAATAAACTATCGTCCCATTACAATTGTGCCAACAATCTCAAAGCTTGTTGAATCAGTAATGTCAGAAAACATTATGTTACACCTTAATCAAAATAACATTATTGCCGAATCTCAGCATGCATATAGGAAGAACAGGTCTACAATAACGGCAGCCCATGATCTAGTTAATTATGTGATAGAGGGTCTTGATTGTAAAAAGAAGGTTGCAGCAGTCTTCTTAGACCTGTCTAAAGCTTTCGACTCAGTAAATCATGAGTTATTAATGAAGAAACTCATGAAAGTCGGAATCATCAACGAAGAGTTACGATTAATAAAATCATTCACAGTCAATAGAGAACAAACTGTAGAAATAAAAATTAATCATAGTAGACAAAGATCCATACCAGAATCGATCAATATTGGCGTCCCCCAAGGCTCCTCACCGGGCAATATTCTTTTCGTCATTCTTGTAAATGATCTATCAAGGCTTGAATTTGATGGTAAAATCATTCAATACGCAGACGACACTACGGTAGTAATTACAGCAGATTCCATAGATCACCTTAATGACAAGTAAAGAGACATTATGAGTAAGATTAACTTCTGGTTCAAAGCAAATGGTCTTAGATTGAATAGTGACAAAACTAACGTCGTCTATTTTAATCCAAAATCCCCAAAACAACCAACCATCCGGGTCAGTTTCCTGGATGGTACTGAAATTGAGAGCTCAAACATAGTTAGGGTACTAGGCTTTGAAATAGATTCTGCACTTACTTGGAAATCACACATAGATACCACTTGTAAAAAGATGGCGAAGGGCATATATGCACTAAAACAACTAAAACAACTCACGACCCCAGAAAACCTAAAAGAAATATACTACTCCTATGTCCACTCGTTAATGTCATATGGAATCATTTTTTGGGGAGCTTCCACAGATTTTCAACGAGTACTAAAGATCCAAAAACGAGCTGTGAGAGTACTAGTCAATGCTAAATATAAAGAGAGTTGCAGAGAACACTTCAAAGAGTTAAACATTATGACATCAGTTGCATACTATATCTACCAAATTCTAAAATATGTGAGATTTAATATTGAAAAATACTCTGTCAATGTTATTAAAGACAGAAAATCTGGACAGAACAAGTCACTCCTACAGCATATTGACTTTAGACTGGCAATGACCAAGCGACTCCCAATACAAATGGGACGTGTGTTGTACAACAAATTGCCAGAATGTGTCAAAACTACATCTAGTGATACAGTGTTTTTAAATAAAGTCAAAAAACTTCTATTAGAGAAAACTATATACAGTATTCCGGAATATTTATCTAACGACTATAGCCCCAGAACCGGATTTATACCATGAGACGAAAATCCATGACATTGTATTTTGACCTACTTCTGTCTAAGATATTTATTGATATTTACACTGTACTTGCTCTGACATTTCATGTTACTTTGACATTGTATAATTTAATATTAAAATTGCCCCTTTACAGCAATTTAATCATATTATTGAAGTAGATAGTTATTTATATTTTTATTATTTAATTTTACATTACCATTTTTTAATTTAATTTTATAATTATGTAAACTACCTGTTTACATAATTATACATAATTATTAATTTCCCTACCACACGGACACAGTATTTGTTTCGATTTTTAGCCTTTTTTTTGTATATAGGTAGGATATATTTATATAGGTAGTTAAGAATTGAATTTCTATGTTTTTTAAGTTATGTAAATAAATATTATTCTTATTATGTAATGACGAAAATCCATGACATTTTAATTGACCTACTTCTATAAATCTATGATATTTACTTTGTACTTTTGATATTTTGTATTGTTCCGACATTATTTAATTTTGTATTCGGTAGCCTTTCCACAGCATTTTAACCTTGTTGCTGAAATAGATACCTAGTTATTTATTTTTTATTTAACCAATTTTTTAATTTAATTTTGCTATTGTGTATTGTGAAATGACGAGATGTATTTTGCGGTACTAATTATTATTGTACAAACTGTTGTATATTTAATTTTAGTATTAAGCTCAATCCATCAATAAATGATTCTAATTCTAATTCTAATGCGCGGATAGAACCTGCGCCTTGTTTTAACCAGTACGTATTACCGAGGTACCTATTGTATAAACGTATAATTTAGTTTCATGTTATTGTACTTAACTGTATCGTGCTATGAAGAGGGCTATGATCGGTGTTACTCTACGTGATCCATCGACTTTTTCTTTTTCTTACATTCTATATTGATGGCGATATCGAATCAGAAATGAGGAGACCCATAGAAATACGAAAGTTACTGACATAGCCCAGCGGATCAGCAAATTAAAGTGACAGCGGGCAGGGCATAAATAGAAGAACGGATGGCCGTAAAGTTCTCGAATGGAGACCGCGGACCAGCAAACGCAGCTTAGAACGTCCACCTAGATAGACTAGGTGGACTGACGATATAATAAAGATCGCAGGAACGCGCTGGATGCAGGCCGCTTCCAACCGGTCTTATTGGAAATCCATAAAGGAAGCCTATCTAGTCCAGTAGTGGACGTCTTACGGCTGATGGATGGATGTACTAAACTGCAACAAAAATATCGCACAATATTAGCATTACGTTTAATACAACCGGTAATTACGGCGAGTTGTTTACACGTAAGTGCGAGATTTATGGTTTTATGACTCGAGCGGGGTCGGCCTTTGTATGCCATCTATTGTTTAGTTTTTTTGGTGTTTTCGTATTGGAGAAACAATAGGGACGTCTCGAACTTTTTAGTTGTTTACTTGTTAACACAATAGCGTTTATTAGATCTAGTAATGTCGCGAATTATCTAGTGAATTCCAGAATGTAATAACGGATATGAATACGCCAGCCGACCCCTGGGGGACTCAGTTTTTCATTTACCGTCGAAGCGAAAACATCTCGTGTTCAAGTGTGATACCAGTAATTGTGAAGTGACTAGTTTGTGTAAATATCAGTGCCAGTGTGAAGTGTTTGTGCGAACCAGTTGTATCGTGTGTATTGTGATTTGGTGCAATAAAGTGCAAAGTGATTAATCGGCGTTTTAACTGATTATCCAAGAACCCATCTCGTAACACAAACAAAAACATGAAACGATACGGAACCCACGATGCGTTAGTCCCACTCGTACTTGCACAGTTTTTACTCTTAGCATAGGTACTCACATTGTACGGGACCACGGTGCCATAAAAATAACAGCACTCAGAGGTTATTCCCGGAATTCCCTTGGCGCTATTTTTATCGCAACTAGAGCAAACTGTTCCTATTACTCTAGTAATGTACAAACCTTAGAATATACAGATGTGTTTCTTATTTTTTAATCCGTATAGGTTTGCGTTTGACTACATACTGCCTGTTTCTAGACAACGATCACATGCTAGATTATTACACTCATCATGAACAGTTTCAAACTCTACAATCGCTAACTAACATGTTTCTTTATTGTAATTTTCAGGGTTTCTATATACTTCGTCAGAGGTAATTGTATGTAGATAGATAGATAAGTAGATAATTCTTTATTAGCTTAACCAAATACAATACAAACTCATGAAAAAATAAAATAACATTAAAAATTAGTTATACAAATGACGGCCTTATCGCTTCAAGCGATTTCTTCCAGGCAACCATGCACGGACAGGAAATAGCACATTAACTAAAACAGCGGCCTTAGCAAAAAAGATTTTAAAAAATAAACAATGAACACTTATAACAAACAAAAAATAAGCAATACTAACACCTAACCAATAAATAAATAATATTTATTGAAATAAATATATATGCCTACCTAGACACATAAACATACATGTATATAAACTTACTTATATAATTACATTCTATTAATACTTATACTTACTTAAATAAATAAATATATAAAGCGAGCAGAAACAATAATGTACCTAAGAAGACAGGTAATGCAATTTAACTCTTCGTTTGAAAACATTCAGTGATGGGGCGCGTCTGATATCCACCGGTAACTCATTCCATAATCTAACAGATTCCACAGTAAAAGATGAAGCGTAAAAGTTTGTCTTATGTTTAGGAAAGTCAAGTTTAAGATTCTCAGATGATTTTAAAAACCGGGTTAGAAGAGAACGCCGGAAAATAAAGCGTTCTTGAAGGTAGGAAGGAGAAGAAGGATTGAAGAGAGTATTGTAAAGAAAAGAAACGATATGAGCATCCCGGCGACGACGAATAGGAAGCCACTTGAGTTTTGCGCGATATTCTGAGACGTGGTCATATTTACGCAAGCCAAAAATGAACCTTATGCAGAAGTTTTGAAGTCGCTCAAGTTTATTTAGCAATTCCTGAGTGAGATCCAGATAGCAGACGTAATGCAGATAGCAGATGTAATGGTCGAATCAAATATCTTGGCGGCTGTAATGTTTAATATAAACTGCGTATCCAATCATCGCGTAATTCAGTTCATTTTTTTCTCGAATATAGGTACATCAGTGTACACTTATGAATGTCAACATTTACAAAAAAACAGTCAAATAAATTACATAAAACAAAACAATTTAAAATCATACAATAACAAAACAAAAAATTCAATCAATTGGAAAATCATACTAATAAAGTATCTAATCGCAGGGGCGGCTTTGTGGCGACACCGCGAACCCTGATTCCCTGGGGCTAAATGAGACCCCTGACTCCTCTCTTGCCTGAACCGGCCGACTTGGAGTGGAAACCGCAAGAGCTAAGAACCTAAGCTCCAGAGTGGAAGTGTTAAAGGGCATAACGCCGCGGGTAGCGTCTAGTGAAAGCGCAGCACTCCTCTTGACACCCTAAGCCGTCCACACCAATGTTGCCCCTCCGGCGCTAAATTACGGTAGCCTTTATGGGGGTGCCATTTAGTGGATGGCAAGTCACCACCCGCCTAAATATTTTGAAATGAGGCATTACTTGGCGGGTGCCGCACCTCATTCTATAGACCAGCTTATAATCCCGTAATTCCCGTCTTTACAATAGTTTCCCTCTTCCAAATCACCAAAAGCTGTATTTTTTTACTTAATGATTGTAAAAGGGCCTCTTGGTGTTGGTTTCGGCCCCATCAATGCCCTTCAAAGATCCGGGGCAACCCGTGAGTTGTAAAACAAAAAAAAAGTATTTAAGTGAATCACAAGTCAATTCGCGCAGAGAATCCCTGTCAGAAATATAATCCTTAATACTATAGTACGCCTTTTCCATTAGGATTTATTTTATTACATTTTTAAACTTAGCGTCGTTCACATTTGTTACTTTATTGGGCAGTAAGTTATAGAAGGTAATACTGTTTTTTAGAAAAGATTTTGAAGTTTTAGTTAATCTAGTCTCAGGCAGAACAAGCTTAGACCTGTTCCTTCTCATATAATTATGAACGTCGAAATGTTTTTTGAATTTGTGAAGATTTTTACGAGCGTACATGATAGTTAAGAAAATATATATGTATAAAATCAGATATTAAACTCGGGTCACACAGAGGCGGGAGCCGCGAGAAAGCGATCCGATAGCAGATAGAAAAACAAATTACAGGGACAAAACAATACAATTTATAGGTTTCTAACTGGCAGCCTTATCGATTTAAGCGATTTCTTCCAGGCAACCAAGTACGGATAGAAAAAAGAAGTTGACAAAAAATGTGGCCTTAACAGAAAGAAGAAATTCACTTATAAACAAACACTTTCATACCAATAAATATACACACATTAGTCAAACTTTGTAATAGCGTAGTTTGACAAGGTACTAGGTATTATTAGCGCTATTGCGCTTATGTGAGGGATGAACATCAATAAAAACAGAAAAAATGCCAAGTCGATGGTGGTGAACGACATTATTGTTAGGAAAAGAAGATTTTTCGCCTCTATTTCAAGAATTGTTTTAACTGTCCTTTTATCGAAAATGTTCACTGATACACCACAATACACTCCACAGGTGTATGTAGAATTAGGATAGGTATGATACCGCACTAGACTTCTGAATGCCCTGAATACTATAGCAGGCGACTTTTTCTTTTACATATTAATTTAACAGCCATAACTGTAGTTTAAGATATATACGATTGAAGGTATTGGGATAAATACCTAGGTATAGTGTGTTATACTCATAGAATAAGAACTAACTAAAGTAATCGAAACCGTACTAAAATAGCAAGAGATATGCATCACTTTGTCACAAAAAAAGCACATAGTTCACCAGAACTTACGTAATTTTGAAGGGTTTCACAAACTAGCATTGAGCTACTCGTAACTCGGCTGTCAATATTCAAAAAGGTAAAAGTAGGAAGGTAAAATGATCAGAGATCTGAACCTTCTGCTGAAACTAAAAGGTTAAAAAAAGACGTAGTGGAACCAAATTTTAACCATTTTGACGTTTCAACTTGTGATTTTGACGTATGCCGACAGACATTGCGTTTTTTTTATTCCACTCACTCTCGCGTATACAGTATAACCAGATATAAATAAGACAGCTGTAACGTAGTTTTTATTTGAGTAAATATTAAGCAATACTTCTATTACTCGTCATTTTTCTGACGTTATAGGTACTAACAAAGTGATACATTGCATAAAAGTAAGTTTCTTAAAAGTTTTTCACAAATTTGATTGAATACTATTAATATTATAACTTATTATTTAGATTGCTTTGATTGTTTTAAATAAGTTATATTTTGTTTAGTAACTTTCGTTCCTATTAGATATTTCTTTAGTTTTATACTTACAGATACAAGAACTATGGGAGCAAGAAACGATTCCCAAGCTTGATAGGACAAAACCGTAAAGGCAAGTCCAAAGACAATTCGGAAGACATCCTTTTAATCTGCTATTACCACAGATATCATGAGAGAAAACATGTCATCTCAATCTATTATCTACCTAATTAACTTGTTTTTAGGTACCCATTGCTGGGTATATTATTATAGTACGCCATTTGAAGTGATTAAAACCATAATATTGTTTGTATTAATGTTAAAGTTTAGAAATATAACTTAAACATTAGAATTGTCTACACAATCATTACAATTCAAAATGCCCAAAAATTACACTAACGTGGCCACAACCGGTGCATATATAGGCCGAACCATACAAGTCAGCGGGTGTGAAGTTAGATATATGCAATCTTTGTATTGAAGCTTTTTGTGAGCTTCAGTTAGAACTGGACATTGCACAGCTTGTAGCTAACTTCACCTCCGTCGACTTGTATGATTCAGCCTAGCCATTTAGGAAACCAGTTTCCTAACCCTGGTTTCTTAAACGGCCGAAGCGATACCATACCACCTATCTTTCTTGTCATGCTTTCCGGTCCTGTGCTACTCTACTCATATCCATTGTATTTCAATATAATTGATGTTATGTATTATGATCTAGCGGAGACATAATTTTCCACGAAACCCTGCTTGCCACGCCAATAATTACACAATTATTAAGTAGGGCTGGCTCGGGTAGACGCTGAAATGGGAAATGCACAAAACACCCCATGCGGGACGTCGGTGCAGGACTTATCGCCCCAACTTCAAATTAGAATTAAAAATAGGTACTCACACAGGTGTCAAGACACAGGTCACAGGTCATAATACATCATAATATTCATAATTATACGCTCGGACAACAAATCAATTATGTTTCATAGACGTGCATATTGCGGTATATGAATATTGAGTATTAGGCTTAAACCTAGCAGTAGCAGTAAACAAGGCAGCGGACTATGATGATAGAGTGCCTTGCACGCTGGGTAAAGAGAACGCTTCTCTCTATCTATGGCAATTACAATGGACGAGGGAAACCGAAGCCGCATCTAAGACCGGCTTCAGACTCAACGGGCCATGTCCTAGTGAGATTCCACCCTCTTAATGGCCAGCCAATAAAATTAGCTTTATAGCACGCAACTAAATATAGTTCACGCCATGCCATTTCGAGCGTCGTATCGTAAAGTGAATAGGCGGTAAATTGTTCAGCTTACTGTGTCACGGAGGACGGTAAAACGATTAAATCGGAAGGTGAGAGGACGTTTTGGAAGCATTCGTGTATTTAAGTGGGTACATTAATGGGCTAAGAAGTAATTTAAAAAAATCTAACACGTATATATAGAATAATATTTTGGCAAGCGGAGCATAAGAACATCACCGACATTGTGAACAGACGATCTGGTAAAGACCACAGCCATAGACTACAGCCATTCTCAACTGTTCCTTTTTGGAAATCTATTGGGAAGGCCTAGGTACAACAGGGGAGTTTGTAATACGTGATAATGCTCGGAAAGTGAGAGAAAGTTTTGGAAGCATTCGCGTATTAAGGTTCCGTACCAAAAGATAAAAACGGGACCCTATTAGTAAAACTCCGCTGTCCGTCTGTCTGCCACCAGGCTGTATCTTACGAACCATGACAGCTAGAACGTTGAAATTTTCACAGATGACGTATTTCTGTTGCCGCTATAACAACAATGCTAAAAACAGAAAAAAATATTTAAGAGCTCCCATACAACAAAATGGTTTTTTTGCCGTTTTTAGCTTGACATTAATAACGATAGCAGATAGGTAGATGCTTGAAGTATGCACAGAATATTCCTATGTATATTCCTTTAAAAATAAGTAATTAAAAAAATGGTGGACGCGACGCGTGACCAAAATGCTGGTGTTTATTTGGTTCAACGTATAAGCATTGCCATTCAGCGTGGCAATGCTGGCAGCATGCTGGGCATGCTGCCAACTGGCAGTGGGCTTGAGCACTTGGATTATCTTTAGACTTTCAAGGGTCTGTGGGTAGTAGTAGTGTAGTATTGTCATTAATAATAAAAAAATAATTTTAAAAAAAGCTGTCATTATCATTTTATTTCACTTATTAACATTATAAATAAAATAAAACATATAAAGGAGGGCTTCCATACGGTACCCTTCGTGCGCGAGTCCGAGTCGCACTTGGCCAATTTTTTATCTAGAGTACTTTAGTCTGTTAAGAAATTTTAATAAGGTTTGTGTGCAACACGTATACCTAATTATGATCACAAAATGGACAGTCTTATAGTCCGTAAAGTTACATTGGATGCTAGCCACTTTCAATTCATTCATTTATTATATTGGACTGGATTTCTAATTTCTAAGAAATCCAGTTTAGTCCGATTTAGGAATTTCTGAATTGGCAAAGGCCTAATATCCAACAATACAAAATGTTCTAGGGCTGACGTGATAACGTTGAAAATAGCCCAGAAAGCATCAAAAGTGAAAAAGCGGTAAATCACTCAGTGCGTCACGGGCACGAAAAAACGATAAACCGTCGTAGTTAGGTCTATGTTCACTAGTGAACGTTTAAAAAAGCCGATAGAGTATAGTACATGGAAAATAATAATTAATGATCAATCAATTAGCCGTGGTGGTCTAGTGGTAAGGACACAAGTCTTATAATTGTGAGGTCGTGGGTTCAAGTCCCGGTCCTGTACGAATGGACTCCTTAGAACTTACGTACGGAATTCACTAAACCGCACTGGGCCAGCAGCGTGGTGGATATGGTGCATCCACCATTAGTGGGGCCTGCAGTGAACTATTTAAACGGCTGGTGCAGTACAGCACAATTAATTAGCTAGTTCAGCATATTTTATCCTAGTTTTTACCCGCGGCTTCGCCCGCATACGCAATATATCATTATAATTTATAGCCTATGTGTTATTCTGATATATAAGCTATATTACTACAAAGTTTCATTTCAATCCGTTCAGTAGTTTTTGCGTGAAAGAGTAACAAACATCCATACATCCATCCATCCATCCTCACAAACTTTCGCGTTTACAATATTATATATTTATATATATATGTAGGATTACTAAGAATAATAATTGTAACAGTTAGTACACGGCACGCGACGCTCGCGATGTTATCCTACCGTTAATACCTTATTAACTTGGTTCTTATGTAGATTACATTATTATCAACGATGACGAAGTTATCCTCATTTGTTGGGGTTTTACGTAGATTTTCTTATCAATGCTATCGATCGAGTTTTGGTGTTAATCGCCTAAATTACTAGTGGTCTCGACGCGTCGAGAATGAAGATTCAGTCAAAGAGATGTGTCGCGAAGTTTATTGTTCGGAAAACTACTAGTAATTTAGGTTGAGAGCAAATAGCAAAGATATAGACGCGTCTACATCTCGGTTTGCTCTTGAACGATTTGGTTCCTACTAGCTCTGAGCAAATAACAAAATCAAAAGAGAACGTTGTTGAACAGTCAAGTGAGGCCGGTTTTTTATACATGTGTGAATGCGTCGCTGTTGCGACGTCATAGTTCGACTGACAAGCCAAGGCGTAGACGTAGACGTTTCCTTGTGCGTGGATGTGTGTTTAATTGTCTGTACACGGCGAGGCGTAGTTTTGGTCGGCCTCACTTGTTTTTTCACAGCATTCTGTCTTTATTTTTTTATTTGGTCTGAGCCTACTAGCAAATCTTGTTAAGTTTTAGATACTATACATCTTGCTAAATATTATAGAAATCGGTGCATAAACAGCTTCACAGGAATTCGCCTTCCTATTGAGGGAAATACCCCCCAATCAAAAATGGCCGACGACAAAAAAAAAATATATAGACCTGACCCCAGCGAGCCTGACCCAGTGAACTTCATCTCACCATCTGTCAATTGTTAACATTGGTCGCATCAACTCAGAAATCTTATTTGACTCATGCACAACAACTTTGCTAAAGATCAAATGCATAGTTTGCGATTCTATAAAGGACACACAGACAAACATTCATTTATTATTTAATTTTTTTTTATGTATATGTTTTACAACTCACGGGTTGCCCCGGATCTTTGAAGGGCATTGATGGGGCCGAAACCAACACCAAGAGGCCCTTTTCAATAATTAAGTAAAAAAATACAGGTTTTGGGTGATAGGAAGAGGGAAACTATTGTAAAGACGGGGAATAGGTACTTCTTAGGCTATTACAATGAATTATTACATGATTATAAGCTGGTCTATGGAATGAGGTGCGGCACCCGCCAAGTGAAGCCTCATTTCAAAATATTTAGGCGGGTGGTGACTTGCCATCCACTAAATGGGCCCCCCCATAAAGGCTACCGTAATTTGGCGCCGGAGGTGTGGACGGCTTAGGGTGTCGAGAGGAGTGCTGCGCTTTCACTAGATGCTACTCGCGGCGTTATGCCCTTTAACACTTCCACCCTGGAGCTTAGGTTCGTAGCTCTTGCGGTTCCCACTCCAAGCCGGCCAGTTAAGGCAAGAGAGGAGTATATGAGTATATAGGAGTAGTTTTTATGTATATTATTATTATGTATTTTATACAGGGTTATTTCTAATCAATTAGCATCCTTCTAGGGGCTTATTCTGTACATTAAAACTAACAACTTTTGTTCTACGACTTTCGTCAGTGTGTGAGAGCACGTTTTGGAAGTATTCGTGTATTTAAGTGGGTACATTCATGGGCTAAGAAATACTTTAAAAAAATCTAACACGTACCTATATATAGAATAATACTTTGGCAAGCGGAGCATAAGACATCACCGACATTGTGAACAGACGATCTGGTAAAGACCACAGCCATAGACTACAGCCATTCTCAACTGGTCCGTTTTTGAAATCTATTGGGAAGGTCTAGGTCCAACGGGGGAGTTTAAAATACGTGATGATGCTCGAAAAGTGAGAGAAAGTTTTGGAAGCATTCGGGTATTAGGGTTCCGTACCCAAAAGGTAAAAACGGGACCCTATTAGTAAAACTCCGCTGTCCGTCTGTCTGCCACCAGGCTGTATCTTACGAACTGTGACAGCTAGAACGTTGAAATTTTCACAGATGACGTATTTCTACTAAATTGATTTTTTTACCGTTTTTAGCTCGACATTAATAACGATGGCAGGTAGGTAGATGCTTGAAGTATTCACAGATTATTCCTATGTATATTCCTTTAAAACTAAGTAATTAAAATAAAACATATTAAGGGGGGCTTCCATACGGTAAAACTGAAACGAAAAATCCATACATTTTGTCGCGGGTGAACTAAATTTTTCTTTGGAGCATCAAAATTTTTTTTTGACGAAAGTCGTAGAACAAAAGTTGTTATTTTTGATGTACAGAATAAGCCCCTAGAAGGACGCTAATTGATTAGAAATAACCCTGCATATATTATACACATAGATTAAATAAGTAATTATAGAAATTGAATCTTTGAAACAAGTTTCGTCAAGATTCGTTGAAAAATGCGACCTGAATCAACATCCAAACATATGTAAGTAAAATCGTCGTGTGGAAGTATAGATCTTCGCTACGCTTCGGTCAATTAATTGTTTACAAGTCACAATTGGGGATCAGTCACTGCATTGAGTTGTAATAAACCGGATGCGGTTGCACGGAATTCGCGCAGAACGCTTTTATGCATTTTTATAAATGCGGCCAGAGGGAAATAAACGTCGAAACTCACAGCCGGAGAAGAAAGAAATATTTTCCATTAATTTCAAGCATAGTATGAATTCTTCTAAACTACATAAGTAACAGATTCTATGGTGCCACCAGCAGTGGGGTGGGGCCCATGCTACCGGTGGTTGGATCTACACTCTACAGAGAGAGGAACCTCCTGACAACGCGCGCCGTGTCCAGGACAACCGCCCTCCGTATCTTAGAAAAATTCAGGATCATTTATGGCTATAATTCATACAAAGCCGAGACGAACTGTTAGTGATAAAATATATCTAAATAGCCTATCTACTCACTGTTCTACTCCATCTCAACTGAGATTACAGGAAATGAAAGATTTTTCTCGTGTTTCCGCCCAATTTCGACTACTGAATTCCGTCGAGGGCTTTTTATTTTATTTTCTGGCTGTTGTCAGACATTTCACGATGATATCCTATCGCTCTGACAAATCTACAATTGGCTCACAGGCGGTTTATTTAATATTTTTCGTAAAATTATGGCTTGCTTAACATAATTAAGTCGGTGAAATATAGTCAAATAGTCCGCGGCGGAACTTCATTTATTGATAATAAGTCAATAGAAAACATTACATTAGGTATAGCACTAAATAATCATAGCACGAATAAAAATAAAATAAAAACATGAAAATTACCAAATTAGTATTAAATCTTAAAATAATATTTCAGATATTTTTCTGTGAAATGTGACCTACGTGGAACATAGGTGAGACAATAGATTAATTAACGTCCTGGAATTTGATGAGATCATCAGCCTACCTTGTCGATTCCTTTCTGATTCGATTTCGTAGAAAGACTTCGAGCAAAAAGTAGGCATGAAATGTCAAAATTACTGGAGCAAAAATTTGATAAACGTAACCTATAAACAGAAAAGAGTGGCGAATGTGAGTATGAAGGCCATGGCATGTAGCATCACTTGATTATTTTTAAGACGTTGTAAAAACTGAGCGCAATATGTTACTATGAAAATGGTAGAAATGTGTATTCAGCGATAAGAATAGCATAATAAATATGATGTTCACTAACAATATTAATATCACGTTTTCATATAATACAATTCCAAACATAAAAAATATGTCAAGCTGTAAAAATGTTATTAAAACCGCAGTATAAAATATGTATAACCCTCAAGCCAAGATGCTCTGAAGCAAGATATAAGCAGCAATGGATTAAAAGATACCAGGCAACGGCAATATTTGAAATGTAAATATTTTATTCATTCATCTCCCAGATAGGGTCACCAAACGTGTAGAATGTAGATTTGTACGGAGAATACAATCAATGTCAAATATTAGATTTATAGTGTTTTTTATACTAGTTTGACTAAGTGTTTTGTGAGCAATCATGGAAGTTTAGCCATATCAGAGATCTTCAGGCAGCTTAAAAACTCTGACACTAGGGCTAGCCACCTGGCCTATACGAACTTCCTTACTTTTACACTAGGCTTATCTAAAAAGTTCTTTATGCGATAGTCAGTTCAAAAATTATGATAATCGAGTTTTCCGGCTTATATTTTCTCTATTATTATTTTCATCAGAGCTACATTTTCTACTATCGCCACAACATAATCGCTGCACGGGGCAGGGGCCCCGTGCAGCGATTATGAAGTTTCCTCTTATTCACTCAGGCAACAAGGGCAACCGCGGTTGCTCACGCGGCGATCGCTAAAGTGGCGAAGGCAACCACTTTGCGTGCACAGCTCTTTAGGGTCGAGTCGAATCGGACAAATGGCACTTGAGTTCTTAATCATGAATTAGACCAAAGTCCTTAGTCCACGTTTTGCGCAGTTTACTTAAACTTTCGCGTTCGCTTGTGGCTCCATACATTTTGGTTAGTTTTCCTCGTTTCCGCCAGGGGCGCTGCACAAAAATGCATAAAGCCATACGGAAACAACCGTGGTTTCAATTTACGTGTAAACTTGGACTAACCCCTCAAGCCCCCTATCCCCAGCATATTAAATGCATTATCCTAATAATAGAAGCCAATTTGGTATATGCATGACATGACACACATGCTTCGAGTAACTATCTATAGAGCCACAATCGTGCTAAAAAGTGTCCGAGGTAACAATGCCCAAGATACGTAGTGGGCAGGCTTTTGCAAGGCGATCGCAAGCTGACTGCAACGCCGCGCGATGCCAAAGTACTCCGTTACAAGCACTAATTAGGTGACAACGCCGAGATTCGAAAATACGGGGCATTGTGAATAATTTTATGTAAATAGTAGGGACGTATAACAGCGCTCGGACATTTTTTTACTACTTTCACTTAGGGACTCTGTAGATAGCTCGAAGCACACATGACATTTGTTTAGAATTAAGCCGAAAACATACTATCGGATGCGGCTGACGGACGCGACTGACAGCCGCGACTTAGCAGTGTGCACAGTCTTTCAACATCCGGCGCGCCAGATCGCTCTCGGACGTCCGAACGCTCAAGGTCAGCCCAAAGTGACGTCCGCGACTTATGTCCAATAGTGTGCACTGCTCAGTGTAGACTCATTATCTGGATACCTATCTATGGATATATAGTATGTTTCCAGCTTTATTGTCGTCAGTATTTTTCTTGTTACGCGATGGTAACCCTAGTTCTACCACCCAGCACTCGAGAATTGCGACAAGATCTCAATGTCACTGCCCTCGCTGTCGGCAAACCGTATGTGTACCTACCGATGTAAGTACACAGTTGTACTGACACTTGTACTGATCAAACGAAGTTATTACTTCACTTTTATAACTTGCTTATGGAAATTCTACTCTACTGTAAATGGAAACTTAGAGAAATAATAAACTATTCTAGAAACAGAGATACGTCGTGGCAATAGATCAAAAATAACTATTTATTTTACCAAATCCATTGGAAAAATATTATGATTGGTGGTGTTACTCGTCTTATAATCATAAAATCGAGATTATTATGTACTACGGGACTAATCGCGCACTAAAATTACGAGATAAATAAATACCTCATCATCCAGACGTTTCGACTGAGTAATTTTAGTGCGCGATTAGTCCCATAGTATATAATAATAATGTGTTCATAGTAACAACATGAAATCAAGAGTAATTTAAGAAATCTCTTTGACAGGAATTTTGTTTCGAAGGATTTTCACTTTTATTTAAATTAAATTATTCCACTCCACTGACTCCAGGGTCTGTGCTTTAAAGGTATATATTTTCACATTTAAACCACTGGCTATTCGATGTAGGAAATTACAATGTCATGAACTATGCATACGTAGAAGAATTTCGATAGTGTATGTGAATCCATTAATTTACACTGAAGGGATGGTAAAGTAAATACAATATAATTATGATTACCTAAAAAAAATTTACGGCCCACGTAAAAATTATTTCGTAGCACCTAGTTGTGAGGAGAGGAATATCATAAAAAATAGTGCTGGGAACTAAAAAACAACAGTTATTTGTTATACAAGAGTGCAAAGTGGTATTTTACCGCGTGCTCAATTTTGATGACCGAGCAAGCGAAGGATTCTAAAATTGTATCACGAGCGCAGCGATTGATAATTGTTGATAATTGATTCAACAATTAGAATCCTGAGCGTTAGCGAGGGAATCAAAAGAGAACAAGGTAAAAAATCTTTGCACTCGAGTGCAAGACGTAACTTTTCATTCCACCTCAGCGAGGAAATGACTAAAGTCACTGTTTCAAACACTTCGCGTGATCGTTAAAGGGAGAAAGCTCAGTGGCGCACTATTATTAACAGTTTCAAGCAATTCTGTTGGCATCAAATAAACTTCCTCGTCGCTAGAATTACTCACTTTAGGTTTTTCACTTGTTCTCAAGTTTCTTATTTTTAAAACTCTTAACAATTACGACATGCATGATAAGAAAATGGCGCGCGCAAAGTCTAAAAAAATCTAAAAGATACTCTTACGGAGATGAATAGCTTGCTCGGTCATCAAAATTGAGGTTAAAAAATCAACTTTGCACTCTTGTACAACCAATAAGTATTATCATATAATTAGTACATAACATAGAAATTACAACGATATCAAAATACACCTGTATTTTGATAGATAGCCTTCCCTAAATTGACGCTTGGTGTGATATTTACAATTGATCAATTAATCTACTAAGATTCTAAGCACTATAATATAGGCATTAGTAATGTTATCTTCTTCGTTTTCTCAGCTATGCCATAATTCTCCATATTTTTCATGCGCCGTGTACCAAAAATAGGAGCTGATTTTTCTACTTATTGGATTTTGCTCAAACTCCTATTTATCAAGAGTATTTCCGCAATGCCACCGAATAATCAAATTTATTGCAGTGCGTTAGCTTGAGTCCCTTAATAGGATAAAAATACAGACCATGAAACTGAGATGGTCAACTTTTTACTAAACTCAATGTAGTTCCGCGTTAATAAAGAACTGCGTAAATAATCCAAAAACTGATCGATTTCGGCATTGTAAATATCAACCTAGCAAAGCTTCTCAGAAGTTTCTTACTTCTTTTCCGTATAGGTTTTCGTTTGACTACATACAGCCTGATGTTGAGCAGATATGCGGTCTAGGATGTAGCACGCTTACCTAGAAGATACAATATTACTGGCTGTTTATGACAGTGCTTTCAATATTTTTAAAAATTTCAGAAAAACATTTTCATAATGATGAATTTTACATTCTAAATTTATATACATGGCAATACACTTTTGCCAGAACAATTTTAATGATCTTCATAGTAAGCCTTTGATGGTGATTAGTGTAATTCCTACAATTTTTAAGCAATTTTGCTAGGTACCCAATATTTTTCTTTCTCATCCACTTATGACGACAGTGGATGCGTTTCATCAGCTTAATTATGTTTTTACATTACTGTATCAATATTTTGTAAAGATATAAGTTAATTATTGGAGAGTGTCATGGATACTTGTTCTCGGAAGCCGCGGATAATACCTATTTTTTATGAGACTCTACAAATTAGTGCTTAAGCCCTCGACTTAGCACTAGTAAGCTCACGAAAAATATAATAGCGTTAAAGTTGTCCTTTCGATTTTTATAATCCGTAGAAAGGGCTGTGCCCTTGCCAAGTTGTGTGTCGTCATTGTAGCAAAAACGTTATTAATGACGCTTTGTCGTCATTAGCTGCCTTGCCGCTGTTTATACGGACGCGACGACGAGACTCCATTACCAGGGGACAGTTGATTGCCAGTCAGCTTGAAGGATATTCATAGATATTTCCTTCAGTATTTGTGGATCATTTAGATGTCAGCTGACCACTTGTCTGGAAATGGAGTATAGCTGCAGACTTCGTGTATTTTGATTTAATCTTTTACTAAACTATAGCTGATTGGCATGTTAATATGCAGGTTATTGCAAAATTTTTCTTTACATACTATTTTTTTTTAATTTAAATGAATGAGCCACTGCCTCCTGATTCTTTGCTCTTTGTTAGGTAAGTTATATTTGAAAGAATGCGATTATACAATAGAGAGAGGTTAGTTTAAATCTTAGTCTAAGTTAGTAGTTTCAGTGTATTGCGTGAATGCCACAAGCAGACCGCATGCATGACTCGCATGTTCGACCAATCGCAGGGTTTCGGGCCCTGTTCAAATGAACCTGTGATTGGTTGATGAGCAGTCCACAGCCGCAGGCAGCAGCTTCCTGTCTTGAACGACTTTTATCAGTTATCGCTTTTCTTGTACAAAAAAAAACAATCGATTGACAGGATTATTAATTATAATCCTATTAATCACTAGATAACATATCAACAGTTCTCTATAGATAGGTATTCCGTTTTTAGTCGCTTTTATCTCAATTGGTAGCCACTAATCCTTTATTCAGACACTTTATTCAAAGTCCAGCGGTCTTAGCATACGGACTATAAAATAATACTATCGACGTGTCAGAACGTGACAGAGTTATGATGAAGCATATATCCGTCACCTTTGCACACGTCGGTAAACTCTTGTCGTGGTCTTGTATGCTAAGCTAGCAGGTATCTACTCGTAATTTCCCAGACTTTCCGTCAAACATTTAAACAAAAATGCATAGTGAAGATGTCTGAGATGGGCACAGAGAGCATTATAGTTATTATATTTTTATTTTATTCTGTGAGTCAACTACAGATACGAGTATAGTGTTACGAGATGGGTTCTTGGATAGTCAGTTAAAACGCCGATTATTCACTTTGCACTTTATTGCACACAATCACTTCACAAAAATCACAAAAACACACGACAAAACTGGTTCGCACAAACACTTTACACTGGCACTGATATTCACACAAGCTAGTCACTTTACAATCACTGGTATCGCACACTAACCCGAGTAGTTATCGCTTCGACGGTAAACGAACAACAACTGATCCCCAGGGGTCGGCCGGCGTATTTATATCCGTTATTTCCTACAGTCTCGAACCTACGAGATATTTCGCAACATTACTCGATCTCAATAAACGCCATTGTGTTAACAAGTAAACAACTTGAAAGTTCGAGAATCCCTATTGTTTTTCAAATACGTAAACACCAAACAAATAAACTCGAGTCATAAAGCCATAAAACTGAATACAAAAGGCACCAATAAAAACACAATAAAGCTTCACAGAACAATAGAGCTTCCCAGGACCGGATCACGTAAACACCGCACTCCATACCTACAACGGGCGTCTACTGCGTTACACTACCCCCTCCTAAGACATGCTCGTCCCGAGCATCGTTGCACCCGTAATATAGCGCCAATCGATCCACATGAACTATCTTGGGAGCACCTCGATGTCCCTTCTGTATGCGGAACGTCACGTCGTTGATCTTGGTCACCACTCGGTATGGTCCATCCCATTTGGCTTGTAGCTTTGGAGATTTCCCTTTTTTGCGTATAGGGTTGTGTAGCCATACTAGCGAGCCTTCCTCGAACCCAGGGTTGTTAGTCCTTCTGTCGTATCTAGTCTTCATTCTTTCCGATGTTTGCTGGCCATACTCTCTAATGTGCTCATAGATGTCGTTCATCTTGTTCCGGAGGTCACTGGCGTACTCAGTTATGGGTTGTGGAGAATCCGGTGGGACACCAGTTATTAAGTCGGCGGGCAGCCGTAATTCACGTCCAAAATTGGCAAAAGCAGGAGTCACATTGGTGCTCTCATGAACAGCACTTCGGTATGACAGCAAAAATGGCTGGATATGCTTGTCCCAATCCCGTTGTTTGCTTTCGACTACTTTTGCCAGGTATCTCTCCAGAGTTTGGTTGAATCGCTCCACCATTCCATCTGATTGCGGGTGGTATGACGTTGTCCTTGTTTTGTGTGCACCCATTAGCCGACACGTCTCTTGAAACAGTTGAGATTCAAAATTTCTTCCTTGGTCACTATGGATTTCCAATGGTACTCCAAAACGACAGAATACTTCATGGACCAATTTGTCTGCTATCGTCGATGCCTCTTGGTTTGGAATTGCGAAGACTTCCGGCCACTTGGTGAAGTAATCCATGACGACAAGGAAGTACTTGTTGCCACTTTCGCCACATCCAGTGCGATTCGCTCCCATGGTGCTCCAACATTATACAGCTTTAGTGCTCCTCTGCTGCGTGTATGCGGACCTTTCACTGATGCACAGCTCGTGCATTTCCGTACCCAGTCTTCTACGTCATCTCTGCAGTTAATCCAGTAAAACCTTTCTCGAATCTTCAACAGTGTCCGTTTCACACCCAGATGTCCTCCCGAAAATCCTTCGTGGTACAGCTTCAAAACTTCGGGAACTTTTGCTCTGGGTACAACCATTTGGAGATGGCACTGGTTTCCTCGAGCATTTTCCCATTTTCGGCACAGCACTCCCTCTTGAAGCACCAGGCTATCCCATTGCGCCCAATAGCTCTTTGTCGTAACACTCAGTGAAGCCATAGCACTCCAGTCAGGCTTACGGGCATCTGATTCCATCCATTCAAGAATCGGCTTGATGTCGACGTCTTCTTTTTGTTCAGCCTGAAGGGTTTCTTTCCATTCGTCGCCGATGTCAGCTTTGAGCATTCTGACAGGTACTGGATCTTTCGACTCTTGTCTTGAGCAATGCTTGCAGTCCTCTGAGCAAGGCCTTCTTGACAGTGCATCTGCGTTGCCATGAGATTTTCCACTGCGATGTTCCGTGGTAAAGTCGAACTCTTGTAGTTGCTCAATCCATCTTGCCACTTGGCCTTCGGGATCTTTAAACTGCAGTAGCCACTTTAGAGCAGCGTGGTCGGTCCTCAGATGGAATTTTCGCCCGAGCAGGTATTTGCTAAAATGACGCAATGTCTTCACCACTGCAAGTAGCTCCTTTCTTGTCACACAGTAGTTCCTTTCTGGCTTGGACAGGGATTTGCTGAAATACGCAATCACCACTTCTTGGTCTCCTTTTCTTTGCGACAATACTCCTCCGATGCCGGTGTTGCTGGCGTCAGTGTCCACGATAAACTCGTTCTCGGTGTCCGGAAAGCCGAGAATAGGCGTATTGCAAAGTCGCTCCTTTAGCCCTCGAAAAGCTGCGTCGCAATTTTCATCCCAGAGAAAGGGCCGTTTTTCCTCAGTCAGTCTATGCAACGGCTTAGCGATATCAGCAAAGTTCTTCACGAATCGCCTGTAATAGGAGCATAATCCCAAGAATGCTCTGACTTCCGTCTTGTCTTTTGGCACAGGCCAATCCTTCACAGCACTGACTTTACCTGGATCCGTCTGTACACCAGCTTCGGAAATCACATGTCCCAAGAAATTCACTTGCCTCTTGAAGAAGGAACATTTCTTCGGACTCAGCTTAAGATTGGCAGCACGTATTTTTGTTAGGGCTCGTTCCAGGTTTTGCAAGTGGTCTTCGAAGGTTTTTCCCACAATTATGATGTCGTCTAAGTAGGCAAGGCATGCGTCACCAATTAGTCCCGCAAGAACTAACTCCATTAACCTTTCGAACGTAGCGGGGGCGTTGCACAACCCAAACGGCATCACTTTAAATTGCCACAGGCCTTTTCCCGTAGAAAATGCGGTCTTCTCCTTATCTTTAGGGTCTATTTCCACTTGCCAGTACCCGCTCTTTAAGTCCAACGTAGTGAACCACTTCATGCCCGTCAGTGTATCCAACGTGTCATCAATCCTCGGCAAAGGGTAGCTGTCCTTCTTCGTTACGTCGTTGAGTCGTCGATAATCAACACAAAACCGCATACTGCCGTCCTTCTTTTTCACTAGAACCACTGGCGAACACCACGGACTGGATGAAGGTTCTATCACACCATTTTTCGCCATGTCTTCAATCATTGACACAACTTCTTTTTCTCGAGCCACTGGTATCCTTCTTGGCCGCTGTCGTATCGGTGGCACGTTTCCTGTATTTATCGTGTGCTTCACTAAGCCAGTCTTCCCGTTGACAGCATCATCGAGGGCAAATATGTCGGTAAAGCACTGTAGCATCTTCTTCGCCATCTGAAGTTCTTTTTCAGAGAGATCTTTACGGGAATCTTCCAATAGTGTTGACACGTTGCAACTCCCAGCACAGTTGTATTTCTCCTTTGGTTGTTCTTGGCATCTGCGCATCCAGTCTACTTCTTCGCATGAACCAATCGGAGTACCTCCTTTGATGAGTTGTTCCTCGTTACTTGTGTTGAGCACACGTACCACAGCAGTATTAGTAGTCCTCACCAGAGTTCGGGCCACTAACCATGGTTGATCACCTTCCGATTGTTCTATTAGAACACATCGTTGTTGATGTCCCAACTTTGGCGGTAATCTAACTGCCACAATGGTTTCCGATCTAGGTGGAAGGACTGTTCTCTGCAGACAATAAACCTTTCCTGATATGGCGCCTTCCATAAAGATTTCTTCTCTTCCACACTTCAAGATTCCTTGGTTGACGTCAATCTCACAATGATGTTCTCGCATGAAGTCAAGACCCAGAATGCAATCGTCAACTATATCTGCCACAATTACTTTATGTTGGAAGGTTTTCTCACCCAACTTTAACTCCACAAGCTTCTCTCCTTGGACGGATATGTGCTGACCAGTCGCTGTCAGAAGTTGAACTGTTTTGCAGCTTTCGAAGTTCGGAAGAAAGCGCTTAGCCAAACGGGAACTGATGATAGTGCGAAAGGCTCCAGTATCCAATGTCAGCTTGCACGAAGTTCCGTTGATGGCACCATTGATGATCAGGCTGTTCCCATCGTGAGCTTGTGATATCAAAATCTTTGGCTTTTCTGACCCGGTTAACACTCGCCAATTTCTGCTTTCTTCAGCAGGTCGTTTATTCCTCCATAGTGAATGCGTCGCCTCACGATCCGTCCGTTCTTCCAATAGTCGATCGTCCCTGGTTCGGCATGGCTTTGGGCAATTCCGCCATAAATGGCCTCTTTCGTCGCAGTTGTAGCATCTAGGGCCAAACCTTGTACGAAGTGATGCGTCCTTTACCTCCCTTATATGTTGGATACCCTTCGCTGGATTTCGTACAGCCTCGACTTCTAAGGCTTGAGCCAAAGCTTCCTTTAGTGTTTTATGATGCCCGAGTTTCACTGCAGTTCTTACTTCGAAGTCTGCTATCCCGTTAGCAAACGCTTCCACTAGATGTTCGTCGTTGGGTAATGGCGCGGACTGATAAGCCTTCCGGAATAGTTTCTCCACCTCGACGGCCCACTGTTGAAGACTTTCATTACGACGTTGCACCCTGTTCTTCAACTGCGCTCGGTTCCAGGTGCTCATCACCATAGCGACTTTCCAGCGTTTCCATTAATTTATCGTAGGTCACTTCCTTACCCACGGCATCCAGAATACTCAGGGCTTCATCGCGAAGGCTCATTATGAGGGCGTTCATGGCTTGGTCCTTGTTCCATCCATTGGTTTTGACGGCGGCGTCAAATTGAATTTTGTAGGCTGACCATGATGATGTCCCGTCGTAAGGCGTCACTTTGATCTTTTGTGAGGCAGGCGAGAAGGTTGTAGATGCAGCGGTTCCGCCTCCTAACTTGATAACGTTGAGGGCTTTCCTCACATCGGCGATTTGTGCTTCCGCATCGACAATACGGGATTCATGCTCCTTTATGTTGGCGTCGTGCTGGTCGACCGTGTCCTTGACCTCTTTAATCTCTTTGCCCAAAGTCGACTGCAAGCTTGAAATCAGATCGTCTTTTTGGCGGTCCAATTTTTCTTCAAGCTGGCGAGCCTGTTCTCTGTTGCGGTCCAATTTTTCTTCAAGCTGGCGAGCCTGTTCTCTGTTGCGGTCCAATTTTTCTTCCAGCTTGCTGTTGTTGCGATCCAACATTGACTGCAACATCGACATCATTGCAGCCATATCAAATGCCGCAGGGGCAGCAGGTGATGTAGCAGGTGCCACAGCAGGTGGTGCAGCAGGTACCACAGAAGGTGCCGCAGCAGGTACTCCTGGGTTTCTGGAGTCGTCGTTGGTTGCCTCGGACTCACTGCCTTCCATTAACAGCGAATTATTTCCAAAGCGCCTCTGGTCGATCTCCTCCTGGCGGCGCTCCTGCTCCTCTTGTCGGCGCGCTTCCTCCTGTCGGCGCTGACTCCTTGTGCGAGGGGTCTCTTCGTCGTATGGTGTTACCGGCATTTTCAACTATCCACCCTTCTGACACCAAATGTTACGAGATGGGTTCTTGGATAGTCAGTTAAAACGCCGATTATTCACTTTGCACTTTATTGCACACAATCACTTCACAAAAATCACAAAAACACACGACAAAACTGGTTCGCACAAACACTTTACACTGGCACTGATATTCACACAAGCTAGTCACTTTACAATCACTGGTATCGCACACTAACCCGAGTAGTTATCGCTTCGACGGTAAACGAACAACAACTGATCCCCAAGGGTCGGCCGGCGTATTTATATCCGTTATTTCCTACAGTCTCGAACCTACGAGATATTTCGCAACATTACTCGATCTCAATAAACGCCATTGTGTTAACAAGTAAACAACTTGAAAATTCGAGAATCCCTATTGTTTTTCAAATACGTAAACACCAAACAAATAAACTCGAGTCATAATGCCATAAAACTGAATACAAAAGGCACCAATAAAAACACAATAAAGCTTCACAGAACAATAGAGCTTCCCAGGACCGGATCACGTAAACACCGCACTCCATACCTACAACGGGCGTCTACTGCGTTACAATAGCCTTTATCTGAAAAAAATAAAGAATTTATTTAAGCTATATCTTCATCCTATCCTTCCTACTAATATTATAAACGCGAAAGTTTGTGAGGATGGATGAATGGATGGATGGATGGATGTATGGATGTTTGTTACTCTTTCACGCAAAAACTATTGAACGGATTGAAATGAAACTTTGCAATAACATAGCTTATATATCAAAATAACACATCCTACTTAATATTATAAACGTGAAAGTTTGTGAGGATGGATGGATGGATGGATGTATGGATGTTTGTTACTCTTTCACGCAAAAACTACTGATCGGATTGAGATGAAACTTTGCAATAATATAGCTTATATATCAGAATAACACATAGGCTATAAATTATAATGATATATTGTGTATGCGAGCGAAGCCACGGGTAAAAACTAGTAGGCTATAAATTATAATGATATTGCGTCAAAAATAAAAGTATCGTGCGGGCAAAGCCGCGGGTAAAAACTAGTGTCTTCATTAAAAACAAAACACAATCGAAGACGTGATGCAGTTTTTGTTTTATTGAAATATTACTTCATTAAATTTATTTTAATGATGTAATATTTCTATTTTTTCTATTAATAAATTATTATATAGTTAACAGAATTATTTGTGAGGTATTACCTACTTGCGGACTTCAATGTTCTTTCCACCTCTTCGCTTTGGTGAAGACTGGTTACATAGGGTGTGGCTATGGAAAGTGCACGGGGCACTCAGAGGTGTATATTTTAATCGTTATAAACCATTTTCAATTTGGAACGAAATCCGAAATCACAAAAAACTATATTCTGTAGAAAAAAACTATCGAACATCGACGAAATATATGGAACAGCTGATGTACTTCGCGTTTCAGGAACCCTATAGTAAAAGTTGATCGCAGCGACGAGCACAACCACATCCTAGAATATAGGTAATGAAGCAGTCACCTCGGATTTACTATTGAATATCCCTGCAGTTTACAAAACAACGACTTGTATGTAAAATTGTTCCCCGGTGTAGACCTGTGAACTCCTGCAGTGAATGTCAGACATCCGCTGTGGAATTTATCG
This sequence comes from Hypomecis punctinalis, assembly GCA_949316475.1. NCBI lineage: Eukaryota > Metazoa > Arthropoda > Insecta > Lepidoptera > Geometridae > Hypomecis > Hypomecis punctinalis. Next base: position 13,990,953 of record OX438813.1, read on the forward strand.
CCTGCATCCGCAAGCGTCGACGTACTCCTATAAAGTTGACGCAAATGGCTCGAGTTGTGGTACTTAAGATCGTTACGCTGCGCGATCCCACTCGCCTTGCGAAGTCTGGATTATACCTACTGAGCAGCTAATTTTACAGGTATAAGTTTGGGTAGTGGTTTTCTGAAGTAGGTATAGTGTAGTAATACTATTAAACGTGCGTTTACATTTGAAACGTGCTAGGCAGCAGGAACTCAATTTTTGAAACGTTTTACGTTCACTTGTACCTACACACCCCAGAATGTTCAGTGCGTGTGTAAGATGTCCCCTAAAATGTATTTATACAGGGTTATTTCTAATCAATTAGCATCCTTCTAGGAGCTTATTCTGTACATCAAAACTAACAACTTTTGTTCTACGACTTTCGTCAAAACTAAAAAAAAAACATCTATTCTATGCATTTTGTGGGTCCCTCCTGATGGTCAAACTCGGTAGTCTAACTGATTTGTCCAACAGGAAAAAAATTCCGCGTGGTCAAATTGTCTTTTGTGACAAATAGTACAGTCAATAAGACAAATAGTAAATCAAAATTCGAAACGAAATCAGTTATATCTAACGTACCGATGTATACATTCTATACAAAACGGGTTTTTCTGTATGGTCATTCTTGATAATCTAGCTGAAAACCTACATACAATACAAAAACCCATACGAGCGAGCCATATCTTCCATTGGATCAAATAGAGGGCGCTTTCCTGGATTCCTTCAAACACTTCCATTCCTATTTATTTAACATTAACATGACTCAAAAAACTTTTACTACTAAAACTTTTAAAAGTTTTTTGAGGCATGTTAATGTTAAAGCTAGCCCTGGTGTCATTTTTCAGTATTTCAATGGGTGATCGTGAGTGGAATTTCCTAACTGAATGCTACCGTGGCTCGGACGACAAGTTAAATTGTAGGTCCCGGTTGTTTTCACCGTTTAGCCACATCAGAGACCTTCATTCAGTGAATATAACATAGGATCTTTCAGGACAAACATTTTTAGTTTAAAAACTACTGACAGATGTCAAATTCAGATGAAAAAGTGACAGCTGTTATATTTTGGAATTCGTACTAGAATAGCATGACAGGTGTCAAAGTAACAGCTGTCTAAGTGACAGCTGTCAAACGTCATAGTGTTAATTATCGATTGTAGACCATTGTTGACTTCGAGATCTATCATTTTTGTGAAAACAGCAATGGTCTACAATGGATAATTGCCGAGATAAATCACTTTGAAGTTTGACAGCTGCAATCCGAAATGTAGATTTCTTTAAGCTCTATTACTTTTGTTAAAACAACAATGGTTTATAAGCGATAGTTACGGAGATAATCCACTTTTAAGTTTGACAGCTGTCACTTTGACATCTGTCATTTAAAAATAAAATATGTACCTAATGAAACTTCATAATTTCAACAAATTAATGTTTCTATAAAACCAACGTTCCGTAGTATTTTATTCGATTAGCAATAGCATATAATATGAAGAGTAGAAAATAGTAGAAAAAGGCAGTGCACCCATCCCTACCAGAGGAGATAGCTCGGTAGGGATAAGTGCACCAGCCGGATTTTTCCGCGTTTCTGCGAAAACTCTTTATTCGTAACTGTACGTGATGACTTAATAATGACACATATTATTCAGAAAAAAGTTCTAGAGTCCAGCAATTTGACCACGAGGATTTTTTTTCCTGTTGGACAAATCAGTTAGACTACCGAGTTTGACCATCAGGAGGGACCCCATTTTGTCGCGGGTGAACTATATTTTTCTATGGAACAACAATTTTTTTTTTTGAGTTTTGACAAAAGTCGTCGTGATGCACATAATAAGCCCCTAAAAGGATGCTAATTGATTAGAAATAACGCTGTATTTAGAAAACGATAAATAATCGTTTTCTCTTAAATGTTTAAAAATTAATCAACGAGAGATTGAAATCATTGTATGCAGTTTTGAAATGAACATAATTTGAAAAGGTAAGGTCCAGCCGTAGGTACAGCCGGCTCATCAGTCATGAACACAAGCCCACTCTTTGTTTTCTGTTATTATTATTTATTGCCGCCGCAAAGAACGACCTTAACGCCCACCCGGCGTATAAATTAGCCAAAGTCATTATTTTTTATGCTCGGAGGCAATTCTTTTAGGTATTACACACCTTGTTTCAAATATGTATTGCAATAATTAGTTATGAAACACCTTCTCTATATACTTATAAATATTTGGTACAAAATTAGAGTTTTCATGATAGAATGTACTTTAAATTTTTTTGAGCAGGGCAAAAACGGTTCTAGTGTGAGAAAGGCCCATCCATATCCATAAAGATAAGCGTATGCATACTCTAGATCTAGAATATACTCATCATGTACTCATGATTACAAGCGTGAAATTGCGAAAGAAACATCATTCTTTTTATACTACTATATTAAAACGGGACTTATCGCGCAATATAACATGAGATATATATTAATAAATACCTCTTTTTCTCTTTCTCCCGACGTTTCGACCAAGTTGCATTGGTCGTGGTCACGGGCAGACTAAATGCGACGCCGTATCACTCAAATTGAAATTGTCACCACGACACACTACACTGACAGTATCTGTAAAGGTCTTAATGCCTACACCACGCAGTTTACATTTGTCGACTACAGGATTCAACGACACTGATAGTTTGAAACCATCCTCTCGGTTGAAATTACGGTGTTTTTTAATTTCTACTGCCTCAGGAACTATTCTTGAGAAATAATGTCGATCAGTGGAGAGTACGTTTTAATATAGTAGTATAATGTGCTCAAATCGCGAAAGTTTGAAAATAACATCATTCTTTTTATCGAAAGCTAATAACTTTTGTACGGAGCTGTTAATTTAATTCCGGGATTTCTTATGTATGTACTTATCCACATAAACGCAGCACCCTCGTTGCGAGGGCGTACCGCAAATTTGATCCAGCCGTAGGTACAGCCGGCTCATCAGTCATGAACACAAGCCCACTCTTTGTTTTCTGTTATTATTATTTATTGCCGCCGCAAAGAACGACCTTAACGCCCACCCGGCGTATAAATTAGCCAAAGTCATTATTTTTTATGCTGTGAGGCAATTCTTTTAGGTATTACACACCTTGTTTCAAATACGAGTATGTATTACCAAAAGAAATACACAACAAAAGTAATTACATCAAAAAAGTTTAAAACTAATACAATGCAAAAGGCTAGAGTTTCTAAGATTACAAATAATCAAGTACAGATCGGCAGTAATTTCAATAAAAAAGCTAGACGGCGAGCCCCAAACTAAGCACAGGCTTGTGTCTTGGGGCTCATATGCGACGTTGGTACATAATCAGGGTTTTCATCGTTATCTATACATACTTATTTTTAGTACCTAATTGAGTTACATAAAAAAGTAAATAAATATTATGGTAAATGAAAATCTAATCAATAGCCTGTTAAATCTCTTGTTTAGATATTTTATAATAATTTCGTGGTACAGTTTGCTATCGAACTCCTCCGAAACGGGTTTACCATTTTTTATAAATTTTTGTGTGTATATTTTTGATAGGTCTGTGAATAGGTCATTGGATATATTTTTTATACCCCAGCAACCCAAGCAGACAAATCCTTTTTCCACCACCATTCTATCCCCTTGAAGTGGAAACAAGTACCTATTAATTTTAATTTTCAAAGAATTAGGTAGGTATATGAATTTTTTATTACAATTATCATTGACATTATGTAAAACATCGTGCTGAAAGTATTATAATGATTTTTGTATTGTATTTTGATTTAAATTTGACAATTTTAAAATGTATTCATATATCTGAAAAGGGAAGTTATGGCATGAGTACTTTAAAAATGAACCACCTTGTATGTACCTGAAACTTATGAATAAATGATTATGAATTACAAAGATACCTACGGATTTTTTTCTTTCTTTTTGTGATAAACATTTCAAAAATTGACGCGTTCGCAGGATTTAAACCTGCATCCTCTGGGACTCCGGCCCAGATGCTTTGTCCAATTAAGCTAAAACGCTCTCTGCGAAGGCTCCGAATTAGTGAAAGTGTTTATCATTTTTACCAACTACTACATTGTTGGAAGCCAACTACTACATACCTACGGATTGACAATGACAACTGACATTAAAAGTGGATAAAATGGTTTAAATCCTTTGCCATGCTAAGAGGCGCGGCGCAGTGGATGAAAATAGCCCTATCCAGAACTTATTGATATAGCAAAACGACATTTCCTTGGTCGGCTAGTACTATACTATAATTTGAACTCGTATATCACCTAGACTATTTTCAACATTGATTTTTCCAGCAATAAGGGAAGTACGTCGGTTTTCTAGGGATTGATTGCTTTATTATGCAAGAATTCAGTTCCGTCGGTAGTATTTCTGACTTGATAAACCGTGGCTTCCAAGTAAAAACGTGCATGGAATGTCAGTCTACATTTAGGCCTACGAACTACTAACTTGATTAAATGATACGCTGGAAGATAAGACCTGAAAAATAGCTCGAATTTGTAAGAAACGACCTCGGAGCATACTTTCTTTATTCTATAGAATTTCTCAGAAAAATATTCTATTAACATCATTCTCAGCCAACGACAACGTATACTGGAAGACTACTGGAAGATTTTCGTTTCCTACGAGAGTTCTGTAGATTATTTTTCGCCAAAAATGTCACAACCGATTTCAGTTCTGTACAAAGGACATGTTCACAAAATGTATAGAGGCTGGTATAATAATAATCAAAAAATCTAACCACAAGACTCGTTACATTTCGAGAAAGTTCATATTTTTCTGAGTCTATTACATCAATTGAAAACAAAAAAGAGCCCTGCATTTTTTTTTAAATTAATTTTGATTTTATTAGGATAAATAAATATATTTGGCTCAATAGGTAGTTTATCTCTAGGAAGTCTGATTAAGTAACCTCCAAATTGTTAAATAAAAGCATTTTTACCAATTAGACACACTCTTTAAGTGATTTTTTGTCACATTGTACCTACTAACTGGTCACACTGGTAGGTTATAATTTTCAATTTTAGCAAATTAAGAGGTAAATGTGGAAGAATCAGATTCGAATGCAGGTAAAATAACGCTAGCAGCACTTTATTATTGTTAAACTAGAAAATATAAAAAACTGCATTTTTTTTTTCAGATAATATATTTTTCACTTTAAAAAAAATGCAGGGATAAAAAAATCTAAATTAAATATTTTTCAGAAGCCCATAAAACAAGCTTTCAAATGATGTATATATCATCTTGGTTAAATTTTTCTCTGAATAATATACCACTTGTGGACATCACCTTTCGAATAGTTTGCTCCAATTGCTCTATGTAGATGAACACTACGTCATAGTATAAAACAAAGTCGCTTCCCTGTGTGTCTGTCCCTATGTATGCTTATACCTTTAAAACTACGCAACGGATTTCGAAACTGTTTTTTAACAGATAGAGTGATTCAAGAGGAAGGTTTATTTATGTATAATACACATGGACGACGCCGGGGTGGTTCACAAGTTTTGTATATTTTTGATATTGTTAGATTATAAGATTATTCCATATTAATTTACACAAAAATTGAAAATGTACGTTAGGAACTTGAGACTTCACGCACTAGCAACACATAGAACGAACGGGAGAAAAAACAACATGGAAGGGTGTCGGGGTTAGAAAAACAAAAGTATTAAGGAAATAGACGAAAAGGACATAAAAATACAGGAAAGGTAGTTGAAAACGTGAGGGAAGTCACAAAGTTAAGTATGCGTTAATTACTTTACAAATAGGGGTTCATATTAAGGGTTAAATGTTGAGAGAAACCTGTGAGGCCTTAGGACGCTAAGTAATAGGTATTTTGAATGTACATACTCGACGATTGATTATGTTACTCCATCCTCAGATCAAGTAAAAAGTCATTCCGTCACTAATGTTATTCTGTAGAATACATATGACTTGTAATAATGATGTTACTGTACTTGTTAATCTGTATAAAATGTAACCTGTTAAAGTTTCAGGTTGCCTATTGTGTTAAAATGTATGTTGAAGGTAACATAATAAATGCTGTATCTAATGACTTATATCTGTGTTTACAATTGTGTTTTTCCTAACGAATTTAGTAAGTCTAGCCTCCTAAAACATCATCATAACCTAGGTTTTCATTGTAGTGTTGGGTTCTAGTCATAGGTTTAATCTCTAAACTAACAGGGATCAGTAGACTGTCGCTCAGTATCATTTAATCTACTACCACTCTATCATAAAGGAAATTACTAGGCTTGGAGTAGGTACTCTTCTTAGATTTCACCTCATGAGAGAGATTACTACTGTAGCTAGGTGATCATATAGGGAATTGCCAGGATATACATGTACCACCCTAATACTCCTGTTCTAACAATTTCAGAAGTGCTCACGATGCCCAATATGCCCGCCTCAAGACAACATTCAAAAGCTAAAAAGATAAAAATCCTGGTACAGTTAGATGACTCAACGGGAGGTACATGATTTGTACTCGTACAAAAATGATGAAATTATAAGAATCACAATAACAATAGGCACAGACTTGTGTTATTAGCAATGATGGTGCCTAAGCTGACATCACACCTATTTTCGCCCCAAAAACAATGAAATATCATGTGATCAATAATTGGACAAAAATTACCACCTCGCTGTTATGTTAACATCAGAATAGAAGAAAGTCTACTTTATGCAGGCAAGACTAGCTGGAATGGAAAATGTATGGATAAAAAAAAAAAGAAAATGGAAACTATAACATGCAATAGAATGGAAAGAGATTATGACAGAAGCATTTCCTCAGAAGCTAGACGTTTTAGATGGACTAAGGGAAATGCTGGAAAAAAATTAAAATTGAATTACAAGAAACCTGGAAAATTATTATTTTAATTTATTAGGTATGTCATGAGTTCATGACGGATACTTATAAAATAAGGTGGTTACAAGATGAACATCACATTATAATGAATGAAGTAAAACCACCAAATCCATAGAACAGATAGAGGCGCAGCCAAGCAAGAGACTATCAAGACCAGCAAGAGATTCGAAGAATTTTGCACACCTCATAAAAATGGTGGGTTTCTAGTGCTCTTATAACTGTTGTAGAATGTGCTATCTTATATTACTTTAGATTAACTATTACGGACTCAAGAACCTCTGCCTTATAACCTAGTGTCATATCTACATAAGCACATTGTATAATACTATTATAAGCCTCCTACAAGAACATTTATGAAAACTTGTTGCACTTGAGAATATTTCTTGTTGTTATAGTTCCTTATCTAAGGTCATTCAAAATTTTATAATGTCCATGATAAATGCTCTTGTAAATATGTCACACCACCAATGCTATCACTAAATAATAAGTTGTCAAGAGAGCGTCGAGACAAGAGTATGATAGGGGCGTATGTTATTCTGATAACACCCATCTTTATGGTACTAGCTGGTTGATAATAATAAAAAAAAAAAAATCTGATTCTAAAATCAAGGGACCTCTGAGCTAAAAGTTAAAAATATAGTTAGTTAAATACCATAAAGCCATATAATAATGTATAAAAATAATTCAAATGGCCATACCACTTGTATTCAGAATGCTAATGTTTGTGTTAAATGTTCTCACCATAGTTTATTACTGCACTGGAAAAATGCAACTACATACAACAACAATAGTGATTACTATCAGTGATTTGACTAATTGATTAGGCGCATGAACTTTGAAGCTTAAATCAGGGTCTACTTACCAAAATAAAACAGATACCGGCTAGCTTAGCATAAAAGCACGAACGGAGTTTTGTCAGGGAGTTAAAAAAAAAAAAAAAAAATTTGAGACATTGCACATCTAGATCAAAAAAAGTATAACTCAAAAAACACTATTTTCAACTGCAACTCTGTATAGACCTAAGCTATTTACATGCAGTCAGATCAAACATTTTAAAGAATATTTTGCATTTTAATCGTTTAATGGGACAAAATGAAAATAGTGTTTCGGAGTTATTTCCTTATTGCTTAAAAATGCATGTATTTTGGTTTTACTACTTTGAGTTGAAACTATACAACTTAAAATTAAATAAATTAATCACCTAGCCAGCTACATGGGTCCAACTCAAAATGCAATGAATCCAATGCAAAAAGATATTCACTTACTCAGCACTAATTATCTAAAATACGTTATAATAATATATATCACCATAACTGTCTCGTGCTGCCTCGTCGAATTTTTGTTTTTCATGGTGTGTATACTCACCTTGTAAAAAAAAAAAAAAAAAAAAATAGAAGCAAACATTATTATACTACGCAACCATTTATCATTATACATAAAAATGAATGTTTGTCCGTATTGTGTTCTGTGTAAACTATGCATTTGATCATGTGATGATCTGTAACAAAGTTGTTGTGCATGACTTGCATGAGTCAAAGAAGGTCTCTGAGTTGGTTCCATAGAATAAGAACTAAAGTAATAGAAACAGTATTAAAATAGCAAGTGATATACATCACTTTGTTCCACTCACTCTCGCGTTTGCTGTAAAACCAGATATGAATAAGACCTTAGCTGTACCTAACGTAGTTTTTATATGAGTAAAATTTAGCAAACTTCCATAACTTGTAATTCTTCTGAGGCTGATGCAACCAATTTTGACAGTTGACAGATGGTAAGATGAAGTTTACCGGGTCAGCTAGTTGTCTAATGAAATTCTTGTTTTGTGGCTTCTGCGAAGATGTTTCATAATTTCGCCAATGTCTTGTGAAGTACTGCTATCAAACGTAGAGAATTTGTATGGTGTTTGATATGTTTGTTTGGTTTTGTCATTATTTATTTATTGAGTTTGTTTGATTATATTTGTACTTACGTATACTGTTTTGGATAGACAACAGCTCTGAATTTCATACCATTCACCACCGAAACAAACACAGTATAATCTATAAACACATAAGACGAACTCAAAACAACATAATACACTAAACTATGATATAATTAGTGGCTAATACTATTTACAACATAATATAATTAATTTTAACATATTTCCATAATATATTTACAAATAAGGAGCTTAAAAGAGTTATAAAATGCATAAACAGTTTTTCAGTCTGGGTAATCAATTATTAGTCAAACTGCAGTTCACTCATGCAGCTGACATCAGAACGCTGTGTTCAAACACCGTGCTAAAAAAAAAAAAAATATCAGCTTGTTTGAGCTTACAAAATTTTAACAATAGGTTTATATTGATAAACCTATGTAAGCATGCAAAATACTTTAATGCAAGCGATATTAGCCTAAGACAGCTTAAATTGTTTAAGCAGAATTACTGTAAATGCAAAAGTAGTATTCAATAAGACAGATATTAGAACAATATTTTAAAATAAATATTCTTATAATTTGTGCCCAAATCCAGGCTTATACGATGATTTGGAATCAATATAAGAGCGAAAAATTATAGGCTAGAGACAAGGTTTTTGCTAGTTGGAATGATAGAGACCATAAATAAAAGCACCAATAAGCAAACAAGGTAGTGGGACATCAATAACATCCTCAATTTGTCAACGGGTTTAACACAATTCGGACTAATGTTAAAATGATCTTACGATTTACTACAAGGCAAAGCACATAATCAAGATGCCACCCAAGAAAATATGAAAACAAAACCCAGAAAAAGCATTCCAAAACAAACCACAAGAAATTATATAAATTAAAAATAAAAAAATAATAATAATCAACTAAATCAAACCTTGTTCTATGGATAGAAGCGCAAAGTCGCAACAAAAACTATACGCAAATATAGTGGATCATACAAAATAAGGAAATATTTATATTTTAGAAATAAAAGGTTACAAGAAATATACTACAAAATTACTTCAGATTTTCTAAGAATTCATAATCAGCAAACTAATCAGGCAAGTTAAACACTACAAAAATCACTTCAGATTCTCTAAGAATTCATAATCAGCTAAAGTCCAAGCGACAATGAATCATTATCATTTCGTGTCGAAGGCCGTCCACTGGACGTTGAAAAAACATAGGCCACCGTAAGGTGTTGAAGGCCGTCCACTGGACGTTGAAAAAACAAAGGCCACCGCAAGGTGTTGAAGGCCGTCCACTGGACGTTGAAAAAACAAAGGCCACCGTAAGGTGTTGAAGGCCGTCCACTGGACGTTGAAAAAACAAAGGCCACCGTAAGGTGTTGAAGGCCGTCCACTGGACGTTGAAAAAACAAAGGCCACCGTAAGGTGTTGAAGGCCGTCCACTGGACGTTGAAAAAACAAAGGCCACCGTAAGGTGTTAAAGGCCGTCCACTGGACGTTGAAAAAACAAAGGCCACCGTAAGGTGTTGAAGGCCGTCCACTGGACGTTGAAAAAAACAAAGGCCACCGCAAGGTGTTGAAGGCCGTCCACTGGACGTTGAAAAAAACAAAGGCCACCGTAAGGTGTTGAAGGCCGTCCACTGGACGTTGAAAAAACAAAGGCCACCGTAAGGTGTTGAAGGCCGTCCACTGGACGTTGAAAAAAACAAAGGCCACCGCAAGGTGTTGAAGGCCGTCCACTGGACGTTGAAAAAACAAAGGCCACCGTAAGGTGTTGAAGGCCGTCCACTGGACGTTGAAAAAAACAAAGGCCACCGTAAGGTGTTGAAGGCCGTCCACTGGACGTTGAAAAAACAAAGGCCACCGTAAGGTGTTGAAGGCCGTCCGCTGGACGTTGAAAAAACAAAGGCCACCGCAAGGTGTTGAAGGCCGTCCACTGGATGTTGAAAAAACAAAGGCCACCGTAAGGTGTTGAAGGCCGTCCACTGGACGTTGAAAAAAACAAAGGCCACCGTAAGGTGTTGAAGGCCGTCTACTGGACGTTGAAAAAACAAAGGCCACCGTAAGGTGTGAAGGCCGTCCACTGGACGTTGAAAAAAAAAAACAAAGGCCACCGTAAAGTGTTGAGGGCCGTCCACTGGACGTTGAAAAAACAAAGGCCACCGTAAGGTGTTGAATGCCGTCTACTAGACGTTGAAAAAAAAAAAAAACAAGCCATTGTAAGGTGTTGAAGACCGTCCAATGGATGATGAAAAAAAACTTGAACATGAAATTTACATGCAGTTCTTAGTTAACATGTTTTGTGTAGTTATACATTTGACCTTATAATGATAATATGGCAATTTTATTATTTGTATTGGAACGATTTATTATTATGTTTTCTAGATTATCATAAGGAAATCGTCTAATGCGTCATAGCATTTCGATAATAGGATAATTTTGACTTGTTTTATGAAACAGTCTTCACTTTCGATTTGGGCTAAACTGTGCATTGCTAAGTTAGACTTTGGTTCCACGAGTTTACGATTTTGTGCGTCTTATCTGACGCTTTGTTAAAATACTCAGGGTGCCTTTTGACAAATTTGTATATTTCAAATATATAAATAGATTCAGGGACATCATTTCAAGTTTTATAAAGTATTGTTTGGTTTGGTAAGGCCACTATATGGTGTTGAAGGCCGTCCACTGGACGATGAAATAAACATAATCTACAATTATGTGTTCAATGAAATGTTGAGATACCGTAGAATATTTATATAATAATAGGTCTACCTTATTGGTATTAAATTTGAAAGGGTGATAAAATACTGTGGTGTTTTTCATGAATTTCCACCATTTCGGATATAAACAATAAATAATGTGGAAAAAAAAAAAGATAAATTGATTGAAGAGTGGCAAATTGGCCAGAATACTGAATATTATAATAATTAGATAAACATATTTCACTATATTTACTTGTGATACAAATTAATATATATAAATACTTGAAACTTTACTGGGACTGATTAGATATTATTATTGCTTACAGTGCTTAGCAAATAATGTTAACTAATTTTTACAAAATACTTAAGAGAAATTATATACAACAATGCATTGCAACAATGTGACTGCTATGAAACTATTATGTATCTATAAATTAAGTTCTACATTTTAAGTAAATATGGCTGGTTAGTACACAGCTGCGTCAAATAGTACAGTTATTTGATTGTATATTTAACTATCAATAACGATTTGTTATTACCACTAGGTACTTAAGAGGAATGTAGTGTACGCTTATACATCTCATTTTTGTTTCGTATACCTTTATACTTTTCGCGTAAAATATGACTTGTAAATTCAAAAATATATAACTGTAAAAACTCGGTCACAAACAATTGAAGTATTGAATTAGGTACATGAAAAGACACTGCCACATAATGTTTAGAGGTAGATAACAGCTTATTGTTTCTTTATGGCTAAGTTCGCGGTTCACAGTAGCCTTATTGATTTAAGCAACCATGACCTAGGTACGAAGCCTTTATTACCATTATTATTTTGGCTATTGTTGAGGGTAGGCCTTTCTGTGGAATTTGGAGGACCAAATTCGTGGTCAGGATGGCCGAAGATGTTAGATTATAAGATTATTCCATATTAATTTACACAAAAATTGAAAATGTACGTTAGGAACTTGAGACTTCACGCACTAGCAACACATAGAACGAACGGGAGAAAAAACAACATGGAAGGGTGTCGGGGTTAGAAAAACAAAAGTATTAAGGAAATAGACGAAAAGGACATAAAAATACAGGAAAGGTAGTTGAAAACGTGAGGGAAGTCACAAAGTTAAGTATGCGTTAATTACTTTACAAATAGGGGTTCATATTAAGGGTTAAATGTTGAGAGAAACCTGTGAGGCCTTAGGACGCTAAGTAATAGGTATTTTGAATGTACATACTCGACGATTGATTATGTTACTCCATCCTCAGATCAAGTAAAAAGTCATTCCGTCACTAATGTTATTCTGTAGAATACATATGACTTGTAATAATGATGTTACTGTACTTGTTAATCTGTATAAAATGTAACCTGTTAAAGTTTCAGGTTGCCTATTGTGTTAAAATGTATGTTGAAGGTAACATAATAAATGCTGTATCTAATGACTTATATCTGTGTTTACAATTGTGTTTTTCCTAACGAATTTAGTAAGTCTAGCCTCCTAAAACATCATCATAACCTAGGTTTTCATTGTAGTGTTGGGTTCTAGTCATAGGTTTAATCTCTAAACTAACAGGGATCAGTAGACTGTCGCTCAGTATCATTTAATCTACTACCACTCTATCATAAAGGAAATTACTAGGCTTGGAGTAGGTACTCTTCTTAGATTTCACCTCATGAGAGAGATTACTACTGTAGCTAGGTGATCATATAGGGAATTGCCAGGATATACATGTACCACCCTAATACTCCTGTTCTAACAATATTTCAAAAACAGCTCAGTTGATTTTAATAAAATTTAAATGGAATTATTTCTGAAATACCATCTACCAAATACAAAACAAAAATCAAAATTGGTTCATAATTGGCGGAGTAATCGCCTAACATACATACAAAAAACATATCTACAAACGAATTAATAACCTTCCCTCATGAACACCTTAACCTTATGAAGTCGGTTAAAAAATTAACATTGTAAAATGTAGAGGTGGTAGTGAAGGCGTATTTCTACTTGTCATGTAGTAAAAAGGGATAGTGGGATACGGTCGTGTAGTTTAACAAAGCATCCAAAGAAGCTACATAGTTTAGGGAGCAAGAATTTTAAGATACTTAGGAGTTGAAGTTAATCGAAACTGATCCTGGTAAGTGTTTACTAGAGCTCTCAAGAGATTCGTCTAGTTAAATTTGGCCTGTTAATAGTTTGGAATACAACAAAATACCATACCTTACCTATATGATATACTACAATTTATTATATTATATATTTTATGACAATACTAGTTTTTACTTCTAGCTTCGCCCGCGTGATATTTTGATTTTTGACGCAATATCATTATAATTTATAGTCTATGTGTTATTCTGATATATAAGCTATATTATTGCAAAGTTTCATCTCAATCCGTTCAGTAGTTTTTGCGTGAAAGAGTAACAAACATTCATCCATCCTCACAAACTTTCGCGTTTATAATATAGGTATTAGTAGGATTTAATTATCTGGTTTAGAGTTGTACTCCGTAAATGTACAAGTTTTAGTAAATAAAACTTCATTCTTTTTTTTCTTCTTTATTCCTTAATACATGAGTTCCAAAAGAACAACGACTGATTTATTTAAAACATCAGCACTCTGATACCTACTTTTAACCGAAAGTTCCACATCAAGTTCAATGGAAAACGATATTTAATATTTACTCAGTGATGATTAATTCGCTCCTTGAGCTCTCACACGCCGGAAGCGAAATGGGGCGGAGGCGTCATTAATTGAATCTAATTGAGAATTTGGTGACATCAGACAAAACAGCCCTGTTTATGGAGCAGATTATCGTGATTAATCGAATTTGGACGGAAATTGGATTGAGATATGTAATATTCGAAGATTAGTTCATTGAAAAGTTACATTTGAGGTTGCGATTCTCAGAGAAAAGAAAAGAACGAAAGAGAATGAAACTTATCAATGGAATAATTTGTAGATAAGGCATTGGAATTGGAATTAAAAAGCACACGTCAAAACAAAAACTTCGGATCAACTTAAGTAGTTTCATGAATTTATACTTGCTACAGACTTACCGATAGCCAAAACTGCCTTCATGCTTTTGCGTCCTCGTGGCTCATTATGAAATTATAATTTCATTTACCTACTATTTTCCCATAGTAATATTAGGTAAAATAGTACGTATAAGCGCACAATATAAGTATTTGTTATACAGAAAAAAACATACATATTCTAGTAGATACCTACTATTACAATTCTTGACATTGCCAAACCAAACTTTCTTAGACAATATTTTCAAAATTTTAAAATCCTGTCCCCAGTATCTATCTATTATAAATATTTAATTTTGTCTGATAACACCATGTTTATTAAAAAAATCTGGGTAGTTTCTAATTTTTCAATCAATCAATTAATCAAAGTTTATTTATTGATAACAAACAGGTGACAACAACTTTAATGAATCCACTGGCTCCGAACTAGTCTTTCGACTGTATTTCTAAAGCCAGTGGCTTCTCCCAATTTTTAACAGATTATCAATATAAAAATAAAAATGACATATTTAAAAAAAATTTAACAATACTTAGTAAATTAAATTTATAATTGTAAATTAGGTACAATTTTAAATAGGTTTATTTAGATCATATTTAAAAAATTGAATTTAGTTTGTTATATAAGTGTGGACCTGAGAATAAAGCATAGTGTGTAGCAAATACAGTGTTTATTTGAGAAACGTCGCACACTTTGGATGCAAGCCTGATAAATCGCACAAAATTAAATCACAATACAGACATAAACTCGTGAAATCAAAGTCTAAGCTATGCACAAATTACTGTTTTAGTCTATATTTAGTCTATAATATATAAAATATCAATAATAACAATACATGAACTGCATGCAAATATCACATAGGTCATAAATGGAGGATAGGTCTTCGCTGGCTAGCGGAGCGAAGACCTATCCTTCATCTATAACAATAGGTATTATGTTGGAACACATGATTGATTATTGTTGACAAAAGTGTACCTACTTACATTATCCGGAAAAGACTAAATATCTTAACCTGGTAATTAATCATACATACTGGTAAAATACGAGTTTCCCGATATCTACCAAAAAGGTAATTCATTCAGTAAATGCCTACTGTTTTTTGGAGATAATCTGTATTAGCTGCTTATCGCTCTATGGGTTGTAAAATAATTATGAAAAGGTTTACCGATGGGTTTTTCATAGATAATCTTCGATATGCAAATTGTGCAAGTCAGAGATAACTAAGATTTGTTTGATAATGTCTTACTTTAAAAGAAGATTGGAATCGATATTTTTGTATTGTTTGATTTTACGCTTGGTTGAATCACTATGTTTTGGGCTTTTATTGTTTTAATGGCAGGTAGGTGCAATATTTATTGTTAATTTTGTAAAGACGCAACTATTTCTTTAATATTGCCGATCTACTCATCAACGGGATGACTTGTTAGTATAGAGAAATTAACTTAAAGCAAAAAAATGTTGCTTAACTTTACTGCGAATTCTCTGTTCAGCATCATTATTCTCTCGGTTTTTTTTTTCTGTTAATTATTTTAATTTACTCTACAAATACCAAGGGCGTGCAACTTGTATACGTCCTACATAATGTTGTGACGTATGATTATCCACCAACTTATACTGGGCCATCGTGGAGAATAAATCCTAATCGCTTTTCGTGGGTACAGTAAAAAATGTCAAATTACCACAAAAAGAAAATATTTCCTCTAGCCTCGCTAGAAAAGCCCTTTTAACACGAGTTTCTTCCTTCCAGTGGCGGCCAACAGTGCCAATGCTGCCCGAATTGTCGGTGGCAACCCCACCACCATCGACCGTTACCCCAGCATAGTGCAGCTCGAGCGGTTCATATTCAACGTCTGGGGCCAGGCCTGCGCTGCCAACATTATCAGCAATGTATATGCGTTGTCGGCCGCACATTGTTTCAATGAGCCGTGAGTATATCTTCTTTTTTAACCCACTTCAAAAAAGAAGGCTCTCAATCCGACTGTAGTTTTTTTTAATGTTTGTTACGCGACTACTCCGCTAATTATGAACCGATTTTGATCTTTTTTTTGTTAGGTAGCTCATACTTCTGAGGTAGTTTCATTTATATTTCATCGATATCGTCGTTGTGAAAAAATCAACAATGATGTAAATACTTCATCGATGACATGACCCGTACGAACTTTTCCGATTTTGTAGGTAGGTACACGACTGAAGACGGTTATGCCATCTTTGGGAAAAAATAATTATTCGGTCATAAGACCAGTTGAAAGCGGCTTGCGTCTAGTATGATACTGCAGCTTTAATGGACGTCTCCCGTTGAGCTTACCGGTACTCGAGAGCTTTTTGATCCAATCGGTCATCAGTCCGTGCTCTGCTTATAGGGAGACTTTTGATTCTTCTATCAAGCTTTTCATTTCTGGTTCGATCTCACAGAGAGACTTAACCATTTTGACAAAAACAATACACTTAACTTCGTACAGAACCTATAGAACTGAAAAACACTAGCAAAAGTGTCGATTTTTGCTACACCTTTTATCATCTCTGATTTAACTATTTGGCGATAGCCTTATGCTTTATTGAACTATTTTAGTTCGTAATTCTCGATAGTAATATAAATTACTATATGATGCAAGGCGCAACTAATACTATAATAAATTCTTTACAGCCCTGAACTCCTCACCGCATTGCGCCGCATCAGAGCTGGTTCCACCTACCGCAACAGCGGCGGAGTAATCCATACACTCAACAGAGTAAGTTTGCATTAAAGGCCAGCGCGGGAAATATTTTATTTACAGACATTTACAGCATTATATTACAGCGGCATTTACAGATCTGCTCATTGTAAGTTTAGGTATTTATATTCCTAGAAACCAAAATAGTGGCCAGTTTGCACAAAAGTCCACAGCTAAAAACCAAGGTGAAAATCAGTTAACTGACCATTACTTTGGTTTTTAAATGTATTTTAGTCGTAAACGCTACGCTTTATAGGTAGGTAAACTAAACTACATTTACTCATTTATAGGCCATGAATAGTCATGGCATGTAAATGAGTTTTTGTGAATTTAAAATGAATTTATCTGTAAAGGGCAAAAAACACAATAAATTGAATTTCGCGCTCTGACCAGGACGATCAGCCTAAATAACCATTTACAGGTTGTCCGGAAACTCAATGCGCAAACGGCAACACTGGAATATCTGTAAATTATTATTTTGAGCTCTAAAGCCGAAGAGACTAAATAAAATGCACACCTTAGTTTTTATTATGTAACCCTAGAGTACTACCAGTTAGTTTCAATCTTACACCTACAAACGCCTCAAGCTAAAAGCAGCCAGCAAAAATAGAAATTTTATTATTCGTTTTCTGTAGGTGCTGACATTGCTATCAATTTTCTGAAACTGCTATACACTATTAAACCAAAATAAGTATATTTGTATGAGAATTGAGAATTGTCTCACCCATTGCTGTTTCTCTATATAATATAAAATTAAACTCGCGTATCGGCAATACAACGGAGATAAAAAGTAAAAACCATCAAACAAAAAATATAACATGGAAGAAATAATTTCGTAGCCATCTCTACCTACTCTCATGGAAATCTCTACTCTCATCGAGTCCTTGAAGAAAATCTCGTGTTAAAATTTAAAAATGCAACGCACAGATTTTTTATATTTCAAGGATTGTTGAATGGCCGCTAATCTTTTACTCAACTTCCAGGTGATTATTCATCCTGGGTACGGAGTAGATGCTCCCCTGGACGCCGACATCGCCCTGGTGCGAGTGAATGTTCCATTCACGTACAGTGACGTCATCAGGAGCGTCAGCATCACGCCGCAAGGATTCGAGGTTCCCGACAACTTGCCCGTGGTCCACTCCGGCTGGGGTCACACTACTGTAAGTAAATTACTTTCTTAAAGCTTGATTTCCCCGGAATCGATAACTATGTTGGAATCAAAGACTGTTGAACAAATGTTGTCCTATGGAGACAGACAAAAAGCTTCTGAAAATAACATAATAATCAATTTACAGGAAGGAGGTGTAGCTTCCCCGGTTCTCCTAGACGTGACCATTTACACCATCAATCGTGCCCTCTGCGCCGAACGCTACTTGAACCGGCCTAGAGGACCCGCTATCGTCACTGAAAACATGATTTGTGCTGGTATCCTCGATGTAGGAGGCAAGGACGCCTGCCAAGGAGACTCTGGAGGACCTCTCTACTATGGTGATATCCTGGTGGGTATAGTTTCGTGGGGAGAAGGCTGTGCCGACGCACACTACCCCGGTGTCAGCGCGAGAGTGTCTTCCTACACCGACTGGATAATACAAAATGCTGTTTAAATATATATTTGTAAAATATTATAACAATAACTGACCATTTGACCGTAAAAATACAAAAGACCGTGCGAAGCAAAAAAATATAGCAAGGAAGCAGACTGGGAGTAACGCTTCAGAAGAAGACGAAAAGTATGGAAATAAGTAGGTACGGAAAATACGTACCTATCTAACGTTATCTGTCAGGCAACAGCCGAGGTCCAATAAGGCTTCAAAAACAGAGTGAATAGTTTTTTCATCCAATATTGTTAACTGTGTTTTTTTATTTCACATGACATTTTTTTAATTTCACTTTTGCTTGCTAATTTGCCATTATTATTAATGATAGTATAATACCGGTTTTAAAATATTTATAATTTATTTAGATCTCTTTGTTTGTTACCTACGTTATAATGTATTATGTTACACTCTTACATAGATGTATGTATTAAATGTGGTTGTCCATAACTATGTATTATTCTAGTCTATAGGTATTCATGATAACTCTTATTGATGCATAAACAATAAACAATAAAAAAATATATGTACATATTTGTTTTAATTTTAATCAATTGCCTTTAAAGACTTGAGTTATCTTATCTGGCTGTACGGCAGTGTACTCAAACAAGTCGGGCAAAAGTGCAGCCTAATTTTCTAGAAGCTATTCAGGCCATTATTAATATTCAACCCCCTGGAACTTCGTTGTGGACATATCTGATTTTTAAGAAAAGTAAGATTTTGCGGAAGTGGATTTTCGGACTTTTTGTCCACAAATCCCCTTTCGCAATGCAGCAGAGGATTTTTGGACTGTAGAAATTTTGGACTACAAATCCCCTTAATCAATATTTACACATCTTTAAAATAAAATACCAATACTTTGATAGCTAAAAAATCAAGTTTTTACTATTGTTTTATTTTAAGTTGTTTCATAATAAATAATAAACAAAATAAGAAACAACATCTTCGATAACGATTATATTAGTGTTAATAGGTATATCTAATCTGTCATACACATATTTCCAATTATATAATAATATACAATTATAAAGTAAAACACAGAATTCATATTCATAAAAAGTAATTTACAAATACTTTTTAAAACAACTTCTACTAGGTATCACAAATTATTGTTATAAGAAATTTTAAATTTACATGACTTAATACAATGCTAGTGTTGTTATAAAATCATCATCATTTCAGCCATAGGACGTCCACTACTAGACATAGGCCTCCCCTAATGATTTCCAATAAGACCGGTTGGTAGCGGCTTGCATTCAGCGCGATTCTGCGGTCCTAACGAGGTCAACCGTCCACCTTGTGGTGGTTATAAAATATTCATTTTCTATCACTTCATTAAAACTACCGTGAGTATTCATCATAACTATAACAATAATTATAACGTGAGTTTTAGCCGTATTCTGTTATAGTTATTCATTTTCTAACGATAATATAATAATCACAAATTGTTTGTTCAATACTAATAAAGATTTAAACCTAAATAAGTTACATTGAAACTTATATAGGAACTAGTGGTATTATAATAAAACATCCCAATACAATAATAAAGTAAATCCTAAAATAAACAAAATATTACAGATATCGTAAATTTACATTAATTCACCTAAAAATAACTTTTAAAATAACAGATTATTAGTACATTAAATGGTGATTAAAATCTTTACGAGGTAACTTGCAAATACCATACTAGTACCTAGTATCATTAAATAATATCTACCTTACAATAGTAAAATTATTGTAGAATATAATGTATAGCTAGAGAGAGACTGATTGCAGTTTGACAGCAAATCATGTGACATCCATGTACATTATTGATGATTTATCAAAAACAGCTAAATGATTTTATATATTTTGATGATATACACGTTCGCTGCCAAGTACAAAAACAGATACTTTCATTCAGGCCGTGACGCCCAATGTTGGGTGACAGGTGACATTTTCGTTCGGGCCGCGTCGTCCAATGGTGACCACGCGTCAGAGGTGTTTTTAACCTTCCGCAGTGAGCCAACGGATAGAGAACTCTAATTTGTATGAAAAGGGACCCGCGCGGCCCTGCAGAATATACAACATGACTTGGTTTTTGCACACAATCAAAGCAAAGGAAAAAAAATTTGTTTTGCTGGTTGCCTGCTTTTACTTAGTATGACATTCTCTTACTTCTATTGTAAGTGCTACAATATATCATATTATTTTAAATTCTAGCTACCTAAAACTAGTTTTCTACTTAGTATTAGCATTATCTTTTCACAATATAACAGCTGAACCAATTCTGACAAATTTTATTTATGATTTTTATGAGTACATAGAGTAAAAAGAAATTATGGTTTAAGTTTTTAGTTCAGTGTATTATTGTAATGAGCGAATTAATAGTCGTAGACTATTAATTAATAAAGGGATAGTTAATTTTATACCTTCGATGAGTTTATGGTGATTTTTACTTTTATCTTCAAATATGGCTGCCCCTCCCTCTCTAAATTTAATGGGGGAAATTATATTAATGAATAGATTAAAGCTATAGATCAAAGCTATACACGAAAGCAGTGCTAAATAAAACATATGTTTTTGCCTAAAATCTATTTTAAAAAAATCACGATTTTTTGTCGATTTAAATTTTTTCAATTGGCCCTGTAAGAATTTCGAGTGTCAACCACCATTGTCCGACATGGCGTAGAACGTGTTAAGTTACCTCATGAAGATTTTAATCATCATTGTTGTACCAATAAATCTATGATTTTAAAATTTATTTTAGGTGAATTGATGTAAATTTATAATATCTGTGATATTTTATTTGATTTAGGTACTTTATTATTGTATTGGGATGTTTTATTATGATACCACTAGTACCTCAATCAGTTTCAACGTAACTTATTTAAGTTTAAATCTTTATTATTATTGTTCAAACAATCTGTGATTATTATTTTATTGTTAGGAAACGATTATTTTATTAAAACACTAGCATAGCATTAAGTTATGTAAGTTTATATATTCTTCATTATAGTACCAACAATAATAATTTATTATTGTAGAATTTATTTTAAAAAGTATTTATGTACAAATATTATGATTTCTGTGTATTACTTTATAATTATTGTATATAGTTGGTGATACCACTTGTACCTATATTCATTTCAACGTGACTCATCTAGGTTTAAAATCTTCATTATCATTGCACAATCTGTGATTCATGTGAAAATTTATTTCTTTTTATGATATTTTAACAATTCCAAATATTATGTTATAATTTGAAATATGTGTAAAAGAGATAAAATATCAACACTAATACAAAATTTTCAATGATGATTTTTTTGTTTAAGAATTCACTCGAAGAATTAATACATTCAGAATACATTCGAAGAATTAATATGTACGAAAAATTATAAAAACTTGATTATTTACCTAACAAAGAACCTCCTTCCTTCGAAAGTTTATAAATATTAATCAAGGGGATTTGTAGATCGTTAGTCCAAAAATCCCCTGCGCAGGGGGACATTTAAGGGGATTTGTGGAATAAGCTGGCTAAGCCTAGAATCAGTTTTTATGCCGCCTGAATACTCAGCTAAACGGTTAAAATAACCGGGGCCTACAATTTAACGTGTCGTCGATCCACGGTAGAGCTCAGTTGTAAACGCCACCGGCGGCAATTTTGTATTACTTAATAAGAAGAAACACATACCTATTATAACAAGGTATATTTCATCCTAATCGTGACATTGTTTTCTTAAAAAAAAGGTAAGTAGATAATAGGTCCTTTGATTTTGTCACTGACACACTCAACGATGTAGGTACTCTTAGCAGATATACAAGCTTTAAAAAAATAGTAAAACATTTTGAAGCCAATTCATTATTTACGCCAGCACAATTTGGATTTCGAAAAAACAGGTCTACCGAATTGGCTATTAAAGAAGTTGTGTATTATATTTTAAAAGGGATGGACGAATCAAAAAAATGTGCCAGTATATACTGCGATTTGTCCAAAGCTTTTGATTGTTTGCGGCACGATATTTTGACGATGAAATTTGAGCACTTTAAGGCTTTGAGGCTTTGATGGCAAAGAATTTCAAATGATAAAGTCATATCTTTCAAATAGAACACAGCGGGTTTATATTAATGAAAATAAATCAAAGGCAGGTGAAATTGATATTGGGGTACCCCAAGGATCAGTTCTGGGACCTCTTTTATTCCTTATTTATATCAATGACCTCGCTAGTTGTTTACCAGATTGGTCTTCAATCAACTTGTTTGCAGACGATACACATGTAGGCTTAAAAGATAAAGATAGGGAACGCTTGGACAAAACATAGAATCTGTAATGTCTATTTTGCGAGAATGGTTTGAGGCTAATGGAATAATATTAAATGCCGATAAAACTGTAGTCATGAAATACCACGCTAAAAAAAGATTACGACACGATTACGAATTCGGAACACGTATTTCTCGGATATAACATAGATTACACTTTAACACACCGTTGTTACATTGACAATATCTGTAAAAAGGTATCTAGCGCAAATTATGCTCTTCTTGTTCTCAAAAAAATCTTTGATAACAGTATATTACGCATATGTTCATTCGGTTATAAGTTACGCAATAACTACCTGGGGTAATGGTGCAGACATTTAGCAATTATTAATATGTTAAAAACGTTCTATCAGAATCATAAGTGGGATCCGAAAAAGAACTTCGGCCAGAAAATACTTTTCATAGAACCAAATAATGATCATTATACATTTTTAAATGTTTATTGGATATTCATGTAGATAAAGATAAGTACCTAAAAATTTCAGATACACACAATTACAATACAAGATTTAAGGAAAGACTATGCTTGCCCAAAACGAAATTAACAAAAACGCAAAGACATGGCGTGTACAATAAGATTTTTATGTACAATAAATTACCAAAATCTATTACTGGCCTACCTTATTTTGATTTTAAAAGAAAAATAAAATATTTTTTAACGAATAATGTGTTTTATAAGCTGGGTGAGTTTTTAGCGATGTAATTAAATGATGATTCATAAAATAATATGTGATACTTGACATTGATATATTTCTATATTTGCATGCAACTCCATACATTTAGAAAAGTTCCACAAATTTTATGACTAATATATTATTTTAGTTTTTGTGATTTCCTATGACGTATCGCTGATGTATAATTTGACTTTAATTGTTATTATTTTATTTACTATTGATTATTATTGTTTATGATTAAGAATTTTTAAATTACATAGTTACTATATTTTAATTTGGTAACTGACTTGCCTTGTATGACTGACATGTTATAAATGGCCAATAAATGATCTGAATCTGAATCTTTTTTTTCTTTTTGAGTATCACATTATTGTACTCCCGTGATATAATTTCCTTTCCGTTACGTGCATGAGTTGCCTGGAAAAGATCGCTTCCAGCGATAAGGGCGCCTTGAGCTACACTAATAAGTTTTTCATGTATTACTGTTGTCTTATATTTTACTGTGTACAATAAAGTATTTTCTATTTTATTCTGTTCTTATAACGACGAAAGTTATTATTAATTAGCCTAAATAACAAAATAAAATCAAATTTCTTGTAAATTTTGGTCTACAAATGTTGTTATTAAACTTTCGCGATTTGAACACATTATTATTATAAACTACGGAACTAATCGCGCACTAAAATTACGAGATAAATAAATACCTCATCATCCCGACGTTTCGACCGAGTTGCATTGGCCGTGGTCACGGGTAGACTGGAATGTGAAACAGCTGGTACCGCCAATTCAACTTGAACTTGAAAAATTGTCACTACGACATACAACACTGACGGTATCTAATAATGTCATTCTACCTATACTACGTGATTTACATTTGTTGACAACAGGATTCCATGACGACGATAACTTAACCCTTCAATACTCGCACAAAAAAAAATGAAATCCTCTCCCCAGTCTCTATATACCTATTAAAAATCTGTAATTTTGTCTGAAAACACCCTATTTATTAAATAATGCCGGATAGTTTCTAATTTTTAAATAAATCATCAGATAAATCGCACAAAATCAAATCACAATACAGACATAAACTCGAGAAATCAAAGCTATGCACAAACTGCAGTTTTAGTCCAAGATCTATGGCTATGAAATATCAATAACAAGAACTGCATGCAAATGTCACTTAAGTCATAAATGAAGGACAGGTCTTCGATGTCTAGCGGAGCGAAGACCTATCCGACATCTATGACTGGAACACAAAAGAAAAAACCAAAAAAAAATAACAAAAGACAAAAGTGTACGTTCATTACCCGGAAAAATCTGGTAATTAATCATGTAATCTATTGGTAAAATACGAGTTTCCCCGATATCTAACAAAAAGGTAATTCGTTCAGTAAATGCCTACTGGTTTTTTGGAGATAATCTGTGCTAGCTACTTATCACTCTATGAGCAGTAAAATAATTACGAAAAGGTTTACCGATGGGTTTTTCATAGATAATATTCGATGTGCAAATTGTGCAAGTCAGAGATAACTAAGATTTGTTTGATAATGTCTTACTTTAAAAGAAGATTGGAATCGATTGTTTTGTATTGTTTGATTTTACGCTTGGTTGAATCACTATGTTTTGGGCTTTTATTGTTTTAGTGGCAGGTGGGTGTCATTTTTATAGCTCATTTTTAAAAGATGCAACTATTTCTTTATTATTGCTGGTCTACTCATCATTATGACTACTTGTTAGTACTTATAGAGAAATTAACTTTTCATCACATCTATTCAAAAAGGACTACTTGGTTCGCCTTTTTAAGTGCGCTCAAAGGTGGTGTTTTCTATAAGGAACTTAATAAGTGCGCCGGAATTATCTTTGCCGTGCACTTTTTGAATTTGGAACAAATAAGTGAGCAGGAATGATCTTTGCCGCGTACTTTTTGAATTTTTATTTTATTTTATTTTATTTTTTGGAATTTGGAAGTATTTGTAATGTACGAGTGGTACACTCTTTTTTTCATCACCTCTATGAGAAAATAAAAGGCGCCTCATATTTAATTGTAATATTATTATTTAATAAAACGTAGAGTAACAACAAAATTGAAATTAAATGGTATCGAATTAGGAAACAAATAAAAACTTATATTTACATTCTTTTGATTCATTTTCTTGGCGCTGCACACTAACATTACAAATACTTCCAAATTTAAAAAGTGCGCGGCAAAGATCACTCCGTCGCACTTATTTATTCCAAATTCAAAAAGTGCGCGGCAAAGATAATTCCGTCGCACTTATAAAGTTCTTTATGGAAAACACCTCCTTTGGGCGCACTTAAAGGCGAACCAAGTAGTTCTTTTCGAATAGATGTGATGAAAAATATATTTATTGCTCGGGCGACGTACTTTGAATACCTCGCTACGTTCATGATTCTACTAAAGAATACCTCGCTACGCTCGGGAGAGAGAGAGAGAGAGGGATTCTAGAGTACCCTCACTTCGCTCTGGATAATAAGAAAATATTCCTCTAGCCTCGCTAGAAAAGCCCTTTTAACAGAAGTTTCTCTCTTTCAGTAGCGGCCAACAGTACCAATGCTGCCCGAATCGTCGGCGGTGACCCCACCACTATCGACCGTTACCCCAGCATAGTACAGCTCGAGCGGTTCAGGTTCAACGTCTGGGGCCAGGCTTGTGCTGCCAACATTATCAACAATGTATATGCGCTGTCAGCCGCACATTGTTTCAATGAGCTGTGAGTATATCATCGTCTTTTTATCTGACTTCGAAAAACAGGTTCTCAATCCGAATGTACGTTTTTTTGTATGTATTTTACGAGATTACTCCGCTAATAATAATCGATTTTGATAACCCTTTTTTGTTAGGAAGATAGTTCAGAGGTAGTTTCATTAACATTTCGTCGATTTCTTCGTTTTGGAAATCTCAAACAATAATGTAAAAAATACTACATCGATGACGTATTGATCCGTGTCAATTATTCCGATTTTGTAGGTAGGACACGATCGACTATTTTTGGCGAAAAATAATTGTTCAGCCTTTAGGCCCATTGAAAGCGGCTTGCATCTAGTATGATCAGTACATTACAGTCTACAGTCTTAATGGGAGACCGCCTGTACTCTTAGACTGGACGACCCACGTTGAGCTTACCGGTACTCGAGAGCTTTTTGACCCAATCGGCCATCAGCCCTCTGTGTAATGTGCTCTGCTCACTGGGAGACTAACTTTGATTCTTCTATCAAGCTCCGCATTTCTGGTTTGATCTTACAGAGAGACTTAACCATTTTTGACAAAAACAGTACAGCTTACTACATACAGACGCTAAAGAACTAAAAAACAATTTAGCGTAAGTGTCGATTTTTGCTCCTTTTAGGATCTTGGAGCAAATTATTTGGTGGTAGCCGTAAAACTTTATTAAACCCATATATTCAATTTGTAATTCTCGATAATAACATAAAATTATTATAATGCAAGGCGCAACTAACACTATCATAAATTCTTTACAGCCCTATTCTCATGACCGCATTGCGCCGCATCAGAGCTGGTTCCACCTACCGCAACAGCGGTGGTGTAATCCATACACTCAACCGAGTAAGTTTGCATTAAGTAATCATTTTCCGGAAACTCAATATCCAGCCGGCAAAATGCTGAAATCCCAGACCAAATAAAAAATCAAGACAGAATGTTGTGAACAAACAAGTAAGGCCGGCAAAACTAACTTCCGTGTACCGACACAACACACACATGTACACGTACAAAAAAAAACTAAGCCTTGGCTCGTCAGTCGAACTATGGCGGCACAACACCGACGCACTCACACATGTATAAAAAACCGGCGTCACTTGTCTGTTCACGACGTTCTGTCTTGATTTTATTTGGTCTGAAGCTGGAAAATCTCTAATATAATATCAGATCATCAGACTCAAACTGGGCTCTAAAACCAAGAAGCTAAAAGGACATGTCCACAAAATGTATGGAGGCTGGTATAATAATAATTAAAAATTCTAACCACAACACTCATTACATTTCAAGAAAGTTCATATTTTTCTGAGTCTATTACAAGAGTTAAAAACAAAAAAGAACCCTCCAATTTTTTTAAATTAATTTTGAAATTATTAGATTAAATAAATATATTTGGCTCAATAAGTAGTTTATCTCTATCAACCCTGATTAAGTAACCTACAAATTGTTAAATAAAAGCATTTTTACTAGTAAGACACATTTTTAAAGTGTTTGTTTGTCATATTGTACCTACTAACTGGTCACACTGGTAGGTTATAATTTTTAATTTTAGCAAATTAAGCGATGAATGTGAAAGAATCAGCTATGAATGCAAGTAAAATAACGATAGAAGCACTTTATCATTGCTAAACTAGAAAAAGTAATACGCTGTATTGTTATTTTGCATACAATTTATTTTTCGCATTTAAAAAAAATTGGAGGGGTGAAAAAAACTAAATTAAATATTTTTGGGAAGCCCATAAAACAAACTTTCAAATGATGTATATATCATCTTGGTTCGATTTTTCTCTGAATAATATACCACTTGTGGACGTCACCTTTCCACCTTCTTATTTTTTAAGACGACCCTAGAGTTAGTTTAAATGATATAAAGGCCGAATCATACAAATCGGCGGATGTGAAGTTGGCTACAAGCTGCACGAAACCAAATCCACGCGCAGTTTATGTGGGCTTCAGTCAGGATTGGATATCGCGCAACTTGAAGCTATATAAATTCACGGCAGCCAACTTGTGCCTATAATTCGGCATATACCTATAATCGCCTCAAGCTAAAAGCAGGCAGCAAAAATAAAAAATTAACGTATCGTTTTCTTTAGATTCTCATTCTCATTCTCATTTGTAGTAGGGGCGATAAGTCCTGCACTGACGTCCCGCATGGGGTGTTTTGTGCATTTCCCCCTCCAGCGTCTACCCGAGCCAGCCCAACTCCTTAAAATAACGGAGCGTGGCTCTGGGCCGCTGGCATAACTGCTCCAGTGGCTTGGTTGGTATACCAGATGGCGATGAGGATGACGCTGTAGATGCTGATGACAAAGCAATAGCAGCGTCATGCAACCCGAAAGCGATTCTAGTTTCTGCCGTGGCCTTGCAATGCCACAAGACATGCTCTACCGTTTCATTCTCCTGCAGGCAACCACGACAGAGTGGGCTGTCGGTGGTTCCCAGTTTATACATGTGACTATTCAAGTTGCAGTGACCAGTAATGAGTCCTACCATAAGTCGGAGGTCTTGCCGCTGCAACCTCAATAGATCGTTTGTAATGTTTCTGTTCAGGGCTGGGAAAGCAGCTTTGGCATGCCTGCAATCCTCCCTCTTGTCCCACATATTTTGTTGTTCTTTTTCAGTATGACGGCGCAGTAGATCACGCACTTCCACCGCTGTCGGCTTGCAGTGTCTGACTGCTTTATCCTCCACCTGTTTTCTCGTGCCTTCCTTAGCAAGGGTGTCTGCTATGTTGTTACCCGGACATAAACCGTGACTTTTTGTCCAACGTACGATAGTTCTATGTTTATTCGAAATACTTTGGAGTGCTGCATGGCACTCAGCTATTACCCTGGACCTTGTTATAGGTCTCCTGAGTGCGTAGATTGTGGCAGCACTGTCAACTGTGAACATGATCGCTTCCTTAGAGTCTCCTTTTCCAGGAGATACCAGAAGCTCATTTAGTGGCTCCAGTGCTTTTGCGGCCAATAATAGGCCCATGGCTTCCGCCTGCAAGGCCGTTGTGGTTTTGCTCAGGGCATGAGACTCCTTGAGCCCAAGCTCTGGCGAGTAATAGCCACAGCCTGTCCCATCCTTATTTTTAGCACCATCCGTGTATATGTTCCAAGACGGCGTTACACTGTCTGATATGTCATTCTCTACGATCAGATCATACTTTTTACAGTCCAGGTGCGTTTTGGCTATCCTGTCCGTACCACTATTTGCTTCAGGGATTATACCTGTCGCCCGATCGATTATTCTACAGTGGTTTGTGGTCGCACCCATGCTCTTCCACTGATTTGTAGATTTTATTCGTAAGGCTGAAGCCATCGCTTCCTGCTGAATGTGCAGGTGCAGTGGTGTAAGCCCGAGAATAATTTCGAGTGCAGCTGATGGTGTATTTTTCATACATCCGCTGATTAGCGAGCACGCAAGTCTTTGCGTATGTTGTAGCTTTGCTTTTGCCGTAACTAGGTTCGTACGTGTCCACCACACTACGCAGCCGTAAGTGAAGACCGGTCGCACTATAACAGTATATAGCCAGTGACAGAGAGCTTTGGCTTTAGACCCCAGTCCTTTCCCACCGCTCTGGTGCACTGCCATAATATGTTTGTTGCCTTCGTGGTGACATACTCAAGTTGTTTTCCCCACAGAAGTTTACTGTCTAGCCAGATTCCTAGATATTTGACTTCCTTGCTTAATGTTAATTTGGTACCGAACAGCGAAGGAGTTTTCAAGTCGGTTTTCTTTGTTTTTCGTGAAAATAGCACTAACTCTGTTTTTTGCGGATTAACAGAGAGGCAGTGGCGTTCACACCATTTTTCAACTACTTTGAGTGCTTTCTGCATCTTCTCACACAGGGTAGACTCAAAGAGTCCAGACACCATGATTACCAGGTCATCGGCATATGCCACAGTGACAATGCCTTCTCTATTGAGGAGTACAATAAGTTCATCTACCACTACTACCCAAAGTAAAGGTGACATGACTCCTCCTTGTGGACAGCCCTTAGTGACCCGACAGCGCGTGGCGCTTGCCGTTTCAATGTTGGCTGTTCTATTTGCGAGCATTGTGGTTATCCAACCATTTACTCTGTTATCTACTCCCTGCTTTTTCAGACCTTCTTCAATGCTAGGGAAAGTAGTTTTATCAAATGCCCCTTCAATGTCAATGAAGGTAGCCAAACAGGATTGCTTGCACTCCAGAGCGGATTCTATTTTATACACCACTTGATGGAGTGCAGTCTCCGTTGATTTGCCCGATTGATAGGCATGTTGATTATTGTGGACTGGATTGTCTGCCAGTGGTCCACATCTGATATGCTTATCACAGAGTCTTTCCAGTGTTTTCAATAGGAAAGAGCTGAGGCTTATTGGTCTGAACGACTTTGGGTTTGTGTAGTCGGTTTTTCCTGGTTTCGGTAAAAACACCACTTTCACTTCTCTCCAGGCTTTAGGTATATACCTCCACGCCATGCAAGATCTAAATATGGCGATGAGGTGTATTTTAATCGTGCTTAGGCCCCATTGGAGGAGAGCTGGAAATATGTCATCCAGTCCGGGGGCCTTGTGCGGCTGAAAAGTACTTATTGCCCAAAGAAGGTTCTCTTCCGTGACAATAGAGTCGGCAAAATCCCAGTCTTCCCTATCAGGGTTTTGTGGTATGTGTGGTACCCATCCGTCTGTATCGTTTATATGACAGTCTGGAAAGTGCGTCTGTAAAAGCAATTCAAATTGCTCTTGTTCTGAAGCTGTGTAGGTGCCATCAGCCTTTTTCAGTGTACCTAGTTTTATTTGTGAGTCACTAGTTATTATTTTTCTCAAACGTGCAGTTTCACTCTCAGATTGTATAGAGTTGCTATACTTTTTCCAAGAGTTGTTTTGGCTCTTTTTGACCTCCACCTTAAACCGGTGGGGCATTTTTCTGTAATTTTGCCAGTCTGCCTGTGCATTGGTGTTCATGGCTCTATTGAAATGGTGCCTGACCCTTTTTCTGAGCTTAGTCAGGTCTTTATTCCACCATCTGTCCTTTTTCGGAATTGAACTATAGTTTTCCTTTTTTAATGGGCAAGCTTTTTCATAGCTTTCTTTTAAAGCGTGTACCAAGGCTTCCGTCGTGGTCTCTATTTCCTGGGGCGATAGTTCCGCTTTTAAATCAAATTTTGGTGTCTCTGACATAGCCTTTTCAAGTGCATCTCTAAAGGCTGGTATGTCGGTCTTTTTTGGATTTCTGTAAGATCGTGGTTCGTGTTTGCCAGTGGTTAAACTATATCTGATCCATCTATGGTCCGAACCAGAGTATTCATCAGTCGCTACGCGCCAATTATTTATTATTTTAGAGATATCATTTGTAACCAACGTGATATCTATAATTGTCCTGGCCCAAGATGTTACGAATGTGGGCTCAGTGCCATTATTTAGAACGTTTAAATTATGCCTGAGGATGAGGTCAAGCATATCGTTTCCTCTCTCATTGGTGTCGGTGCAACCCCAAACAGTGCAGTGGGCGTTTGAATCGCATCCTACTATACATTCTAGCTTGTTAGCTGTGCAGAAAAGCATTAAGTCTTCGAGCGCTGGATGTGGCGCATCTTCAGTTATGTCCAGGTATGCAGAGGCTACAATTACAGTACTGAGATTGCCTCGAAGGCCTGTATCTAATTTAACTACAGTGAGGTCATCGGTGCACAAGTGTGTCACCAAGGACGCTTTATATGGCTGCGGAATATATATAAGAGTACGCATTTTGTTTTGCACAGTAGGAGTGAAAATATTACCTCTGAGACCATTTAAGCCGCTTACCTTGCCACGGACTAAATACGGTTCCTGGACCAGTGCTATTGTGTTCTGACGCATCTCCAGGGCTTCGCGTAGGGCAGCGGAGCCTGAGACGCTATGGTGAATATTACCCTGAATGACATCGAGATTAGTACAGATGTTTAGTGTACTATGTGTTCCCCCGGCTGCCGCGGCAGTCGGAGTGTGTGTGTTTTTATGACTATTATCTTTTTGAGAAACCATTTTTAGTTGATCAAAATATATTATTTGTGGACCCCTACCTCGAAATTAGGCATTGTGGTCGGCGCGAGGGCGGGCAGTCTGGTCCATGTCCATGGACGACGCAGGCGAAAAGATGCTGAGCCCATACAGGTCCAGCATCCCGTCGCCCCCGTCGGCCGCGTCCAGCAACCTTTCCTCCTCCTCCCGCGTCCACCCCATGCTCCCAGCAAGCGGCGTGTCGTCGTCGATCTCGGAGAGCGCGGAAGCGGTTTGAATGCACGAAGCAGCGCCCCCGACGTCCCCACCCACCGTTGCCGCCGACGACTCACCTCCTCTGTCAGCCCTGAAGCCCCTCACTCTTACGAAGACCTTCGCACATATGTAATATAGCCGAAAGTCCGCGCGCCTGAGCGGCTCTATATCTTCTGGCGCGATGCCCATCACCAGAGTATGATTACGGGCGCTACCCACGAGATGCGTCTCGTCACACCCGCCATCCGAAACACCCGCCATCGCTCCACACCTACCTCCGGGTTCATCGCCACCAGATACTGCACGAGGGGTTCCGGCCCGTCTCTGCATAGCGCCGGCACTCCTCTCCCAAAGTCCAGAACATTTATGACAGCGGTGTAGTACCGCGGAACCTCACTCTCCGGGACGACCACGCACTCGCCGAATCCCTCCCACAGGGCGGGCGACTGTTCTATTATGAGTTTGAGCCACTCGAGTGCGTAGTCGTCCGCGGGTATGTACCTTAGCCCACCGCGGAACGTCGTCGCCAGCTTCTCGAACCGCGGTAGGTGACCGTTTGCCTGCCGGTTACCGCTGACGTGGCACTCTTGCTGCGCCTGTTCAACGGTCATCCTTACATGCATAGCCCGCAGCTCGTTCATCGGCATACGGCTGCGCTCCATTACCAGCACCGCGGGGCGCCAAATCTTAGCGGCCTCGGCGTAAGACACGGGCCCCGCAGCGTGTGTTCGTGCTACCGTGAGCGCGCCGCCGCCGGGCGGCAGCGGGCCCGCGAGTGTATCGGGTGTGCCGCGAGTGTGGGGTGTCGCGTGTGCGAGTGTCATATCAGCGTTGACGATATTCGCGCGCTGGCAGAGTTTTTTGTCGGCTGCTACGTTCGACGTGGGCGACACGAAGTCCGAGCTCCGCTGTCTTTTCGCTCCTCGGGTCATCTCCTCCCCTACCCCCGAGTGTGTAGTTTCCGTGTTGGACGCGACGAACCCGGCAACCTCTCTCTCAATCCCCCCCGTCCCCGTGCTCACCTCCTTACCCTTTTCCCTCCTACTGCCGTTAGACGGGCATAGGCCGGTTTTCGTTCCAGGCCGGAGAGCACCAATAGAGCCGATTGTTGCCGGGTCGTGCGCCACGTGTTGTGCGTTCAGCGGCAGGGCCCTCGGGGGAGGCGGAGGCCCTCGGGCGCGCGCCGCGCCGACCGGGTCGGTCGCGGGCCCGGCGCTCGGGCCCGGACGCGGCGCGGCCACGCGGCCGAGGCTCCCCGCCCGTGGCAGGTCACGCGTCATGCATGCCACGATAGGGGGCGCGAGCGCCGCCATACCGGGCAGAGGCATGATACCCTCCTGACGCAGCTGACTCCACTGCTCCCTCAGCTGATCCCCGAAAGCCCTGCGCTGCCTCAGAAAAGCTCGTCGGCTGACGCCGCGATATAAGCCGGGGGACGGCCAGCCGCCCTCCCGGCGCCCACCTGACCCTACTCCAGCGTCGCGCTCCGCCGCCGTCTCCCGGCGCCGCCCGCGCCGCTCCGCTCCGGCTCCAGGCTTCTGCACTGGTCCAGGTGCTGCTGGCTGCTGGGTGGCTGTCGTGTTCGTCGTCGGTCCAGTAGCAGCTGCGGCCGGCGAGGCCTGGGACTCCATCCCGCCGTCGCCTTCGGTCGCCCATTTATCACCCTCTGGCCCGGAAACCAGAGAGCGCCGGGTGCTAGCCGGGTCGCAAGGCATAACACTATCCTTAATATCGCTCATTATTTATGTCAAGCAGGAAAACTGTGGAGCAAGAAGACAGTTAGTGGGCGCTCAGTGAAGGGTAGAAGCAGTTGGCCAAGCTACTTCCCCCCGATATTTCGCGTGCTAGGTGGTGAGCTGGTCGTCCCGAGAAACACAAGGGAGGCCGCACTCCTCCACCACACACGCCCGGCCACGGGCTGCCGCGGAGGGGGTGGGGTGCTCGGCATACCAAGGGATTGTTTGAAATGCCGTTCACCCCACTCCCCCCAATGCCCTCACTCTTCATCCGGGCTTGAGACCGGCATCGCACTGAAGCTATTGTGCTGAAAGCGAAAGCGAAAGCAAAAGCTAAGCAGCGGGTGGAATGCAATAACTAAAGTGAAATGGCGAGTTTTATATACCACTTGTGGACGTCACCTTTCCACCTTCTTATTTTTTAAGACGACCCTAGAGTTAGTTTAAATGATATATAGGCCGAATCATACAAATCGGCGGATGTGAAGTTGGCTACAAGCTGCACGAAACCAAATCCACGCGCAGTTTATGTGGGCTTCAGTCAGGATTGGATATCGCGCAACTTGAAGCTATATAAATTCACGGCAGCCAACTTGTGCCTATAATTCGGCATATACCTATAATCGCCTCAAGCTAAAAGCAGGCAGCAAAAATAAAAAATTAACGTATCGTTTTCTTTAGATGCTGCAATTTTTATAAATTTTCTGGAACTGCGCTAACGCTATTGAACGAAAATAAATTATATTTGTATAACAATTGTCCCTTTCATTGCTGTTTCTCTATAAATTGTAGAATAAAACTCGCCGATAAATAAATATAGGCCGATAAGTCCTGTATTCATTTATTTTTATTTAAAATATTACACAGAAAAGATAGGTTCTATCTCCACTCTCATGGATATTTCTACTCCTATCTCCACTCTCATGGATATTCTCCATCTCTACTCTCATGGATATTTCTTCTTTTATCGAGTCCTTGAGGGTAATTTCCCTCAAGAATTCGATCTCCGACGGTAATATACTCGTAATTATTAAACACAAAATACAGTTTTTTTGATAGTTCAAGGATTGTTAAATGACCGTTAACCCTTTACTCAACTTCCAGGTGATTATCCATCCTGGGTACAGAGTAGATGCTCCCCTGGACGCCGACATTGCCCTGGTGCGAGTGAATGTTCCATTCACGTACAGTGACGTCATCAGGAGCGTCAGCATCACGCCGCAAGGATTCGAGATTCCCGACAACTTGCCCGTGGTCCACTCCGGCTGGGGTCACACTACTGTAAGTAAATTACTTTCTTAAGGCTTGATTCCCCCAGAAATGCTAACTATGTTGGAATCAAGGACTGTTGAGCATTTAGCACAAATGTTATCCTATGGAAACAGACAAAAAGCTTCTGAAAATAACATAATAATCAATTTACAGGAAGAAGGTGTAGCTTCCCCGGTTCTCCTAGACGTGACCATATACACTATCAATCGTGCCCTCTGCGCCGAACGCTACTTGAACCGGCCTAGAGGACCCGCTATCGTCACTGAAAACATGATCTGTGCTGGTATCCTCGACGTGGGAGGCAAGGACGCCTGCCAAGGAGACTCTGGAGGACCTCTCTACTATGGTGATATCCTGGTGGGTATAGTTTCGTGGGGGGAAGGCTGTGCCGACTCACACTATCCTGGTGTCAGCGCGAGAGTGTCTTCCTACACCGACTGGATCATACAAAACGCTGTATAAATATAAATTTGTAACTTAATAACAATAACTGACCAATTGACAGTGAAAATGCGAAAGACCGTGCGAAGCGAAAGAAATATAGCAAGAAAGCGGACTGGGACTAACTCTTCAGAAGAAGACGAAAAGTATGGAAATAAGTACGGAAAATACGTCCCTATAATAAATAAGTTATCTGTCAGGTAACAGCAGAGGTACAACAAGGCTTCAAAATCAGAGTAATTTTTTTCCTAACTAAAACAGAATACGGCTAAAACTCACGTTATAATTATACGGTCGATCCGCAAGGAATCCAACCAGTTTCAGAGTATTTGGAACTCCATCCTCAGGGAATACGCGCACCCCCGTCGACCGGCGCGCGCGCACAGTTTAATTAAGTGATAATTTTTTTCCATCCGATATTGTTAACTGTGATCATATTTTCATTTCACTTGTCGCTTACTTAGTTGCTATTATTGTTAATGATAGTGTAATACCGGTTTTAAGATATTTATATTTTATTTAGATACCTTTGATTGTTAGCTACGTTATAATTTATTATGTTACACTTTTAAATAGATGTATGTATTAAATGTGGTTGTCCATATTTATTATTGTAGTCTATACTCATGAGAACTCTTATTGATGCATGAACAATAAACAATAAACACAATAAAAAAATATATGTTTATATTTGTTTTAATTTTAATCAATTGCCTAAAATAAAAAAGACTTGAATTATCGTATCTGGCTGTACGGCAGTGTACTCACAACAAGTTACAAGTCGGGCAAAAAGTGCAGCCTAATTTTCTCGATGTTTTTCAGGCCATTATTAATATTCAACCCCCTGTAACTTCGTTGTGGATACAGTTAGCTATCTGATTTTATAAGAAAAGTAAGAAAGTTTGTATATGATGGGTGGCTAGGCGGCTTATTCCACAGTTCCCCTTAGATGATCCCCTGCGCAGGGGATTTATGGAATTTTTGTCCACAAATCCCCTTCTGCAATGCCGCAAGATATTTTTGGACTTAAGATTTACATTATTGTGTAAATATTGATTGAGAGGTCAATCAATAGTTACACAATTTTAAAATAAAATTCCAAAACTGTAAATAATCCAAATATGATGACATAATTGGAAATATTGTATATGAGATATTAGATTTTTTTTTTTATTTTGTTCAAAGTTTATAAATAGGTTTTTATAAATATTTATTACGGGGATTTGTAGACCTTTAGTCCAAAATCCACTGCGGCATTGCGGAAGGGGATTTGTGGACAAAATGCCCAAAAATCCCCTGTGGTTTTGCGGCAGGGGGATTTATGGACAAAAGTTCCACAAATCCCCTGCGCAGGGGAACATCAAGGGGATTTGTGGAACAAGCTGGCTAGGCCTGGAATCAGAGGTTTTATGCCGCCTGAATACTTGGCTAAACGATTAAAACAACCGGGACTTAACGTATCATCCGAGCCACGGTAGAGCTCAGTTTTTTTTTAATATAATGCCCATTTTATTAGTTATTTTATTGGTAACTGGCTGGCTCCCGAACTAGTATAAAAATACTCTGCTACGGGATCCAGCGCCTTCCGTGAGAGGCACTCAATCATAATGCAGCATTACTTCTACAATAGGAGCAATACCTACTTATGTTATCAATATATTACATACATTATTAAAATAAGTTTTTAATTTAGAATGGAATTCAATGATATAAATTACAATACTATAAACTTAACTTTAACGCCTTAAAGCTGTGTAAGAAATAATTTTATTAATTATAACAAAATACATTATATAAACAAACATAATACTAATGGTTTCAAAAGCTGTTTAGTTTCATCATAGGACAATGATTTTAAAAACTCTGTTACCAACATTTTCGCCTTTAAAGTAGGGAGAGGATATATATGGATAAGCTTATTAATTTTATTATAAATGAAATTGGCAAAGACGCCATAGTGTCTTCTG
Organism: Hypomecis punctinalis; assembly: GCA_949316475.1. Classification (NCBI taxonomy): domain Eukaryota; kingdom Metazoa; phylum Arthropoda; class Insecta; order Lepidoptera; family Geometridae; genus Hypomecis; species Hypomecis punctinalis. The sequence continues at coordinate 14,029,170 of OX438813.1, forward strand.
GTAAATAGGTAAGTAGGTAATAGTCCTGGCCCAGTCCTTTGATTTTGTCACTCACACACTCAAGATCTTCTTCGATCGTCCTCTCGTCCAACATATCTCAGTGCCTTAAGTCAAAAGTTTTCGACCAGTGTGTGTTGCCAGTGATGACTTATGGCACAGAAACGTGGTCTCTCACTATGGGCCTTATTCATCATCATCATCATCATTTCAGCCATAGGACGTCCACAGCTGGACATAGGCCTCCCCTAATGATTTCCAATAAGACCGGTTGATAGCGGCATCCAGCGCGATCCTGCGATCCTAATAAGGTCATCCGTCCACCTTGTGGGAGGACGACTTACACTGCGCTTGCCGGTACCTGGTCTCCACTTGAGAACTTTTCGACCCCATCGGTCATCAGTTCTCCGCGCTATGTGCCCTGCCCATTGCCACTTCAACTTGCCAATCCGCTGGGCTGTCGGTAACTTTGGTTCTTCTACGTATCTCCTCATTCCTGATTCGATCTCGCAGAGAAACTCCGAGCATAGCCCTCTCCATGGCTCGTTGGGCTACTTGAAGCTTACTAATAAGGCCCATAGTGAGAAACCACGTTTCTGTGCCATAAGTCATCACTGGCAACACACACTGGTCGAAAAAACGGTTTTGTCGGACGAGAAGGCGTTACACAATTTTCCAAACGCTGCCCAACCGAGTTGGATTCGGCAATTGGCCTCTTTCTTGAAGTCGGACCTACCTAACTGGCTACTAGTCCTAGGTAGACGTACGAGTCAACGACTTCAAGAACCGAGTTCCCAACTGAAATATGGGTGGGTACAACATGAGAATTACACATGACCTTTGTCTTGTCCATGTTAATTTTAAGACCCACCTGTTGAGAGACTCGATTAAGGCCTTCGAGCATCGTGCTGAGTTTTTCCATCGACTTTGCCATGACCACGATATCGTCGGCAAATCGAAGGTGAGTGATGTATTCGCCATTGATGTTGATGCCGAGTCCTTTCCATTCCAAGAGCTTAAAAGCGTTCTCCAGAGTAGTAGTAAACAGTTTCGGAGATATTACGTCTCCCTGTCTTACGCCTCTCTTCAAAGGGATCGCCTTGGAGCTCTCTTCCTGTACTCGAACTGACATAGTGGCGTTATTATACAAACACTTCAGCACTTCAATGTACCGATAGTCAATACGGCATCGTTGGGGGGATTCAAGCACAGCCCATGTCTCGACCGAATCAAAGGGTTTCTCATAGTCCACAAACGCCAAGCAAAGTGGCAGGTTATACTCCTCGGTCTTCTGTATAACCTGCCGCAGCGTATGTATGTGGTCCATGGTGCCAAAGCCCTTCCGGAAACCGGCTTGTTCGGGAGGCTGGAAGTCATCAAGCCTGCGTTCGAGACGATTCGTAATACCCTTGAAAACAACTTATAAGCATGGCTCAGAAGCGAGATGGGTCTGTAGTTTTTCAATAAGATATTGTCACCTTTTTGAAGAACAACACCACCACGCTTCTGTTCCATGCTTCTGGCGTTATGCTCTCGAGGACGACGGTGTTAAATAGCTCCTGAAGGACTTTTAGTACCGGCGTTCCACCCGCTTTCAGAAGCTCTGAAGTGATTCCGTCGTCACCCGGCGCCTTATCGTTCTTAAGTTGGTTCAGGGCCATCCTAATCTCGTACAGGCTAATGTCCGGGATGTCTTTGGTGAAGTGTCGGGTCAGCTTGGCTCTTGCTCACTTTGGAGCCTTTGTTCCGCTCTATTCTCTTTAACATGTTTAGTATTAAAGAGACGAATGTCGCACCGCACCGATTTTGAAATCTGTCTATTGGGCCGCCTGTATGACTTTGCATCATCGGAAGACTGCAGTCTAAGCGAGTGACGTTCGGCTATAAGATTTAGAGTATGATCGGAGAATTTCTGAGGTCTATCTGAACGGCGGGGTCTAAAGAACTTAGAACCCACGATTTGAGAGCTCGAGCTGAAAGTTCTTGGGGTTTTGTATGTGGGCACGAGTAGGTCGGAGCGTATACTTCATCAGACGGGACCTTTCGAGTTTAACGTTGATATTCAGTTTGCCTCGGACGATTCTGTGATCACTGCCGGTTTATACCCTTCAACCACTTTCAATGATTCGACGTTGAATATCCGTTTCTCGCTAGTCATGATGAAGTCTATCTCATTTCTCGTGGTACCGTCGGGACTCATCCAGGTCCAGTCCACCTGCGAGGTGGCTTCTGGAAGAAATAATTTATCATGAAGAGTTCCTCTTTCTCCAGAAAGTCTGCCAGCATGTGGCCTCTGGGGTTCCGTTGCCCATATCCAAATTGCCCCACTCTCAACTCATCACCGCTTTTCTTGCCCAACTTTGCGTTGAAGTCTTCCTTAACAACCGTGAAGCGGGTCTTAGACGTATGTATGGCCCGACTTACGTCCTCATACATAGCCTCCACTTCATCATCTGGGTGTGACGAGGTCGGTGCGTATACCTGGATGACCTTCAACGAATATCGTTTGGATATTCTGAGTATCAGGTATACAACCCTGCTCGACACACTTTCGATGGTAATGATGTTGTTAACGAGAGACTTATGAACGAGAAAGCCGACACCACCTTGGGACCGTTGGTCACCTTCCCGGTAGTACAGTAGGTTGCCGGATTTCAGGGTTATCGTGACCTCGCCCTCTCTACGGACTTCAGATAACCCCATAATATCCCATCGCAACCTACCCAACTTTTCTTCCAAATGCAACTTCTCCCGGCAAATGTTACTATGCTCAATAATATGAAATGTAAAACAAAAAAATGCCAAGTCAACGGTTATGCTGTATAAAAAAGATCTGGAGTTTTGAAAGACCTATTTTCATAACTTTTTTCAGACCTACCAAAAATATACACATACTAGCTTTTACCCGCGGCTTCGCCCGCGATATAATTTAATTTATGTTTATCTTGTCAATAAAATATGGTAACTAAAACAGTAAGTGCGCCACAAAATATTAGCCCCAATTCAATGTGAAACAGTACACAAATATTGTAGCAAATAATCATTTCAAACCCAAAAACAGCCAATCTCAACTAATTTGTTTCGTCATCGTTATCATCCGCAGCTTTTTTTGACCCACTGTTGGGTATAGGCCTCTCTCTTGCAGTGCCATCTGCCTCGGCTGTTTGTCGGTCGTGACCAGGCTCGACCGGCGGTATTGATGATATCGTCGAGATAGTGGACCCATCTTGCTGCCGCGCCGCACATAGCTGAGCGCTCTCACCTATTCAAGTACCTTAGTTGACCAGCTTAGTCACCACCGTCTTTCTTGGTCAAGAAGCGCTGGTCGAATTGGTTGCCACGCCATTGGGAACGATGTCATACGCAGGGCTTTTGCGACCGCCAATATCGCAGCCGTACTCCAACCGAATGGGTTTGCGCGTGGTGATGGCAAAAGGCCCGACGGTATGAAGCTCGTCCCATGGAAGTGTAGACGGCCCTTAGTATGGTACGCGACTTGCGTCGATACTTTGGCGCCGTCAGCGGAGCAGCACAAACGGCGCAAATATGCTAACCTCGGCAGTGGTTACATATTTGAGCCGTTTGAAATTGAGACATTGTGCGCGTGTTGGCCGGGAGCTCATCTTGTTTTCAAAAGTCTTTCTGAGCGTCTCGTGTACTCGCCGCGTGACCAAAATGCTGGTGTTTATTTGGCTCAACGTATAAGCAGCATTGCCAAGCTGATTGGCAATGCTGCCAGCATGTTGGGCACGCTGCTAACTGGCAGTGGGTTTGAGCATTTAGAATATCTTTAGACCTTTAAGGGTCTTTGGATGATACAATTGCTTGTTATGTAGTAGTAGTTTATGAAGTTTTACATTATAAGTCTGTATTTAGTGGTAGTTAATAAAGACACTTGCTCTATAAAAAAAATCAAGTACCTTGCACCTTGTTGTCACTGTTCAAACCTAACCCGATATCAAAATACCTTATACTTATAAATGCTTCTGTTGATTAAGATAAGGTTATAGTGTACCTGCCCATAGGTTCCCGCGTTGTCGTGGCAGGAGAACTTAGTAGCCGAGGCTTATGGGCGGCGCGGGAATCCCAGGTAGAACCGCTTCTCTGGGTTTTTTCTGAGACAGCTGAGAAGGCGGCGCTCGAGGCCTCCCGATTCTTTTTGGTATTTTCCCCCTAGGCAGTTTAGAAGTTTGCACTCGAGGTTGGGCCGCTTTTCTGGGGTTTTTAAATATAGCAGCTGAGAGGCTGGCCGGCAAGTTGCGTGCCTCATTAGGAGTGCCGCAACTGAGCCGGGCTGCACTTTTATCACTGTTCAATCCTAACCAAACCAACAGAAATTTATGTTCGTGTCAAGGTCACAACTCAGAATCAAGGTTAATAACCTTAGTGTCCAGATATTCATACTCATGCCACACTACTTTTAAAAATCAAGTCGATCCGTTTCTTCGTATATTAGCATGGATTCTGTACCATAAAGGTAGAATAAAGAAATATGTTTAACCTCTAATGGTGGTATATTTATATTCTATAAAATTTAACTTGATCTCTGCGACAGTGGCATTGACATAGAAGATTGACATTTTTAGAGTTGAGATAATGGTGGAAAAAATCGATTTTCAAACAATGTTGTAATGAAATCGAATGAGTAGTTGAAGGTGAGAAATTGGATTTTATTTACTTACTATTATTTAAGATCAAGTATGTACACATGTAAATAATGTTATGATATTAATTAAATACTCATAATAATGTAACGATAGTATTTATCGACGGTTTTCACTATTATCGATGCTAATGTAACATATACGAGTAATTGGGTTTAATTTAATTACATGTGTAAAAAATGTTATGATATTAAAATATACAATAAAATTAATGATAAATTAAGTTTTATTTAAAATATCGTTAGTATAAACTATCGATATTTGAAATAAAACTCTATCTAAAACACTGTGGTCACGATCATTCGTCGCCCATCACTAATCGGCATGCCCATAAAGTATGACATTGACAGGTACTGTCTGTACTATTAAGACATTCAGGACTTCATAAGCGTGATTTTTCTGACAGCTGTCGCAGAGATCAAGTTAAATTTTATAGAGTATAGCAATATTTTTAATGTCAGACGAAATGACGGCCCAGTATTAAACGTCATTGTAATAGGTAGCATGGCAAAGGGAAAACTATTTTGTCCAATTTTAATGTCAGTTGTCATTGTCAATTCATACTTTATTTCCTCTTCGAGGAGCTATAATGGTGGAAAGACAATTTGTCCCTTTGCTATGCTAAGCGAGACATTTATAAAAGTCTGCAGTCAATGTATGTCACCTGTCATCTAATTAAGTTTTGTGAATCCATGTTAGGCCCAATCAACCCAATTATGAACGCGCCATCGTAAATTTAATAGCAACGTAAAAAGTGTTCTCTCTATCGAATGCCGAAAGTGAAAAAAAAACAGAAATAGCCTAATTAACTGTTATAATTACGATGGTGTCTTCAAAATTGGTCCTTTTAGCGTCGTTGTGATAGGTGACAGTTTCGCTAACGCAAGATTTTGTCATATCCTACGGGAATTATGCAATTTTCGGGATAAAATGTAGCCTATGTCCTTTCTCAGGCTCTAGACTATCTGTGTACCAAATTTCATTGAGATCGGTTCATTAGTTTTGGCGTGAAAGCGCGACAGACAGACAGAGTTACTTTCGCATTTATAATATTAAGTAAGGATATCATCATAACTTGTATATCAGTATAATGATATCCAAGGACTGCTCATCGATTGATTTGACAGATATTCGATCGACAGTTGTTTATTTTGACATTCTTGCAGCGCACGCTAGAGTAGCTCGCATATGGCAGAATTTTCCTACTTACTCAACATTTATCGTAATATTTTGGACAATTCACAAAATATCTTTATAAATTGTAGCCTATGTGTTATTCTGATGTATAAGCTATATTATTACAAAGTTTCATCTCAATCCGTTCAGTAGTTTTTGCGTGAAAGAGTAACAAACATCCATACATCCATCCATCCATCCATCCATCCATCCTCACAAACTTTCGCGTTTATAATATTAGTAGGATATATTCATAACAATCGCTAATGATTGTTATCTACTCCTCAAACTTCTCGTAGACTGATTAAAAATATGAGAAGGTAATACGTAGGTAGAATAAGGTAATAGTAGATTATAATTATATACGGTATATGGGCGACAATTGGACCCTGAGCGTAGGAGGCGAGGGACTCTATTATACATATAGTTAAGTCCCGAACGCAGCGATTGTGCTTTAAGTTAATTCCCGGGCGAAGCGAGGAAATTATTTAACACACAAACTCTTAAAAAAACATAATATAAATACTACATGAAAAAATAAGAAAATGGCCAGCTCGATTATTATGACCTAGCACAGGCATTGCAAAGAGGTTTTATTCTATAAAATCGAACTCATACGGGCACCAAAGAGGTTTTATTCTGTGAAGTCGAGTAAAACTCCCTTACAAAGCCAGTTGCCGTGCAAGGTTAAATTCGATTTTAGAAAATGAAACCTCTTCACGATTTTCTTAAATGTTCTAAGTTGAGAAATTTGCATAAGAATTAGACGTTCCAAATTTAAATCACTTTACTTCCTAGGGAGTTTCATACAACATTATTAACCTGCTACAGTCCTCAAGATTGTGTTAAGATAATAATGATTCGTTTAACGTCGAGATTCTACGACATATAACGGGTCGTTTTCGAGCAAGTGGTATGAAAAGGTCCTAATCTAAGGCTTTAATCGTATAATACTGGAAAAAATACTGGTTTCCCCGTTATCTAACGAATAGGTAATTATTTTAGGAAATACATACGGGTTTTTTGTTACAATCTATACGAGTATTATCTACATAATTATCCCTCTAACTATCGCTTAAAAGAATTATTAACAGAATTTCCGATGGTTTTTTCTTTGATAATTTCGATGTGATAGTCAGAGATAACTAAGATTTATTTGATAATGTTTTACTTTAAAAGAAGATCGGATCGATTGATTTGTATTGTTTGATTGTACACTTGGTTGAATCACAATGTTTTGGGCTTGGATTGTTTTATTGGCAGGTTAGTGTAATTTTTATTTTAGTTAAAATAAATAAATATTTGGGGTCATCTTCCTCACGGTCTCTGACCCCAAACTAAGCAAAGCTTTTGATATGGCTGCCAGAGACTGATATTGGTACTACGTATACATATTTTTAAATACATACTTATATAGATAGTACCTAAATAACACCCAGACACAGAGCAAACGCTAATGTTCATCACATAAATGGTTGCCCTGGGTGGGGATCGAACCCACGCCTCTTTGACCCAGGAGTCAGGGTTACTAACCACTGAACCACCGAGGCAGCCATTAGTCAAAAGTAACGTAGCTATTTATTTTACATTGGCTATCTACTCATCATCATAACTTACCACCTGTGTTGCTAAAGAGACATGAGATATTCAGCAAAAAAATGTTGCCTGGTTAACCTTGCGTAGGTATATAGCATATAGCAGTTTTTTAAGTTGTTTTTTTTTATTTTACTCCACAAACACCGAGGCTCTCATTTCTTCCATCTTCAATTAGCAAAAATGATATAGAAGAAAGTAAACAGGAAATGAAACGTGGTAGCCTAGAACGCAAGCCATACAAGCATGGGGCGTGGGTTCAAACCCGGTCCTGTGTTGTTGAGTTCTTTGGAATTTATGTACGGAGTATAAACACACGACTAACTTTTCGATGAAGAAAATCATCGTGGGTAACCTGTATCCGTCCGTAGAATAAATTCGAAAACCCGCACTTGGCCAGCTTAGTCTAGCATACGCTCCACACAATTACCCTTCCTGGATAGGTTTATATGCATTCGTCATTGGAATAGTGGAGGTTTAGTTAATTCATCAAAAGTGGTATCATTTTATCATCTATTATGATATATACGTTCTGTACTAGGACAAAATATTTTCTCTAGCAACGTTTATTACAAAACTACGTATAACCTAAGTTTCTTCTTTCCAGTAGTGGCCAGCAGTGCCAATGCTGCCCGAATCGTCGGCGGCGATCCCACCACCATCGACCGGTACCCCAGCATAGTGCAGCTCGAGCGGTTCAGGTTCAACGTCTGGGGGCAGGCCTGCGCTGCCAACATCATCAGCAATGTATATGCGCTGTCAGCCGCACATTGTTTTAATGAGCCGTGAGTATCTTCTTCTTTTCCAAAATACGTCTAATACTGGACAACTATCATGTTGATCTTGAATAAGACTGGTTGAAAGCGACTAGCGTCTAGTGCAATCCTGAGGTCAGACATGAGTATAAACGAACTGGCTAAAAATCTGACATCGTCTACTGTCAGATTTTTTTGAGTGGTAATGAGATAATTTTTATTTTATGGGTGGATGTGCTACACAGCGTTTATCGGAATTGGTCTCTACTCAAGATATTTTCGACCCTATCAGTCATTAGTCATCTGTGCTATCTACCCTGCTTATTGACATTCATTTCGACTCCAATTCCCTGGGCGAGTAACTTTGATTCTTCTACGGATCTCTTTTATTCTGTTTCGCGTGAATCATTAAATAGTATAAAACAAAGTCGCTTTCCGCTGTCTGTCCCCATGTATGCATATATCTTTAAAACTACGTAACGGATTTTAATGCGGTTTGTTTTAATAGATAGAGTAATTGAAGAGAAATGTTTATATGTATAATACACCTGTGCGAAGCCGGGCGCATCGCTAGAACGCAAATATTATGCACGGATCGATGTAGCATTTTTCACATTATTTTCGATTTATCAAAAATGGCTCAGCCGATTTCGATAAAATTTAAATGGGACCAATTTCGAAGTAGGTATACTCTTTCCAATAAAAAAAAATTATTGAAATCGGACTACTATAAAAAAGTTATGCGTGGTTATATATAAAAAATAAAAAAAATATACACGCGTCGAATTGTAAGTATACCTCCTCCGGTGGTTCGTCGGTCAAAAAGCGGTACGATTGACTTCATTTCACAAAGAGAATTAAGAGAATTAATTTTAATATGCTGTACGCGGCAAAAACGGGAGGGGAAGAGCAAACAAGTGTGGGTGAATTGTATGAAAGATGATTATGCGAGAAAAAGGAGTTGATGATGAGATGACGTATTATAGAGTGAAGTGGCTAACTGTAACGTTCTGTGCCGACCCCACCTAGTGAGTAATAAAATGATGGTACAACTGACTTCATACATGCCCTGCGGACTAAACTGCTTTAGCTAAAGCGTCTATTTTTATATTCTTTTTGGCAAATTGGTTGTATGGTTCAAATAAATTTTACGAAGCCCTTTTAGTTTGTCATTATTGATAATAATTATCACATCACCAGGCTTAACTAACACCATCATAATTTTTTTACAGCCCTGAACTCATCACCGACTTGCGCCGCATCAGAGCTGGTTCCACCTTCCGCAACAACGGTGGAATAATCCATACGCTCGACCGGGTATGTTAGCATTTAGTAATAGAGTGACACATATTTAATTTCTTAAATAGCTGGAGCCCTAGACAATTGTGGGGCCCTAGTTGTGACATCGCAGCAAACAACAAGTTTTTTATGGGTCCTAGTTGTGACACCGCATAAACAAGATTTTTATAATAAAAAAGATCGAACGGTTCGCAAATTTTCTTTGAAAAGAAATCGATAAAAATGATTGTCAAGTGACCGAATCTTACAAGGTATCACCGCATCGAGTTTATACCTATTATATTGAACACATCTGTTGATGAACTCGGGTCTAAAGTGATTATGTGTTAAGATTGAAAAATGCAACAAACAGTTTTTGGGAATGCAATGTTTGTATTTACGTATGTAATTAAACTTGAAAATGTCATTATCTACAGGTGATTCTTCATCCTGCATACTCAGTAGCCTCATTGTACGACGCCGACATCGCCCTGGTACGAGTGAACGTTCCGTTCACGTACAGTGACGTCATCAGGAGCATCAGCATCACGCCACAAGGGTTCGAGATTCCCGACAATTTACCCGTTATCCACGCCGGCTGGGGTGACACTACTGTAAGTAATTATAACAATTTATACAGTCATAGTCATTTATTGATAACACCACTGTTACAAGTCAAATTTTAAATATAATTAAGAATCAATCGAGCTTACCTGTTAAGAGAAGATTGATGATAATTATCCGAAATCACCGAAAAAGAGACTGCATAGTCCTTTATTTATTTACTAAATGCAAGCGTCTTCGGCGCGCGTATTATTTCCACAATTCTTTTAGAGTATTTTAAGTTTTTTGTATAGCAACACTTGTCCGTTATGTCATTGGAGTTCAAAGTAGAGACGGGGGAGCATTTCACAACCTTTATATAGAGGCAGAGCCATATAGGAAGGACCATCGTAGGACAGATTTATCTTTCTGGCACTTCCGTAATGACATCGATCGAGTCTTACCTGTATTATACTGGTACCTTATAATTCCCTTGATTAAGTGACTCATCACTGCATAGTGTTACCTCCGGGCAAGGGAGGGAGGGATTGAGTCACTATGCAGTCTCTTTTTCGGTGATTTCGGATAATTATCATCAATCTTCTCTTAACAGGTAAGCTCGATTGATTCTTAATTATCCTTCAATCACCTCAAAAGAGACTGCATAGTCCTTTATTTATTTACTAAATGCAGATGTTTAGAGGGTTGTGAAATGTTCGGTGTTTTTTTTTTTTTTTTTTTTTTTAAATTTTCTTGCCTTTTTAATTGGGTTTGTTACAAGGCAAAATATATATACGTATTATGTAAGCTAACCTTTACCAAACTATATTTGTCTATTTGACCCCAGATGCTATGTATGCTCTGTTGTTTTTTGTGCTTAATGCGAATCTGCATTTTGTATTATATGACACATATCTACAAAATAGATTAGATACCTAGGTAGGTACCTAACTAATCGGATATTTTGTATTACTGTTGTACTTATACCCAAGAGAAGCGAAGTTATTTGTATAATTACAGCATATGACAGTTAAAGAGTATTTGGATCAGGTGAACTTGTCTACTAACTTGGTACTTTCAAAAGGACAAAGGAAGCTTCAAATTAGTTTTTTTTTTTTTTTTTTTTTATTATCTTTATAGATACTATCAATAATCTGATTTGATAAAGCTATCTCGTATTGGTTTGCTAAAGCTTGTTATTAACTGCTATAAATTTATTTTTGAGCTTCAATAAATGTAGTGTGTGGCCTAACCCTAATTATGTATTTACTAAATAAATAATGTCATTATGACTCATTTACTAAGTCACTTTAATATGCTCTTAGTTTAAGTATAGCTCCCAACAATGGCCTTAGAACATATTTATACAATATATCAGCTTGTCTGGTGATTTCCATTAAATTTCCCTCACACAGGTACTTAATCTATACAGTATTAAGTAAGTAATAATAAAATCTAAGAATTTCCATCTGTTCACCATGTGGTTGGTGGGTCATGTCAAGATACTTATGTCAACTGATTTCATTACCTGTCATTCATCTTTACCTATTTCTTACAACTATTCTTGAGATAACAAATAATTTATACCTATCTATACATAAATTGTCACCCCTGTCACTTACCTACCAGCATACCTAATATTAAATTCGCGTCCTTGTCGCTGGTTTGCCAACAATTACATTTAATTTTGTACATTTACAATTACATACTACAAAAATTGTTGATTGTATTCCTTATTTTAACTTGTTTTTAAACAATATTTTAATATTACATACCTATTTTAACCCTTAATTTGATACTGTTAAGCATACTCAACTGTTTGAATGAAAAAAAAATTAGAAGTTATTTGTGCGTTCAATGGTTTACTTTGGAATCGTTAATGATTTCTTACGTTATCTATTTTTGAGGAATTTTTATTTTTACCGTGTATCAACACTATTTTTGACATTAGAGCGTCAAGATGGCGAGCAAAAGGAGAGCTCTTTGAATTATTCAGGTAAAAATATTTTTTAAAAAGTTAAATGTGCATAAAATGTGAAAGTAACAGTTTAAATCGGATGATGTGTCTAAAAACTTTGTCTCTATTTATTTTTCAAGCACTCAACCCATCAAGGAAGGATACGGTAGGCCTCTGAGAAAAGTGTTAAGCCCACTCAACAAAGTTTGATGATAGGTAAGTTCTGTGTGTTGAGTATTCTCAACATTGTTGCATGTTGTGGGTTTTGCTTTTTCTTTTTTTTATGCATTTAGTAACTTTTACATTTACAGAATTCAAGATCAAGTTGAACACTTGCCTTGATTCCGCCGGAAAATGCGGGATCTGATGTTAGTGGGACAACAAGTTTCGAAAATGAAGATGAAAAGAAAATTATGGGCATTAATCGACATCGAATTTCAACGTCCTCTGAAGCACTTTCAACTGACTCATGTCTTGCAGAAATTAATATTCACTCTTCTGATGACGATATCGGTAATTCTTGTCCCACAACTATGCCATATTCACAACGGAATGTTGACAAACGACAACAACAACTGTGACATTTTCCCTGAAGAACATTTTTCTGAAATTCGTGAATATACAAACACTCAAACACGTATTCTGTCCATGAATCCGGTTATAAGAGGCAGGATAGTTCCAGAAAGGGGTTGAAGAAACTGTTAAAATTATTTAGACTGGACTTTTTTAAAGCCTTGATAAAGAAAGGACGGAATGTTGACGCAAGCTGTGTAAAAGACCTGAAAAATAAGGACAAAATTAAGAAACCTACACGGTATTGTCCTATAGATGACGTCAGATTTGACCATTCCAATCGACCAATGGACCATTTCCCAGACCATGGAACAGAAAATGGTCGATGCACATACTGCAAAAAGGGTTTCACTATGGTGTACTGCCTGAAATGTAATGTGAGACTTTGTTTTGTCAAAGGACCTAACTTTCATTTCAATTATCACCACAAAACTGATTAAATTTTGTACCTATATCATTCAATAAATAAATAAATATGACACTGAGTCTGTTTTGATTTTAAGCTTTCCTTTGCTTTAATGCATCTTGTTGAGCCGGCTTAACATAATTAGCAATAAGTCAATCTTGCAATATCCGATTTTGTTGAGTATAATTAACATTGTTTTTTCAGGAAATCTTTCAGGGGATATTTTTTTTCATAATTTTTCTTTATTATTTAGGGGGACATTAAACAGATCTATTAAAAAAAACCTCTTTTATAATGATTTTTTGTTTGCCAAATTAAGGGTTAATAGGCCATTCTTAATGGATGATTCAGTGTCATTTATTTAGAATCTGTAGTTTACATATTTTACGAGAAATCGGTAAAGAAGGTAGTAGATAGTATCTCCAAATTACACATATTATCCACCAACCCGCACTGGGCGAGCATAGTGGATATGGCCTAATCACCTTTCGTGGGTAGGCCTACGTCCTGCAGTGGACTATTAAAAGGCTGGTACAGTACAGTGCAGTACACATATTAGTGTTACTTATCTACTGAAATAGGTATATTACCTATAGCTCACTATCACATTAAGTGGTAAGGAGCTTTTCATCATACAAATAAAATTCTGTAAAACTATACCAGCTTAGACAGTAGTATGTAACATATAAAGGTCCTATATGAGTTTTAAGGTGTTGACACCCTTTAAATACTTGGGTATAAAATTTAGCTGCTTTCATTTTTCTTTAGAAAAATATCCAGCAATATGCATGCCCTACAAGACAAGCTACAATACATACCATATTATTTTGTCATACGAAGTGAAATAATGGGTATCTAACAAGGTCGGCCAAATTATTTAGGATCTTGATGCTGTTTTTTGTTTTTTATTCTAAGTACCTACTAGGTACACAATATAGGTACAAATTGTACAATGATGTACCTAAGTACTTCAGTTGTCCTTTCAGACAGACAAACTTAATTGAATATATTTTGTCCTATTAATTATTAAAATTAATATGAATATGTGTTTCTAAATGACCCATAAGGAATTTTTTGAAAAAGATTTTTATTTTTATAGGTAGACTTGAATCCTGTGAAAGCTGGATTTTTATTTATTTGATGTGGGTGTATTAAACCTTGGCTCAATATTCTACTTAAATAAGTATAATTAACATTTGTGATGATGATGATGATGATGGATGATGTATATCATTAATCTTCTGACATCTTTTTAATAATTTTGATCATGTTGTCTATTACTTTAATTTAATTAATTAATACTATATATTTTAATGAACTGTTTAATAATAATATGATATGTTTTAATTAAATATTTATTATCTGGGTCCCCATGAATAGAGGTATGAGTAGGTAACTAAAGCCTAAGGAACAATTATTGTCTATAGTCTGTTGTCCCCTAGACTTACTTAGTCCACATTTCCCCTTTAGTTTAAATTATAAGATGGATACCTACTGTCACATTTGTGAATAAACCTTCAGTAGGCACTGAAATTCATTAAGCATAATAATAATTATCATGAAGTTTATTGCTTCCTAATTGTTATCTTACTGGTAGAATCTAATTATTCAAGCCCGTGTAAGAGTTGTAATGGTATACAACCATAGGAATACAGAAATTTATGATATTATTATTATTATATACCCAAATCATGTATGGTCTATCACAGTATCTCATGGCTGTGTAAGGTGTTTCATCCGTTGGACTGAAATTACTTTAAAGTATCAGTGGATACACTGTATTTAAATAACCAATATTTATATAATTGTAATATAGTCAGCTTGATTATGTTAGTAATTCAACTTAATATGTAATTAATAAATAGTAATTAAACTATAAATATAAACAATTAGTAATTAAACTTAATATGTACCTAATGTTTATAACTTATCATTCTAGTTTTCTGAAGGACTGAAGGATTTCTGAGTATCATGTTTTATGATATATAAGTATTAACTTTTGATGGGATACCAAGTTAGGTCCGGTCTTTCTAAAGCCTTGAATAGGTAGAGGTTTTGCTGGCGGATAAACATACCTGCTGAGATATGCAACTTAGCCCTTTCTATTTATGAAATTCATCGATATGAAATAATGCCAAGTCGATGATGAAATCCTTTCTAAGATATCCCCAAAGCATAAATAAAATAAGAGGTTGTAGGCCTCACATACCACAACATAATAACTACCGATATGGCTTAATAATTACTTTTATGCATTCTATTCCCAAGTTTTAGGGCTCTGAACATGAAATTTAGCTTTTTTATCTTTGATTTAAGATATGAGAGAGATACTTTTAATTACTAACCACAACAGTGATGAGTGTTTCACTTTATGTATTAATATCTAACTAGGTCCAACAATATGCATACAAAATTGTTATGTATAATAATTTACCCTGTTCCTTGTATCAAGTGAGGAATGTATGTAATAGGTAGGTAGGTACCTGATTTATTTTGTTGTTTATATTTTTGTAGTTGAATTTATATGGTATTCAACATGCACTGCCAGCCATTGGCCCGTGGTACCTATGGTCCTTCCTGGGTAGGCCTATATGATATAGTATTAGACTATTAAAGTCCGGTTCAGTATAAGTACATGTAGGTACTTGCCATTTTTTGTTCTAGAGATGATTCTACTGATATGGTAACTTTGATTGGTACCATGGTACATTCAAGCAATGTATTTATAACTTGCTTGGTGTCCAATAAGTGAGGTGACAGAAATAATTTATTTCTTTAATTTCGAATTTGGACACATCCTGAATACCTACTCAGAATTTAGGTTATTAAACAGATGGAAGAAGGAACATACTATTTTTGCATAAGGTTCGTTATGAACTTACTGTCAGAGATTTTTAATAGGTGGTTGCTGTGACCCCTTATCTCTTCCTAAGCACAATATGGCATATTATGGTTACATCCCAGACTTACCTTCTTGAGGAAAAAAACCATAATTAGTTATCCTCGTTTAATGATTGCTCACCGAGATCAAGGCATCAGTAAGTACTGTGCGTATAGCATTTGGTATATACCATGCTGCGGTGAATATATTGTATCCTCAGTGGGATGCTTTCTTCTGTGCGTTTAACCACGCAGGTTAACTCAAGACAGAGAAAATATGTTGTGTGTCTTTTTGACCACTTCACCGCTTAACTTTTCAGAAGTAACTATAATTAAGAATCAATCGAGCTTACCTGTTAAGAGAAGATTGATGATAATTATCCGAAATCACCGAAAAAGAGACTGCATATCTCCTTTATTTATTTACTAAAAGCATAGCGACCTTGGCGCGCGTATTATTTCCACTTTTTTTAGAGTATTTTAAGTTTTTTGTATAGCAACACTTGTCCGTTATGTCATTGGAGTTCAAAGTAGAGACGGGGGAGCATTTCACAACCTTTATATAGAGGCAGAGCCATATAGTAAGGACCAACGTAGGACAGATTTATCTTTCTGGCACTTTCGTAATGACATCGATCGAGTCTTACCTGTATTATACTGGTACCTTATAATTCCCTTGATTAAATGACTCATCACTGCATAGTGTTACCTCCGGGCAAGGGAGGGAGGGATTGAGTCACTATGCAGTCTCTTTTTCGGTGATTTCGGATAATTATCATCAATCTTCTCTTAACAGGTAAGCTCGATTGATTCTTAATTATCCTTCAATCACCTCAAAAGAGACTGCATATCTCCTTTATTTATTTACTAAAAGCAGATGTTTAGAGGGTTGTGAAATGTTCGGGGTTTTTTTTTTTTTTTTTTTTTTAATATTTTCTTGCCTTTTCAATTGGGTTTGTTGCAAGGCAAAATAGATATACGTATTATGTAAGCTAACCTTTACCAAACTATATTTGTCTATTTGACCCCAGATGCTATGTATGCTCTGTTGTTTTTTGTGCTTAATGCGAATTTGCATTTTGTATTATATGACACATATCTACAAAATAGATACCTAGGTAGGTACCTAACTAATCGGATATTTTGTATTACTGTTGTACTTATACCCAAGAGAAGCGAAGTTATTTGTATAATTACAGCATATGACAGTTAAAGAGTATTTGGATCAGCTGAACTTGTCTACTAACTTGGTACTTTCAAAAGGACAAAGGAAGATTCAAATGAGTTTTTTTTTTTTTTTTTTTTTATAGATACTATCAATAATCTGATTTGATAAAGCTATCTCGTATTGGTTTGCTAAAGCTTGTTATTAACTGCTATAAATTTATTTTTGAGCATCAATAAATGTAGTGTGTGGCCTAACCCTAATTATGTATTTACTAAATAAATAATGTCATTATGACTCATTTACTAAGTCACTTTAATATGCTCTTAGTTTAAGTATAGCTCCCAACAATGGCCTTAGAACATATTTATACAATATATCAGCTTGTCTGGTGATTTCCATTAAATTTTTCTCACACAGGTACTTAATCTATACAGTAGGTATTAAGTAAGTAATAATAAAATCTAAGAATTTCCATCTGTTCACGATGTGGTTAGTGGGTCATGTCAAGATACTTATGTCAACTGATTTCCTTACCTGTCATTCATCTTTACCTATTTCTTACAACTATTCTTGAGATAACAAATAATTTATACCTATCTATACATAAATTGTCACCCCTGTCACTTACCTACCAGCATACCTAATATTAAATTCGCGTCCTTGTCACTGGTTTGCCAACAATTACATTTGTACATTTACAATTACATACTACAAAAAATGTTGATTGTATTCCTTATTTTAACTTGTTTTTAAACAATGTTTTAATATTACATACCTATTTTAATAGGCCATTCTTAATGGATGATTCAGTGTCATTTATTTAGAAGCTGTAGTTTACATATTTTACGAGAAATTGGTAAAGAAGGTAGTAGATAGTATCTCCAGATTACACATATTATCCACCAACCCGCACTGGGCCAGCGTAGTGGATATGGCCTAATCACCTTTCGTGGGTAGGCCTACGTTCTGCAGTGGACTATTAAAAGGCTGGTACAGTACAGTGCAGTACACATATTAGTGTTACTTATCTACTAAAATAGGTATATTACCTATAGCTCACTATCACATTAAGTGGTGAGGAGCTTTTCATCATACAAATAAAATTATGTAAAACTATACCAGCTTAGACAGTAGTATGTAACATATAAAGGTCCTATATGAGTTTTAAGGTGTTGACACCCTTTAAATACTGGGGTATAAAATTTAGCTGCTTTCATTTTTCTTTAGAAAAATATCCAGCAATATGCATGCCCTACAAGACAAGCTATAATACATACCATATTATTTTGTCATACGAAGTGAAATAATGGGTATCTAACAAGGTCGGCCAAATTATTTGGGATCTTGATGCTGTTTTTTGTTTTTTATTCTAAGTACCTACTAGGTACACAATATAGGTACAAATTGTACAATGATGTACCTAAGTACTTCAGTTGTCCTCTCAGACAGACAAACTTAATTGAATATATTTTGTCCTATTAATTATTAAAATTAATATGAATATGTGTTTCTAAATGACCCATAAGGAATTTTTTGAAAAAGATTTTTATTTTTATAGGTAGACTTGAATCCTGTGAAAGTTGGATTTTTATTTATTTAATGTGGGTGTATTAAACCTTGGCTCAATATTCTACTTAAATAAGTATCATTAACATTTGTGATGATGATGATGATGGATGATGTATATCATTAATCTTCTGACAGCTTTGATTAATAATTTTTGATCATGTTGTCTATTACTTTAATTTAAATAATTAATACTATATATTTTAATGAACTGTTTAATAATAATATGATATCTTTTAATTAAATATTTATTATCTGGGTCCCCATGAATAGAGGTATGAGTAGGTAACTAAAGCCTAAGGAACAATTATTGTCTATAGTCTGTTGTCCCCTAGACTTACTTAGTCCACATTTCCCCTTTAGTTTAAATTATAAGATGGATACACATATCACATTTGTGAATAAACCTTCAGTAGGCACTGAAATTCATTAAGCATAATAATAATTATCATGAAGTTTATTGCTTCCTAATTGTTATTTACTGGTAGAATCGAATTATTCAAGCCCGTGTAAGAGTTGTAATGGTATACAACCATAGGAATACAGAAATTTATGATATTATTATTATTATATACCCAAATCATGTATGGTCTATCACAGTATCTCATGGCTGTGTAAGGTATTTCATCCGTTGGACTGAAATTACTTTAAAGTATCAGTGGATAGTGGTATTTAAATAACCAATATTTATATAATTGTAATATAGTCAGCTTGATTATGTTAGTAATTCAACTTAATATGTAATTAATAAATAGTAATTAAACTATAAATATAAACAATTAGTAATTAAACTTAATATGTACCTAATGTTTATAACTTATCATTCTAGTTTTCTGAAGGACTGAAGGATTTCTGAGTCTCATGTTTTATGATATATAAGTATTAACTTTTGATGGGATACCAAGTTAGGTCCGGTCTTTCTAAAGCCTTGAATAGGTAGAGGTTTTGCTGGCGGATAAACATACCCGCTGAGATATGCAACTTAGCCCTTTCTATTTATGAAATTCATCGATATGAAATAATGCCAAGTCGATGATGAAATCCTTTCTAAGATATCCCCAAAGCATAAATAAAATAAGAGGTTGTAGGTCTCACATACCACAACATAATAACTACCGATATGGCTTAATAATTACTTTTATGCATTCTATTCCCAAGTTTTAGGGCTCTGAACATGAAATTTAGCTTTTTTATCTTTGATTTAAGATATGAGAGAGATACTTTTAATTACTAACCACAACAGTGATGAGTGTTTCACTTTATGTATTAATATCTAACTAGGTCCCTATATGCTTACAAAATTGTTATGTATAATAATTTACCCTGTTCCTTGTATCAAGTGAGGAATGTATGTAATAGGTAGGTAGGTACCTGATTTATTTTGTTGTTTATATTTTTGTCGTTGAATTTATATGGTATTCAACATGCACTGCCAGCCATTGGCCCGTGGTACCTATGGTCCTTCCTGGGTAGGCCTATATGATATAGTATTAGACTATTAAAGTCCGGTTCAGTATAAGTACATGTAGGTACTTACCATTTTTTGTTCTAGAGATGATTCTACTGATATGGTAACTTTGATTGGTACCATGGTACATTCAAACAATGTATTTATAACTTGCTTGGTGTCCATTAAGTGAGGTGACAGAAATAATTTATTTCTTTAATTTGAAATTTGGACACATCCTGAATACCTACTCAGAATTTAGGTTATTAAACAGATGGAAGAAGGAACATACTATTTTTGCATAAGGTTTGTTATGAACTTACTGTCAGAGATTTTTAATAGGTGGTTGCTGTGACCCCTTATCTCTTCCTAAGCACAATATGGCATATTATGGTTACATCCCAGACTTACCTTCTTGAGGAAAAAAACCATAATTAGTTATCCTCGGTTAATGATTGCTCACCGAGATCAAGGCATCAGTAAGTACTGTGCGTATAGCATTTGGTATATACCATGCTGCGGTGAATAGGTATATTGTATCCTCAGTGGGATGCTTTCTTCTGTGCGTTTAACCACGCAGGTTAACTCAAGACAGAGAAAATATGTTGTGTGTCTTTTTGACCACTTCACCGCTTAACTTTTCAGAACTATAATGATTATTGTTTTTTGTCGAATTTTCTGGCAAAAAATTACCTAGATGTAGTGCTCTCATTATGAGGTTATTATCTTGACCAAGTTATAGCATAAAAAAACAAAGGTGAAAACCGGAGTACGGTTTTTGTTTCTAGTCTGCCTGACGTACAGGTCGTACATAGATGGCATTAAGGAAACTTACGAGTTTCAATAATTAGGTAACTGGATAGTTACCTTATTGTTGCTGTATTGTGTTGTTTATAAAACGTGACAAAACGTTAACAATGTTGCGGTTTTTGGTTTCGAAATGCACTTCTTGTTGCTAGGTAGCTTGTGCAGAAATCACTTACTTGAGTGGGTTCCCAGTTTGGGTAGGTACTTAATGTCACTATTTAAGACCTTTTACTTGTGTTTAATTCAGTTTTGTATATCACGGGAAGCGTACTTACGAATAAAACCGTTGATTATTCAGCGGTACATATTTTTGCACGTAGTCACAGTTTTACACAATTTGTGATGTATACTTCACTTCTCGTAGTCTACAGATTATCTTAAACGCTATTTACATAATAATTAGTGGAATCGGCTTGGTTTCCAAAGCATTTTTCATCAAAAGGATGAAAAATCAAGCCATTTTACGTCGCACATGAAGGCACAAATGACATAACGGACAAGTGTTGCTATACAAAAAACTTAAAATACTCTAAAAAAAGTGGAAATAATACGCGCGCCGAGGTCGCTATGCTTTTAGTAAATAAATAAAGGAGATATGCAGTCTCTTTTGAGGTGATTGAAGGATAATGATTATTGTTTTATGTCGAATTTTCTGGCAAAAAATTACCTAGATGTAGTGCTCTCATTATGAGGCTATTATCTTGACCAAGTTATAGCATAAAAAAAACAAAGGTGAAAACCGGAGTACGGTTTTTGTTTCTAGTCTGTCTGACGTACAGGTCGTACATAGATGGCATTAAGGAAACTTACGAGTTTCAATAATTAGGTAACTGGATAGTTACCTTATTGTTGCTGTATTGTGTTGTTTATAAAACGTGACAAAACGTTAACAATGTTGCGGTTTTGGTTTCGAAATGCACTTGTTGCTAGGTAGCTTGTGCAGAAATCACTTACTTGAGTGGGTTCCCAGTTTGGGTAGGTACTTAATGTCACTATTTAAGACCTTTTACTTGTGTTTAATTCAGTTTTGTATATCACGGGAAGCGTACTTACTAATAAAAACCGTTGATTATTCAGCGGTACATATTTTTGCACGTAGTCACAGTTTTACACAATTTGTGATGTATACTTCACTTCTCGTAGTCTACAGATTATCTTAAACGCTATTTACATAATAATTAGTGGAATCGGCTTGGTTTCAAAAGCATTTTTCCTCAAACGGATGAAAAAATCAAGCCATTTTACGTCGCACATGAAGGCACAATGACATAACGGACAAGTGTTGCTATACAAAAAACTTAAAATACTCTAAAAGAATTGTGGAAATAATACGCGCGCCGAAGACGCTTGCATTTAGTAAATAAATAAAGGACTATGCAGTCTCTTTTGAGGTGATTGAAGGATAATTAACATTATATGGTGATCTCTGAACCAGGCGATAAAGCTCTGAGCATGAGTTGCTTACAATATTATTTCACTTTAAAAAACCGTTGTCCCACCAGAGTTGCCAACTGTGTTGCACTCTATTGAGCACATATATGTTTTTTTTCTTGACGAAGACGGACATAAACCAACCAGAGCTCATATTTGCCAGCTGTTAGAAATATGCACTACATATTTCTTTACTTGAGTAAATTTTAGTGAATTTCCGCTCTGTTGTGTTATAAGCACATTACCTACGTTCAGAGGTATTATTTTCACAAGGCTCACTTCGACTTTATTCAAAACAAAAATTTGAAGAATTGATGAGGTTTATTTTTATTCCGTATAAGTTTGCGTTTAACTACATAGTTACTGCCAGATTTTGAGCAGATATGCGGTCTAGGGTGTAGCACGTAGATGTGTAGGTTTCGCAATGTTTGGCCTGATATACAGGGTGACTGGTAAACATTGAGCAACCTTTTAGGGGGCTTATTCTGTATATCAAAACTAACAACTTTTGTTCTGCGACATTTGTCAAAACGCAAAAAAAATTGGTGCTCTATAGAAAAATATCGTTCACCCGCGACCAAATGTATGGAACAGCTGATTTTCTTTTTGAGTTTTGACAAAAGTCGCAGAACAAAAGTTATTAGTTTTGATGTACAGAATAAGCCCCTAAAAGGTTACTCAATATTTACCAGTCACCCTGTATACATTTCACCATGTTGACAATAAATATATCAGAAATTTGAGAATTCATAAATGTGAACAAGATTCTCCCTGAAAAGTAGCCAACGCACTGATATCGCCTCCGGCGGTGCGTTGTCTGTGGGCGATAAATATATTTCACGCGAAACTCTTGAAAATAAAACTTGGGGCACAACGCGTTAGTTTTTTTCAAAGAATCATCTTGCAGAAAGCTTGTCAGCCTGTTTGTGTTCGTCACTTGTCACTATAATGCAAAAAACATCAAATTACAGGATGGAGGTGTACCTTCCCCGGTTCTACTGGACGTGACCATCTACACCATAAATCGTGATCTCTGCGCGGAACGCTACTTGAACCGGCCTAGAGGACCCATGATCGTCAATGAAAACATGATCTGTGCTGGTATCCTCGACGTAGGAGGCAAGGACGCCTGCCAAGGAGACTCTGGAGGACCTCTCTACTACGCTGGTATCCTAGTGGGTATAGTTTCGTGGGGAGAAGGCTGTGCCGACTCACACTACCCTGGTGTCAGCGCGAGAGTGTCTTCTTACACCAACTGGATCTTACAAAACGCTGTTTAAAGTTTATACTACGTAAATAACAGTAACTGATCATGAAAAAACCGCGCGAAGGGAAAGAAATAGAGCTAGGAGGAGGGGTTTGGACTAACATCAGACAACCACAGCTACTCTAAGTTCTACAAGCTTTTGAAGTCAAAGTGAAAGCTGTTTATTTATCTCATCTCGACAATACTACTGGTATTGTTAACTTATATGTACCAACTAGGTATATGTTAAGTGTATTGTAGCACTTAAGTATAAAAACTTTTCATAATGTTTTTGCTATAGATGTAAGTATGAATGCAATACACACAATAAAATTTCTATGTACATATATATATATCTATTTTAATTTTGTACCTAATATTCATTAATTAAATTCCGTAGATAAATTTCAAAGAACTCATTGGTACGGGACCGGGATTTGAACCCACGATTGTAAGACGGGTGTCACTATCACGAGACCACCACGGCTTCACCACTAGACCACCACGGCTTCAACACCGCTGGCTTTTCGGTGAAGGAAAACATCGTGAGGCAACCTGCATATGTCAGTAGAAGTGTAGAAGAAATTCGATGGCATATGTGAATCCACCAACCCGCACTGGTGGTGGTGGCCAGCGTGATTGATATGGCCCAAACACCCTTCGTGGGTAGGCCTACGTCCTGCAGTGGACTATTAAAAAGGCTGATACAGTACAGTATTCATTAATGTCAAAATTGCGATAATCCTTTTTTTTGGTGGTCGTTTTTTTTCATTAATACTGTTTTTCCCTCCACCTGAATGATGCAACAAGTAAATGAAGTCTTTCACTTGTAGATCTCTGAAGACTCAAATAGTTTTTCATCTAATAGATGAAATCAGTTTTCAAAGTACAAGAGCAAGATAAAAGGTTTCTAAACTAAGATCAGAATGTTAGCACAGATACAGATGTGGCGATAAAAGACATTTCATCTGGAACTAGCGAGACCTAGTTTAGCTGAGTCATAATTATACGTGACGTTAACGATTACACAATTATAACTCACAGATCCCAACAATTCATATTATGCGCACCCTATGCTTATATCTTTAAAACTATGCAACGGATTTTGATGCGTTTTTAGGGTTCCGCACCTCAAACGGAAAAAACGGAACCCTTATAAGATTACTTTGTTGTCCGTCTGTCCGTCTGTGTGTATATCAAGACTATTTATCTCGGGAACGCGTAAAGATATCGAGTTGACATTTAAACTGTATACGTATATCTATGGTTTCTTGCAGTTGCGTAAAAAAAATCTTCTCAGTTATAGTATAAAAAAGTTAGAGCCGTTTATGTAGTAAAAAACCGCATATTTCGACACTCACAAAAAATATAACCTACAGGGACCTCCGTTGACATAGAACTATGAAATTTGGCAAGAAGCATTGTCTCAAAGTACACATATAGGAATAAATCCAAAAACTGTGCATTTTTATTTAAATTCCAAAAAAATAGGGTCTAGATTCACAAAATATGGGTTGAAAATTCAAAGTGCGTAAATCGTATCATGTAAGGTATCATATAAAAGAGCTTCATTAGCGCAATACATCCTAAAACAGGTTTTCAATTATTCAAACAATGTGTAATTTTCGATGCATGACGAGAAAAGTGAAAATAAAAAACCTTTTGTCGATGATGATGATGAGTATAGAGATTTTAACAACGTACTTCCCAATTTTGTGATATTTTCTGGATTTCGGTGTGCGAGCCTGACTCGCACTTGTCCGGTTTTTTTTCAATAGATAGAGTGATTCAAGTGGAAGGTTTACATGTATAATACACCTGTGCGAAGCCGGGGCGGGTCGCTAGTTTATTGATAAAAATGTGTTAGATACCTACATGTCACTATAATTGAGGAAAATTAAATTAGATTTCAAATTGTCCCTCCATCGATCAGTTGCAATGGCAGTGGAAAGGGAATACTAATGAGTTGATGACCGATAGGGTCGAAAAGTTGTCGAGTGGAGAAAACATACCGACAAGCGCAGCGTTGGACGCGTCCTCAACAAGGTGCACAGATGACCTCGTCAAGATCGCAAGATCTCGCTAGATGTAAACTGTTTTTAAACTTTCGCGATTTGAACACATTATTGTTATATGCTATGGGACTAATCGCGCACTAAAATTACTAGATAAATAAATTCAACTCGGCCGAAACGTCGGGATGATGAGGTATTTATTTATCTCGTAATTTTAGTGCGCGATTAGTCCCGTAGTATATAATAATAAGATGTAAACTTAGGGCTAAGTGGCAGTTTTTAACTAGGGTCGAATCCTGCTCGATCGCGTTAACGTTTGATGTGATTTCTATGAAAATGACATCTTGTGTCACGTACAGAAAACTAAACAGCTAAGTGTGAGTATTTTTACGGTAATGTTACGAGCGCCAAACTGATCAAACACAAGCGTGGCAACGACTGTGATTGGCTAACTCAAGCGTGTGTGTCAATGTGCTCGAGTGTGTGCTCGACGCGTTCGGTAAACGCGACGTATAAGTAATTCGATTTGATTTGCGAAACTGCCACTCGGCACTCTGCCTTCATCCGGTCTTGCCAGAGATCCATCAGCAATGAACGTCCTATGGCTGATGGATAGTCTTTATTTCAGCGTTGTCAATATGAGTAAGCAGTATTGACACAATTTTTGTGGTAAGTGCGATGTGCGATATGAACTACATTATCTGTTGAATAATCATGTTTATCTATTTTAAAAAGAACTGGATCATTCATTGACAATCTAACTAAACGTAATTGATCAAGTACGTACTGTAGTACTTTCAACACTTATTTTGAGTTAATCGATGTTTATCGTCATAATTATCTTGCTGATGGCTTAAATGGTTTAATGATAGCAATAAATCTATCATCAAACATATTTTCAGTGGGTTTTTTGTTATTAATCTCTGTTATAGACCGGAGATTACCGATTACCTAGTAAATGTTTGATAAGTGTTTGTTTAAAAGACAATATTAGTAGAGTTTTTATATTGTTTCGTTTTATTAGTGACTGTGATACATAACTACTATGTTTTGGTGTTTGGTTGTTTTAGTGGCAGGTAGGTGCATTCAAAATTAAATTTCTATAATATAATATTATTAAGTTACTGCAATCTTATCGTTGGTGACTGTGGATGACATTTACAACTGTAGTTACTTCTTTTTTAGGGTTCCGTACCTCAAAAGGAAAAAACGGAACCCTTAAAGGATCACTTTGTTGTCCGTCTGTCTGTCTGTCCGTCTGTCCGTCTGTGTGTATGTCAAGACTCTTTATCTCGGGAACGCGTTGAGATATCGAGTTGAAATTTAAACTGTATACGTATTTCGATGAATTCTTGTAGTTGTGTGAAAGAAAAACTTCTCAATTATCGTTTAAAAAAGTTAGAGCCGATTATGTCGTAAAAATCCGCATATTTCGCACTCACAAAAATTAAAACCTACAGGGTACTTCCCGTTGACATAGAACTATGAAATTTGGCGAGAAGCATTGTCTCAGAGTACACATATAGGAATAAATCTGAAAATTGTACATTTTTATTAAAAATCACAAAAAAATAGGGCCTCAAAATTCACAAAATTATAGGTTCAAAATTCAAAGTAAGTAAATCGTATCATGTAAGGTATCATATAAAAGAACTTCATTAGCACATGCTAGAACAGGTTTGTAATTATTTTAACATTTTCAGTAATTATCGATGTGTGACGAGAAAAGTAAAAAAAAAATCTTTTTTGTCGATGGTTATACCTAGTTCAAAGATTTTAACAACTTACTTCTCAATTTTGTGAAATTTTCTGGATTTGTACGAAACCCTCGGTGTGCGAGTGCGAGTGCGAGTCACGCTCGCACACCGAGGGTTCCGTACAAATCCAGAAAATACAAAAAACAAAAATACCAAATTGGGACGTAAGTTGTTAAAATCTCTATACTATAACCATCGACAAAAAAGTTTTTTTTTACTTTTCTAATCATACATCGAAAATCACACATTGTTAAAATACCTAATTAAAAACCTGTTTTAGCATGTGCTAATAAAGTTCTTTTGTAAAATACCTTACATGATACGATTTACTCACTTTGAATTTGAACCCATATACTTATTGTGAATTTTGAAGCCCTATTTTTTTGTGATTTGAATAAAAATGTACAGTTTTCAGATTTATTCCTTTACACATTTGTGTACTCTGAGACAATGCTTCTCGCCAAATTTAATAGTTCTATGTCAACGGGAAGTACCCTGTAGATTTTGATATTTGTGTGTGTCGAAATATGCGGATTTTTTACGACATAAACGGCTCTAACTTAAACGATAACTGAGAAGTTTTTCTTTTACACAACTGCAAGAGACCATAGATATACGTATACAGTTTAAATTTCATATCGATATCTACTACGCGTTCCCGAGATATAGAGGCTTGACATACACACAGACGGACAGACGGACATAGACGGACAACAGAGTGATCATTCCGTTAAATGTACGGAACCCTAAAAAACAAATTCGTATGTACCTACTCGGAAATAATGCCTACACCTACTAATAAATTTATTAAAGTAAGTATATGTATATAGATATCAAATCATAAAAAATGCTAGAACTGTTTTCGATATCCGAAACATATACATACATAAAAAGCGTTCGTTTAAAGGTAGGTAAGATATATGACACTGATCCTTCTGGGATTAAGCCTTCAAGCGGCTTCAAAATAACTGAAAAACCAAGGCTAGTCATCCGGCCTATCGGATCTTACTTGTTTTTAAGGTTCCTTACCCAAAGGATAAAAACGGGACCCTATTACTAAGACTCCGCTGTCCGTCCGTCTGTCCGTCTGTCGGTCTGTCACCAGGCTGTGTCTCATGAATCGAGATAGCTAGAAAGTTGAAATTTTCACAGATGACGTATTAATGTTGCCGCTATAACAACAAATACTAAAAAACAGAATTAAATAAGTATTTTAGGGTGGTTCCCATACAAAAATCTTGAATTTTTAACCATTTTGCGCTCGATATTAATAAATGGTACAAGAATGCAGATGCTTGAAATATTGACAGAAGATTTAGTTGTATTCACTTCAAAAATAAATAATTAAATTAAAATAAATCATAGTAAGGGGGGCTCCCGGAACTCTTCGTGAGCGAGTGACCGACTCGTGCTTAACTGATTATTTCTGCAGTCGTGGCCAACGGTGCCAAAGCCGCGCGCATCGTCGGCGGCGAACCCACCACCATCGACCAATACCCCGGCATAGTGCAGCTCGAGCGGTACAGGAACAACGTCTGGGGCCAAAGCTGTGCAGCGAACATCATCAGCAATTTTTACGTGGTCTCTGCTGCCCACTGTTTTAATGACGAGTGAGTGTAACATGGGTATTTCAAGATTATAAGTTCTGAGAGGGAGGATTTCTATTAAAATTTGTATTGGCGGCGACCCACCTCTAATGACCAATATCCCGGCATAGATCGAGCGGTTCAGGAACAGAGTCTGGGGCCAGGCCTGTGCTGTCAACATCATCAGCAATGTGTACATGATCTCTGCTGCCCACTGTTTCAATGACGAGTAAGTGTGTAACATGTTTGTAGCAAGGTTTCAATTTCTGAGGGTGTTATGTTTATATTAACTGGCGGTGACTCAACCATCGACCTATACCCCAGCATAGTGCAGCTCGAGCGGGTCAGGAACAACATTTGGGGCAAGAGCTGAGCAGTCAACATCATCAACAATGTTTTCATCACATAACTACTTGGTTCGCCTTTAAGTGCGCCCAAAGGTGGTATTTTCTATAAGGAACTTTATAAGTCCGACGGAATTATCTTTGCCGCGCACTTTTTGAATTTGGAACAAATAAGTGCACCGGAATGATCTTTGCCGCGCAATTTTTGAATTTGGAAGTATTTGTAATGTTAGTGTTCAGCGCTAAGAAAATGAATGAAAAGAATGTAAATATAAGATTTAATTTGTTTTATCATTAGATACCATTTAGTTGTTACTCTACGTTTTATTAAATAATAATATTACAATAAAATATGAGGCGCCTTTTATTTTCTCATAGAGGCGATGAAAAGTAGAGTGTACAATTCGGGCGCAAAATATATTTTTGGCTCGGGCGACATACTTTGAATCCCTCGCTGCGTTAAGGATTCTACTCTAGAATCGCTCACTTCGCTCTGGATTCAAAAAAGCGTCCTCGTCGTAAGAATATTATTTTGCTCCGATATGATACAATTACGCGGTAGGTATCTGCTGCCCGTTCCGTACATATTTCAAACCACCTTTTGTGCGTTTCAGTTACTATATACTCTGAAGTGTATGTAGTTTTTTTTTTTTTTTTTTTTTAATATAATGACAATACTACACTACTACTACATAGAAAGCAATTGGATGCTTTCAATTCGGTTAATCGAGACGCCTTGTTGGCACAGGTCAAAGACAAAATTCCCGATCTTTTCAATTTTCTTTGGCAATGCTACGGCAAACCCACTAAATTAATTTACAAAAATGATGTTTTGCTATCTTCCGTTGGCTGTCAACAAGGTGACCCTCTCGGACCAGCCATTTTCAGCCTGGCCATTCATCCAATTGTTCAACGTCTCCAATCTAAACTCAACGTTTGGTATCTGGATGACGGGACTTTGGGTGGCGATGCGAGCACAGTCCTACGTGATTTGGAAATTCTTATTGACGAGTTTCGTCAAATTGGTTTGGAGCTAAATTTTTCGAAATGCGAACTTTTCGTTTGCGACTCATGTCCGGATAAAGATTTGATACTTAACAAATTTAATGATTTGGCACCTAACATCAAATCGGTAGACAAGTGTTCTCTTCGCCTTCTAGGTTCGCCGATATTAGATGAGTCTTTTCCGCCTTTCGTTCAAGAAAAAATTCAAAATTTTTTGAGTGCCTCTGATAGGCTACTCAAAATTAACGCCCACATGGCTTTTACCATTATAAGATGTTGTCTGTTTGTTCCAAAATTTATGTACGCTTTACGATGTAGTCCATTGTGGAAACACAATGAGCTCCTTTTGAGCTTAGACGATGTTGTAAAGCAGTCCCTAGTATCGGTTTTGAATATTGACATGAGTGAAAGGGCGTGGCTACAAGCCTCCTTGCCTGTTAGGCTTGGAGGGTTAGGGGTCCGCCAAATTTCAAGTGTTGCTTTACCAGCTTTCTTGTCCTCTATTCATAGTACTCAGAACTTGATTGAAAAAATCCTCGCACCTTCTTTAGGCCATTCTGGCGTAGATGTAGCTCATTTGAATGAGGCAACGAATGCTTGGAGGGTCGCTTGCCCAAATACCGAGCTTCCAAAGACTTTATCGTCGCAGAGACTGTGGGATCGGCCGATCTGCGAACTAGCACGGAAATCTCTTCTAGACACGTGTCCTAGCGTCGCGGATCGCGCTCGTATCCTTGCAGTCTCTGTATGGGAGTCCGGTCTTTGGTTGCAAGCATTGCCCTCTTTCAATACTGGTAACCTTTTAGACCCAACTGCATTTCGTCTAGCTGTCAGCTTACGCTTGGGTGCAAGGTGTTGTGAAGCCCATCGCTGTCAGTGTGGTACTGCAGTTGACCAGCTCGGTCACCACGGTCTCTCTTGCTCAAGAAGCGCTGGTCGGAATGGACGCCACGCCAGCCTTAACGATGTCATACGCAGGGCTTTTGTCACCGCCAATATCGCAGCCGTACTCGAACCGAGTGGGTTGGCGCGTGGTGATGGCAAAAGGCCTGACGGCATGACGCTGGTCCCATGGAAGTGTGGACGGCCCTTAGTATGGGACGCAACTTGCGTCGATACTTTGGCACCGTCACATCTTCCTGAGACTCAGAGTAGGGCTGGAGCGGCGGCCAATTCGGCTGAGCAGCACAAGCGGCGCAAATATGCTAACCTCGGGAGTGGTTACATATTTGAGCCATTTGGAGTTGAGACTTTGGGTCCGTGGGGGCCGGGAGCTCATCTTGTTTTCAAAAGTATTTCTGAGCGTCTGGTGGACGCGACGCGTAACCAAAATGCTGGTGTTTATTTGGCTCAACGTATAAGCATTGCCATTCAGCGTGGCAATGCTGCCAGCATGCTGGGCACGCTGCCAACTGGCAGTGGGCTTGAGCACTTGGATTATCTTTAGACCTTGAAGGGTCTGTGGATGATCCAATTGCTTTCTATGTAGTAGTAGTGTAGTAGTGTATGTAGTGGAGTATAGGGTCTTCCACGAGGGTATAGTTCTAAACCAATCCAATTGTGAAATATTTTCAGAACGATTAGAATGTTTGCTTTTGTAAATATGGTGAGAGATCAAATATCAGATTGTAAATCCTAACCTTAACATTATTACATGCAAACTGAAGAAAATCTAGAGCGGAAAGTAACTAAGTAGCTTACATTTTTGGTTTTCGACTGGACTGTTACCTTGGTCTCATAGTTTCAATGCCAATGATAGGTGCCCGTAGCTCGAGTTGTATGTAATTTCAGCTATAATGGTTTATTGATGCGAAATAGAACAAGAGGAAGTGAAGTGGGAAATTCTCTATCGGAGTCTCTGTTTCCCGTAAAACACAATTGTAGAACTTTGCCAAACTTCTAAGTACTTTTCTATCAATCAATTAATTTTTGCAGTATTCATGGATGAAACTGACCCAGAAACTGCGATATACACATACTCATTAATTTTAATTGTTTAAACGAGTAAGTAAGTTCGTATAGGCCGGGTGGCTAGCTCTGGTGTCAGAGGTTATGCAAGTAAAGTTAATGAGTATAATGATATCCAAAAACATGACTGTAATTCAAAAACCACATCGTATCTATTTATATTTCTATTCTACCAATATCTTCCAGCCCATCAGTGGTCGCTGACTGGCGCCGCATTAGAGCTGGCACCACGTACCGTAACTCTGGCGGAGAGATTCACAACTTTGTCCGAGTGATCCTGCACCCCGAGTACACCGTGGCTGCAAGATATGACGCCGACATTGCTCTCGCTCGTCTCGTCGACCAGCTGGTGTACAGTGAGGTCATCAGGACTGTGAGCATCCTACCACAAGGCTTCGAGATTCCCGATAATTCGGCCGTTGTGCACGCTGGCTGGGGTACCACTACTGTAAGTTATGAAATATTTGATTTCTAGCATTCCGTCTTCAATTAAGGATAGTTCGATCTAAATTGGTATCAATGATAGCTTGGTTAAAGAGTTTATGATACATACACTAACTGTGACGCGTATATCGAAAGGAATCGCACAATACCTTGGCGTTAAGTTACGTTGTCGCCTCCAAGACAAAGTTTTAAATTCTGTCTGCAAGATTTAGTTTCGACATGCTCGCTTTAAAACTTGTTTCTTATAAATCCTACATTATTTAGCTTCAAAAAACTGCCCAAATAACAATTCCCTTGATCCAATTATAAAAGTTATCCAACTTTCCCATCACAAAATAATGTCTTCGAAATCATGCATTTTATCAAATAACTGAATTTCTTTAAATTTCCTGGTAAATTTAAATAATACCTGAAAATTATCCACCATGAAGTGACTTGGTCGATCACTAAAACTTATACTTTAAGCTTAAATTATATCAGTTTCCTATCGTCCTAGCAAAAATCTGTATACTTACAGCAAGGTGGAACGACTTCGCCAGTGCTCCAAGACGTGACCATTTACACCGTCAACCGTGATCTCTGCTACGAGCGTTACATGAACAGGCCAAATGGACCTATCGTCGTCACAAAGAACATGATCTGCGCTGGCATCCTCGACGTCGGAGGCAAGGACGCCTGCCAAGGAGACTCTGGAGGTCCCCTCTACTACGCCGGAATCCTTGCTGGAATAGTCTCTTGGGGAGAAGGTTGCGCCCAAGCGCACTACCCTGGAGTCAGCACGAGAATATCCTCCTACACCAACTGGATTATCAACAACGTTGTTTAAATAATTATAAGCTTACTTTAGCATGCTCGGGTTTTATTTCTGATATAGTTACAAAATAGAAAAGATGTTTTCGTCATATCTTGGCTTGTCGTAGACCAATTTGCGTAATTTGTTTTTAATTATTTTTTTCTCTTGTATTGATTATCTTTTTTAAATCTGGTGCTTCGCTTTGAGAGTCTATAGTATGAATATTGATGTGGGTTCATAAAAACTACGTGTCGTGAAATTAATTGCTATTTTGTCCGACGAACTGAAGGAATTCGACGCGTATTTTTTTATGTATAACCACGCATAACTTTTTTCATAGTAGTCCGATTTCAATAATTATTTTTTATTGGAAAGAGTATACTTCGAAATTGGTCCCATTAAAATTTTATCGAAATCTAATATCAACAATAATGTGAAATATGCTACATCGATCCGTGCGAAAAATTCGCGAATTCTGTATACGGGTGAAGTCGGTCATGCTATTTTTTGCCAAAAATAATCTTGTGTATAGAAAAAAAATTTTTTTGCTAGAATTTCAAAATCTTGAATGACACAAAACTATAACAACCCCATTTTGTTTTTAAACTTTCGCGATTTGAACACATTATTATTATATACTACGGTATAACGTGCAATTAGTCGTGTAGTATACATATATTAATAATATACAAACCCAGCGGGAGTGATACCAACCGTGATGGCTCATAATTTAAATAAGCAACTTGCTGGAATTATAACTCGATTTAAAGGTATAGAAATTTGTCTATCTTAGCTACATTTCATACATAAAATAATAGTAAACGAGTAAAATAAAGCGAAAGCAGAAATAGCGTCGCTAGAAATCTAGTTTTACGTAAAACCTTTGACTAGAAATTTTCGTGACGCCTAAATATCAGACCACATCAAATCTCGGCTGTGATTAAGACATCTAGGCATTTGAATCCTACTTCATATCAACGCTGCGGTTCTGGCAAACTCATATCTGTATTTAAATTTGATGGAACATTGCATTGTACTTACTCGTAGAAAATTTTGTTTGGTAGGGATATATTATTATATACTACGGGACTAATCGCGCACTAAAATTACGAGATAAATAAATACCTCATCATCCCGACGTTTCGGCCGAGTTGCATCGACCGTGGTCACGAGTAGACTGAAGGGATATATGATTTCGGATGGAGAAGTTTAACGTATCTTGAGAGAGAAAGAGCATTGCGAAAATTGACAGAAGATCATCAACAACCTACCTGGTAAAATTATGCACAATTCATCATGTATTTGCCGTAGGACGTCCTCAGCTAGATTAAGATAAGGTTACTTCCCCATTATGCATGTTTGCGCCATGTTTAAGTACCTAATACCTCAGACCAAAAAAAAAAAACAAGACAAAATGTTGAAAAACAAACAAGTGAGGCCGGCACACACAAACACGTACAACGAAACTACGGCTTGGTTTGTCAGTCGAACTATGGCGGCGCAACACCGACGCCTTCACCACATGTATAAAAACCGGCCTCACTTACTTATCTGTTCACGACGTTCTGTCTTGATTTGTTTATTCTATGGTCTGAGCCTAATACCAGATTAACAACTACAAATAGAAGAGGGGCAGTTCATATACTAGCACACAAGATTGATGGCTTTCGGGGTCGAAAAGTTCTGCAATGAAGACCACCTATTGAAAAGTACAGCGAATGACGCCCACACACAAAGTGAACAGATAACCTAAAATTAGTGTGTTTCTTGTTCAATCAAACCAGCGAGAGTGATCCGATGTTATAGCGTCTCTTTTCCAATCTGATTCGTAACCCTACCCGAATGTTGTTCCAAATTCCAATTTGCGGATTGTACGCGTTCCTGAATATCAAAGTTAGTTTTTGTCTTTTGATTCATGGAATTCAATTAAGTAAACCGTTGCTATCCAGTCTGCTCTAGATGAATACAGGACTTTACACAATGCGATCTATGTTTGGACATTATTAAATGCCATGCTGCCATACATAGCAAACATTATCTATCCATACATATCAGATCTGCAGTACATGGTTATTTCTAATCAATTAGCATCCTCTTAGGGGCTTATTTTGTACATCAAAACTAACAACTTTTGTTCTGAGAATTATGTCAAAACTCAAAAAAAAAAATTGTTGTTCCATAGAAAAATATCGTTCACCCGCGACAAAATGTATACCATCATCATCAAAATATGACTTTATGATTATTAAATATATACTCTGACACCAGGACTAGTCACCCGGCCTATACGAACTTACTTACTATCAAATGACTTTTACATCCAAATGTATAATAATAAAGTGTGATGAGTAAAATGTGAATGTTCTAGTAGATGTTACGATTATTTTAGCAATTAAAGGATAAAACCGTCGAAAACGAGTATAAATTAAAACGTAAGTACCTAAATCTCTTTTTTTGCCAATACACAGAACATGGTTGTCGAAGTATTTCCACACCTGAACATAGGTCCCTATTAAATACATTGTTATCTAGTTATTTGAAATGTGTTGTCTCTATCACTTTTTGTGTTAATAGGCTTCCTACGATAAGCTTGAGCAGCCGCCAGTGGTTTTCACTTGTAAACCCATCAACCGCGAGATACTTGATAATAAAATTAAGTACTTACCTATTGTATAATAAGTTCTTCTTAGCGACACACTAAGCCCGATTACAGAAGCGCCAGCGTAAGTTTAATAGCAACGTAAAAAGCGTTCTAATATGGAATGTCTAAAGTGAAAAAGAAACAGAACTATGCTATTTAGCTAATATAATAAAATTACGATGGCGCCTCTGTAATCGGGCTTACTGTTACTACTTAGCTATAAACATGAGGTAGTCGAAGTGTATGGGTTTATAATTATATTTTGTCTCAAGTTAAACAGACACTCGCTCACTTGCTTGCATCAAATTGTAATTTCTAATGAAATTTTACTATTCAAATTCACGTTAGCACAAACTTTTAATGTCTTAAAATTATGTACTTACAAGTAAATATGTAAATAAGAATACATTTATCACTAGGTACCTGAAAAACGTCTTGAAGCTTATTTTTTCTGTGCTAGACCGTATCTAAAGCTTGTTTACCTAGACGTGTCTGCTTATAGTAAAAAAGTCCGTCGTATTATTCCAGAATTTTGTTCTCGTATTTTCCAAACTCTCCGACAAGCCTTTGTCTCGAAGTGGACCCCATTTATTTGTATGTAGGCTTACCGAAACAAACAACTAATGTTATCAAAACAACGATAAATGTTTGGTATCATTTTATTCTTGAAATAATAGGTACCTAAATAACTCAATTACACGAAAACATCATTAATTTCTAAACGAGTATTTACAAATCTTTTCTTAAATTAGGTAGGTAAGTAGCAAGCTCTAGGGACTTAAGCTTATTTTTAGCATTTTTACAGACAGTGATTTTAAATACAACTTATTTAAACTTTACAAATATTTACGTAAGTAGAGTTATCGAGGACAAACTTATGAACTAATGCTCTATATATATCATTTTTGTACATATACTTAGTTTTACAAGATAGAAAAGACCACATTACCATGTTTTTATTTATCTTTGGCTCTCATTGAACATTGGGAAGTTCTAGCTTTTTGTTTCTAAATTAGTTCAGTTCATTTGATTTACACGTCACTGAATAGAGGTTCAAAACTCAGTATGATATCGATCGCCCTTGTTCTTAAATAGAGATGACATAACTATTTTTCGCAAAAATTGACACCACCGCCTTCCACCTTGTAAATAATTCGAATAGTTTGAACAAATCGATTTAACATCAAATTTCATATTATTTATCAAAAACGGCTTATCCGATTTCCATAAAATTAAAATGGGACTACCTTTCGAAATAAAAAAGATTTTTTAAATCGGATATCGATGAACATACACAAAAAAAACAGACCAACATAGTAGGTACCTCCTCCTTTTTGAAAGTCGGTGAAAACAAGATAATAAAAAAACATTATCATTTAAAATACCAAAGGTAGGCTCTGCTAGATGTAAAAATAAGATTTAGATGCGAGAATTTAAATCTTATTTTTACATCTAATTATACGAGTTTCCCTTCATTAAAACGAGTTGCCAGCTCTTTCATAGGTAGGTAATTATGGTGTACGGTTGAACGCAATTTGCGCCGATAATTTGTTCAACATTTGCAAAACAGCGTCAACATTTATCTTTCATATTAAATTTTGTTAGCATTGTTCCACTTCGTGCAGCAAAATTAGCCGCAAAATGCAATGACCGGGATTATATTAATTAACATTTTTTAATTATCAAATAATTCTGCCAATTATGCTTAGCTTTCCTATTATGATTCCGTTGATTTGGAATTCTAAACAAATATGTATATCTACCTACCTGTGAGGGGTTAAGGGGTTACCCATTAGGTATAGATCAGATATAGACGGCACAATTATTTGATGGTATTGTTTGAAAAATGATTTTACAAGCAATAGAGCTTGTAAAACCGATCTAAAGTAAGCTAACATGTTGTGTAATCAAAATAATAAGATTGTGGAGCTGAATCTTCTTCTTATTTACTTTACCAAACTGTAAAAAAGCGTTATTTCAGAAATACGTATTTAACATTTTTAACTTAGGAAAGTATTAAAATGAAATGTAATTCATTACAAAACAGGATTTCCCTGAGAGTCCTTTTGTTGTCCACATAACAATCGGCAAATGTACAATATTTACCAAGACCAATATGCAAATCCCATAGCCGTTTTTACCCCACTTTACCCTGATTTATAGCCTCCGAAATATATGTCGGCAAAATGTAAGTTAAATACGAAACTGAGGGTATTTTATCTTTGGCCTTTGTTTACGAGTATCTGCTATGCGAGTAGGGTTACAAGATAGAAAAAAAAACAAAAGACTGGAGAAAAGCCCTTTTGCCAAAGGGAAATCTTGAAATTTTCCGCAATAAGTTTTTTTTTAATATTACATAGCAATTATTCATCATTATGAGAGACATCATTTTATTCGTCATTGAATCGCGAAAAAATATTAGCTGTAGCTTTTAAAAAGTTCCTTGAGTTCTGATAAAATATATGGAACAGCAGTTTTCGCAATTTCAGAGCAGTTCCAGTGGGAAAGTTGGTTTTTATGATGAGTAGAATGATAACATACACATACTATAATCTGTCACTTAGAAAAACATCTGGTATATACAGCAGGATGGAGCAGCTCGATGGAGGCTGGATGTTAAAGTAGCCTAAATTGCTCCAATTCCTAATAAATAAATAAATATTTGGGGACATCTTACACACGGTCTCTGACCCCAAACTAAGTAAAGCTTGTGATATGGCTGCCAGAGACTTATTTACTAAACAAACATATTTTTAAATACATACTTATACAGATAGTAACTAAATAACACCCAGACACAGAGCAAACACAAAAGTTCATCACATAAATAATTGCCTTTGGTGGGGATCGAACCCACGCCTCTTTGACCCAGAAGTTAGGGTCACTACTAAGCCACCGAGGCAGTCGTAATATGCTGATATTTCCCGATATTCCCAAAGTCCGGCTGAAATCTCCAGATCTCAAGACAAATCTTAGTGGCAACCCTAACTGAGAGTCCGTAATTTTCTTGTATCCGTGGTACGTTTCAGGAATTACCTTAGAATAAACAGTCTTATTGGGTTTACGGGCTTGAGCCCTTCTCCCAGCATTCGAAATTAATAAATTGAAGAGTAAATTCAATGTTTTGTTGAAAAAATGAATAGCATTTACTTTCAAAGGAAGTGTCATTCACAGTCAGGCGAGTAATAATAGAACAGTAGATTTTTGCAACCGCCTC
Organism: Hypomecis punctinalis; assembly: GCA_949316475.1. Classification (NCBI taxonomy): domain Eukaryota; kingdom Metazoa; phylum Arthropoda; class Insecta; order Lepidoptera; family Geometridae; genus Hypomecis; species Hypomecis punctinalis. Next base: position 14,068,427 of record OX438813.1, read on the forward strand.
AAGGTTAAAAATGTTTCAAAGAATAAATGAGCATGTTTCAATGATTGGAATCAAATATACAATACAATTCATTTTCAGTGGTTTGCAAAATTAACAACACAAACAAAGTAAAAATTGTTACGATCAATAACATCAAAACCGAAAGTGTTTGTTTGTTACTCTTTCACATATCAGCAGAACAACGAATAGACATGATATATTATACTGTGAATAATAAATAAATAAATAATAATTAATTAATGATTTTTTGCATAGAGATAATTCAAAGATCGGAGAGGGAGATAATATACTACTTTTTATATCGGACAAGCTTATTTTTTGCAAAAATTAGCATGACCGACTTCACCCGTGTACAGAATTCGCGAATATTTCTCACGGATCGATGTAGCATGTTTCACATTATTGTTGATTTATCGAAAATGGCTTAGCCGATTTCGATAAAATTTAAATGAGACCAGTTTCGAAGTATACTCTTTCCAATAAATAATGAAATCGGAACACTATGAAAAAAGTTATGCGTGGTTATATATAAAAAAAAAATATACGCGTCGGATTGTATACCTCCTCCGGTGGTTCGTCGGAAAAAATAAAAAAATATATACACGTTGAATTGTATTATATACCTCCTCCGGTGGTTCGTCAGTCAAAAAATAAACGGTTCCTAAGGATTGCACAGAAATCAAAATATCACGCGGCCGAAACTACGGGCAAAAGCTAGTATTATAGTGAATAGAGCTCATTTTGATTTTGTCGGTGAGCTTGACATCGAAAGTTTTAAGTGTTTTTGTATTACGATTCGTGTAACCCTGTAAAAATAAAAACCTTCCGCCTTACCACAAAAGATTTAAACACTGTTTTACCGTGCAGTTTGTACTGTTAAACTTTGTCTAAAGCGTGCGTAAAACTTTTGTGGTAAGGCGGCTATATTCTAAAATAGGTCACACCTGTTAGGCGCGCAATTTGCAAAACGGGGTCATACTCGTATTTATTTAAGTAGGTAGGTACTTGACCAAAAAATATCATTTTCGAAGTAGTTGAGTCAAAACGATGTCATCGCTACATTTTCTTCGTAGCATTTATTTGCCAATTCTATTAATACATTAAAAAATCACAATACATGTTTTGTAAGTAGTTTTCTGTTTTTAGTATTAACTTGGGTCAAAATAAAAAGTTATAGTTAATTTCGATCACTTCTGAACATGTTATTTTTAAACATTTGCACTTTCTTCTGAACATACATTCAATTTCATCTCTGGGCCAAAGATTAATTCAAAGTTATTAATTTTCTTAAAATAATAACTTTAAATTAATCTGTGGCCCAGAGAGTCCAGAGACGACTAGACGAACAAAACGTGATTGATGGATAATTGTGTTTAATTTTTGTTATTCAATGCCTATGAAGTCAAATTTTCAAACGTCCTGGTCTACTAGGATAACAGTACCCGGTTGAAGGGCCATTAAGTAATTCGGACGAGACGACCTACTCAGAGTCGATACAAATGACCACCGTAGGGACGGGACGGGGACAAATGACTCTCGTTTGTTGGGATTGTCCACTCCTCGACAGCACTCAACTCGATCATTTATTGGAAAAGGACTAGCATATTATATGGCTTTTTCGAGTATGTATGTCGACCGCAAAACTGGAACAAAAAGCTATTAGAAGATACCTTTTTTATTGCAAAAAATAATTACGGCTTACGCGACCCAGTTTACGCTTACATGAAAATAATGAGCACCATTTAGCGGTTTTAAGCATTAAATAAGTCAGAACCTATCTACTCAGATTCGATACAAATGACGCGTGGAATCGGAACCAAATAGACGGATGACCTCGTTGAGACCGCAGGATCACTCTGGATGTAAACCGCTTCCAACTGGTCTTGAAAATCTATATAGGAGGCCTATGTCCAGCAGTGGACGCCTTTATGACTGATAGATTGTCATTCGTCGTCGTCGTTTCAGCTATAAGATGTCCACTGCTGGACATAGTCCTCCCCTATGGATCTCCAATTATACCTGTTGGAAGCGGCTTGCGCCATCCAGCTCGATCCTGCGATTTTAATAAGGTCATTCGCACACCCACCTTGAGGATGGGCGTCCCTTACTGCGCTTGCGGTACGTGGTCTCCATTAGAGAACTTTTCGACCCCATCGATCATATTAAGTCTTCCGTGCTATGTACTCTGCCCACTGTCATTCCAACTTGCCAATCCGCTGGACTATGTTGGTAACGTTACTTCTTCTATGGATCTCCTCATTTCTGATTCGATCTCGCAGGGAGACTCCGAGCCTCGCCCTATCCATAGCTCGTTGGGCTTACTAATTAGGCCCATAGTGAGAGACCACGTTTCAGTGCCATAATTCATCACGGGCAACACACCATGATATTACACTGCATTGACATTAAGCGAGCACCATCAAGGTGTACAGTGAGAGATACATACTCGTATTTAGTGTAATTTAATATAATTTAATGATTGCAGAATGCAATTTGCTTTCAACTGGTATTGATGGATATACATAGAGAAGCATAAATTATTTCTGTAAAATACCTAGTTTATTGAATACAAAACATAAAAAGTTACACAACTGTTCTAAAATACTCTATTCATGTACTCCTGGCTAGAGTACTCGTAAACGAAAGTCACGACAGTTTTATTCACAACAGTTCTGTAATGAGTTAATTTCTATTTCACACTGTTTCTAATTAACTTCCAGGAAATTTCTACAGCAATTTAAACGCCGATAAAAGACCCATTCAAAGTTTTTATTTGTAAGTCAATTTCCTATTTCAATTTCAGGTTACACGAGTTTCACAGCTTTCATTTTATTGGTGTGTATAAGTTGTAATTACGTTCTTAGGGCGTTTGTTCACTGTCACGGTGGTTTTGCACTGCATCCTTAACGCATCATTGAAAGGCGAGCCAGGAGGCTGATAGGCAACGAAACCTTGACTGAGTCGAAGCTGCAATGTCTTGAGCATCAACGTAGGGTGGCGTGTCTGTCTGCTTACTATCGGATACACTTCGGTGAGTGCGCCCAGGAGTTGCACGATCTGGTCCCACCTGCCCCTTTCTTCTATCGTACGGCTAGACAGACGCGACCAAAGCGCCACCCTTTTATGGTGGACATCCCACGCGTTAGAACAAAGCGTTTTGAGTCCACATTCCTCATACGAACTGCCAGAATGTGGAACGCTTTGCCTAAGTCTGTCTTTCCGTTAGAGTACAATGTAGGTGTCTTCAAATCTCGAGTAAATAGGTATCTTCTAGGTAAGCGTGCTACATCCTAGACCGCATATCTGCTTTACATCAGGCAGTGTGTAGTCAAACGCAAACCTATTTGAAATAAAAAAAAAAACAAAAAAAAAATCCGATCCGAATCTCATCAGTATCCGTTAATAGAGTCTTCGTCCAAACACGGATGACGTTATTTTTATGTAGCACTTAACTACCACATAAATGGTTCTACTGTTAGTCTGGACCGAACTTGCATGGGTATAGACAGGATTCGTATAATAATATATATAATATTCGCCATCACCGGACAATAATAGCTGAACGCTCACCATTCCAGGCCACAGGAGCTGTACGCAACGGATTTTTCGATGCGTACAGATAGGATCACAGCATGTTTGACATTTGTACAACATGCTGATTCTATGGCGAGAACAGAACCTTGCACAATACATACAATCCTTATTGCATTGCAGAATGTTAAAAATCCGAAAGTGATGTGTTTGTTACTCTATAAAGCAGCAACGGAAAGATATTACTTACTGTTTTCCCAGAAACTCAAATTGTTTTTGTACCAATTTGTTTTTACTCTCTTTACATGAGACAATTTGTTATAAAATTACAACAGATAAATTGTAATCTTGAAATACCTACTTGAAACATAAAACTTCATTTCAGTGATGTTTTATTTTTTTAAAGTTTTCAATAGTCAGAAATTCATTGAAATCATTGCATCTCTGTGAGCCTGCCCGAACGCGGGCGCGCAACCACCCACCGGTGGTTCGGATTTGCAACAGTCCGCATCATCTGGCCGAAGATTGTACGAAACTGCGGGGTCATAATATGATTATTATAGTTCCTTATTCTAAAGTAATTCATAGTCTGCAGCTCGTATGGAAGCTGGCTGGCTGGCATGGAAGTGGATGCGCATTTAGTCCACATCATCTGTCCGAACATTATATGGAACTGCATGGTCAATTGGTCATACGATTATAGTTCTTTATTCAAATATAAATAGTATGGAACTCCGTATGGGAGCTGGCTCTCAGCGTGGGTACACAATTAAGTCGGAAACATACTATCGGACGCGGCTTATGGACGCGACTGATAGGTATCTAGATAATGAATGTACACTGGAGCCGTGCGCACTATCGGACATAAGTTGCGGACGTCACCTCGGGCTGACCTTGAGAGTTCGGACGTCCGAAAGCGATCTGGCGCGCCGGATATTTTAAGACGTGCACACTGCTAAGTCGCGGCTGTCAGTCGCGTCCGTCAGTCGCGTCTGATAATATGTTTTCGGCTTTAATCCGCATCATTTAACCAAAGACGGCACAATTCCTTATTCAAACATACCGCATTATCTGGCTGAAGATTATACAGAACTGCATGGTCATACGATTATAGTTCTTTATTCAAATTTAAGTCGTGACTGCAACTCAGTATGTGAGCTAGCCCTTGGAGCGGGAGAACATAAATTCCGCATCGTCTGGCCGAAAGTTGTACGGAACTGCATGGTCATACGATTACATAGTTCTTTATTTGAACGTCAGTGGTCTTGCAGCTCGTATACAAGCTGGCTCTTAGAGTGGGTGCGCATTTAGTCCGCATCATCTGGCCGAAAGTTATACGAAACTGCATGATCAATTGGTCGTACGATAATAGTTCTTTATTCAAACGTAAATAGTCTGCAGCTCCGTATGAGAGCTGGGAGAATGGGAGCAGGTTCTCGGCGCGGATTGCACAATTAATCCGCATCATTTAGCCAAAGACGGCACAATTCCTTATTCAAACATACCACATTACTGGCTGAAAATTATACAGAACTGCATGGTCTTACGATTACTTTAGTTCTTTATTCAAACGTAAGTGGTCTGCAGCTCAGTATGCGAGCTGGCTCTCGGAGCGGGTGCACACTTAGTCCTCATCATCTGGCCGAAAGTAGTACGGAACTGGCGCGACATGGAGCAATACAGCACGAAGTTGATGGCCCCGTTGAGCAGGGCTAGAGCATCCATCGTCTCTCCGAACAGGTCGTAGCACCGCTTGAAGAAACATCGGCCGAGCACGCCGCTTAGGAGACCTGGAAAATAAAAAAAATATTATGTAGACGCAACTTGAGTCAGCATAAGTACAAATTAAGAAAGCTTTTGAATAATTTGTTTTAAAGATTTAAAGATACAAAAATCTCTGTAAAAGTCTAAAGTCGTAAGTACAGCTTACAAAATACTGAGTGGACACAGACACTCGCGAATAGCGACTTCATTGTATCTTATGTACAGACACTAGGTAGCTGCAGTAGTTTCGGTACGGAACTCTTAGATTATGTTCTCTAGGTCGACTTTCCCCCGTACTCATGCTCTTTGTGCGTATTGTTAGTCGTTGCTAATTTTGAATGGACAAAGGAAACTACGCGAGGAATCCTGCATATCTATGAGTTCTTCATAATTGGTAAATCCAAAAATATATGAATTCTATTTAATACTACATTTGGCGTGAGTAATGAAAAGGAGTGCATCGTCGGCAGTGAGACGCACTCTATGATACAAGGTCGATAACTCATTCAATTGAGCCATAACCACAGAATGCTCATTACTAAGTACAGAATGGCTATTTATCTGCCCGAACCAATATCGTAGAATAGTAATTAAATGCAAAGTGGTAATCAATAACTCTTGAAATGGGCATTTTGCGCCTATGTAAATTAATTGTCCTACGAGCTGTTTACGCATTTATTATTTTTTATCTAAATTATCCTTGAAATAAAATTTTGGCAAACAGGAATCAATTATGAGCAATTGAAATTTTACGCAATCCAATTTATTTCTCCGTACCTAAATTGGACCTATACATTCATACCCAAGTAATTACCCTGTCATTGACCCATTTGACCACATTATCCTCATTCCCGTGAAACTAATTACTCACCTAAAATTCCTTGAGGAAACTCCGTAATCAGGAACAATAACAATACAGCAACCAGCATCTTCGTCGTCCTGTCCGTCCTTCTCTCTGCCTTGGACCTTTTCGTTGACTTTCTCGTGAAGATATTGCCATTACCATTCGTGGCGGTTTCAACTGGACACGCACTGTACCCTTTCAGAGCCTTTTTCTTTGTGTTCACTCTGTATAAAGCTCTGATCAACCAGGCGCTTATGACTGTCAAGATCAAGCAAGGTAGCAATTTTATCATCACCGCGTGAACCCAGAAGTTGATTTGGTACAAGGTCCCGTCGTAATCCGAGTCGACGAAATAAACCCTTGATGGAAGGTGGTTCTTATCGAGCGCGAAATCCTTGTGTATCGTGAACACCTGAAAAGAAAACAGGAGTCGAATCTCATTACTTCACAACTACACTTCATTAGATTGATGGCGTACAGGGACGGATCTAGGGTTGTGTGAAAGACTTGTTTGACTGTTGTGGATAAAAAACCTTTTTTAAACTATGGTGTGAAAATATTGTCAATTTATCGTAATAGCATCATGGCAGTAAAGTTGTAGTTAACATAATGCTATCTACTGGTATTTTTATGATAGAACCGTTTGCACCAAAATAACATTTTTCTTTTGCTTTTTGTTGCTGGCTAATTGTTTATATTGTTCATTAGAAGATAATTGTTTTTAAAAGAAATTGAATAGATTACAACAGTTAATAGATTTTATATATATTTTTTATCATTTTTTTCTATTTATTAAACTTTCTATATCGCTTTTCTCTTGTTTTCAATAACTTTAATATTGTGTTTTCACAAATTACTGTTTAGTTTCGTTTCAGATTCACACTTCTCCAGAAAACCTGAATACGACCCTGTACAACCAAAGTAATTCGGGCAAACAGACACAGAAATCAATTAATTTAAGGTGTGATCCGAAATAGCCTTGGCTTAGCGATAATTGTATTGTTTTACGGTACTCGAATCGCAAAATGGGGAAATAGTAGATCAAGTCGCACAGCTCTTTTGCGAGAAATGTTATCGCCAGTAGTCTAAGTTATATAATAATCGAATTTATGGATTCTTATTTTAGTTACCTATTGTAAAAGTATGTACGGAGAGATAAGTTTTATATGATTGTTTCAATAGAGGACGATCGTAATCTATAATTATTTATTGCAAAAAATCGCAACACCACCAACTTCCACGTTATACATAATTCGAATAATTTGCATGAATCGATGTGACATACATGTACACGTACATTGTTGTTGATTTATCAAAAACGGCTCAGACGATTTCGATAAAATTTAACCTCGGAAGTAAATTCTTTCGAACTAGACAATATTTTTTTAAATCGGTTCCCAATTGGCGAAAATATCCAAGAACATGAACAAAAAATATTACATACAGACGAACATAGTACCTCCTCCTTTTTGTAAGTTGGTATAAATATCATTGTAGATAGGTACTTATAATTATGTCAAACTTTTACCATGTTATGCCAAACTTAAAAAATAGCAATCATAGCGAAAATTGACTAGGTGGTTCTCAGCGATCACTGAAGTTGGATGGATGGATGGTCAGCTATGGTGGTATATACAACTAAGCACTACCGTGGCTCCGATGGCACGTTAAATGTAGGTCACGGTTGTTCTAACCGTTTAGCCTTGCTTAGGCCCTATAGGTGGCTTAAAAATTCTGACACCTGGGGCTTATTGTGTAATCGCTCTGACGTTCGGCTTCGCTTTTCCTCCCGCTCGCTCGCGTGGCGCGAGTAACTGGTGCAAGCAGGAGAAAAAGCGAAGCCGAACGTCAGGGCGCTTACACAATAAGGCCCCAGGACTAGCCACCCAACCTATACTCAATTACTTACGAAAAAAATAGCTTTCCTATATTCATTTTGCAAACGGACAATCAAGTTTTTGTACTCTACCTCCATCTATCTCAGACCGAATAAAAAAATCAAGACAGAACGTCGTGAACACACAAGTGAGGCCGGTTTTTTATATAATATTAGGCCGGTTATACATGTGTGAGTGCGTCGGTGTTGCGCCGCCATAGTTCGGCTGACGAGTCAAGGCATAGTTTCTTTACACGTGTACATGTGTATGTTGTGTCTGTACACGGCGAAGCTTAGCTTTGCCGGCCTCAATTGTTTCTTCACAACATTCTGTCTATTTTTATTATTTGGTCTGAGCTCTCTACGTGATATACTCAGGGTACATTAATAGAAAAGCTAAGTCAAAGTCCAGTTTCCTTAAAATATTTTCCTTCACCTTTTGCAGCTAAAAGCAATTAACAATACACTAGCCACATGTGGTTACCATTTATTTCGGGAGACGTAGATAAAGGATCACTAATCTGTCACAGTGATAAATGAATAATTCTGACTAATGTCTTGTTGGGTTTTGGGCAAAAATTGCATATTTTAAATAATGTGTGGTTTTTGAACGGACACGATAGTTCGAGGGTGGTAGTCAACCACAGACTTTTAAAAAGTAAATGCAACAGGAAACGAGCTGTGATTGGCTATTGCAGAGGAAGTCGTAAAAGTAATAAATACATTTACTAAGAATCATGGTCTGGAACTCACACGAGGTTTTGAAGACCATTCTGATCGAGCCGTCGGAGCGAAGAACAAGTCTAGATTAAAGCTTAAGGAACAATGTATTGGAAGAAATAAATCTACAAAGAGTTGTTGAAATAATGGTGTTTTTACTGCATCGAGTCCTCGGTTGTCCTCACAGTCTGGAACTTGGTTTCTGATTGTCCCTATGTCCTCTTCTATATTTATTACCTCAACACGAGCAAGGCTCAAAGGATCTATGATGAAAAGCTGTAATAGGTAAGCCTCGTGAGATCTAACACAAGATGTCTTAATATATTTTATTAGATCATATTTTTTCCTATTCTAGACAGCCCGAAACTTATAAACTACCCGCATGGGACGTTACCCTAAAATTATACTAATATTATTATTTCCTTCAGTGGCTTTCCCTTCAATTCTCTTAATTTAATATGCTCGTAGTACTCGTAGTTATGTCAATTTAAGAAGGGCTCCATACAACAATTCCGATTATTTAGCAGCTTTTCGCTCGATATTAATAACGGTGACATGTATATGCTTGAATAATTCACAGAATACTTCATTAAATATTCACTTCAAAAATGAATAAGTACTTAAATTAAAATATTTAAGGGAGGCAAGAAACCCATACAAGAAACGTCTTTTTTTTTAATATTAATAACGGCAAAATATCCATTATTTCAACTGAAGGGAATGTACAATTTGAAGTATCTTTCACTTGAAATATTAAGTTGTACATTCGCTTCAGTTAAAATAATGGATATTAAGGGGGAGCTTCGCCATACGATACGGAACCTTTCATGCGCGAGTCCGACTTTATTTAGAAATAAAGTTCATTTACTCACGATAAAATTATGGGAATGCTGACTTTTATTCGTTATATTGGGGGGTTAGTCCCATAGTAAATGTTGATCATAACATAAAGATAAGTACAATGATATTCTAGAACGTATTCGTGGCTTAAAAAAATATCTGGCATAGAATGAAGCACTTTATTTCCTTTTTTCTTTACTCCCGCCTAACCCACGGCGCGGCTCTGGAGCCGGATGACGTCACACGCGTAAATCCGTCGCGAGGTTTTTTGATTTCGTGCGGTCATGTTTAAAAATTCATAACTCCGTCATTTTTGAAGATAATTGAAAAATAAAAACACCATAATTTATTGCAGACTTAGTGTAATTAAATAAAACTAGAAAACGGGAAACTTCCTTATTGGGGATATTCTGACCTAGCAGCAGTGCAGTGCGACTGCGGAGCGCCAGCGCAAACCATGCAGCACCTGCTTTTGTGCTCCCAAAGCCCAAATGTGTGCACTATGCAAGACTTTCACAAGGCCACCCCCCGAGGGAAGAACTTAGCTAAACACTGGGAAACAATAATTTAAAACTTAGGATCATCGACTCGACGAAGATGAAGCATTAAAATAAATGGGAACCAAAAAATCGGCATTTCATTTACTTTTTGGCTTTTTACTTATTTGATATTTATTGCTATTTTGTTTCTGAAAAAATACTTTAGGAATTAATAAATTTATTAATTATTATTATTTATTTGCCATTCAGCGAGGCAATGCTGCCAGCATTCTGGCCACGTTTCCTTCTACAAAGGGGCTTTTAGATTAAGTTTTATATGTTATATTTATATTATCATGTAGTAGCAGTGTTGTTCCAAGTAGATTTTAGAGTGGTATTATTAACCTAAACGTTGGTGTTTATTTGTCTCGACGTATAGGTATTGCCTTTCAGCGTAGCAATGCTGCCAGCATGCTGGACTCGGTGCAAACTGGCAGTGGGCTGGGTCTTTTGGATTATCTTTAGACCTTCAAGGATCTATGCATGAACCAAATGTTTTTTATGTAGTAGAAGTTTAGTTTATGTAGTTTTAGCCTATGAAAGTAGACTTGTATTTCCATCGATACCATTATTTTCCAGCAATCTCATATCAATACGATTGATTGGTCATAGCCTCCTTCTAGGAAATCGTTTAAAAATAAAGGTTAGTCTTACTTCTACTTAAAAAGCTTTAATTACATTTCGTGTAAGTAATTTTCTATTAAGTCTATCTTATAGATTATTCTAAGTAAGTAAATTCGTATATGCCGCAGATGGCTAGACCTGGAATAAGAGTTTTAAGCCTCATTAAGGCCACTCACATGGTTAACGAATCACTTAATTATAAACGCCACCGATGGTCCCCCATCCGAAGGTAAACAGTGCCAAATGTTTGTTAACTTTGGTGATCGCCAGAAACACCTAATCAAACTACTATGTGAGCGCTACGTCTATAAAATAAAATAGAATTGAAAATTCTGATTTCTGATACATTCATGAATAAGCTTTTCTAGATGGTAAATGTATCTACCTATAGGCTCTCTAAATTGAATCTATTTGAAGAAGTATTTTTATATACTTAGTAAGTAGATGTGCTACTGAATAATTTTGTAGATAACTACATTAATAATGATAGAATTCGTAGTCCAACCTTTGTCAATCACTGGCGAGGATAGAGGCCAAAATTAATTTGGGTGAATAATCAATTTATTATTCAATCACCTCCGTCTTCCTTCACTATTGACTTAGTTTGAATTTTATTTTACTTAAACGTAAACAGAAAATCACCCGCATATTTTTTTAGTACTTTTATCTGTAGTTGCGATCGCACTAAGCCTTTGTCAAAATTCGAAGTAAATGCACCCGGACCCGTCTCGCGGAACTCTGTTACTGTAATACGTAATAATCATGATTATTTTTCGTAAAAAATGGTTTCACCGACTTCCACCTTGTACATTATTCGAATATACAGCCTTGGCCAAAAGTATTAGGCACCCTGTAATTTCACTCTATCTTCTAAACTAATTTCACTTCTTTTTGGAATTTTAACAAAATTAGGTGTAAATTTAATTACATTAACAGAAATGAAAGCTTGTTTACTTGTTAGACTCCAGAACACAGATGACCAAACATTGACTGATAAAACCGAAAGAAAACCGAACCTTTTGTTCGGTCACCAGGTGTTCAAAGAGCCGCTTGATATTCTAAGAAGTTATTTATGACCCCGGTAAGTCATTTAAGATAAGCACTCAGTTATTGGTTAAGTAGTAAACATGCATTTTGATTTTTTAAAGGTGTTTAATACTTTTGGCCAAGGCTGTATATATTTTTTTATTTCAAATAGGTTTGTGTTTGGCTACACACTGCCTGATGTTAAGCAAATATGCGGTCTAGGACGTAACACGCTTACCTAGAAGATACCTATTTACTCGAGATTTGAAGACACCTACATTGTACTTACATAATATATGCGCAAATTTATGTCACATCCACGTACATTATTTTTAATTTATCAATAACGGCTCCGCTGATTTCGATAAAATTTGCATTGTACCTAACCCTCTTTGATGCAATAGTTAATAAGACAAATGCTAACATTTCGATTATTATAATATTCCTTCAAGAATACGTGGATGATCCAATTTATGCACTAGTAGCTTAGGTAGTATTATATTTATTTGTAAATAATAACGGATCTTGCCCGTAAATAAGGTTAAGTTGGTACTCGTATATTGAACTCATTATTTAAATAAATTCGACCCACATAAAAAATGTGCAAGTACAAACTATTCTGACACATTTCCACCTAAGGACATAGTAGGTAATTTTATATACAGGGTTATTTCTAATCAATTAGCATCCTTTTAGGGGCTCATTCTGTACATCAAAACGAATTACTTTTATTCTGCGACTTTTGTCAAAATTCAAAAAAAATTGTTGGTGTTCCATAGAAAAATATCGTTCACCCGCGACCGGAACAGCTGATTAACCCTGTATAGATACCGTATGTAACTATGTAATGGAATCTATACTCTATAAAATTTAACTTGATCTCTGCGACAGTAGAAGATTGACATTTTTAGAGTTGGGATAGTGGTGGAAAAAATCGATTTTCAAACAATGTTGTAATGAAATCGAATGAGTAGTTGAAGGTGAGAAATTGGATTTCATTTACTTACTATTATTTAAGATCAAGTATGTACACATGTAAATAATGTTATGATATTAATTAATTACTCATAATAATGTAACGATAGTATTTATCGACGTTTTTCACTATTATCGATGCTAATGTAACATATGATTGGGTTTACTTTAATTACACATGTAAAAAATGTTATAATATTACAATACAATAAAATTAATGATAAATCAAGTTTTATTGAAAATATCGTCAGTATAAACTATCGATATTTTAATTAAAGCTCTATCTAAAACTCTGTGGTCACGATCATTCGTCGCCCATCACTAATCGGCATGCCCACAAAGTATGACATTGACAAGTATTGTCTGTCCTTTTAAGAAATTCAGGACTTCATAGGCGTGATTTTTCTGACAGCTGTCGCAGAGATCAAGTTAAATTTTATAGAGTATAAGGTAACTAATTTAATCATCTTCCAAGGGTCGTAGCGTAATGAAAATTGGCAGCTGTATGTAGTTCTGATGACAATACAATAATATGGTACTTTCGAACTGATCTGATGATGGAGCCGAAAGTTATGAACTGGAACTTCATGATGGAAAATCGTATCCTAGCTGTTTTGGATTTCTTAGAAAAGTCTTGTAATGAACTTTGACCACGATTAGGTTTTAGGGTCTGATGATGAAGCCGGAAGATAGGCACTGGCGTTCCATGATGGAATATCGTATCATAGTCGTGTTTGCACTTGTGAGAAAGGCCACGTAAAGCGTGTTTTTTAAACAATTTTTATTCGAAAGCTGATTTCATCGAAATGGTTTTAAGCCAGATGCACGGATTATTTATGATACTCCGTAACCCGAGGTTTGGTAGTGACATTGTTATGAGCCGTAGTCTTGTCGTAGGATCGTAAACGTGAACTTTTTCTATAATAAAAATAACTTTTATGCAATCTATTACATAAAAAGTTATTTTTATTCTAGAAAAAGCTTACGTTCGACTGATATAAAGTACCGTGTCGATGTCTTCGAAGATTAAGCGTGTTTACCTGGAAAATACCCATTTGCTCTAGTTTTAAAGACACCTACGAGTGTATCGAGCGTTACAGGGAAGTAGACCCCTGAGTGTTACGCCTACGTCGCCCTCGTTTGCAGTTTGTTGTTTTATCGCAAAACCTTTTTTTCTTGCTATCACACCAAAAGAAAATGTCACGGAAAAAAAAATAGTTCTATTCCTTATTTCTATAAACCAGTAACTGTACAGTTTGCAAACGATGTTCAAATACAACATTGTTGCAGTTTGCACTTCGCTATACGAGTATGTAGCTTTGAAAAGTGCATGGATTTTCAAGTGTATGTACCTATACAGGGTTATTTCTAATCAATTAGCATCCTTTTAGGGTCTTATTCTGTACATCAAAACTATTATGATATTATCTATTATGATTTATCATAAAGGTTTTGATGTATTATGATATGTATACTTATCTATTATGAGCTAATATTTGTACTGATACACTTGCGTAAGTTATGTAATCGGACAAACTCTAATAAACTTAGGACCGCATTTATAATTTAATTAGTTTTTCTGTAGTTAATTTCTAAATATTACTTGAAATGCGCGCGCAACAAAGTCTACTCGCTCAAATCTAAACCGGACCTCAAGATACAGGCTTAGCCGAGTTTGAGGCCCCCTGACAATTGTAACTCATGTATATTTGTTGTCGTAATCAATTATTTTGTATTTGTTTGTAACAACTTTTGTCAAAACTCAAAAAAAATCAGCTGTTCCATACATTTTGTCGCGAGTGAACAATATTTTTCTATGGAACAACCATTTTTTCTGAGTTTTGATAAAAGTCTCATAACAAAAGTTGTTAGTTATGATGTTCAGAATAAGCCCCTAAGAGAATGCTAATTGATTAGAAATAACCCTGTATACGCATAATATCGTTGTACTGATCATTCTGAATAAGATTTACTAACGCTGAAATATGGAGAAAAAACTCACCTGTTTTACACAAAAAGTTCATCAACACTCGACAAAATATAGTATTAGTTATTTATAATGATGATTGTATACCTCTGATGACCGTTTTGGAAAACCACGTCAAAAGTCAAGTTCAAAACGTAATCTTATTGAAAGACCATCCTTTTTCTAATATATATAAATAAACTACCGAAAATCACTAAATCCCCATGTGTATTATTCGCTGATGACATATCTCTGTTATTTAAATGCACAGCCAATCTTGAATCATTAAATCTCATAAAAAATACATTTAACGACGTCAAAGCATGGTTGGCCGCAAACAATCTGGAAATTAACACTAATAAAACCAAACTCATCCAATTCGTTCCCTACCAAAAAGATACATTACAGTTAAGATCAGTTGCAGAGAGCCTTAATATTAAGGAAGTTCATGACTGCACACTATTAGGCCTTGATCTTGATACAAATCTAACATGGAAAAAACATATTGAAAAAGTTAAATCTAAGATGTCACAATTTACCTATGCTCTAGCGACTTTAAAAAGGAACAGCAATATAAATACAGCTCTCACTGCGTATTATGCTTATGCATATGCTTGGCTTCGTTACGGGATATTACTGTGGGGAAATAGCACTAACGTTGATCAACTCTTCGTAATGCAAAAAAGTGCATACGTATAATAGCCAACATCCGCATACCGACTAGTTGCAAACCATATTTCAAACATCATAAGATACTGACACTCCCGTGTATCTACATATACGAAACAGCAACATTTGTCAGAAAACATCATTATCTATACACCCCCGAAACAAATCCTCGTAGACTACATAAACTTAAATTACCCATACCACGTTTAGAAATTTTTAAAAAAGGCCCTATGTACACCTCAATAAAAATATATAACCATATACCCAATCAAATAAAACAAGAAACAAATAAGAATACCTTCCAGAACAAACTCCGCAGTTTTCTTATAGAGAAGTGCTATTACACCATCAATGACTTCCTAGAGGATGAAATTAGAGATTGAGAAACTGTATTAAATAACGCGATAAATATTATAATTTAAAAAAAAGTGTATCATACGTAAAAGCGCTTTCACGATAGCACCCGTCCCCCTGACGTCTATGTGTGCGTTTCTCAAATTCGCTTCTGTCTCGCTCACTCCTGCGTGGCGCGAATCTCTTCGAATAATAATATTGTATACAAGTATTGTTGATTTAAACAACTTCTTAATTAGTTAACCAAAGCAATGTCTGTTGGTCTCTAAAATTATAATGCAATTGTACCTTGTGAAATTAAGTATGTATTTAAGTTAAGTACCTACATATATAATATTGTACGATAGTAATGTTTTAATAATAGTTTAGTTTGTACTAGCTATTGCTGCGCCCTCAAAACAGGGTATATATGCCATATATTTAGTTAACCTAGTTTTTAACTGAATTATGTAAATATTTGCACTAAATAAATAAAATAAAAAAAAAGTACTTCTTTACCACGTACTACTAGCAAGCGCAGCGTAGGACGTCCACCGACTAGGTCGACAGGCAGCTTCTAACCGGCTTTATTGGAAATCCATAGGTGAGGCCTATGTCCAGCACTGGATGTCCTACGGCTGATGGATGACTTCTTTACTCTAACAAAACTTTTTTTTAAGTAGAATAGGGCAACAACTCGCCCGATGGAAAGCGAAATTGTAGCCGAAGATGGAGTAGGTAGACCTAGAAGATACCTATTCACTTTTGACTTGAAGATATCCAAATTGTAATTGTCAGGAAACAATGGCAGAGGCAGGGCATTCCAATCCCTGGTGGTAACCTTCATCTATAAACTTCAACGAACAAATAGTAGGTTGTATCATATGGGAGCAAAATAATATTCCGGCGAGGGCGCTTTTTTGAATCCAGAGCGAAATGAGGGATTCTAGAGTAGAATCTCGAGCGTAGCGAGGGATTCTTTAGTAGAATCCTGAACGTAGCGAGGGATTGGAAGTACGTCGCCCGAGCCAAAAATATATTTTGCGCCTGAGTGGTACACTCTACTTTTCATCACCTCTATGAGAAAATAAAAGGCACCTCATATTTTATTGTAATTTTATTATTTAATAAAATGTAGAGTAACAACTAAATTGAAATTAAATGGTATCTAATTAGGAAACAAATGAAAACTTATCTATACATTCTTTTCATTCACTTTCTTGGCGCTGAACACTAACATTACAAATACTTCCAAATTCAAAAAGTGCGCGGCAAAGATAATTCCGGCGCACTAATAAAGCTCCTTATAGAAAACACTACTTTTGGGCGCACTTAAAGGCGAACCAAGTAGTCCTTTTCGAATAGATGTGATGAAAAAGATGTTTCCCACACACGAGTCTGTTCCGCATCAGTATTTATCTGACAAATCCCTTCTATCCTGTGTGGTAGCAATCACAAAGTAATCAGCCGGAATCGTGGGCATAATCGCGTGTTTCGATTGTGATAAGAAACAGGGAGATTTATGTCTATTCGATCGATCTTGTGCTATCTTTTGTTGTTTATGGTGAGGAGGGAATACATATAATTAACTAAGTGTAAACCACTCACGTATTAAAACCTAGTATGAAATGCGTAATTATAAGGTCAGTAAAGATTTTTCTTAAACGCGAATAAGTCTGCGCTTGACCACCAGCTTGCCTGATGGTAAGCGACGTTGTGGTCGAAGATGAAGCACGCAGACCAGAAGAAAGTATTCTTATTTCGAAAACTTAGTCATTAGTACACCAAACTGTTTTAAACAAAAATGTAAAACCGTTTCACTTTAGATTTATTAGTTTATCTACTATGTATCTTTATTGGTCAAATTACATTAGACATATTATTGTAGATACTCACTTACGCTTTTCACCACACCCTGCCTAACCTTAAGGGCGCATTTATATGACACGGAATGTCACTGCCGCGCGGCCGCCGTGATATCGAGGAAAGGACGCCGCGCGATCGCCGCGCAGTTAGTTACGAAGAATTTCAACGTTAAGTCTTAGTTTATAAAACATAAATTTGCTATGACTGAACTGTTAGTACGCGGTCACCGCGCGGTCGCCGCGCGGCGGCCGCAAGAAAGGACATGTCCATAAAATGTATGGAGGCTGGTATAATAATAATCAAAAATTCTAACCACAACACTCGTTACATTTGGAGAAAGTTCATATTTTTCTGAGTCTATTACATCAGTTCAAATCAAAAAAGGGCCCTCCGATATTTTTTAAAATTAATTATTAATCTATTAGGATAAATAAATATATTTGGCTCAATAGGTAGTTTATCTCTAGCAACCCATATTAAGGAACCTCCAAATTGTTATATAGAAGCATTTTTACCAATTAGAGACAGTTATAAGTGTTTTTTGTCACATTATACCTACTAACTGGTCACACTGGTAGGTTACAATTTTTAATTTCAGTAAATTAAGAGATGAATGTGGAAGAATCAGTTACGGATGCAAGTAAAATAACGATAGAAGCACTTTATTATTGCTAAACTAGAAAAAATACAAAGCCGTATTATTATTTATAATACAATTTATTTTTCACATTAAAAAAAATATGGTGAGATGAAAAAATCTAAATTAAATATTTTTGAAAAGCCCATAAATGAAGCTTTCAAATGATGCATATATCATCTTGGTTCGACCTTTCTATGAATAATATACCACTTGTGGACGTCACCTTTGTCGCGTCGTCTAACTGCTATGCTCATGGTTAGCGCGCAAAATTGCTTCTGTTTCTCAGCGCACAAAATTGCTTCTATTTTTTGCCATTTACAGATAAGCCACTCAACATACGTTTAGAAAAAATATTATGCCACCATAAATATAATGTATAAAATCTATTTTTGCTGACAAATAAGTATATCTATCAAGTAATCAAGTATCAAGTTCTATACATACATTTAAAATTTTAAGTCTGCTCACAAGTACATGAATAACAAGTGCATAAGTATTTTCCCTAAAACAGGCACAAAAAAAATTGAGGAGAGTTCTGACTAAGGACATGGTAATGATTAATTATCTAATATTTATTAGATATAATTACCGTGCTAAGGAATAAGGATCTAGTTTGCTAGACAAACATGAAACATTACATAGAGGTAATAAGAAGTCAAGGTTTTCATTTAGCTTATTATTATGTTAATAATTCAGCTGATTTGCTCTTAGGTACACTTATTTTAGCTACAGTAAGGTTACAAATGTTTTACATATTATACTTGTAAATAAACGCCTGTTTAACGAACAAGTCTTTCGAGCATTTTGTTTTCTAAATAATCTCCTGGAGCGAGGTATTTATGGCCGTGAATATACAGCTTGTTTGTGAACCAAATACAATAGATATAATCCTCAAACGTTGTGGGAAAACTCATTTAGGGTAAGCCTACACTATGTAAAAATATCATTATGACAACGAAATGTTTTGGTAGAAAATTACTAGAGGTGGAATTTTCTTGAAATTAAGTTGCCCGCGCATTTTTCGTGGTTTACGCCTAGAGCACTGCTTTAATTTATTTCAGGAATTTTTTTACTAAGTGGTAGAAACTCTTTCGCAGACGCTGTTTAGAGAAGTAACATAATTATCCTACTAATATTATAAACGTGAAAGTTTGTGAGGATGGATGGATGGATGGATGGATGGATGGATGGATGGATGGATGGATGGATGGATGTATGGATGTTTGTTACTCTTTCACGCAAAAACTACTGAACGGATTGAGATGAAACTTTGCAATAATATAGCTTATATATCAGAATAACACATAGGCTATAAATTATAATGATATATTGCGTATGCGGGCGAAGCCGCGGGTAAAAACTAGTACTCTATAAAATTTAACTTGATCTCTGCGACAGCTGTCAGAAAAATCGCGCCTATGAAGTCCTGAATTTCTTAATAGTACAGACAGTACCTGTCAATGTCATACTTTATGGGCATGTCGATTAGTGATGGGCGACGAATGATCGTGACCACAGAGTTTTACATAGAGTTTTAATTAAAATATCGATAGTTTATACTGACGATATTTTAAATAAAACTTAATTTATCATTAATTTTATTGTATATTTTAATATCATAACATTTTTTACATGTGTAATTAAATTAAACCCAATTATATGTTACATTAGCATCGATAATAGTGAAAAACGTCGATAAATACTATCGTTACATTATTATGAGTATTTAATTAATATAATAACATTTTTACATGTGTACATACTTAATCTTAAATAATAGTAAGTAAATAAAATCTAATTTCTCACCTTCAACTACTCATTCGATTTCATTACAACATTGTTTGAAAATCGATTTTTTCCACCGCTATCTCAACTCTAAATATGTCAATATGCAACTGTCGCAGAGATCAAGTTAAATTTTATAGAGTATAGTATTAGAGCTGACACAAAGTATGGAGAGGCAAGTCACTTGAGGCAATTCTCAACCATAAAAATATGGAATATCTCTCATAGAGTTGTCAAAACTGTGAAATATCCAAGAAATATGTATAATGGTGTTGGAATTTGACAAGAATTTCATGTTCCACGGAGAAAAATCCGACAACAGCCACCGAATAGAAATATTTTTTGGTCTCTTTCTAACTCATGTCATATTAAAGCAATGCATCTCTTAAAGATTTTCTCGCTCGACCACATTATTCCTCTGGTTTCTCTATGGTATTAGTTGTTCAACTGCCAAATAATATGTTAAAACATTGGCGTATTTTTGACCGACGAAACGAAGGACGCATAACCACGTTTGTGTAATCACGCATAACTTTTAAAATAGTAGTCCGATTTGGATAATTCTGTTTTATAAGAAGTAGTATACTTCGAAATTGTTCCCATTTAAATATTATCGAAACGGCTGAGCCGTTTTTGATTAATCAACAATAATGTGACAAATGCTACATCGATTCGTGCGAAATTTTCGCGAATTCTGTACACGGTTGAAGTCGGTCAAGCCATTTTTTGCGAAAAATAATTATGAAACAATTAGTAATGTTTCTAGTGAGGTGAATGAATAAATAAAATTGGTGTTGCTTTGTAAAATACGTGAGATGCATAATACTCATATTATTGCTAATAGGTATGTATAATACAGCCTTGGCCAAGAATTAGGCACCCTGTATATTTTCTCTATCTTCTAAACTAATTTCACTCCTTTTTGGCGTTTTTAACAAAAATAGTTGTCATTTTAATCGCATCAACAGATATGAAAGCTTGTTTACTTGTTAGAGTCCAGAACACAAGTGACCAAACATTGACTGATAAGACCGAAAGAAAACCAAATCCTTTGTTTTCGGTCACGAGGTGTTTTATGACCTTAACAAAGAGCCGCTTGATATTCTAAGAAGTTATTTATGACCCCGGTAAGTCATTTAAGATAAGCACTCAGTTATTGGTTAAGTAATAAACATGCATTTTGATTTTTTAAAGGTGCCTAATACTTTTGGCCAAGGCTGTATGTACATCATTACATACAACTTGAACTATGGAACCAGCCTGAATATCAGAGGTATGAATTCTAATTTTGATGAAAACAACACGTCATATATACGTTTATCTATATATTTAAAAATATATCGGTGTATATTTTAGAGCTAAAAATAAGACACATTTTGTTCAATATAATATTATTTTTTCGTATAAGCATTGCCATTCAGCGTGGCAATGCTGCCAGCATGCTGGGTCCGCTGCCAACTGGCAGTGGGCTTGAGCATAATTTGGATTATCTTTAGACCTTCAAGGATCTGTGGATAATCGAATTGCTTTCTATTTAGTAGTAGAGTAGGTAGTTTTAGCATATAAAGTAGTATTGTACATTATTGTAGTTAATAAAGGCACTATTGCCCTTCAAAAAAAATTGTTCATATTTTATTAAATTAGTAGAAAAATGTCACAACATTATATCACCAGTATTTTGTAAACCTTTCTCATTTTTATTGTATAAACCTCATAAAAGGAACCGTAAACAGTTTAGATAACGGTCAAGTACATAACAAAGGATATTGAGTGAGATTTTATAACCGTTCTGATGAAAACTTTGAGCGATAAAAAGGGGTAGCGGTCAGATTTATAGGTTTAGAAAATGTCTAACAAACGGGACTGTTTTGGATAGATCCTGTTATACAAAATGCGGGCGAGTTTGTTTTATTTTCAGAGCAAATATGAGAGATACAGACAAAATATTACAGACGCTATTTCTGTAGATATACGAAAACAGAAAAACACATCTTAGAGAATTGCTAATAATCTCTATTTGCTAATAATACTTTTATTATTTTGCAAAAATCAAATCAAACTTGAATTCTAATAAATGTATCCATACTTACATACAGCAACATTAATATCATATTAGAGTCATTTATACACACGAGTATATTTAATTATTTAGTACAAAAGAGCTCAAAAACTACAAAGATTACCTAAATAAATAAAAAACGCTTTACAGCTGTAGTCTTCACTGTATAGGATTCCCTGAGTTGGGGGTGCCATCGAAAGATTATTATTCAATCAACATTCACATATAAGTAGGTACGAGTATTAAAAATACTAGAAGCCTTTCAAAAATTATCTATTTTCTCTCTATCAAGATGGGTGACCGCAGCAATAATTGAAAATGTACTATACTGTACTGTATCAGCCTTTTAATAGTCCACTGCAGGACGTAGGCCTACCCACGAAGGGTTATTGGGCCATATCCACCAAGCTGGCCCAGTGCGGGTTGGTGGATTCACATACGTCATTGAAATTCTTCTCCGGACATATGCAGGTTGCCTCACGATGTTTTCCTTCACCGAAAAGCCAGTGGTGTGAAATTCCATACATAAATTCCAAAGAAATCATTGGTACGGGACCGGGATTTGAACCCACGGCCTCACGATTGTAAGGCGGGTGTCATCACCTCTAAACCACCACGGCTTTTTTAAAGATATGACTATGACATGCTAAATTGTGGGCCCGGTTGTTAGAGGTCTTCATGGGGTTTAAAAACTCTAACACCAGGGCTAGCTACCCAACCCACACGAACTTACTTATTATTGATAAGCATAAGCAATTAAGCTAAATAATATTACAAGTATCAGAAACTTATGCTTACATAAGTACATCGAGTTCAATTTTAAAGGCACGGCACTTAGCTAAGACACTTAAAATATTCCTAAATTCGAATCTTTGTTTTGAATAAATATTTGGTGTTGAATAAGGGTGTTATTTACTAGTGAAGTGTTTTCAATATTTTGTCATATTATTTTTAAATAATTTATATAATATTTATTTGTTGTTAACGGATTATTAATGTATTATTTGTAAAAAGATATATTAGAGTGTAGTGATATTTATTATTATTTTATCTATTTTGTAAAATTAAGTTTTTAAATGTATAATTATATTATTAATTGTGTATTTTTTTTTAAATGCCCTTAAACTTATTTTCTTGCAACAAGATAGCGGAAATACACTAAATATTTATTCAAAACAAAGATTTGAATATGATTTTCCGCAAAGTAACGCCTGATTCAATCAACTATATTCCTAAATTACCTAAAAATCTATTTTGAATGCGATAAAAATGCCACTTTCGTGAACGCGCGTATCGTCAGTATACCGTAATGTCAATCAAATTCTCAAATAAACTCGAGTTACGGGAATCCCAATATCCTAGAATTAAATAGATAGAATTCTTCAACGACATACCGAGACGACTGACGCTTTGAGCTGTTTAGATGACGGTGATCGCGCATCTTTCTACTTTATACCTAGATATAGTAATAGTACTTACACTTTTTCAAGAAAGAGATAGATTTCACGTTGATATGTTAATTTCAAAATGAAAAGCTAAGTCCTGTAAAAAACTGTCCTGATACAGTTTTATGTCCTGAAAAACAATCTTGAGAAAACATCAAGAAATTATGTTCTTATTATAAATTAAATGTTCTTATTTATGAAACATAATGGAAAATCAACAATTTCAACGTTTTAAAAATTCAACATTTTGGCAAACTTATAACTAGGTACCGGGCTATATCTGGAGTCAAACTCGAAAAACAAATTACATAATATTTTAAAACTGAACCCAGAAGTCAGGCTCGCACATCGAGGGTTCCGTACAAACTCGATTTTAACATAACTAAAACTTTTTAGCATTGCAAATGAAGTTCTTTATAATGATACTTCACTCACCTTAAATTTGTTCGAATCAGGAAATGGATTTAAATGTTTGCGATTAAAGAACAGCTCCGAAACGCATAAACACCTCGTACATCGACGGAGAAAGTTAATACCGCGGGCTAACTTGACGCCAACGCCATCTAGTTTAGATATGAGTAAATACTGAGATTTAAACTGTTGCTTTAAGAATTGATTTTATATTTTTTTTGATTTGATTGCTATTAAGTTTGATGTTTTATATTTATACAATTATACATTTACATATAAAGGTGACGTCCACAAGTGGTATATTATTCAGACAAAAATCGAACCAAGATGATATATACATCATTTGAAAGCTTGTTTTATGGGCTTCCCAAAAATATTTAATTTAGATTTTTTTACCCCTCCATTTTTTTTTTAAATGTGAAAAATGAATTGTATGAAAAATAACAATACAACTTATTACTTTTTCTAGTTTAGCGATGATAAAGTGCTTCTATCGTTATTTTACTTGCATTCGTAGCCGATTCTTCCACATTCATCACTTAATTTGCTTAAAATTAAAAATTATAACCTACCAGTGTGACCAGTTAGTAGGTACAATCTGACAAAAAAACTCTTTAAAAGTGTGTCTAATTGGTAAAAATGCGTTTATTTAACAATTTGGAGGTTAATTAATGAGGGTTGCTAGAGATAAACTAACTATTGAGTCAAATATATTTATTTATCCTAATAAATTCAAAATTAATTTTTAAAAAATCGGAGGGCTCTTTTTTATTTTTAACTGTTGTAATAGACTCAAAAAAATATGAACTTTCTCGAAATGTAACGAGTGTTGTGGTTAAAATTTTTGATTAATATTATACCAGCCTCCATACATTTTGTGGACATGTCCTTTATATTTGAACTTATTTTTAGTTTAGACAAAATTTTGAACCATTTTTTTGTGAATTTTGAGGCCCTATTTTTTGTGATGTACATTTTTTTTTTTTAAAAATGTAGTTTTCAGATTTATTCTTATATGTGTACTCTGAGACAATGCTTCTCGCCAAATTTACCTGTAATTATAATTTTACCTAATTTTACCCTGTAGTTTTTGATTTTTGTGAGTGCAAAATATGCATTTTTTTACGACATAAACATCTCTAACTTTTTTATACGGTAACTGAGAAGCTTTTCTTTTACACAACTGCAAGAATTCATAAGTTTACGTATATAGTTTAAATTTCAACTCGATATCTCTACGCGTTCCCGAGATAAAGAGTCTTGACATACACACAGACGGACAGACGGACAGACGGACAACAAAGTGATCCTATAAGGGTTACGTTTTTTTCCTTTTGAGGTACGGAACTCTAAAAATAATGAATCGTTTCATTAAACTTAGCCAAGTCTTTTATTTAGTGAACGACTTTCCAGGCCATTTTTAAAGTACTTACTACTAATTCAGGATCAATAATAATTGCTCACTTTCTAATTTTACGCCATCGTCGTCGTCGTTTCAGCGATGCCTCAGGTCACTAATAGGCCTTAAAAGCAAGTTCAAAGTAACTACGCGCTATAATATAAATAATAATAATAAATAAACCTTAATTTCATGCACGCAACCCATATGAAAAGACATAATTACATAATATAAAAGAATAAACATTACAATAATACAATATTATCGCAGTCCAAAAATTAATTAAAATATCCGTTTAATGTCTAACCTAGTCATGCTTCTTCCGATTCCCGCTCTGGTGGGCAGAGACCCAATGTCGAAATATTGGACAACACAAATTTTCAGACAGGCAATGTATTATGCTGTTATTCGATCTTCGTATCCTATCCCAAAAGAACGCGATTCGACATCGAATAACTGCAAAGAAATCAGGAACCCGTGCATCAGAGAACAATATATACCCGACGCGAAACATACCCGATGTTCTGGGCTTCTTCATAAGGATATTGAAATCGGAGTCTCTCTGCGAGGTATATTAGGTCATGGCCACATAGAATTAGGAGCATGTATCAAAACTAACAAATCAAAACAATCCTATTTGTTGATATAAACGTGTTACTGATATTCCGTTCGTTGTTTAGGTTTCCCGCCCGAGCTGTCATTTGCGTAGGTAGTTACGTAGTGTTTAGACTTACGTAGTGTTTAGATTTGTTTAGTTTTAGTATTCGTTACCATTCCTAAGACGCTAATTAGCTCTGATATTAAAATAAATAATCGAGAAAGAAAATGGAACGCTGATTTGTAACGACTGGATTAAATCTTGAAAAAGATTTGAATGTTTATTTTCAGCTAAGTAATAATAGATTTGTGTTCATTTTGAGTCGCTAAGCCAATTTTGCTAATTAAAACAAATATTATTCAAGAATGAAATTGCTAGAATTCATTTCACGTAGCTATTAAATTCTTGATCTTCGAGACGTTACCAAATTCAAAATTCAAATAGGCTATTTGACAACATTGAAAATATACTATTAATTTTGGTAATCCGTACAGATAATTGCCTGTAAAATACATATTTCACTTTATTTAAACTAAAATATGTCTAATTTTCGCAAATCAAACGAAGTAAATTACGATATTTTTTTGATATTTTATCTGTGACGTAAACGCTCTAAGAAGGGCGGCAACTCTGGTGACGTTACGTGCTGGTAAACGAGTATTTCTCGATTGACTGTAATTGTTTGTGTAATTTGTGTTTTGTGATTTCGGAGTAAAATTATTGGATCTGTAAGTTACTTTTAAAGTATTTTTTGTTAATTTTTATATGTGAACTTGGGTATTTACCAGTATTAACTAACGTTATTTACTAGTGAGTGACGTCAAAGACCAGCGCCATTACAGAATGTCGTTTTTGGTGGGATCTTGAATATCTATTCTTTAACACTGATTTTCATTGTTAATACAGTATATCTCTCGGAAATTTAAATGTAGTGTGCTTAGTATGTACTAACGAATAATTTAAAACAATTTCCAAAAACTAGTCAAATACCCTATTGTAACAAAGGAACAGTTAGGGTTGTTGTTGGTCTTAATTGGGCTACACTGTCACCCCGCAACCTTTTCGAAAACTGAGCTTTTGAGAAAGACAGATTGAGCTAAAGTTATTTTTTTCCTAAACACCTGGTCCCGGTGTTTTACCAATTAAGTTAGGTCACACTCTGACACTAACGACAGTTTAGCAAGACATAATGCAAAAATGTATAGAGCTCCGGTCCGCACCATTATCTGGTACAGTATTTAATAATTTACTTTATTTCATTTCGAAAATATTTTTCAATTGTTTTATGAAGCAAAAATCCCAATTTAAAGGAATTTCATATTTTCGGATCTTATACTTAATCTTTTGGCATTGCTTGTAAAATATGGCGGCGTGATGGCGGTTTTGAACAAAAAGCAAATTAGAAAATACGAAAATCTATTTTAATTAAGCAATAAATAACCCATATTTTTTTGTGAATTTGTTTACAATATTTTAAAGCTTTTTTGTGCTACTGTACAAAGTCTGAGCCTACTTTACAAGATCTTCTTTCCAAAGTTCCGGGCCTAAACACCCTTACACCGGACATCCGACTTACATAATACGAGTAGCGTCCGAGTTTTTTTTTTTTTTTTTTTTTTTAATATATCGCGAAATATCCCTGACATGATCAGGGGTCTTAATTACAGTTATTATTTTTTTTTTCTTCTGTCAGCGTCCGAGTTTAGGCCGCGCCACAAAAGTTGGCAGATATGAAGTTAGCCTCAAGCTGCGCAATAGCCAATCAACGTGCGGCTTTATGTGAGCTTCTGTCAGGATTGGATATTGCGCAGCTTGTAGCTAACTTCGCATCCGCCAACTTCCGTGGCGCGGCCTATAGCCTTCTGAGAGCACTCAGTCCTTGCGAAGTCGTACTGTGAGAAACCGGCTTAACACGGTTACTTGATACTTATACTCTAAAAAATTTAACTTGATCTCTGCGACAGTGACATTGACATAGAATATTAACATTTTTAGAGTTGAGATAGTGGTGGAAAAAATCGATTTTCAAACAATGTTGTAATGAAATCGAATGAGTAGTTGTAGGTGAGAAATTGGATTTTATTTACTTACTATTATTTAAGATCAAGTATGTACACATGTAAATAATGTTATGATATTAATTAAATACTCATAATAATGTAACGATAGTATTTATCGACGTTTTTCACTATTATAGATGATAATTTAACATATAATTGAGTTTAATTTAATTACACATGTAAAAAATGTTAGGATATTAAAATATACAATAAAATTAGTGATAAGTAAATTAAGTTTTATTTAAAATATCGTTAGTATAAACTATCGATATTTTAAATAAAACTCTATCTAAAACTCTGTGGTCACAATCATTCGTCGCCCATCACTAATTGGCATGCCCATAAAGTAAGACATTGACAGGTACTGTCTGTATTATTAAGAAATTCGGGACTTCATCGGCGTGATTTTTCTTACAGCTGTCGCAGAGATCAAGTTAAATTTTATGGAGTATAATAAATTCTCTAGATAGTAATAAATGACTTAATAATAAAAAAGAACATAATTTGATACTTACAAAATAAGACGGGATGCAGAGTATGATTGGTAGTAAGAAACTAAGCAAAATGGCCACAGTGCAGCGCCGGTCCGTGCATAGCGCAGGACTATACGCCGGGTATCTGCAAATAAATGGAAAAAGTTAGTTTAATAACACCGACTAGTACTTACCTACTTATCCATCCATTTATCCATCCTACTTAATATTATAAACGTGAAAGTTTGTATGTATGAATGTTTGTTTCTCTTTCACGCAAATACTAATTAACGGATTGAGATGAAACTTTGCAGTAGTAATGCTTATACATCAGAATAACATATAAGCTATAGTTTGTAAAGATATTACGTGAAACGAAGTTCGCCGGGTCAGCTAGTCAGCTATAAGAGCATTTCTTATGGATTTTCTATAAAACCTGTTGGAAACGGCCGATATCCAACGCGTTCCTGCGGTTTTTGATTATAATATGTAAGTAAAGTCGGTCCAACCAGTCGGTGGACGTCCTTCACTGCGCTTGTCGATACGTGGTCTCCATTCGAGAATTTTATAGCCTCATCAGGCATCCGTTCTTTGAACTGTGTGCCCATAGCCATTTCCACTTAATCCACTGGGCTATGATAACTTTGATTCGTCTATGGATCTCCAAATTCCCGACTCGATCTCGAAGAAAGACTGAAATCATATCCATGAAATGATTTTTATCGTGATTCACACACTAGGTGTATAGAAACTTTCACGCTATCTGCGAAAACGTCGAATCATTAAAAGTGGTTTATCATTTAGTGGTTTCCAACAACGTAGTAAAGTTGGTAAAAAATGATAAACCACTTTCAATGATTCGACGTTTTCGCAGATAGCGTTTTATCTTAACTTGGACAAAGCATCTGGGCCGGAATCCCAGAGAGATGCAGGTTCAAATCCTGCGAACGCGTCAATTTTTGAAATGTTTATCACAAAAAGAAAGTTTTTTTAAAAATCATATCCCTTTAAATAGCACGCTCAGGTATTTTGATCTTGTTAATGAGGCCCATGATGAAAAACCACGTTTCACTTCCATAAGTCACTACTGCGCTGGCACTGGGAGGATTGAGGAAAATGGAGAGTTTCTAATTACAAATTATATAATATCTACTAATATCTACTAATACCTACTCACACTCTTGCCACGGACTCGAAAACCATATTTGCTGCAAATATTTTATCAACGTTAGACAAAATGAGATTCCAACATTTAAATATCTCAGGGCTGTGTCGTGCGGGCCCTAAACGATTAGTGCTTAATATTCCTAATAAAGTACTCCACAAAATCCCCCATATTTCAGATGCGCTTGAGGCGTAAGTCGCGTCAGACAATTACTATTGCTTTCAAAAATCAGCTACGATCCATACAGCTAGCCTGAAGTAATGACTAACTTGTTACTTTTTGTGATCATTGCGAAACATGTAAAAAAAGAAAATGTATCAATAATTGCAAAACACTCTATTTTATTTTAGCGGTTATTCAGCTCTCTTTTATCTGCTTTTAAGCTTTTAGCTTTTGACGAATGTAGGTTTTAATAGGGTTTTACACGTTTCGGCGAGTATGAATTTCAATTTTGTATAAATCAGCTGTAAGACGCGTGCCTACTAATAACTAATTCCGATGTTGTTTCGCTGTTCAGTAATATTGAAAGCGCTAACACTGGATCTACATTCTATCTATCTATCTATCAGCCATAGGACGTCCACTGCTGGACATAGGCCTCCCTTAAAGATCTCCAATAAGACCGGTTGGTAGCGGCTTGAATCCAGCGCGACCCTGCAGTCTTAATTAGGTCACCTTGTGGGTGAACGTCCTGCACTTGCCGGTACGTGGTCTCCACTCGAGGACTTTTCGACCCCATCGATCATCAGTCTTCCGTGCTATGTGCTCCGCCCATTGCTATTTCAATTCTCGTAGAGAGACTCCGAGCATAGCCCTCTCCATAGCTCGTTGGGCTAGTTGGAGCTTATTAATAAGGCCCATAGTAAGAGACCACGTTTCAGTGCCATAAGTCATCACTGGCACACACACTGATCGAACACTTTCGACTTGAGGCACTGAGGTATGTCGGGCGAGAACAACGGACGGGTCTAATTACCGTAATAAATATACAAAAATATACAGTCCACAGTACCTGCTTGCAATACAAAGTACCTACCTAAAAATTTGAAAGAAAATTGCGCCCTATGTAGCTTTATGAGCTACTATTGTAATACTTTTACTATTGTAGACGCGCTTTAATGTATTCATACCCAACGTCTTAACTAGAAATCGTGGGACGTAGGTTTCAACCCGGTCCCGTGAGTACTTTGGAATTTATGTACGGATTTACTTTACTATTATTCCACTAGATGTTTGGTGAAATAAAGCATTGTGAAATAGAGAAAAATCGATGACGTACGTGAATCCTACCTGCACTGGGCCAGCGTGCTAGATATGACCCAATAGCCCTTCGTAGGTAGGCCTATATTCAGCAGCGGACTATTAAAAACCCAGAACAGTAGAAGAGAAGGTAGATGCAATGTCGTAGGTACCTCCCTAGGTAAAGACCGCGCGACGTGGAAGTTGCTCTACTGACAAGAGCTGCGCTCTTAAATTATAAATGGACAGTACAGTCATCAGTGGGGTTAGTCCAGCTTGACACATAAATTGAAACTACAGCAGTTTTCGAACGGCTCCATACATTTTTGTTCAGCGCCCCTGGCGGAAACGAGGAAGAACTAACCAAAATGTATGGAGCCACACGCAAACGCGAAAGTTTAAGTAAACGACACAAAACTTGGACTAAGGGCTCCAGTCACAATTCCCACTACACTAATAGATACCTACAATTCACGAATAAACACCTACTACAGAAACTAGATAATTATTTCTAAAGACGGACTGCTTTCAACTCGATTTACGCTAGTTTTCTGCTCGAAAGGGTCATTGTGTGCTCTGAAATAGAATAATCGATTACGACTTTTTCATTCACATCGTTCGAGAAACCTTCTCAGAGAATTCTGCTCTATATTTTGAACAGAGGGCTCTATAAATATTATTTTACTGCGAGCTTGATCCCAGTAGCCTAAATTTTAAAATATGGTGTAGTTGATAAGAATAAAAACCCTATCAGAGTTACCTTCTAAAAATATAGTGTCAATGTGGCCAACTATGAAGATTGAATGCGCCATCCTAAAAATAGCAATTTAAATATTGCTGTTTTTTTTCACTATTTGCATTTGAAATTTAAACTAAATTGCTACTAAATTTGAGATGGCATCTTCATAATTAGTTAGCTGGCTATTTGAAAGCTAGATTTTCTTGCGTTTGATTTTGAAGCTTTCGCTTTGACTTAGATGAGGTTACGAAGACCTAATCGGAATATCCAGAAATCCTAAACTCGATTCCCAAAACACTAGCCGTCTTACCACATAAGTTTTACGCACGCTTTAGACAATGATTAACAGTACTAATTGTGCGGTTAAACATTGTTTAAAGCGTGTTTAAATCTTTTGTGGTAAGGCGGTACTGTACTGTACTGCCTTTTTATAGTTCACTGCAGGACGTAGGCCTACCCACGAAGGGTGATTGGATATCCACCACGCTGGCCCAGTGCGGGTTGGTAGATTCACATACGCCATCGAATTTCTTCTACGGACGTATTGCAGGTTGCGTCATGATGTTTTCCTTCACCGAAAAGCCAATGGTGTGAAGTTCCGTACATAAGTTCCAAAGAAAATCATTGGTACGGGATCGGGATTTGAACCCACGACCACGACGATTGCAGGTCGGATGTAACTACCACTAGACCACCACGGCTTACGGTAAAGCGGTTGTTGTCTTTTATTTTGAAGATACTAGCTTTGCTAGCTCGGCTTTGCTCAACTAATATCGAATTGATGTGAACTTTTCAATATAAATTTTATAAGAGGCGAGGTGAGGAGTGAAAACATTGCAATCCTCGTTCCTCAAGCTAATACATAGACAGACACATATTCCTATAATAAATTCATCTCCTAGAAATACCCCTCGTATGAAGTTACGTGATACACTTTGTCTTACTCTATGTACTTACTTGATGGCAATGTACCGCCAAACGGCCAGCGATAGCGTCAATAATATGGACGCTGTGTGTAGAATCTGAGTGAAGTGACTGTGGAACAGGAGGTACATGGCCCAGGAGAACGGCCGGTCTTGCTGTCCAGGGAATAGCTGAAAGAAATGGAAGAAATATGAGCAATTGTGTATAAAATTACAGCTTTAATGTGTGTCCCAGTTGTTTTCACATCAGAGGCTTTGAAACTTTGACACCAGGACTGGCTAGACTGCTGTCAAAGTCAAAGCCCGGCCCATACGACCTAACTTTAAGACCATCGGATAAAAATCTATTACAGTAATCTATCTACGTTTTTGTGGAATGGGTCCCTTAGTGATACCCTTATAGGTACTTATAAAAACTAATGTAATTCCCATATAAATAATAATGAAACCCAATCCTAGGGGATACCCAGTATAACTTTGATTTATTAAAAACGCCCGAACTTATACCTAGGACTATCGGATTGGGATCAAAAATCCATGGCGTACTCTTTGACTCTTTTTTTTTTAATTTCTGGGCGTATTCATAAATTGCACTTGCAAAAATATCAAGGGGGCTATATATCTGAATTATTAATGTCTTAGAAGCTATGTGAAGTCTACACTACATCTACAATTCCACGTTAAGCCATTGTTGTAGATTATGGACCAGTTTTATTTTTACTGAGAAAAGGTTGGCACAGTTTAAGTAATATTAAAGCTGATTACCCTAAATAAACAATGTATGTGAAACTGTGCTAAACTCTCTCCTTCTATTAATCTATGCCTAGGATATTTTCGTATCTCTTATAGCATAAAAGTATTGTTTTCTTTAATAAAAATAACTCCTTTATTCCTTTCTTAAAAATAACTTCTTTTACTGTCAAACTCCAAAAGGCTTCAGAGTAAGTATGTATGAAAAAAGAAATTGAAAAGATATTTCCTAACTAATAAACGAATTGGGTATTTGACCCATTTCACCAGACCCGATGACAAAAATAAAATAGGCCGACCCAGCAAAGGGATAAAGAAGAAAGAATTTTAATATAAGTAGCATTAGTCTCAAAAAAATCAGCCAAGTGCCAGTTGGACTCGCACACGAGGGGTTCCGTGCCCTTATAGGAGCCCTTAGCCTCATATCAAAAGTGTTGTCGTTATTAATATCGAGCAAAAAATAACACAAAAATTAAGTTTATGCCCTTAATTTTTTATTTAATTATGTTTTTAGATTTTATGTCATAGCGGCAACAGAAATACATCATCTGTGAAAATTCAAGTGTTTAGCTATGACGGTTCATGAGATACATACAGCCTGGTGACAGATAGACAGGCAGACGGACGGACGGACAACGGAGTCTTAATAATAGGGTCCCGTTTTTACCCTTCGGATACTGAACCCTAAAAATGTAACTAAAACTCTTTGTAGGTATCACGCCTTCAGAACTAATGGAAAAATTCATCGATATCGGATACAGTGACCTTTTTCAAAATGAGACAAATATCTTCGTAGTGCGGTCTAAGAATGGCTACCTATAGATAATCTTTTTCATCACATCTATTCGAAAAGGACTACTTGGTTCGCCTTTAAGTGCGCCTAAACGTGGTATTTTCTATAAGGAACTTTATAAGTGCGACGGAATTATCTTTGCCGCGCACTTTTTGAATTTGGAAGAAATAAGTGCGCCGGAATGATCTTTGCCGCGCACTTTTTGAATTTCGAAGTTTTTGTAATGTTAGTGTTCAGCCACAAGAAAATGAATGATAAGAATGTAAATATAAGTTTTCATTTGTTTTATTATTAGATACCACTTAATTTCAATTTAGTTGTTACTCTACGTTTTATTAAATAACAATATTACAATAAAATATGAGGCGCCTTTTATTTTCTCATAGAGGTGATGAAAAGTAGATTGTACCACTCGGGCGCAAAATATATTTTTGGTTCGGGCGACGTACTTTGAATCGCGAAAAAATCGAAAACACTTCGCTCTGGATTCAAAAAAGCGCCCTCGCCGTAAAAATATTATTTTGCTCCCGTAAGATACAATCTACTATTTCATTCCTCGACATTTTTGGAATTAGCGTGGGCGTAACCACAATTGACGACAATGTAGGTACGTGTAAAAACACTAAATCCTTCCAAGAAATAATTCGGTTTAAGGTGCTGAACGGAAAAAACGGAATTTATAAACTTTTCAATCTAACCAAAAAGCTCATTTCGTCTCTGTTTTTGTGTTCCGATATTACCAGATCTCTCCGTTGTCTGCGAGCCAATTCGTGAGATTTTTTTTCAATCACTACAGAAAAATCCCCATTGGTACATTTGGGGTAATACCAAAAACTAACAAATAACACAAAAATAACTTACTGGATTTATTGTTGTCGTTTAGTTTTAAATCAATCTCAGAAAAATTTAGCGCCGACAAAACCGAATAGCAAAATCGTGACTTTCGCTCGCTGCTTTCGGTTTGAGTTATATTATATTATTAGTGAGCTATGAAGTTACAGATGATAGTATGAAGCCGTTGCCACGGTTTTATTAAGATAATATTAGCTCATTTTTGCCTTTTCCGATATATAGGGCAGGTGTCCCGGTAGTAGCCATCTTAGTATCATTTGTGGACACTTCGAATTTAAACGATTAATTAGACAATTTACTGTTCAAATAATATTAAAAAAATTATTATAATTTGAGATTCACACTAACAATATTTATGTTGTTACATTGTTTATAATTAATTACCATTTATGCAATAATTTTGACACCAAAATTACCACAACCGGGTCAGTGGCCACAACCGGGGCATCTGCTAAATGTCGGTCTGTAATAAAATTTGCAAATAATTTTTGAATTCCAACAAAGATTAAGTTCAAGCAAAAAGGCAAGTCGGTCGTAACATTTTTAAATTTAACAGAACTTGTTTCTCACTTTTTCAGTGTAATAGCGCCATCAATTTCTCGACACGTCGCGTCGCCTTAAAATGGTCGAGTTTTATGTTCTTTTGTCGGAACAGTAACCCGCATAGTTTACAGCGCTATAAAGCTATGATATGCGATATTTTTAGTACCAATGACTCGACTGGACCGTGAAGTTTATGTATCTCTAGATGCATTGCAGACCGGACTTGATTGCTCAAACAAAACATTCGAAGAAGAAAAGACAACTTTTTAGCCAAGAGTGTTTATTTTGATCGAGGGATATAAAACGGCATTAAAATTTAAGTACAAGAAGTTAGTGCTGATGATACAAAGAATATATCCTGGGTACAGAAAGAAATATACAAACCGCAAGACGCAGACGTAGTTGTTGGTTGTGCTCATTTTTTAGTTTTATTGATTGAATTTATTCACCACCACATAATGTTATCTACTAATAGCCCGAGATCCCACCGCAAGAACATCCCGCTCATATATAGCGTACACGGTTCAAACCATTTTTTTTACGTAATTACATGAATAGGAGAATATAATTATTTAAACAGGGTTGCCTTGCGAAATGTGGCCGCAAGTATTTGAAATTTAATGTTTAAATAATTTATAGGAAAATATATCCTTCATTTGTTTTCATATAAATGTGTTGAATAGGAGAATATATATTTAACAGGTTGCCTTGCGAAATGTGGCCGCCAATATTTTTGATTTAAAAATTTTAATTATTTAAAAAAAAAATCATTCATTTGTTTTTAGATACATTACGAAGCTTAGAATATATGTATACATCCAAGGTTGCCTAACGTCATGTGGAAAATGAAATGTTAGGAAATGACAAAAATTAGAAGCTACATTTCGCTAGGCAACTTTGCATAGAAGTATTCTAAGCTTCGTAATGTATCTAAAAAACAGGTGAATGAAAGGTTTTGTCAAAAAATAATCAAACGTTTTTCAAACATAAATACTGGCGGCCACATTTTGCAAGGCAACCTGGTTTTTATGTATTTTCCAATCTATACATTTATATAAAAAATGAAGGATATGTTTTCCTATAAATTAATTAAATATTATTAATTTTCAAATACTTATGAGGAATATAATAAAATGTTTTTGCGGTGGGATCTTGGACTATAAATATAGGTAGGTACACAAATGCAATACATTAGTGCATAGCGGTCGCTAAGTAATGGTGTATTTATTAAAGAGAATTTAAAGTCCCGAAAGTATGCCTTCAATCTATTAGCTAGAGAGATTAATGCGTTTACTCGTAAAGTTCCGAAGACGTCTGGCTATCATAGACGGCATCCATTGAAAGGTGAGGATTTTGTGAGTGAAATCTCACAAAACCCAACGCCTCCAGATTTCGCCTACCTCCCGAAATTTATTTTTGATTTAATCCAAAAATAAGTTCTTATCGAAGGAATTGTAAGTATACAAATATTTTTCTTGTAAACGCGATGGTAGATAGTTGCTTAGATCAAATAAAAAAGACAAGGATAAATAAAACAAAAATTGTACAAAAACCTTTTGATCTGCTTTGCTTTGACCCTCAATTTTTCAATTCCAGCAATGTAATTGTGTAGCTAAAGGATTCTTACATTCAAAAGGAGTGAAATTGCGTTTCGATTACAATACTTATATGAGTAGTGCTAATATTAACGTATCATACGAGTAGTTACGCAAATTCCGTACCAATTTTGAATTCAAAATCAAAATTTATTTAATTCGTAATGAGACGACATTACTCGTACATGATCTACGGGTCTACGTGATCAACTGTGGTTCTGCGGTAGACCAATACAAGTATCTTAGAGCTTAGATTCTCAAACCTATTCCAGGTACTGCCCTATCTAAGTTATTAGACGGACTAACATTCACATTTTATTTTATTGATTTTATAACTAAACTGCAGTATGTATAACTGCAGTATGTATACGATCATATGATAGTTATTGATATTTGATTGACTTCTAAACTCTGTTTGTATTTAAAATGACCTTACTTTTAACTATAAATCCGCTTTTATTTACACTGAAGATTCCCGAATTATATTTCACTAGCTGATCCGGCAAACTTTGTTTCACGCAATATCTTTATAAATTATAGCTTATGTGTTATTCTGATATACAGGATTATTTCTAATCAATTAGCATCATTTTAGGGGCTTATTCTGTACATCAAAATTAACAACTTCCGTCAAAACTCAAAAAAATATCAGCTGTTCCATACATTTTGTCGATGGTGCGCGATATTTTTTTCTATGGAACAACAACTTTTCTTTTGTTATTTGACAAACGTCGTTGAACAAAAGTTGTTAGTTTTGATGTACAGAATTAGCCCCTAAAAAGATGCTAATTGATTAGAAATAACCCTGTATACTCGTATATAATATGTACTGTACTGTACTGTATCAGCCTTTTTAATAGTCCACTGCAGGACGTAGGCCTACCCACGAAGGGTGTTTGGGCCATATCCACCACGCTGGCCCAGTGCGGGTTGGTGGATTCACATACGCCATCGAATTTCTTTTACTGACATATGCAGGTTGCCTCACGAAATTTTCCTTCACCGAAAAGCCAGCGGTGTTAAATTCCGTACATAAATTCCAAATAACTTATTGGTACGGGACCGGGATTTGAATCCACGACCTCACGATTGTAAGGCGAGTGTCACTACCACTAGACCACCACGGCTTCCTATAATATGTACTTACTAAAAACTACTCCGCGTGCATTCGCCATAGTTGGTCTTCCACAGCCCCTTGGAATAGAAGTCCCATATATTTCATCTATTACGTTTAAGTCATCTATAGCCCCGCTGAAAGCTTTCGGCGCTCACAAGAGACGTTATCATCCAATTTGAGGAACACTGGCTTAGAAGAACTACTACTTAAATATTATGTTGATGTTTTTCATCTAAGAGCAGCAATATAACGTCAGCAAATAACTATTAAATGGCAACCCAGAAAGTACCTACATTACGAGACAAAATATTATTTTAGAGCTGAACAACGTGCTCATATTTGCTGATCGATAGACATGTTTGTTAAAGAATGGAACTTTTCTGTTGATGAATTAATATTTAACCGACGGCAAGTTGATCAAATAGACCAAATGCTATTTTATAAGCTAATAGTAGATATAAGTAGGTAGGTCGTTGTCGCCGTTTCAGCCACTGAACGTCCACTGCTGGACATAGGCTTCCCCTAGAGATTTCCAATAAGACAGGCTAGAAGCGGCTCGCATACATGCCTCCCGAACCTGCGGTCATAATGATGTCATCCGTCCACCTTGTGGGTGGACGTCCTTTGCTGCGCTTGCCGGTACGTGGTCTCCACTCGAGAACTTTTCAACCCCGTCGGTAGGTAGGTAGGTGTCGTATATCGTGAGCAATAATTAATATTTATGCGTTGTAGAGCTAATAATTATTGTGTTTAAATAATTATAGAATTGTAATTATACCATATTACGTAATTGTAATTAATTGAATGTCTAATGAAATGATAAAAAATTGTAAAAAGTACGAATTATATGTATTTGTAGAATATTCAAGACGCGATGTTTGCAACTGAATTTATATGACTTGTAACAGAATGTTATGAATAAAGTGATTATGATTATAGTAATAGTAGTAAGACGCGACTTAAAACCTCAGTTTACGTAAGAAAGTTAATCGCCCCAATTGTGAATTTTATATTGTTATATTTCGGAGTTGACTCCATAGTAAAATTTATTCATCATTATGAATATAAAATAATGGTATATTGTATATATGTATAGGTATCTCTGAAAGTTCTTGCACTTTGCCAAGCAATGGCCTACAAACATCATTACCTGGAATATGAGAGGTTAACAGGTCAGTAGGCACTTAAGTAGGTAAAGGTTACGTTATTACTTGTCACAAGCAAGTAGGTATAAACAAGGAAGAAACCACAATTAGGTTACCGACGTTCCAAGCCCGAGTTCCCTTTAGGTCAACAAGGTTCGGCATACTTACCTACGTGGTCCCAACTCGGAAACTTTTTAACCGGAAAAGTTGAAACTTCTGAGGTAACCATAGAAACGTAACAATTTTTCGTACCGTACTCCGTCTCGTACGTACCATCATCTTGGCCATCCTCGCTGCTCAGGGGATGCCAGGTCATGCGTAGATGTAGCCTGGTATTCTCTTATTTGTTTATTTTATTTCTGTAGTATGTGCTGCGGCACTAGATTTGCAGCAAAATGTAGTTAATTAATCTTAATTTGATCATGTTTGCTCTATTGTTAATTATAAAATTTGTTTTATTGAGATTTACTGCTACTATCATGCTGTGTACGCATATTAAGGGATATTTTCCAGTTCTGTACTTTTGCTGTATAAAATTTAGCTCTTAATTGAATGTATCCTGTTCTGTGTACCTTTATAATAAAATAAATAAATAAATAATGTACCTAGGCTACATTTTTATTTTTAAATGTAGGGAACATGTCGTCAACACCTACGATCGATTTCAACCGAGTCAATCCCATTTTTCACGCCATTTGGAATGTGTATGGCCATAGAAGAATTAATAGTAGGTACTTAGTCGTATGTGTTTACAAAAATGTTAACTATTTATGTAGTCTATTGATTTTGTAAAGTACATAGAGACTACTAAAACTATTAGCTGCCTAGATATTTTTCTAATGACCCTGTTAGGTGTTCACATAGCTTACATAAGGACCACGACCACACGATTAATATGATCAAATGGAATATCAAAATAAGCACTAACAATTCTAACACCTACTCTATCTACCAACGTACTACTAACAATAGAATCAGAGGCCTTAAATTAGTCCAGTGTGCTGAGTGTGAGTTTTGTCGTAAACATGACTCGCCGCGAGCGCGTAAGCATGTAATTTGTGTGAACTTGTTCTCGCACGAAGTGTTTCAAAACGCGCCGCTAGTGGCGCTGTACATTTCTTCATACAAATTACATACTTACGCGCTCGCGAGCGCGTCATGTTTACGACAAAACTCACACTTAGCATACAGGTTTTGCGTAGTTTACTTAAACTTTCGCGTTCGCGTGTGGCTCCATACCTTTTTCGTTAGTTCTTCCTCGTTTCCGCCAGAGGCGTTGTTCAAAAATGTATAGAGCCATACGGAAACAACTGTAGTTTCAATTTACGTATGAACCTAGACTAACCCCTCAGATGCTATCATAGTTCTCACCAAATATATTTTATCAAAAATAGACCAAAACAAGGTTAGAAGGCTTTCACTATTGAAAGTCATCGGATTTGGTGAAGATCCTAGATGTTAATCAACACTATACATGAAACTAGTTTCCGTTGCCTTCTACTTTAACTAGTCAAACATCTACGAATTGCTGGCTCGGAAAGAAGAACACCTAAGGCCTATTACCACAAGTACGAGTATACTCTACAAACCACTAAAATATCGGTAAAAACTATGAACCATGAGTTACCATGAAATTGTCTCATGAAACATTGAAGACAGCGTCGACGGAGATTATTTTTGACCGACGAACCACCGGAGGAGGTATACAATTCGACGCGTATATATATATATATATATATTTTTTATGTATAACCACGCATAACTTTTTTCATAGTAATCCGATTTCAATTATCATTTTTTATTGGAAAGATTATACTTCGAAATTGGTCCCATTTAAATTTTATCGAAATCGGCTGAGCCATTTTTGATAAATCAACAATAATGTGAAAAATGTTACATCAATTCGTGCATAATATTTGCACAAATGTATTATACATATAAACATTTATCTTGAATTACTCTATCAATTAAAATAAACTGCATCAAAATTCGTTGCGTAGTTTCAAAGATATAAGCATACATGGGGACAGACAGCGGCAAGCGACTTTGTTTTATACTATGTATTGATTCTGTACACGGGTGAAGTCGGTTATGCTATTTTTTTGCAAAAACAAATTATTTCTAAAACAGTGGATAAGAAAAGATTTAAATCAACAACCCTTTGACACTGAAACCCAATTTTTCTCTCTGTGACAGTGGGATTCACTCAGTAGACTCGTCAGAAACATGTTGATTGCAGCTGTTTCCAACAGGTTTTATTGAAAATTCATGGGGGAGGTTTACGTCCAGCAGTGGACGTCCTACAGCTAATAACAATGATGAGAACAAAATCCAAATCAAGAAAACATCTGTCAATTAAACCTAGCCTTTCTCTCTATGAAAGAGCTAACAGACTCACCAGGTATCTATAGATGGCGAAGGGCACGTACTCCATCATGACGAAGACGTCTGCGACGGCGAGCCACTTCAGCAGGCGGTTGATGGGCGCCGCGGCCAGGTCGCGCCGCGTCAGCACGGCTACATTCAGCGCATTGGCTAAACTGCCGAATATACAGATCTGCGAAACACATGAAAAATTGAAAACTGTTTAAAGTGCAATATACACCAAAGCCGTCGTCTCGCTGACAACCCGGCGGCCTATATGGCATTATTGGCTTCTATTCAACCTTAGATAAACGTTGTTTAGTACTAAAAGCCGCACTAATAAGTAGATAGGTACTTGGCAAGGAATTTGTTTTGTTTTGGATCGATACAGGATTCTCTTAGGGCCCGCAATTCAACCTTCAAACCTTTTATACAGTGTGAGTAATATAGTATTTTTAACTGACTAGGTACCTTTCTTATATTTTTGTCTAAGGGCTGTGTCGGTGGGTCGGAAGTTTCTTTGCAAATTATGGGGACTTACAGAGATATGCATAATCAAGCTCTTCATTGTGAACAACTTTTACAATGAGACCAACCCTAAAATCATAAAAAAACAACTGTTTTTTTTTTAACTATCAACAAACTTTTCCAATTTTAAATTCCTCTGAAAGTCACTGCACTATGCAAAGTTGTATTTGTGAAGAGTTTTTTCTTACAAAATTGCAAGAAAAATAATTGAGGAAATTTTCACAAACTCGCCTGGGTAAAATAATTCAACTGCCAAAAAGTATTCTGCGCATTAGTGTGTGCCTAATTTATGACTAGATTTT
This sequence comes from Hypomecis punctinalis, assembly GCA_949316475.1. Lineage (NCBI taxonomy): Eukaryota > Metazoa > Arthropoda > Insecta > Lepidoptera > Geometridae > Hypomecis > Hypomecis punctinalis. The sequence continues at coordinate 14,110,925 of OX438813.1, forward strand.
CTCTACATGGCAATAAACCTCGCTAAATGAAATATGAAGTAATATGCAACATAACATACCAATAAACTGACATATCCATGTATACTATTATACGCCAGTATCAGATCTCGGAACTCTCCAGAGCAGTATTGCGACCGCTCGCACTCCTTCAACACCGAAATGTTGTATTTGCTCCTCCAATCCTCGAGCACCCTAAGGACCTCCTCAATATTGGCGCTGTAGTTAGACCCTCGATGCTTGAGGACTGATATAATACTAGGTTCTTCGAGGAGACTGTGTGATCCATTTTGGCTCGAGTAGTAGCCGTAGGTGTCATTGTCCGCGAGCATTATGATCGTGAAGCCACGCTCCTTTATTCATCACTTAGTGCAGTCTACGCGACGTCTCCATGTGATAGTACACTCGTATTTGTAGAAGCTGACTCTTAACAGCGTTCTCGTCATCGTTGTTTAATCAAATCTGAAGAGAAATAAGAAAACATATTAAAAATTCTATTGACTTAGTAACTACTATTCGCCAAGCGAGCACCGATCAAATGGGGGTAGCACTAAGGACGGTTCCGAAAGTAATGAGCGGCAGACCATTCAGATATCCGACAGTCCAATTGTACAAAGAATGTTCCGTACTCTCAGTACGCCAACTTTTTGTCCTACAAGTGATACTACGCAAACACAAATCTTTGTCATCGGCTATCGACCTGGCATTACACGAAAATAAACATAGAAAAGATCGTGTATGCGTAATGGAAAGACAGAACTGCTCTAGCATGCCGACATTTTGAAGCTATAAACACTTGCTTTTAAATACAAAGCTGTTAGCGTATATTTATGTTTTTACCCGCTTTGTTATCGAGAATGTAAAAAAATCTTAACTTCTTTAAGTCTTCCATACGAAAAATCTTGCAATAAATCGACTTATTTTAATTTTTTATCGATACTTATAATATTTTACTCTACCGAACTTTAAGATTACCTCATTACTTTATTATTGTGTGGAAAACACGAAACAAAATTAACACATTAATAATATATGATCTATTGATTATGTTAGAATTCAATAAGTTATATATCTAATAAAATATCTTAAAATATTGTACTCAATGACAAATCTGTACTACAAATTTCTTTATCTTTTTTTAAATTTTAATGTTCAAAATAAAAGCATAAATCTAAATATGTAGGTACACAACAAAATATTGTTCCCTGAGTAAGAACTAGAATTTGACAGCTAAAGCCTTCGAAATCGTGATGTGCTTTAATAAAAAAAAATTTTTGAATTTGAGTTTTCTAAAATAAAATCCTTTTCATATTGAAGTTATTTTAAAAGCCATTCAATCACAGATATCTGTAAAATAAGCTCTATGCATTCAATTAAACATCATTCATTTATTTGAGTGAATATCAGAAACATTCTACAGTGCATTATTAATACAATAAGTATGCAATATAAGTACATAGGTAGTTGGTTTCTTTTGAAAGTCCCTTCTAAACAGTGACCAAAAACAATTTTTTAATACATGGAGGTATTATTAATTATAAAAAGAACTGGAGATATGTCTTAAAATAAATATGGTCAATATAAGTAGGTAAGCTATATAGCGATAGTTCACACTAGGCTAACGGTTACTTCTTTTTCACACAATTTAAAAAAAAGCGTAACCATGATAATGCTTTTCCCATTTACATCCCCGTTTTAGATTCGTCTACAACTCTGACGTGAAAATTGCAGTGGTGTGAAAACTATTGAAAGGTGCAGCCGGGCGAGCTAAAAATAGCTTTTTAATTACATTTCAGATTGCGCCTTGGAATTCTGCTAGACTTCGATTTCTGTGGACTGTAATGAAATTAGTTTCCTTTGTGTTGGTAACTTAAATGACTGTTCAACATTATTACATTTACTTAATACCTAACCATTATTACCTAAAGACGTGGTGGTATAGTGGTTGTTAAGCTGTATTATAATTCTCTGAGATCTTGGTTTCATAACCCGATCCCGTAACAATGAGCTTATTTGGAACTTATGTACGGAATTTCACACCACTGGCTTTTCGGTGAAGGAAAACATCGTGAGGCAACCTGCATACGTCCGTAGAAGAAATTCGATGGTGTATGTGAATCCACCAACCTGCATTGGGCCAGCGTAATGGTTATGTCCCAATCACCCTTCGTGTGTAGGCCTACATCCAGCAGTGGACTATTAAAAAGGCTGGTACAGTACAGTAGGTACATTATTGCCATTTGCCAAATTAAAACGATTAATTATTTTAAATATTAAAAAGAAAGTTTGTGGGATTATTGTTTCGCGAATATTTTCTATATTATTAATTATCATATACTGATGCTTAATCACCGAAATTAAGCAACGTTCCGCACGGTCAGTATTTGGATGGGTGACCGCGGATGGCATTTTCGAACTGAGCACTACTGTGGCTCGGATGACACGTTAAATTGTAGGTCCGGGTTGTTTTAACCGTTTAGCCAAGTCAGAGGCCTTCAGGCGGCCTTAAAACTCTGACACCAGGGCTAGCCACCCGGCCTATACGAACTTACTTATTTACTTACTTATCATGTACTGATGGTAAAAAGCATAATATACATTTTTATGAGTAAACTAGCATTTGCCCGCGGCTCCGCCCGAGTGGAATTTGACCTTTGTGCTTTCTCACAGGAACCTTTTAGGCATAATATGATATACCTATATATAGGTAGGTATATCATATTATTATGATGATATCCAAGGGCTGATCATCGATTGATTTGACAGTTATTCGATCGACAGTTGTTTATTTTGATATTCTTGCAGCGCACGCTAGAGTAGCTCGCAGATGGCAGAATTTCCCTACCTACTCGACATTTATCGTTATATTTTGGACAATTCAAACGATATCTTTATAAATTGTAGCCTATGTGTAATTCTGATGTACAAGCTATATTATTGTAAAGTTTCATTAAAATCCATTCAGTAGTTTTTACGTGAAAGAGTAACAAACATCCATCCATCCATACATTCTTACAAACTTTCACGTTTATAATATTAGTAGGATAGGATTGTCCCATAAAATAATGTATACGAACGTTTATTTAGGTTAATGTTAATTAAGCTCGTAATGTTTTAAAGTAGGTAACAAACTATAATATTAATGGTATTGTCATTCATACATTTGCTGGCACCATAGATATATATTAATAGAGACGGTAATTCGAACATAATAAAAAGCACAATGATATTTTGTAATGTGCCTGTGACGAAGCGCAGCATACACATTCTAGCATATCAATGAGCTTATCATTATGGCCAAGTTGTCCTTGGAATTGGCACCAACCCAGAAAATGCAAAAAAAATCCTTTACATTAAAAAATTGCTTATATACAGGGATATTTCTAATCATTTAGCATCCTCTTAGGGGCTTTTTCTGTACATCAAAACTAACAAATTCTGTGCTACGACTTTTGTCAAAACTAAAAAAAATCAGCTGTTCTATTTTGTCGAGGGTGAACGATATTTTTTGTATGGAACAATAACTTTTTTTTTGAGAATTAAAAAAGTCGTAGAACAAAACTTGTTAGTTTTGATGTACAGAATAAGCCGCTCAAAGGATACTAATTGATTAGATATAACCCTGTATGTCAAAATTATTATATTTTGATATATAGGGTTATTTCTATGTACATCAAACAGCTGCTGAAAACAGAAACTTAGAAATGGAATTCACAATATATGCTTATCGATCGCGACGCGATATCGCTAAAAGTTACCTCTCAATATAATTTCACCAGGTCCTTACAAAGACACGGCAATGGACAGGCCTCATTAATTTCAGTGGTAGCCCCGGGCAAGCTTAGTCTCTTTTAGGACAGTCCTTATGACCCGATTTCCCAGTAATGTTCATCCTAGGCCAGATATCTGAGTTAACGCTCCATTTAATTCTCGCGGTAAGCCCCAAACACAATTAGATCCAAAGTAACGAATAAATGTGGTGAAATTAGACGCATTGTGTAATGTAAAAATTAACTAATTGGATTTGTTCTTTGATTTATGTGCATAGAAACTAAAATAATGACTACCATCGAAATAAGTGTGTGGTCATGAATAACTAATAGGTGTTAATATTATATACGAAATAAAATTACGAGAAGTGGGGTCAGTGACAAGTCAGTGGGGGGTGAAGAAACGCACACAAACCAAAATATAAGCAAGTTTACACGCACACAAATGTAATTAACTAACACTAGCTGAAAATTAACGCAACACAAGCGCAACCAAACCGATATATTCATATAAAGAGTATGACCACCGGTCGCGTACTTTTGGCAGAAGGGTACGCTTTGCAGTGTCGACTCCTTTTGGTCAGGTACTTAATGACCAGTGACCACGGTCGATGCAACTCGGCGGAAACGTCGGGATGAGGAGGTATTTATTTATCTCGTAATTTTAGTGCGCGATTAGTCTAGTAGTATTTAATAATAAAGTGTTCAAATCGCGAAAGTTTAAAAACAACTAATAGGTGACCTAAAATCAATTTGTTTGTGCATCTTTTAGTCGATCGTATTTTTATCTGAATGATAAATATTTAAGTTTTATGTATGAAATAAGAGGATTCCCAGCAAAGAATCTACTTCTTTACTACTATTTTAGCAATAATTATAATCTTTTATCTATTTTTAATTTATAAAATAAAGCTAAAAGCTAAATCATAATAGCTCAAAAATAAAATCGTGAGGTGCTACGTAACGAAATTTGCCTCACGATTTGTTTTTGAGTTATTATTATATAACTTTTAGGATATAAAACCGTATAATTTAAAATAGTTTCTTTTACCAATTTTATCATCCCACCTAGTAGAAGGGCTGTGCACTACACGTTTCCTTTCGCCACGCCTTTCTGTCATACGCACAGAAGAGAGAGAAGGAAATCTAGTTCTGCTGTTCTGTGGTCATACGTCATCTCTTCATCAACTTATTTCCCTCCTTTATCATATTTTACATATATTGGATAGGTATAAATGTATACGTTTATTGAATTAATAGATATAATTATTTTTCGCAAAAAATCGCAGCACCGACTTCCACCGTGTACCTACTGATTTTGAATAGTTTGCACGGATTGAAGTGATATCCCTGTACATTATTGTTGATTTATCAATAACGGCTCAGCTGATACGATAAAAATTAAATAGGACAACCTCGGGAGTATACTCTTTCGAACTAAAAAAAATATTTTACACACGGTTCATAATTGGCGAAAATTTCTATGAATATAATATCCAAAAAAAAAAGTTAAGTTGTTAGTTGATGTTTTTTTTTGTGTAAATACGTAAATTGTTATTATATAGAAAAAAATACATCAAGACAAACACAGTGAACATAATATCCAAAAAAAAAAAGTTAAGTTGTTAGTTGATGTTTTTTTTTGTGTAAATACATAAACAGTTTTAATATGGAAAAAAAAATACATACAGACGAACATAGTACCTCCTCCTTTTTGGAAGTCTGTAATAAATAGGCACTTTTCATTAATTCATTGATTATAATTGGTAATATGAGAAAAAATAACCTTAGTAGTATAATTAGTACGGCAGTTTTATCGTAAACAAATAGTACATTCAACGTAGTTAATAGCGCTATCGCTTTTGAAATATCGTGACGAATTAGTTCCACAGCCGGCATTCATGTTTGAAACAGTACCTACAGCTATTTGAAAACGATATTTTATCAGTGCAGTATGGCGCCAGCGGTCTTTCTTTTTTAATAATAAAATATGGGCGTTTCAGGAACGTGATTTAATTATATTACTTCCGGGCTCTAAAATTGAGTTTACGATGATCTCTCTGGGGAAGTTCGGTTGTCACTTGAGCTTGGCTTATCTTGGGCGGATTTTTTGAGTGATGTGACTTTAGAAGTACTTAGGTGGAGTTTCGTCAAATTATCTTGCTACTCGGATATAATGAAGCAAATACATATATTTTCATTAGTGCGCGCAAGTCTTTATTTACTCTGTAATAATCTACAGTAATACTTAGGAAAAGCAATAAGATTACTTATCCGTTGTTAGATGAAAGTATAGAAATAATTCAAATGCTCTAGATTTTCTAGTACGAAAAGCAATATTACTTATCCGTTGTTAAATGAAGGACTATATAGAGACTATTAGAGATTATTCAAATGCTCTAGTTTTTAGGGTTCCTTACCTCAAACGGAAAAAACGGAACCCTTATAGGATCACTTTGTTGTCCGTCTGTCCGTCTGTGTGTATATCAAGACTATTTATCTCGGGAACGCGTAAAGATATCGTGTTGAAATTTAAATTGTATACTAAAATCTATAGTATCTTGCAGTTGTGTAAAAGAAAAACTTCTCAGTTATCGTTTAAAAAAGTTACAGCCGTTTGTGTCGTAAAAAAAAAGCATTTTACGACACTCACAAAAATCAAAACCTACAGGGTACTTCCCGTTGACATAGAACTATGAAATTTGGCGAGAAGCATTGTCTGAGTACACATATTAAAATAATAAATCTGAAAACTGTACATTTTTATTTAAATCACAAAAAAATAGGACCACAAAAAGGATTCACAAAATATGGGTTCAAAATTCAAAGTGTTTTTCGTGTCATGTAAGGTATCAGATAAAAGAACTTCATTAGCACATGCTAAAACAGGTTTTTAATTATTTTAACAATGTGTAATTTTCGATGTATGACGAGAAAAGTGAAAAAAAAAAAAAAACTTTTTTGTCGATATGTTCGATATGTATGTCGATAGTATAGAGATTTTAACAACTTACTTCCCAATTTTTTGAAATTTTCTGGATTTGTACGGAACCCTCGGTGTGCGAGCCTGACTCGCACTTGTCCGGTTTTTTTTAGTAGGAATAGTGTTGGGACTTCACCGGACTAGTGATTTTTATACATTTTATACTACTTATGGAACCCTGACTTGGGAAACTTACTTATTCTAAGTCATCTAAGACAACTTCGGCTGATTTCATAATAATATTCATCATGAAATCAAAATCAAATCATTTTCAATCAACTCGTAGCGCGTTATTACACTCATAAATTCAGTGTAATATAATGAACTCGTAAGAATATAAGAAGGTATATGGATGTATTGATTGTTACGCAGAAAGATACAAATAAAATCGTTTATGAATTGACTGCCTCGGTGGCTCAGTGGTTAGTGACCCTGACTTCTGGATCAAAGAGGCGTGGGTTGGATCCCCACCCAGGGCAAGGATTTATGTGATGAACATAGGTGTTTGCTCTGTGACTGGGTGTTATTTAGGTACTATCTATATAAGTAGGTATGTATTTAAAAATATGTATACAGGGTGACGGGGTAAGTCGACCTATTCCCGTTAAGGGTTCCGTTAAAGTTTACTCTGAGGAATTTGACTATGAAATACACTATCCTAAATTTAAAAAAAAAAACAGATATTTGTATTTATAAAATTTCCAACTTTCGGCTATCAGCTCAGATATTTTGAAACGTGTAAGTCGTATTATTATTTTTATTTGATTTTTACATGTTTAATAATGTTTTATGACCTCACTACCCAATATTATCCGTAATATTAACCTATTATAAAAAGTATTTGGATGCAAATATCTCAAAAACTGTGATTTAGGATATGGTGTTTCATAGTCAAATCAGTCAAAAACGTAGTAAACTACACACGCTTAACGGGAATAGGTCGACTTAGCCTGTAACCCTGTATGTAGTATATCAGTCTCTGGTAATCTTATCACAAGCTTTGCTTAGTTTGGGGTCAGAGACCGTGTGTAAGATGTCCCCTAAAATTAAAAAAATTCATCGGGTCAATTGTCATTGGACAAATTGCTAAGATACCATAGCAAAATGCTATGTAGAAACTTTAAGAGATTTTGCTATTTACCTTCTTGATGTTTACCTCAAATCAGATCTGAGTAGCACGTCCCATTTCATTGCTAGATGTTTTGCTTCAACTAAAAAAATGATAATGTACAGATGACGATGCAAACCCAAATCTAAAAGCCCATTGCCAGCAGGCACAATTCCCAATGCTGGCCCCATTACCACGTTAGATGGCAATACTGATCCTCTGATCATATAAAATTATAAAATGATGAAATGGTTTTGACATTCACAGATGTAGTAATATATGGACAACAACGCTCAATTGTAAAAAAAATAAAATATAGTAAACACAAATTACGAACAAAAACATAACCTCAGATAATAGATCTTTACGAATTTTATCAAAGAAGATGTCATTTCAAACGATAACATTGACAACATCTCAAATTAAATGCATACTAATTAAATTCGCCCTTGTGGACAAGGCTACAATGTTAAAAGGCATTATTAGTTATGTATAAATGAATATACACAAAGATGAATGTAAACGACCGATTGACATGACAGACGGCCGGTGTCCTGCGGTTCGACTGGTCGGCGCCTAATATTTGAATATTCATTAACTTTTCTCTAGAGGTGGCTGCTGCCGAAACCCCGCCGGACCACATCGTTGAAAGTACAACTGGCGCCGGATAGTTCCAATTTTTGAACGACGAAACGGAGGAGATACTCAATTCGAAGCATAATAGAACATTATGATATAAGTGCGGTAAGTTGAAAATTACAGCCGAGGCGTAGGCGAGGGCTATAACATAACACATATTTGCGAGGAAATTAATAAAACTCTGACTTTTTTAAACAAATAAATCTTTATTTGTTAAAGCAGTAATAGAAATTTGAACAGTTTTTAAAAGTGATTGTGACGTTGCCAGAATAATATGAATAAAATTAACTTTGGGAGATAAAAATTGTTTCGCGCGCTTTTTCTTTTCGATGTATTGTTTTTATTTAAAAATTTCGTCAAGTAGTGATGAATTTACTTTCACTCAAGAGAGTGAGAGAGAGACTGGGGAAATTGTAACTAATAATAATAACTTGACAACTTTAAAAATGCCAACTGGCAACGTAACAACTACTTTTAAAAATTGTTTATATTTCTATAACTGCTTTAACAAGTAATTAAAGATTTATTCGTTTAAGAAAGTCAGAGTTTTATCAATTTCCTCGCAAACATGTTATAAAACGTCGTATGATATACGTGCGCTTTGAAAATTACAGCCTCTGCTTCATTATAGCCCAAGCCGTAGGCGAGGGCTAACAATAATTTTCAACTTACCGCACTTATATCATAATGTACTATTATAATCGATATTACTACCTAAAAGATTTACAAAAGTTTCTGTCACTTCTCGGCGCCCGCGCTGGCCGCAGGGAAATTAGTTTTGTAAGTTTGATTTTTGTTTTATCAGAAATTACTTACCTACATAAATACTTAGGATTTATAACAAAGTGCTTTTTACTCCGCTAGGGAGCTTTTTCCAAGTTTATATTACACGACCCGAGTATTACAGCGTTAAGTTTTTATATTTGAAGTTAAAAACAAAATTAAGTCAACGAGTGAATTTATAAATATCTGCGCCGCCAATCCTTTAAAAATATGAATCTAACTGGAAAATTTAAAATAAAATAAATAAATATGAATTTAATCCTCCAATTGATAAGTAACATGACGGCCAACGTCCAGCCTGTGATTCGGATGAACGGCGCCAAATATTTGAATATTCATTGACTTTTCTCCCAGCAGATGTCCCCTCGGTGGTATATTATTTATTATTATATAATATTACATCGGTGGTTGACAGTTGACAACATGGTTAAATTAGTTTTACTGAAGTTTAATTTTGTTTTGTGTTCAATCCATGTGAGATAGGTTTGTCAGTGATGAGATGACATACCTTTTATTACTCCATCTATTTATGAACAATGTTTAAACAAACAGTCGTGTATATGTATACGGTAAGCTTACTATGGCTCTGGTGTCAGAGTTTTTAAGCCGCCTGACATATCTAAACGGTTAAGAAACCGGAATCTACAATTTAGCGTGTTATCCGATCCACGGTAGTTGTAAACGCCCATCGCGGTCACCCATCCGAAGACCGACCGTGCTGAACGTTGCCTAATTTCGATTATCGCTAACGAACACCTAGTCAAACTCGCTATGAGCGCTAAAGGTAAAACGCTATAAATATTTTCAATACTCAAAAGTACACTCATTTTTGACCGACGAACCACCAAAGGAGGTATACAATTCGACGCTTATTTTTAATTTTTAGGTATAACTTCTCATAACTTTTTTCATAGTGGTCCGATTTCAAAAAATATTTTTTAATTGGAAAGAGTATACTTCGAAATTGGTTCCATTTAAATTGTATCGAAATCGGCTGTACCATTTTTGATAAATAAACAATAATCACCCTTAGTGGCCTACGTCCTGCAGTGGACTATTAAAAATGCTGATACAGTACAGTACAGTACAGTACAACAATAATGTGAAAAATGCTCCATCGATTCGTGCGAAATATTTGCGAATTCTGTACACGGGTGAAGTTGGTCATGCTAATTTTTGCAAAAAAATAATCTTGTCACTTTATTAGCACGCTCTAGTGACAGGACGCAAGCTAATATTCGTGGCATGCGTAGGTCTATTCAGGTTTTTAGTTTGCACTGTGTTGCTCGCTAGTACCTATGTACTACAAACTACATGGTATTGTTGGCATTAATAAAGCTATTTCTATTTTAGAATCAGGAGTAGTAACATCATCATCGGCTTATTTCAGCCCGCTGCACGAGCATAGTTAAACTATACTTGTACTATGACAATCTCATCCAAGTTTGAATTGCCTGAAAATTTTGCTTTATCGTCACGCCATCGCTATATTGGTATTGTTTGGTACCAAAGAGTACTTACAAAGCTTTGAAAACAATCTCTTGTTTTACAACTATATTTCGAAAGAGACTTATAATATTTTGACGCAACGTTTCATTTTTACAGCGATATGAACAAATAGGAAAGATCCGTCGAGTAATTTATGATCATTAAGCTTCTGCCCTGCGTCATACGGGAATCTGCTATAAGAGCTCACTAAATTATGACGAATGGCAACCTTATCCTTTTGAGTTATGGCTCACTGTTTTAGTAAAGGATTAAGCCCTGTAAATACTGGCCATTAAAACTAACGATCTAATACAGTTAAATGGTTGAAATTGGAGAAGAGATTTACATATTAAGTACGTTATACCTACAGTATTGAGAGGAAAATTACTGATTGGTCTTTGACAACAAGGCCCCAGTGGACCGACAATCTAAGATTACACGAATGTCAAAGTCAAAGTCAAAGTCAAAGTATTTATTTGCATGATAGTGGGTATACAAAAGATCTTAAAATTAAACAAATATATATCCATCCACTAACAACCATAAAAAGTGTGCAAAATTCAATAATTGGAAATTAAAATACATTTTAAATTGTCACTGTGAAAAGTAATGAAATTAAATAATTATTATTTTTATGATCTATAAATTAATGTTTACAGCCTCTATTATATGTATGGAAGCGACACGCTGTTTTATTAAGAAATTCGTCAACTTCGTAAAAGCACTCCGTCACTAACCACTTCTTCAACTGAAAGCAAAATCTCCTGTGTGGGAGTTCGAACAACTCCTCTGGAAGCGAATTAAAGATCAAAGCAGCCATGTGTATACAATTTTTTCTAAACATCTCGAGCCTAGGTTGTGGTAGTTTGAGACGTACTTGAGGAGCCGACCTTTTATTTACATTATCATAGCGCTCAAATAGAGTTGGATTGTTCAGTACAAATTTGGCCATCTCATATATGTAAAGACAAGGAACGGTTAGCAAGTTCTTAGCTTTGAAAACTGGTTTACATGAGTCATCCCATTTCATACCATACATTGCGCGGATACATTTCTTTTGGCCAATGAAAACCTTACTAACATCACACGAATTTCCCCATGTAATGATTCCGTAGCGAATAATGGAGCAAACATGAGCATGGTATACTTGCAGTACAGTTTCCTGAGACGTACATTGGCTCAATATTTTTAAGGCAAATACAAAGCTATTCAAGCGGTTTGCTAGTAAGTTAACATGATCTTTCCAAGTTAAATGGGCATCAATAGTCATTCCTAGAAATTTAGTGCTATTAACCTGTTCAATTTTATGTGATCCGTAATTTATATTCAAAGGTGGTAGTTTCTTTTGAAAAGTTTTAAATTGAATTACTTTTGTTTTCGACATATTGATTTTTAATTTATTACAATCGAGCCAATTTACAACGTCAGCTAGGCATTCATTAATATCATCTTCTATATTATTGATATTATGACCTTTTATAACAATTGTTGTGTCATCCGCAAAAAGAGTACTACTATGTTTGATAGAGGCAGGTAGGTCATTTACGTGGTGGAGAAAACAAACTGGACCTAGTATGCTGCCTTGAGGAACTCCACAATTACTAATTTTTTCCTCGGAGTCGTAATCATGTAAACAATTAGACTGAGTATCTAGTTTAGTAATACGGGTTATTTGCGGTCTATCACATAGAAAAGATCGTAGCCAGTCTTCTGCCGTTCCTCTTACGCCATTAGAACTCATTTTATCCAAGAGAATGTCGTGGTTAACGAAATCAAATGCCTTACTTAGATCTAAAAATAGACCACAAGTAGGAACACTATTTTTCCCATTAAGACCATCTAAAATTGACTCTATTAAATTGTATGCTGCTAGTGTTGTCGATTTATTTTTCCTGAAGCCAAATTGTTCTTTTGCAATGATATCAAATTTATCCTGGAATGAAGTCAATCTTTTATAAAACACTTTCTCAAAAATCTTGGATAGTACCGGGACCAAAGCAATTGGCCGATAGTTGTCTTTGTCTGATTTCGAGCCTTTCTTGTGTAGCGGTTTAATTATAGAGATTTTAAGCCTATCCGGAAATCTGCCCTGCTCCAATGATAAATTAATTATATAACTTAGTGGTTCAACAATGAACCGACATGTGAGTTTCAAAATCTTAGTCGAAATGTTGTCGTAACCAGTTGAATTTGTATTTTTCAGTGAGTTGATGATTTTGTTGATCTCATCGGATGAAGTTGGCTCTAGGTAAATGCTATGACAATTTGAGTTGACGTTGGAATACTGTTCATGTCTTGAATACTGAGAGGATGTTGATGGACCTATTTTATCAACGCTACTTGAAGTTATATTTATAAAATAATTATTGAAAGTGTTCGCAATATCGTGACCTGATGAGATGGTTACCGCACCATCACAGATCTTATCTATATATTCCCTTGGTTTGTTTTTGCCCAATTCTGTATTGACAATGTTCCAAGTAGCTTTACAACAATTTTTAGAATTAGCAATATGTTTTTCGTTAGCTATTAATTTACATTTGTTCAAACATTGTTTTAACAAATTAGAGTATGACCTAAATATTTTTTTTGATTGAAGTGTTTTAGTTTTGTAATGTTTGTATCTAAGTGTGCGTTTGGTTTTACAACTAATCTTCAAGCCCTTAGATAAATGTTTCGTTTTTCCGGATTTTGAAATTGTTTTAACTTTTATAACTGGGAAGCAGAGTTTATAAAATAATATAATTAGATCGTGAAAAATATTAAAAGCTTCATTAGCTGTTGTGGTTTCAAACACTTCGGAAAATGATAAACTACTTAAGGCGTTGAGGTACTTGACCATGTTTTCTTTACATAAATCATTCACAAGCTTAAAGTAGAAATCGGGTCTCTTTACTGTTAGTACGCTATTAAAAACAGCTACTTGAGCCGTATTGTGATCGGAGAGACACAAATTATACGTTTTTCCACTGACATCTACTACATTACTGGCAATGTGGTCTATACATGTATTTTGGCGCGTTGGATCTAAAATGTGGAATCGAATATCGTAATTAGACAAGATTTGCGAGAGTTGTGTGCTATCATTGGTTTTTTGCAACATGTTTATATTAAAATCTCCGCAAATTATCGTTTTATATTGTCTATTGTTTAATCTATCTAGGGCAGTCCGCAAGTTGGCAAAGAAGACTTTTAAATCAGCTTTAGGGATTCTGTAAATACAAAGAACGTACAATTTTAATGTTTTTAACTTAATTCCGGATACTTCAAAACTTTTATCAACTGCCAAATCATGCAGGTCTAACTCTACACATTCCATAGTATTCCTACATAGTATACACGTACCCCCGCGCCTCTGATAAGAACGAGCATAAATGGCGCTGAGAGAAAAATTATTAAGCCTAAGATATTTCTCATCTCCTTTTTTAATAAAATGCTCACTGAGACATACAATAGAAGGCAATACGTTTAACTCCTCAAGTTCGTTCAAAGCTACTTCCAGCTCTTGTAACTTACCCAACACCCCAGCAATGTTTTGATGGAATAAGGTAAACGAATTGTCGCCATTAGGATCGAAATAAATTCAGTGGCTTATTCTTAGAATCCTGCGCAGAGTTATGTGTCACTTTTTGTGACTTCTGAAAATAATAGGGAATTGTACCTTTTTTAATTTTGTCTGCAGTTGGCGAGTGACGTGTAACGCTGTCACGGAAATGCCGATATGAGTTGGTTGAACAAGGTTGTCTGTTAATTGGTTTTTTGTCAAAGGTTAAAAAAGTATTCCTGTACTGAACAGTATTTATGTGGTGTATTAAACGTTGTGCTATATTAGCCTTATTGGAAGTAGTTTCAACAAAAACGCAGTTGTCGAAGCTGCCAGTGAGGAGTTGTATTTGACGGTTGAGCCTTTTTTCTTTTATAAATTCATTAAATAAAGTATTAACAACAAATACATTGCAGCATTTAAACAAGTTAAGAGCAATTTTAAGCTCAGAAAGTAACGTATCCAGATTCGAGTCGTTGCTGCCGGTCATTATAACGATATTATCATATTTATTTACAGTTTCAGACAAAGAAGTACAATTACATAAAACATCAATAGACGTCGCATGTGGTTTTCTAAAACCCAAAATGTCGCAATCTTTATTAATAAGCTGATTTCTGTTCCGAAAGATTAAATCTAAGATTCCATTCCCCTGATTGTCAGCCAACAAAATTATTCTTCCTTGCTTTGAAGCCTTTTCTTTACATCTTGATGCGAAGTTGCAGCACTTTGTTGGTTTCGGGATATTGCAGTCAGAGGTTATGGTACTGTTCTGTTGAGTAACCATATAATTGGGCTCATTCTGGATGTGATTATTGTCAACTTCCACAATATGAATCTGTTCCTCATTTTTATCCAAATCTGGGGTAGTAGTTGTAGCGCTGTTGTTAGATGTTTCAGGTAGCTTATTTTGAGGCCCGGATTCCATGTTCGAGGCATCAACCGTAGGCATTAGAGTTGTCGCACAGTTTTTAATGATGTGGGATTTTGGTGTGCAGATCTCTGAATCCAAGTTTAACCTTCGTGCCGATATAATGCATTTATTTACCTTACTTGATTTGCGTGATGTTCTGGAACTTCCTATACATTCTCCTTTTTTGATACTCATACTTGTAATATACATACTTTTCAGCTGTTCATTTCTCCGCTTAAATTCGTCAACTTCCTGTTTTAAGGACGAGTTTTCTAATAGCAATGTGTCTATTTCAGCATGTGCACTTAATAGCTGTACCTGTAGCGCTTCGACATCTTTTTCAAGTCGTAGAATCTCGTCACTTTTGCAATGAGTTGATAAATCCATCATGCTTTTGGCGCTGATATTAGACTCAATGGAATCAATTGACTCGACAGATAAGGATCTCTGTGTAAACAAAGATTGTGCACCGCGTCTCATCGTTTTTTTGCGCCTGGTGATATTGTCAACAGAGTCCATTGTGACAAATTTAATATTGTAAAATGTTAAATGAAAATGTATATGTCCAATTATATAATATGTCAAAAAATTGTGTAATCGATGTCAGAAAATAAATAATAAATTGCTCATAATGTCAAGAATAAAATTTCCATACAAAAAGAATTTCAAGTGGTAGGATTTGATATCGGTACCATCGCACCAGTCGATCGTTGCAGCCCCTCGGCCACCAAGACTATGTGTCAAGTGTCGAAATTAGCAGTGAGTTTCTAATTATTTCCTTTACTAGAAATGACTTGCATTTATCTTCTTTGTCAAGGTGAAGGTCATTTCATTCACTTGAATTTTAAATATTAACTTTTTAATTACGTGATCGAATCCTTTAATTTAAACACTTGTATCACTGATTTAATAAATGTAATGTTGCTGTTTAGTGTTTTTATAGTTCTGACCGGCACTATTACTCACGATTGGCGTTCATAATAGAAGTCTAATTTTCACTTGATTTACTGATTTTATTATTTAGATAACGATATCACTTGCGTATAGTTGTATAAGTTACTGATTTTTAGCACTGTCAATTCAAATTTTGTCATTATTGTATTTATAAGAATGTATTAACGCACGAGCTAATGTTTACTGCGCGCCATCTGGCGGCTCCTCCAATGAGCTGAACCTTATCCGTTTTTCCGCCTTGGGAAATGTTTATGTTAAAAAAACATACGCTTTTACGTCATCAACCGTAGCTGCAACGATTCTGGACAACAAAGCAAAAATATTAAAAGATCCAGTTTAGTTTCGTCTTTTTGACCGAGCGTATACTGAGCGCCACACAAATTGAAAGATGGGAAGTTAGCCTCAGATGACACTTCGCCGTGATTCGCTAATTATTGCGCATGTGTGCACAATGCCTATACAAATGGCGAAGTAGTGAGTTCGGGCGTAGGGAGCGCGCGGGAGGCACGAGGTTGGCGGGCGGGTGTGCGCCGGCGTCTCGTCACTCTGGCACCCGCTAACGTCTATATTTTGGCGTTTGCGCAGCTCTCTGTGGCTAACTTCCCATCTTTCAATTTGTGTGGCGCTCAGTATAAGTGAGGTCTCAGAGTCTACTGGGACGAGCCGGCACTTGGGTGTATGTTTGTATGTATATTTCTTCGACGATTACTCAAGTACCGCTTAATCGATCTCCATGAAGTTTAGCATGAACGTAGTTAATACATAGAATTTTTAAGTTCGAATATGAGCATCTTCTGTTCAGTAGTTGCGAAGATACGAGGGCCGTGGCAAAAAGAGGCAAAAATGCGCCACTTTCTGCGGGAGTTTCAACATTTGTATAAAATAAATCGCTAACTTTCGCACAAATATTGTTACCTCTTTTTCAAATCCCAGTAGGTATTTATGATATAAAATAGGAATAGCGTGAGGTCCAAGTCCGGGGCGGACTACTAGTGTAGATAAATTAGGACCCAAATCCAGGTCATTCGGTTAAAAAAGTCGGAAAAGGCCATGACTTTTCACCCCTATTTGTAACCAGATACAAAAGTAAGTACATAAATAGATTTTTCAAAGTATCTACTGGATGTGAACTTCTTTTAATCAAGGCCATACTTTAGGTACCTTCTAACTGCACAAGCTTTTATAGTTCTACGGATATTTGAATATCGACAATATACAGGGTTATTGGTAATGGTAATCAATTAGCATCCTTTTAAGGGACACAACACTGACTCACAAACTATTTGTGTTCTACAACTTTTCCCAAATCTCAACTTATTTTCCAAAAAATATTAATTAGTGGAATCAACATACGAACAAATAATTGTTTTTTACATAGCTAACTATTATTTACACTTGTTTGTATAATTACACAGCAGGTATTTCCTCTGAGAAGTCTCGCAGGCGACGGCACGCGCGCTTTTACATAGAGTTAATTATGTTTAGCCCAGTATATTTTTTTATATTTCTATGTAAGAAAATAAATATGAATTTTTAGAAGTCGTAGAACAAAAGATGTTTGTACAGAATATGCGTAAAAAGGATGATAATTGCCACTAACCCTGTATAGTATATGTAAATCCACCAACTTATACTTGGCAAGCAATGTGAATATGGCCCAACCACCCTTCGCGGGTAGTCCTATGTTCAACAAGGGGCTATTCAACGCGCGTGTTCTAAAGTTGCCTCACGTAGTTTACGTTCACCGAAAAGTAAAATACGATGGCATGATTTAAATAATATTTGGTATTTATTTTCAGTTATTTTTTGTTTAGTGATTGTTATTTTTCTACCTAGTTCAATGTTACGTAATTTTTTAGGCTGTATCTGATTGTCAATATTTATTAATTGCTTTTGATGTCAAATGTTAAAAAGCGCTTAGTAATACTTAACGCTAAATTAATTTACATTGTTATGTAACTTATCATAACTAATAAACTTTATGGAAATTTGGAAATTAACGTGGTTTTCACACATTATGCACTGTGCATCGCGAGACGGCTCCGCGTGCTAGCACTCGCCAACATGAGAAAGGTCGCCGAATGCGACCGAAACTATAGGTAGTCGTTACGACTATCCCTACACGTGAGTTTAGTCCCGTTATATATCTAGTATAAAACTTATGGAAATGGTAAGAAAATTAGTATTATCTCTTCTCCTTCGGTCTGTGGTGATAACTTTTTATTGGATTAGTTAAAAGTTCAAGCAGTTCGATTTTATGTACTATGCTTTACTTAGTCAATATAACAAAACAAACAAACAAATAACTCTTTATTGTACACACAAAATAAACTAACAATAAATACATTAGTGAAATTCTTAAGGTAGTGCAACACTAGGCGGCCTTATCGCTGGAAGCGATCTCTTCCAGGCAACCCATGTACGGAAAGGAATGTGCTCAAAATAATTGACGGGGAGTACAATAAATACAACAACAATATATTATAGACCTAAATACTAATACTACACACAATACCTAACACATAATAATACTACTACATAAATAGACAATACATAGATAGACATACATAAAATATATGAAGTACATATATAACAGAATGAAATAAATGATACAGTACCAAATCATTTACAGAGATAATGACTTTTTACAAGACGTTTGAATGCATCCAGTGAGCGTGCACGCTTAATATCTAGAGGCAATTCGTTCCAAAGGTTCACAGCCTTCACCGCAAACGACGAACTGTAGAAGGAGGTTTTGTGGGAAGGAATATCGAGGGTCAAATTATCTGCAGATCTCAAGGTACGAGAGTTAACTGTGCTCCTAAACTTGAAGAGACTAGAAAGATAAAAAGGGGAAGTAGGACAGAAAAGAGTGCTGTAAAGAAGATATAGACACTTGCTCCGGGTTAGCAATAACTACCATTTTATGAGGCTGATACAGAATACGGTTTATAAATTTATAGACAATTTTGGTAGCAATAGATAAACGTATTCCGAAGTAAGTACTGTCATACGATATAACTTATTAGGTATCAGGATTTAAACTCTCTACTATTGCTAGGTATTTCTGAACAACTCTTAGTTTATCTTAGAACAGTAGGTTTTTTTGGTAAATATGTTCTTGATTTATTGAATTGTAATACTTATAATTACAGTACTTATTAATACTTTCCGAGATCAATTAATTAGGTATTAAAATTACGATTTACGACTTTATTATTAAACGTAGAGTTACTCGTATTAGAAGTCGTAGCAGTAGTTAGACTGTGTTTTTTGTATTTCATGAGTGAAGTCAACAATTGTCTATGAAAAAAATAAACGGATCTAATACCTCTTACTTATCATATGTGTTCTTTAAAAGATCGATCTAAAATTTCTAATACACGTTTTAAGGCTAGCAACGCAAAATATAGGGTACCAACAGGAAATCCTTTCCTTCAGTTCATTGTACGTATTATACGAGCTGACGACGTTACGCAATTACTTTATCTATGATAAAATACCGAGGTAAGTATCATTATCTTTTTTATTTGAAATGAATCAATTTATCTTAATAAAATTTATCAGATGAGTAGACATAAATAGCGTAATAAATCAGTCTGCAAGATAAAATCTCCCAGACTAGACGACAAATTTTAAAAGAAATTATCTGTTTCAAAAGTCTGATGAATATGAGCCTTGTTAGGTAATTGAATAAGAATCTGTGATCTGAGGCGGCGCGGCGTTAAGTCGGCGATGTCATGGTAATTGTATCAATTCAGTATTCCGTCTCCATATAAGGTCGAAACACGAATCTTACCTACGCGCCTCGGAGTTCGGTACTCACTCGGTACACAACAGTCGCAGGGGCGCGCGAATGAACGTGTGGATTTGTAATCAGTAAGCGTGCGATTTACCTACGGCGGGCAGCCCTAGCGCGACTTACATGCTACCTGGCTACGCGGGGCTGTAGATATTTATTTCAAGGACAGGGCTGAGTTGCAATACTGCATAGATACCATTATCGTGGCGAGTAGGGTACCACTCTTAGGGCCTCGCGCTTCTAGGAGCATTAGTGCAGCTAGACATATTCTCTGGGGGCTATGGCAGTGGCCCATTCCAGAAGTCAATAAAACTATTGACTTTTAAACTTTCCGGGGTGGGCACGGTTTTTTATTTTCTCCTACGCCTATCAAGCCTCGCACCTCTAAAACAGGACAAGTAAAATTTAGTCCTTCATGGAAAATATATCGATTTCCGCGCTCTCTACGCTAGCGCTAAATAAAATGCTCTCATTTAGTTACTTATGTATAATGTGTATTACTGTATATGTAGGTTTATTCATTTTTTTATATTATGTATATATGTAGTTTATATGTTATGTATGTGTGTAGAGATATATTTCTTTAAATATAATTTAGTTGTATATTTGTTAGGTATTGTCTAGTATTGTTATTATTATTTTTCCACCACCATTTTATCCCCATGAAGTGGAAACAAGTACTCGTACCTACCTATTAATTTTAATTTTCAAAGATGTAGGTATATGAAATTTTTATTAGAATTATCATTGACATTATGTAAAACATCATGCTGAAAGTATTATAATGATTTTTATGTATTCATATGTCTGAAAAGGAAGTTTTGGCATGAGTACATTAAAAAAAACCATCTTGTATGTACCTGAAACTTATGAATAAATGATGTATGTGTGTAGAGATATCTTTATATCTTTATCTTTAAATATAATTTAGCTGTATATATGTTAGGTATTGTCTAGTATTATTATTATTATTTTTTTGTTTTGTTAATTGTTTGTTTTATGCTATTTAAATTTTCTTGCAGTTATGGCCACGTTTTTTTTGTCAATTGCTATTTTATGTCCGTGCTAGGTTGCCTGGAAGAAATCGCTTAAAGCGATAAGGCCGCCAATTAGAGATCTATTGTTTTGTTTTGTCCTTATAATCTGTTTTTTATGTAATGTGGTTGTCTAGTAAAGTGTTATTGTTTGTTTGTACTTCTCAAGAATTATTTACGCCTTTTTTAATACCTAAACAGCAAACACTGAAGAGTTCGCTACGCTCGCTAAGTATTAATAATGTCTATATCTTCTTACTCCTCATCGAATCATGAATTAATTGATTTAATTTAAATTATTAATTTCGGAAAAAAAATCCCCCCTACTGAGCTCACGCTTGGCACAATAGTCTCGAAACTTGCTACGATTTCATGACACCGAATTATTGTTTTATAAATTCCCTTGACTCTTTTGCCTTACCGAAGGGCCTCGCAAAACGTATGTTACCCGCACGAAACTTAGGTCTTGCTCTGCCACTGTCTATGCGTGGCTTTTAACTTTCTTTCATTAATACTCTGAGAACTTTCCAACAGAACTAACCTTTGACAACTGATAACTAAGATAAAAGTATTTTTAGAACTTGTCTCTGTATAAATTCAGATTATTCAAATTTTTGCTTTGATGTTCTAGTGATTGGTTAAATATATGCATGAACTTAGGAGGCTGCATAAAATGCATAAAGTATTTTTAAATTGACTCAAAAGCTATGTACTATCATCAGATATACAACGTGTAACGGAAAGGCTGTATACATAAAAAGTAGGTTGATACTATACTTTATATAGATGCTGTATTCGAAATTTCGAGCCAAAATAACAACATTCACTTTAAAAAAAAAAAAATATGACTGACTAGAAAAATCTTTTGCACGTAAACAAACATGTCACAACAAGGAGGTGTGGTCTGATTTTGATGGGCAAGGTCGTGTTATTGACCTCACAGCTGTTTAGTGTGATAGTGCTGTGCAAATGTGAATTAGTCATAAAAATGACTAGTTTTTCAAAAAAAGATTAAAAATCAGCAAACGAACTTCAGGGCTAAACATGCCCCCAGCTAGTTTGTTACCGCTATCTGATTTGGTACTTTCAGTATGTATACAGTCTTTCCGTTACACGTTGTATTTACAAATCAGATTTATTTTATTTTTATTTTTTATCGTAATTTCAATCGGATAAGCAAAACTCACACAAGTTAGCAAACTAGTTTTTTTTTATTTCCTAAAAATCTGACAATTATATTTCAAACTCTATATTTTCATCACTTAGTTAAAAACATCGCAAAAATTAGTTATCACAATAAACATTACATCTATTAACATTATATCCTAATATTACCTAATTTCAATCTATTTATTTTATTTTGAATTGTGAGCCTCTTTACAGCCGGCGATTATTCTTGTTTTTTGGAATTTATAACGTAATTATTAATAATGCATATTTTGTCAATGAATGCATTATTTTATTTTTTTTATGTGAAAAATTTTTTTTTACATTACACTGCATTTCTATATCTACTCATTATTAGTAAAAATGTTAAACCTGACGAGCATGTTAATGAATCAATATTATGCAATATATTTTGTAATATTAGGCTCTATTAATATCAATAAAGTTATCTTATCTTATCATTAGTCCAAATACTCAGTAAGTATAACAACTTGTTCCCTCATTTCTAGATTAGATCTTTCATAAAACAGAACTTTACTTTATATAAACTCTCATAATACTCATAAAATTAGATAAGTCAGAGAGCCCAAGTTATTCACTACACAGTAGTCACGTCGGAACAACATTTGTTAGCGGGATAAAATATTATCAACATTAATTATCACAACAATATTATATCTGACATTAGTCCAAATACTCAGTACTTAAGTGTAAAAACTTGTTCCCTCATTTTTAAATTAGACCTTTCATAAGACAGAACTTTTCTTCAACTTCCTTAATATCTACAGGTGAGATAACTCAAAAAGTCCAAGTTATTCACTACACACGTTGTAACACAACATGTTTTGGCTTGAAATATCGTCAAAATTAAATATCACAACTAACATTAGTTCGTTTACCTAGTACAAGAACTTATTCCCTTATTTCTAGACCTTTCATAATACAGAACTTGTCTTCAACTCTCTCAATGCTTACAAAATTAGAAAAGTTAGACAGCCCAAGTTATTCACTACACACAACGTAACAACACATGTTTGCGGCATAACACATCGTCAACAATAATTTTTATCACAACAATATTTTACCTAACATTAGTCCAAGCACCCAGTACTTAAAATAACTTGTTCCTTCATTTCTAGATTAGACCTTTCATAATACAGAACTTTTCTTCTACTCTCTCAATACTTACAAAATTAGATAAATCAAAGAGCCCAAGTTATTCACTACACGCGTCGGAAAAACACTAAGTCTTGTTAGCGGCATAAACATTATCAACATTAATTATCACAACAATATTATATCTGACAATTCTAACATTAGTCCAAATATTCAGTCATAAGAATTTGTCATTTGTAGATTGACTTGATAATATTTTATCCCGCTTTTCTTCTACTTTCTTTCTCATTCTGTAAGTATAAAAACTTACAGAATGAGATAAGTCAGAGAGCCCAAGTTATTCACTACACACGTCGGAACAACACATGTTTGTGGCATAAAACATCGGCAACTTTAATTATTATCACAACTATATTTTACCTAACATTAACCCAGTGCTTAAAAGAACATGTTCCTTCATTTCTAGATTAGACCTTTCATAATACAGAACTTTTCTTCTACTCTCAGAATTAGATAAGTCAGATAGCCGAAGTTATTAACTACACACATCGGAACAACACTTGTTAGCGGCATAAAACATTATCAACATTAATTATCTCAACAATATTTTACCTAACATTAGTCCAAACACCCAGTACTTATAAGAACTTGTTTCTTCATGTCTAGATTAGACCTTTCATAATACAGAACTTTTCTTCGATTCTCTTAATACTTCCAGAATTAGAAAAGTCAGAGAGTCCAAGTTATTCACTACACACGTCGAAACAACACATGTTTGCGGCATAAAACATCGTCAACATTAACTTTCGGCCAACAAAATGTTTACGACTCGCGGGTCAAGATAAGTAGTGGCTTATTTTTATGGTCCACTGATTGTTTCCACTACACTTCGTGGAGATTTCGGGAAACGTATTACGACCCGCGAATGGTCGAGTAGTCCCATCCCTCAAATAACTTTTTAACGATGAACTTGTTTGTACTCGTGTTTGTTATTTACGCTATCATACAATATATCGTCATCAGCTTGTTATTATTATCCTGCTAAGATGAGTTTGGTACAGCAAGTTTCCTTTATTTAGTTTCGTCACATTATTCTATCAGACGTCCTGTCATCCTCAACTTCTTTTCCTTACTCACGCATATCAGCTTTCACATAATGAATGTATACATTTTTGGTGTTCCCATTACCCATATTGTGTCTTCTCTTATCAAACTACATAATATATGCTAATAAACCTATCTTATTTAGTAAGTAGTTGAAATTGAAAAAAACTTTATTCGACATTACAAATACAAAAGGCACAAAAAACAATAATGATATAAAAATAAGGAATTAGAAATGTCGAAAAGGGCTCACCTCAGCATTATGCTGAATGCCGGTAGGAATCGAACACTCAGCGCTGGTTTTCAGGTTAGCCCTTTTTGAGGGTAGGTAACAAAAAAACATAAAATAAGAAATAAGTGAAAAGTTATTTGACAAGTGTAGTTAGACATTGTCTGCGACCCCTTCTTTATCTATATCGAAATAACTTTTTAGACAGTCAGCATTTAAATTAAGTAGATGTCGACCGCGTGTGGCTTTTATGAGTTAGCGCTACCGTAGTCACTCTAACTCTTTAAATTGTAAGTCTCGGTTCTCTGTGTTGTGGTTGAAGCACAAAAAATAATGATGTAAAAGGCATCTTAAATTCTGCTACCAGAAATAGCCAGCCGGCTGATCGTTACTTACTCTGACTATCTTGCAAAGTTAAGTAGGTACCGGTACAAGTATACTCTTACCATTATCATTTGATAATGACTTCATAGGGTGTTACAAAATGAAACCTCAATATACAAATTGCGGCCGAAAAAGTACATAAACTCGTACGTTTCCACCTCTTGAGCCTTTCAACCATGTTTGTGTATTCCTACCCCGTGCCAGGAGGATATAAATAAATCTGGATATAAAAATCGTGAGCACTCGAGTCGCGTCGTGACGTAATATGATGTTATTAATTTTTATATTAAACACGACCCAGGATTAATGTTGGAACTGAAATTTGAATTATTTATGAAGGAAATGCTATTGTAGGCTGCTAAATATGTGAATGCTAAAAAGGTATTCAATGCGTTGTGTGTACACATAAATTACGCAAATATAAAATCACCTGTAGATATTGTTGTAAATGAGTTTAATTTTTCACTGTGTACTTTTTGAAACTTATATTAATTATCCTACTAATATTATAAACGCGAGAGTTTGTGAGTTTGTGAGGATGGATGGATGGATGTTTGTTACTCTTTCACGCAAAAACTACGGAAATGATTTAGATGAAACTTTGCAATAATATAGCTTATATATAAGAATAACACATAGGCTATAAATTATAATGATATTGCGTATTTTTTTTATAATACAATGATAAGTGTTAAGTTAGTAGGAAAAATTCTGCTATCTGAGAACTCTGAGAAGCTAGAAATGTCAAAAAAACAACTGTCGAATCGATCAACCGTCAAATCGTCCTTTGTTTTATTTTTTTTATTTTCCACCTCCTTTATTAAGGGTGGTAAGGTAGGGCTTTGGGTTTGAAAGACGGGACGTGACATAGTCTACTTTTTATCCCGGATAAATAAAAGGTTCCTATGGGATAGCACAAAAATCAAAATATCATGCGGGCGAAGCCGCGGGTAAAAACAAGTGTTAAATATTAGCTCTATGGTTGCAATTGCTTAGTACTTAATAGCAAGCTTACCTATATGTGGCATGTCTTATAATCTGTAGTTATCTTTAAGCGCGATTTTACTGAACTTTATGTTATTTTGTTCATGCTCTGCATTGTAGATGACAATGTAGGCGAAAATTGCCGCCGCCGTAAGTAGTCTTGTAATATAACCGCAGGAGACCCAGACAAAGTCACATTCTAATAGCAAATCGGTTTTACGATAAGTTCGAAAATACATGGGGTTCATAACCATGGACATAATTATGTCACGTAGTTTGGGTAAAACGAATACCACGATTGGAGCTAGGGAAGATCATTTTCGAAAGTGTAATTTGGCTAGGGTTTTGTATTTACATTGATAAATTAAATTTTAGTAAAACATTGTTTAGATCCCTTGTTAAAGGTGACGTCCATAAGTGGTATATTATTCAGAGAAAAATCGAACCTAGATGATATATACATAATTTGAAAGCTTGTTTTATGGGCTTCCATAAAACAAGCTTTCAAAATGTTTTGTATGAAAAATAACAATACAGCTTATTACTTTTTCTAGTTTAGCAATGATAAAGTGCTTCTATCGTTATTTTACTTGCATTCGTAGCTGATTCATCCACATTCATCGCTTAATTTGCTAAAATTAAAAAATATAACCTACCAGTGTGACCAGTTAGTAGGTACAATGTGACAAACAAACACTTTAAAAGAGTGTCTAATTGGTAAAAATGCTTTTATTTAACAATTTGGAGGTTACTTAATCAGGATTGATAGGTATAAACTACTTATTGTGCCAAATATATTTATTTATCCTAATAGATTCAAAATTAATTTTAAAATAAACGGAGGGCACATTTTTGATTTTAACTGATGTTATGCTAGAAAAATATGAACTTTCTCGAAATGTAACGAGTGTTGTAGTTAGAATTTTTGATTATTATTATACCAGCCTCCATACATTTTGTGGACATGTCTTTTGATACGATAAACTGTCCCAGTCTATAAAATACCTAACCGTGTCGAAATATTAGGAACTCAACGAAAACATACGAATGACTGACTAAACATCATCAACTGACTGTAAGTATCTTACATAATGCGATAATCTAACTTCGTTCTTAATGACCATTATACCGGAAATTGTTACTTTGAATGACACTGACATTTCACTTTTTGTTAATTAATCTGATTAGTCCTGTGGACTAATCTCTGCCTAATCATTTAAAAATTTATGTTTTTACATATTTTGATATATAAAATTTTGTAAATTACCTGTACCAATGTTATTTTTGAATGTTATCGGACGATTTCAAGTACATGTAATGTGTCTACGAAATAAAGAGATTTTGACTTTTGACTTTCGTAAAACGTCAGCACGTCCACGATTATTAAAGAATAATAAATAAGCAAGTAGCGGCTTCGGCGAATGCAAAACCTCATAAATATTAAAATATAGTATATCAGCAAACTGCACCGATGCTGCTGGCATCTTAGGGTAAAAGCGAGTACCTAACTTAGTTGCCTGTGAAACTCTGTTGCAAATACGAAAAACTATAATTTCCTGTTAATTTTAAATATTTATGAAAATCCACTTACACACTAAATTTGTTTCATGATAAGTAATAAGTAAGTTTTTTTTTTTTTTATTTTTTTTTTTTTTAATTTAATATAATGACAATACTACATTACTACTACATAGAAAGCAAAAAAAAAAAAAAATTAAAAAAAAAAAAAAAAAAATTAAAAAAAAAAAAAAAAAAAAATAAGTAAGTACATATACTATTATTTTATAGACTGTACCCGGCCGGATGTATATTTTTTTTTGAGATTTCGCCATTAGTTCATAGTAAACGTTGTACAGAATGACAATCTAACGTTCTGAAAGTCGCTCCAGTTTTCATAATAACTTATTATTATAATACTGTTTTAGAATTTGTTTATGATAAAGTTACCCATGTTATGTACCTTGTGTACCTGTAAGTACATTTCGTGAAACTCTTAATTTGACGAGGTAGACAGAAGGAGACTGGATGGAATCGTTATATTAGTTCTCTTCTATCGAATCAAAAGATATCAAAACCCAAATACATTATATGTTTTCGTATATACAATATGTGTTTGTTGATTTGTTACTCTTTCACACAGCAACAGAGCAACGGCTTGACTTGATTTTTGACTGCATATAATTAATGGTCGAAAAGTGACATAGGCTACTTTTTATCTCGGGAAAAATAAATAATAATAAAATAATAAAATCCTTATTTTCAGATAACTAAGATCCATACAAAGTATTTCACAGATATACACATAAAAATAATTTGACATTAGCAGTGTTGACTGCTCAAATCAAAAATAACATAAAGTAAGCTAACAACACAAAAGGCAAAATAGGTAACCAAATCTGCCGCCATTCCTGACGTAACACAACATAAAAGGTTCACATGCACAGAGATACCAGAGGGTCGTGGTCGATCGAGAACAAAAAGAAAGAGATGCAGTGATTTAAAATAGCATGAGTTATAAAGAGACATATAAATATCTCGATTCAGTGGCAAGTTGCCGTGTTTTTCTCTCAGTAGTGTCTAATTCCAATACATATTTGACAGTTGACACATTTTTGTGGTTGAGAAAATTGCCTCAAGCGACAACAGCGCTATCTCTCTAGTTGTAGTAGCTCCGTGTTCATATGGGATAGCACTAAAATTAAAATGTCACGCAAGCAAAGCCGTGGCCTACCAAAAAAAAACCAAAGCTTGATAAAAGCCTAGAAATCCAATAAAAAACAGAAGAAGACGTTCGCGTTTGCTAGTTTCTTTCTGAAACTTGTCAATGGGCGAGTGAGATAGCTGTAGCCGGTTGAAAATGCGTAGTTTTAATGCAACGAAGAACAGGAGCGTCGTTTACGTCTTTACGTCATAGTTTATATAAAACCGTAAAACCGGCTTAAATAATAACAAACTCAGATACACACACACACAAACTTTTGCATATTTACAATATTAGAGTGAAGTGTGATACGAATATGAGCATTTTAATTTATAGTTTCTGTAAACAGGTGTTCATTAATATCGTATGTTTGAAGTTTATTTTTGTTCTATTTCACATGTGGCTCCAATTTCGAATTTGAAGCAGTAGGTATTAGTAGTTAGTAATGTTTCGCGGATTCATCTGCAATAAGTATCTGCATCTTATTTATTTTTCAAATTATATAAATGACTTGTTCTAAAGAAATTTATCAGTCCGGGGCGCATATTACAATTTTAGTATTATATAGCAATGGATATTTTTAGTTAAAAGCTTTTATTTTGGTAGAGAAATTTTATTACCACTTTTAAAAATGTTACATTGTACCTATATTTCTATGTATATAGGCTTACTTTGGTACCAGAGCTACGGTTTGCCGAAGAATCAAGAAGAAAACCGGTGCAATTCCAGAAATCAGACGTCCGAAAAAGACCGGCCGGCGCCGCGTGGGCGCACAAAAGAAGATCGCTATTTTCTCGGAAAAATACAACATTTTTAAGAAAAATGAGCACTGTTTCAAATACGGCATTCAATATAGAAAAATTAATAGGCCGATCCAATTATTCAAATTGGAAGTTTGCTGTTAAAACGTATTTGCAACATGAAGACCCATGGGCGTGCATTGAACCCACGTCGGCCGGCGCGCCCATAGATCCCGCGAAAGACACCAAAGCAAGAACCAAAATTGTTCTACTACTGGACCCTATTAATTTTGTGCACGTGCAAGATGCCCAGATGGCCACCGAAACGTGGAAAAATCTGGAAAAGGCGTTTGACGACAGCGGCCTCACTCGAAAAGTGGGCCTCCTGAAAGACCTAGTAAAAATCTCTGTAACAATCCACGTCTAGGTAAAATATAGTTATCTCCAAATTGCACATATTTCGTCTTATTTATGAACATCCACGGATAAAATTCTTCATTTGGCAGATCGCGCGGGACACAAAGGGGGTGCGGGAAGACGACGACTAACCTGAATACTCCGGGGCGGTGAGCACAGCTGCAGAACCTTGATCCTGGTTGCTCCTGGGTCTCTTCTTCAGGCAGTTGCGAAGCGGCTAGAGAGGACTGTATTTGCGAAATGACACTACGTCCAGGACACGTATCACAATTAACATAGGAATGCAGTTGACGAGACGGTGCTAGGCACACGTCATTTGCGCGGAGCGGTGATGAATGCACCCTGTCCGGCGGTCAAGGGCAGACTGTTCGCCAAAGCAAACAGCGCGTCTCACCTATCCACGAAAACGTACATAGGCGGTCGTCGTCTAGGAAAGATGAGGGTAGGATATAGGAGTCGGTAAATGCGGGTGGATAGAAAAGTAGGCAGCTCTAAGGCGCCGTAACATTACGTATATCGATATATGTATGTATTCATCATTACGAACCACTTTTACTTATTTTGGAACTAATTACGATATTTCGAAAAAAAAAGTTCATGTACCCATGTTTTATTACAGATATTTTTTTTCGAAATTTTATAGTTAGTATAGTCTCATAGTAAAAGTCATTCATAATTAGCATTAGCATATGCATTTCTGATCGTCTTTGCACTTAACAAAACATCGCCTTGAATTAACTTTAGCTCGGTAAAGCTATCGTTTCATACGATAGTGAGTCTGAACTTGCTTCAAATATGCGAACGACTTCTGCGGTGCAGATAGATGAGCGTTCACCCTTAAAGTCTTAAAGCATCCAAGTTCAGAGTGTCAAGTGGGAGATTTGGAAATCAAATCGAATTACTTTTACGTCGCGTTGACCGAGCGCGCCGTGCACACACGCGACCACATTGACACATACGCTTGAATTAGCCAATCACAGACGTTGCCGCGCTCGTGTTCGATCGGTTTACCCTAAAAAATACTCACACTTAGCTATTCAGTTTTCTGTACGTGACACAAGATGGCGCTGTGCCATTACCATAGAAATCACATCAAACGTTAACGCGATCGAGCTCGAGCGAAAATCTCGCACTTAGCCCTCTGAAACTAAAGAGTTGGCGAGCCTTTTTGACCGACGAAACGGAGGAGGTAGGTACTCAATTCGACGCGTATATATATATATATTTTTAAGTTATGTATAAACTTTTTACCATAACTGATCCGATTTCGATAATTCTTTCTTTATTGGAAAGAGTAAGTATACTTTGAAATTGGTTCCATTTAAATTTTATCGAAATTGCTGAGCTAGTTTTAACAAATTAACCATAATGTGAAAAATGCTTCGTCGATCCGTGCGAAATACTCGCGAATTCTGACACGATTGAAGCCGGTCATGCCATTTTTTGCAAAAAAAATATTATGTTGCATCTTTTCTGATCTGTAGTTCTGAAGGTTTGATCTGTAGTTTGGAATTTGACGGAATGGAGAACAAACTAACGAACACATATTTACAAATATAAGTAGGCAGGCATGTATTGTGTTGAAACCGGCTTTGGAAAAATAACTAGTTTTCGTTGAACACCTGTGTTCGCTAATTCTAGCTGCTAACGTTATAGGTAATATTAGCGTGGAAATTTATTTTTAAAAACATATTTGCATTCGATTTAAATATTTTATAGCGTGTTTGGCTACTTAAATGTTTTTTCTGTGTTTGCTATTGACATTAGATCATATTTAATAGCCATAATGACTAAAAAAAATATAATAAGTCCGTCAGATAGAGTATCAAAAGATATTAGACACGTATTTTTTCTTTTCTTAATTAATCAAAAATTCATGAAAATAAATCCAGTTAAAGTTCCGTGTGACGTCACAAGTGCCATACAAATGTATAGACTTATGTGAGAGAGATGACTTCACGATCCCCACTCCTAAACTTTGGTAAGGTTAATCTGTCATTTGTTATTTGAATGACAAAAGAAAAATTACGAATCCAATATTTTTGATAATTTAACTCACGGACAAATTACAATAATGATACCCTGTTATCATGCCTATTGTAGGGTTCTGTACTCCTAGTGTAAGTTTTTTACGCACACGATAAAGGCGTTGCATTAACTACAATTTTAAGTGTGTGTGTGTCATAATTTGATATTAAGTTGCCACAGTTTCATTTTCATACAAAGTAGTAGTTAACGCTCGTGCGCTTAAAAACTTGATAAACTTAAAATATTGCAGTCATAACCGTCATTTGCCTATACCTACTTATCCACATATCCCCACTCTATATGGGGTTGGTACAGTAAACATCAGTTATGCACTTCTTCCATTTAACACTATTTTTGTACATGAATTTACTGTCATTTTACTCATATTATCTTTCATATACTCGTATTATCTTTCATACAGTTAATCTATAGGTATTTTTCGGTTGTCCCATGCCACTGTATTGCACTCATTTGCTTTTAGGATTGCTTTAGAAATTCTCGAATTCCGTGCTGGCCCCAGAATAAAATGGTGTTTATAATAATGGTATCAATCGTCCCATACAGGGTTATTTGTATACACGGTATATAGATAACCCTGTATGGTACTTTATCATACGCAAGTCTCGAGCTAAGCTCTTCTTGAGAACTTACACAAATTGAAATGGAAAACCGATTGCCAAATAGATTTGGGTAAATTTGACATCATCCGGGAAATATATAGGAAAATACGAAAAGGAGCAAAACTGAGTTCCCTATTTATATTACAAAATATATTGTGCTGAAACTATAAACTGGTACAAAAAGTAAATAATCTCAAATGGTTATTCCACCAAAATTATTCATTGCTATTTCTACTGGATAAATAAATAAGTACTGTACTGTATCAACCGTTTAATATTCCACTGCAGGTGGCTTACCCACGAAGGGTGATTGGGCCATATCCACCACGCTGGCCCAGTGCGGGTTGGTGGATTCACATACGCCATCATATATCTTTTACGGACGTATGCAGATTGCCTCACGATGTTTTCGTTCACCGAAAAGCCAGTGCTGTTAAATTCCGAAGAATTCATTGGTACGGGAGCGGGATTTGAACCCACGACCTCACGATCGTAAGGTGGGTATCAATACCACTAGACCACCACGGCTTTTAAGAACGTGCTCAGTTAAAAAATAACGGGATAAATTTTATGTTTGTTTGTTCGACAAACTAAGTATTAAAAATATGTTAATAGTTTGTTGACTAATGTGGACAATTTATCTTTATTTTTCGTTACAATATAAATGTACCACCAATTTATACAAAGTAAGAATAATATTATTAGGTACGTGAAATAAATAATTTACACGTATTTTTATTGCTCTGTATTCTAGTATTTTTTATTATACTAACTAATGTTAGTTATTGTCACAAACCACAGAAAGGTAAGGTTAGGTAAGTAAGGTAACAGAGGCAAACAACAGAAAGATGTGGAGAAAAACGGAGGAGGCCTTTACTCGTTGAGAGGTCCTTAATATAATAAAATATGATCACATTACTCAATTCCGTAACAGGCTTAAGTGGCTCCCTATCCGTCTTCGCCGTGATACCCATATTCTTTCCCTTCTCTACAACGTTCTCTTTAAGCCTTCTTCTCCTTCGTATTTAAGCTCACGCTTCACTTTTCTCTGTGACACTCACTCTGTCAATCTTAGGTCATCTAGCAATCTTCTTCTATCAACTCCATCTCACAATACTGTCTTTTACGATTCTTCTTTCTGTGTCCGGGCTGTGGCTCTCTGGAATGACCTTCCGGTGACCATCAGGCGTGCGCAGAGCGTTGAATCTTTCAAGACTCAAGTCAAGGAACACTATCTTGCTAAGCAGTTTTAAAAACTGATATTACTTATCGCTTACGTTTTAACTATCTGTATTTATTTATGTATGTAAGTAGGTTTATTTTTATTGTATGTATTATAAGAAGTATTTGTGTATGCCTATTATTATGTAGTGTATTTTATTGTTTTTGGATATTTATAGCTTTACTTTATTAATTTATGTTTACACCACCGTCCACGTCAATCACATGTTTCCACACAGTAGAGGTTGTCTGGAAGAAATCGCTTTTAGCGATAAGACCGCCTTTTGTACCATTCTTCTGTCGTTATTTCTTTTTCTGTAATGTTTTACTACTTGTGGTGTCAATAAAGTGTTTTTGTATTGTTGTATTGTATTGTATTGTAATATTTTCCACTTACATTTAATCTAGTTTTTATAATATATGTAGTTAATTATTAGTTTGCATGTTAGAATTAAATTAATTAAGTAGAGTAAGATCAAAAATGTTTAAATTTTTATTAAGGAAAATAAAAGGCTTTTATTATTATTTATTATTGTCACAAACATTATTCTATCCATTTTCAATATTGCCATGTCATATGTAAAATAAAAAAATACAAAAACAAAAAACATATATAATGTGTAGCTAAAACATACATAATTATATAATGCCTAGCCATTAACACAAAATGAAGGAAATAATATTTTCGTCTTTGTAAAAATATTTGGTATAAAACATTAATTACCCAAAGCGTAGAATAAAATAAATATAACTTTAAATAGCGGTAAAACTCCGATTAGGCTTAAGTTACCTACTGATAACTGTAGGTATGTTATTATACAGACACAATTATGTAAATGTTATTAAAGAGTCCAAAACGCCCGTACTTATTCGTAAAATATTGCATATTCTATTCACATTTTGCTCATAAAGAAAATGCAGATAGCACGTAGGAAACAAAATTTGTTTCTTCATAAACATTGAGGATAATGAGTTGTATGGAACTCCCAAACTCGTCATTTAATTTTCCTTTTAAATGCGGAATAATGAAGT
This sequence comes from Hypomecis punctinalis, assembly GCA_949316475.1. Classification (NCBI taxonomy): domain Eukaryota; kingdom Metazoa; phylum Arthropoda; class Insecta; order Lepidoptera; family Geometridae; genus Hypomecis; species Hypomecis punctinalis. Next base: position 14,145,683 of record OX438813.1, read on the forward strand.
TTGCGCAGTTCATTATTAAATATTTATTGTATGGTTAATAAACTACGCTGTGCGATATTCACTTTATGGAATAAAACCGTATTACATAACTTTGGAAAATAATATAAGCACTACAATGCACGCCGTGGTGGTCTAGTGGTAATGACACCCGCCTTACAACTGTGAGGTCACCAATGAATTCTTTGGAATTTATGTACGGAATTTCACACCACGGGCTTTTCGGTGAAGGAAAACATCGTGAGGCATATTATGTCCGTAGAAGACATTTGATGGCGTATATGAATCCACCAACCCTCACTGGGCCAGCGGGGTGGATATGGCCTAATCACCCTTCGTAGGTAGGTGTACGTCTTGCAGTGGACTGTTAAAAGAAAAGGCTGGTACAGGAACTACAATGCGTTTTTGGGACGACATTCTGACAAAATCAACATTAAATATTTATTTTATCGTTAATTTACTGCGCTACGCGATATCCACTTTATGGAATAAAATCGTAAATTTTAGGTAAATAATAATTATACCTAAGCACTATACGTTTTTAGGGGTACATTCTGACATAAACCGTTGACTCTTTCATGAGTTCAATACTCAATCATTTATTCCAAAAGTTGTAAAACTTTATAAGCACGCCTTGTACATCAGATTCTGTTATAAATCAAATCAATAACTATTTTTTTATTATAACAGTCTTTTTTAATAGTCCACTGCAGGACGTAGGCCTACCCAAGAAGGGTCATTAGGCCATATCCACCACGCTGACCCAGTGCGGGCTGGTGGATTCACATATGCCATCGAATTTCTTCTACTTTTTATTTCACGTTGCCTCACGATGTGTTCCTTCATCGAAAAGCCAGTGGTGTGAAATTCCGTACATAAATTCCGAAGAACTCATTGGTACGGGACTTGAAACTACGGCCTCACGATTGTAAGGCCGGTGTCATTACCACTAGACCACCACGGCTTTATATTATCGTTTTTTTTAGCGCTCGTAGCGTAGTTTGACTAGGTGTTTGTCAGCGATCACCGAAATTAAGCAACGTTCCGCACGGTCAGTATTTGGATGGGTGACCGCGGGTGGCATTTTCCAACTGAGCGCTACCGTGGCTCGGAGGACACGTTAAATTGTAGGTCCCGGTTGTTTTAACCGTTTAGCCATGTCAGAGGCCGTCAGGCGGCCTAAAAACTCTGACACCAGGGCTAGCCACCCGGCCTATACGAACTTACTTACTTACTTTATCGTTTTTTTTTATTATAATATGTACAAATTGATTTTGCGCCGTCACCCCTAAATAATTTCAGATTTGATTGGGTAGACCAATGCATGCACTAATTAACATAAGTACTATTATACAATACACACTGAGTCTATGCTTAAACAGTTAAACCTTGGACCGTAATCAAGTGTTTTAAAAACCCAACAGTTATTTCATATTTTTTAAATATTTATGGAGGTACGAATAGGGTGGTTACCCTGTTGTCGGAGTTTTTAAGCCGACTCTCTGACCTGGATAAACGGTTGAGCGACTGGGACCCACAATTTGCCATGTACCCGCGGTCACCCATCTGAATACTTGCTTAACTTTCATGATCCCTTAGAATTTCTTGATTTATGAACGTATAAGCTGTATGTATACATTTATATGCCCTTTCGGCCGCGTATGTAACCGTGCGCGCTATTCTACTATTACTTACTCTCTATAGTATTGCGAAAAATCATCTATTCCTATTAAGAATACCACTTCATACTGTTCCTCCTTTAATCTTTAATTCCGATACGAAACGCTACTTTCTCAACATTTTGTTTAGAAACTTTAAAAAATAATAAAAGCTCATTATATTAAATCTTTGTGTGTATTTTGTGTGCAATTTACATACAGCAGAATATTTTATTGGCCCACCACAGGTCTCTTCAGATGTGACATATCATATCAATATATCAGGGACGTAGGTAATTCCGCACGAATGTGTATTTAAAATCATAACTATGCGTAATGCTAACAATTACATGATTATTAGTCGCAGAGCGCAACAAATCACTTATTTATATGGGCTTACAATAAACTTACAACTGCTTTCTGCAAAATATATTTCATAAACATGCATTTCGCGGTGTATGATTTTTGTGAACTGATATGCAAGTGTTTCGCGCCAAAACAAGTCCTAAATAAGTTTGAACTCGTTGTGGACTCTACGATGTAGAGCATTTACAACTTCAAAGCTTCAGGGAGTTCCTACACTGAGCTCATTACGAAACTGTTATTAATTTAAATTGAGCGCTTAGTACAAATTAATTAATATAATAGATAATCAATTTGTGGCGTGTTTGATGATAAATATATGGCAAGGAACACGTGCATGAGATTATCAGCTTGAGAATTATTATGAGCATAGTTAGAGGGGGCCATGGGTAGGTAGTGCCTACCCTAGAAACTTATTTTCCCACCCCATAAAACTTGAAAGTACAATCGATATCGATTTTTTCTAGGGAGTGTAAAATGGCCACGTACCAGCAAGCGCAGGTTAGGACGTCCTACCACTAGATGGACGGATGACCTCATCAAGACCGCAGGATCGCGCTGGATGCAAGCCGCTTCCAGCCGGTCTTATTAGAAATCCATACGGGAGGCCTATGCCTAGAATATATGGACATAGGTCTAGCAGTGAACATAATATGGCTGATAGATGGATGATTGGGTAAAGTAGCTCCTGTAGAAATAATCTCTAGCTACGCCAATGTGAATTAGGGGCATATACAAAAGGGCTAAAATAATTTTGACCAGCCAGTACATACCTACCTATGCTCTATGCTTTCTCTACCTTTTCTTACTCGTTATCTACTTCTATGAATTTTTTTTTTTAAAAATCAAAGAGAGGTTTTAGTTTACTTTCCAGTTTGCACAGATAATAGTAATAATAGACAGATTTTAGTTTTATTTAGTTTTGACTAGTTCAAAACGAGTGCAAGAACGCGAACATTTCTCGCACGTAACGTCAAAACCGACGGCGTAGCGTAGGTTCTTATAAAAGTCATATAAACGTAAAAATAAAGAATTACACATCGTCATTATCTTGTCAGTAAGACGTCTACTGTTAGACATAGGCCTCACAAGGAAATAAATTCAAAAAAGCTTAGAAGCGTCATTACGGTTTTATCAGATCATCAATCCTCCTAGCCCGGGGACGTCCTACGCTGCGGTATCCGGTTCGTATTCTCCATTCGAAAATTCTTCAGCCTCTTCGATCATCAGTAAAACAACTGCACATGTGTTATTTTAAACACAACAACAACGTACGTAACACATACAAGTAAGTTACATTGAAAAGAAAAAGTCATTAGAAAATTGAAACTGCTTTTAAACTCACCTCGTAAATTAATCGTGTAACAGACGCTTATTTATTCAACGTAACCACAAGACAGGGCTTCATTGCTCCAAATATTAGGTATTTTTTTTACCAGAAACTATTTGTTTACACAAGAAAACACATTCGAACCGCCAAATTTCAATGTTTACACGTTCGCGAGATAAAACGACTTAAGCGCTTAAATTGTAATAACACTACAATTGTTATCAATGTAAACTTTTTTGATTTTATTTGCTAATGGATTGAGGACGCGCGGGAAAATGTTTTTTTTTTATTGTGTGGCACCGACCGTTGCGCGTTCGTACGGTCGACGATTGAGCGTGAACTGGCTCGCCTGTTGCTTATTCACACTGAGTGGAGTTCAAACTATCTTTTATCGGTCCTACACAATTAATTCAGGTTGCTTGGCGATCTGTTTGCATTGGATTTTTCCGGGCTTGAGTTTTGTTACGTGTATATGTGTACATAATGTATCTTTGTATATATAGGTCTTAGAGGTATCTTTTCTCAAATTGTCAAACTTTTACTAAATTCTTTTCATATATTTTCATTCATCGTAAATAGAGTGCGTTACATCAATAGAAGTGAATACAATGACGTTGTATATACTCCGATATAATACCCAGATGTATTGTGTCCTAAGTACCTATATCTAGTTATTTTCTTTTATAATACCAACTTTGATTTTCCTAAACTTTTTCTTACATTTGTTTGTCATAAAGAGAAAATACGCATTAACGTATGTAGTATACGTTAATGCGTACATATGTACTTTTTCTTTTTCTAAATAGAATGAGTCATGTCCATTAACCAATGATGAACAGTGCCGTAAATAGCCTTTTCTGCGCCCTGTGCGAGCTTCTATAACTGCACCCCTGTTTTGCGCAATTAGGCGCTAGATCTGGCCATTCTTGCGCCCCCAGGGTCTACGCCCTGTGCCTGTGCACCGGTGGCACTGCCCTATTTACGGCGCTGATGATGAATACAATAAATTGTATCTACCTAGATGTATTCTATACTATAATTTTATGTAGGTATATACCTATATTTTTTACGTAGTAAAACTAAGTTAAGTATTAATTTTATTTATTATTAATTAAAGTTAAGTACTATATAGGTAGGTTTCCTTTCATTTCGGTCTTTGAATATTGATGGCTTCGACTGGTCAATTCCTTGATGTCGTCTAGGATATATATTTCATCGTTCTAGTCGTTTTCAAGTTTTTCTGCTATTTATTTTAGGTGGATACGAATTCAACATATCAAAGAAGATAAATCGATCCAGCTGATCTAGAGTTGTAAATGTGAATTAGGTATCGTATAGGTATACGATACCTACTTCTGTATGTTACCTAAATATAATAATAAATATATAAATGGAAATATTCTAAGTTTACAAAGCATTAAGGTAATATAAGTTATTTAAATATTATTACTTTTACAAATGTAAATACATTTTCGTATACCTACGTACAGACTTTTGCTTTGCAAAGTGCGGGTCAGGGTATTTTTTTTTAATAATAATTTTATTTATTTGACTTTCTTAAGGCTATTAACAGAAATAGGTACTGTTATATAGTTTTATAGTATGTAGACATATAACTAATTATTATGCAACATACATTGAGTCCGTGGACTGTACATACTTATAGGTGAACCCTAGATCCCTCACTAGGAGAATTCCTGTGTCGTGGGATTTAGTGCCTTCCGTATTAATATTATTTACATCGAGTGTAGGCAAGATATATAATATTGTAGTCAAAATTATACAATGATCCTCGGCTGAGTCTAATTATAGTTGCGAACTATGAATAAAATTACATGTGTGCATAAAAACGTACAAATATAGATAATGCAAATGAATAATGTAATGAGCTATAGCAATAATAATTATGTATACTGTTACTATACTTATTTACGAGTAATATAAATATTGAGACTCATCATTATGAACAACTTTTACCATGGGTTAAGCTCGAAACATACTATCGGACGCGGCTTAAGGACGCGACTGACAGCCGAGACTTCGCAATGTGCACAGTCTTAAGACATCCGGTGTGCCAGATCGCTCTCGGACTTCTGAACTCTCAAGGTCGTCCGAAGGTGACGTCCGCGACTTATGTCCGATAGTGTGCGCGGCTCAGTGTACTTTCATAGTCTAGGTCGCGGCTGTCAGTCGCGTCCGTCAGCCGCGTCCGATGGTATGTTTCGAGCTTTAATCTGCGTAATCGCGAGAAAAAAGTCGCTGTGAGGTAGGTACATACCTATTTTGTCGATTCCAAGATGCAATTTTATTTGGAACAGCTGCCCTCTTTTCAGCTTAGCTCACCCTCTCTGAATAACCGTACATAAATCTGAGTCTTGGACTGTCTTCTGTCTGCATTTGGCCGCCGTTGCAGACGAAGACATTACCCTTCCCTCATATCAGTTTCATGATGACCACTGCCCGTGACGACCGTGCCCGCATTTTTAGATTTCCAATATGACCGGTTGGAAGCTCAATCTAACGCCTTACCTGTGTACACTTTGTCCGTGGAAGTCCTACGCTATAGACACGTTACAGGACACTTCAGCTGGAAACATACTATCGGACGCGGCAGACGGACGCGACTGACAGCCGCGACTGATAGGTATCTAGACTATGAAAGTACACTGAGCCGTGCACACTATCGGACATGAGTCGCGGACGTCACCTTCGGACGACCTTGAGCGTTCAGACGTCCGAGAGTGATCTGGCACACCGGATGTTTAAAGACTATGCACATTGCTAAGTCGCGGCTGTCAGTCGCGTCCGTCAGCCGCGTCCGATAGAATGTTTCCGGCTTTACTCGACAATGGAGTTTGACTCCGCGCCACTACTGAAGTCTAACGGTAACATTTGGCTCTATGTTTGGACTTTTTTTTCAGGTTTATTATTTTACTAGCGACCTGCCCCGGCTTCGCACAGGTTTATTATACATATAAACGTTCCTCTTGAATCACTCTATCTATTAAAAAAAACCCGCCTCAAAATCGGTGGCGTAGGTAGTTTTAAAGATATTTAAGCAAACATAGGGACAGACAGAGAGCGGAAAGAGACTTTGTTTTATACTATGTAGTAGAGATGAATTAGACGACAAATTAAATTATCGATAAATTGACTGGAGACAAAGTCAGCTAATGCGGAAATCATATAAAAAATACGTCTGTAAAACTATGATTTTTCGCAAAAAATGGCACAACCAATTTCAATAGTGTACAAAATTTGAATAATTATACAATATACAATATTGTTTATTTTTCAAAAACGGCTCAGCCAATTTCGATAAAATTTATATGGGACCATTACAGACGAACATAGCACCGCTTCCTTTTTGGAAGTCGGGTAAAAAGCGATTGTAGCGCCTCATCTATCGGTTTTCATGCAGTGGTGGCGCCATGGATGGATGGGTGGCGCGGCGCGGAGTCAAATTCAGTAGATACAAATCTGAAAAAAAAGTATGCAGAGCTTAAAGCTCGAAACATACTATCGGACGCGGCTTACGGACGTGACTGACAGCCGCGACCTAGACTATGAAAGTACACTGAGCCGTGCACACTATCGGATATAAGTCGCGGACGTCACCTTCGGACGACCTTGAGCGTTCGGACGTCCGAGAGCGATCTGGGACACCGGATGTCTTAAGACTGTGCACATTGCTAAGTCGCGGCTGTCAGTCGCGTCCTTCAGCCGCGTCCGATAGTATGTTTCCGGCTTTACCATAGAACGTGCATAGAAGACTTCAAAAACCGGTCATGAAAAGAGTTTTTAACCTAAATAGTATACTCGTAGTTACCAACCTACTTAGAGGCAGCTGGCCATCGACGTCAGTAAATTATTCACACTGTTTACATCATGTTTACATGTATCTTTATTGGTAAAGTAATTCAGGAATACCCATACATTTCACACTCAAAAACATAGTAAACACCTTGTGTGAAAATACATCGATTTCCTCTCTGGCCAAACTACCTATCATCTATACGATCACTTCATTAGTAGTTTCGCGTATTTCAGTAGTACTTCTTTCATCGTTTGAATCTGGTTTGGAACTTGCGAAAATGTGATGGGCTCCATTTTTTTTACTAACGAACACAAAGAAATAGGTATTTTACGGTCTTGAATAGATTATTGGTCCACTTTGTCGGTGAACTGAGACCAGTTAGTATATATATATATATATATTATACAAGACTGTAGGTATATATTTTATTTATTTGAAATTTAATTATTTTTTTATTATTTAATAATAGGGCCTATTCTGTGGGTATACCTATCTCCTATGATATACATTTATGTACATTTTAGGCCCAAATTTAAAGGCTTCATCGTAATTTTAGTAGAAATTTAAAATGTTCCTGTTTCTTTTTCACTGTATATGCATTTGAAACAGAGAACAATCTTATAAATTGCTACTAAAATTACGATGGCGCCTTTCAAATTTCGCCTATACCTTACCTTATATTAAAATTATTAATATTAAAACCAAGTTTAATTTGTACCACCAAGTAATGTGTACCAAACAACAGATGCGAGTTCATGGAAATAATAATTTTGATAAACAAGGCTCGTGTAATCAGTTAACAAGCTTCGCTGTACAGAAACTACCTACGAAGTTGTGAACTAATAACTGATATTATGAATGCGAAAGTTTGTAACTTGTTAACTCCGTAAACATATTTTCAAATCTATTAGTAAGTTATGATTGATGTATAGTTTATACATACTCGTATATCCGTAGAGATCTTTCAGTCGAAAGCTGCACTCCCTTCCACTCAACATGATAGCTTAATTTCGGAAAATACGAGGGGGTACTTACCCAAAAGAAACCGAACCTATTTTTTGTCGTTTTTTTTTTCACTTTAGTAATGTCGACTAAACGCTCTCCGTTCTTTTCTCTTTTCATACAGGAAAATAAAAAAAATGGCAGGGGGCAAGGTCGTGTGAGAAGACGGATGGGGCACAAGGATCTTGCCATTTTTGGTCAAAAATATGGTATGGCTGTGTGAGCAGGGGCGTTATCGTGGTGGAAAAAGCAGTCGCCCGACTGCAACAAACCATATATTTTCAAATCTATTAGTAAGTTATGTTTGATGTAAGTATAGTTCATACATATATCCGTAGAGATCTTTCAGTCGAAAGCTGACTCCCTTCCACTCAACATGATAGCTTAATTTCGGATAATACGAGGGGTACCCAAAACAAACCGAACATATTTTTTGTAACATGTATTTAATTTTTAAACAAAAAATCTTCAATTCCCTTCAAAGTACTCTCCACTGACATTAATACACTTGTCCAGTCTTTTATTCCATTGCTGAAAACATTTTTTAAATTCGTGTTTTGTGATGCCCGACAGCGCCTCCGTCGTTTTTTTCTTCACTTCAGTAATGTCGGCAAAACGCTCTCCTTTCATTTCTCTTTTCATACAGGGAGATAAAAAAGTCGCAGGGGGCAAGGTCGTGTGAGTAAGAGGGATGGGGAACAAGGGTCTTGCCATTTTTGGTCAAAAATATTGTAGTAATGTATGTAAAAGTATTGTATATTGTCATCATCTTTGTAGGCCGTTTTTAACATTTAAAGAGTTTCTGAGCCAGTTTTTACGAGTAAAAAGCAAAACTTTACGGAACCGCGCTGTTCATTGCAAAAACGACGAGCACTCAAAAGAACTGTCACTAAAAAACACACACAAACCGAACGGAACCTTCTTTAGCGACGCCGTTTGGCTTACTGACTCGAGAATGATGACTCTATACTCCCGTAGCGGCAGAACGCGGTACTACAAAGACTTTACCCACAATAACATCAGTTCGGTTTCTTTTGGGTACCCGTAGTATATGAGATATATATTAAAATGTTTACTTACGTGCGTGCAATCAAAATTTGTACTTGCTGCTATGCAGACTGGTAAAATTTACAATATCATTCCTATTACGGGCTGAAACAATTTTAGTGAAGGAAAGGGCCTAGAAGAACATAGAAAAAATCGATGGCGTATGTGAATATAGTAAGTAGCCGAGCTAGAGCAGCGTGGTAGGTATGACCCAGTTATTTTTTGTAGATAAGCCAAAAATGAGATCTTAAAATAATATTTATTTAATGGTGGAGTGGCAGTGGCAAGGCACTGGGAAAAGACCTTATAAATTCTCACTTTAATATTATTTGGATCATCGACACGAAGAAGAAGAAGAATGGTGGAGTTATAAGCACCAATCCATTTATGAAATAATATGTATTGGCAAACAAAACAGCTATCTATAGCATGGTCGGAGGAACTCGTAACATACTTGCTTCATAACATACCTACTTCATCGAAATTCACGAACAAGCTCGCGTAAAAGCCTATCGCTGTACCTAATTGTACGGTAATATCGTAATATCGCAGTAAGATATTCACGCGTCGGTATGAGCTTTACATTTTCAGGGTTTCACACTCGATTTGCGAGAGGGATGGGAATGGGAATCTTACTGCGGTTTTAGTATGTCAAGGAATTCCTAAATAATTGGATTTAGCTCTCGAAAGGAATGAGCTTAAAACCGGAAACATACTATCGGACGCGGCTCACGGACGCGACTTAACAATGTGCACAGTCTTAAGACATCCGGTGTGCCAGATCACGACGAGAGTGACGTCCGCGACTTATGTCCGATAGTGTGCACGGCTCAGTGTACTTTCATAGTCTAGGTCGCGGCTGTCAGTCGCGTCCGTAGGTCGCGTCCGATAGTATCCCAAGCAGCATGACAGGCTGTATAAAAGCTGTATTTTAGTTTATTTGTACGCCACAGGCTGTATAGTGATGCTGTACTAGGGCTGTATAAGCGCTTATACAGCATCTATAAGTAAAAATTGGGCCCATGTTATACAGCTTATATAATGTCATAATTCTATTATAAGTTTCTTAAAAAGTTAATAGTTCTTCATTGGTTTTATAAGAGAATTACAATGTGAAATTTATGAAACAATAAACGCATAATATATATTATTCTTTTTAAGTAGTTATGATAATAGTGGACCGCCGATTTACTGTGAAGTTATAAGTCAAGAATAAATGTTGTAGTGTAGGTAGTGATAATTGAAGATTCAACGTGGCGATTCATATTTACTGTGAAATAGTGTATAGTTTTGTGAAAAAAAATTCACGCGCCCGCAAAATACTGAAAAATTCACGAGGAATATTACCAAAACAAGTAAGTAAGTTTATGGTTTTGAGGTTAGAATCATAAGATTGTTAAACAATACTGCACAAAAGGTACCACAAATAATTTATTTAGCTAAAATCATAAATAACTTCGGAAATCGTCAAGACAATGTAAGAAATTATATTTTCTTTTGTTGTTATTTGTTCGAAAATGGCGACAGATTTTATACAGCCTAAAAAATATCTGGAAAGTATTATAGATCTCGTGGCTTCACAACGCTCTTTCTATATTATTATAGTTCTATAAAATCATATTTGACAGAAGTTATAAAACTATAACATTTACAAAAGTGTACAATTACGCATTAATAATAAGCTTTAGAAAAGAGTTTTCATATACCATTATACAGAAACAAGTATAAAGTGATACCATTTAAAAACTTATAGCTGTAGTAAGTAAGTTATCACATGCAAAATACAGCCTCTATGCAGCTTGAAGGATAACATTAGATTGAAGTGTCAAAAAATGCTTAGAGTTTTAAAGTGTAGTTCAAATATTCTGTTTTAGAGCCTTAAGTTTACACGGAGTATTTTATAAAGATTTAGTACAGCTTTAGCTGTATAATAACGGTGTAATCACTTTTATAAGTAAATAATCTATTCTTGACACCTTTATAGGTCACCAGTAGAACTCAAGTTCTAATTGTGCTGTATATTTGATGTCAGTAACGCTTGCGTGCTGCTTGGGATGTTTCGAGCTTTACTCTTATATGCATGTTGTTGCCAAAAGTCTACAAACCATTGTTTTGTGATTGTCTGTGGACTGAAACAAGTATTGTTACCATCAATTCTGCAAAAAACGGTTCCACATTAAAAAAAAATCGTACATTAAGAGTTATGTTGCTGCAAATTATTTATTTGTTTCCTTTTTCTGTACAATACAACGGGAGTAACGAGACAAGCAAGTCGTTCGCTTGATGTTGGTCGTCATGCCCATCTTTTCAAACTGCTTTATTTTAAACGCACTCGTAGCACTGCGTTGACTACTCCAACTTACTATACGTTGCTTTTTCCCTATGCTCTATCACGCTTGTAACACGACTTTTTTTATTTCATTAATATTACAGTAATGTGTGATACACCATATTCTTATGCTCATACGGGACCCTCAGTGCCCGAATCAGGTTGGCACTTGAGCATACTTTTCTATTACTATACGTAGAAGTTCATAGACACGTTCTCCATTTCTCGACAAAAATCTACTAGTCTCTTTCCTGCTTTTCTGGAATAACGTGAACCTGAACACCTACACAACATTTACTGAAGGATTATAAGTCAATCTCGTAGGTATATAAAATGAGAGAGATCTAGGAAAAAAAATCTTCGTTACATGCTTTTTTTGACATTTATAGCACTGCATGTGTATAGGACCGCAGGATCGCGCTGGATGCAAACCGCTATCAACCGGTCTTATTGGAAATCATTAGGGGAGGCCTATGTCCAGCAGTGGATGTTCTATGGCTGATATGATGATGATGATGATGATGATGTGTATAGATTATTTTTATTAATTAAAACGAAAATCTCTTCTCCTTTGTAATTATTTTGTTTTCGGAAAAATCCAGAGAGACGGCATATTTTATGAAACATTTCTTAAGTATATTAAATATAATTTGAAATGCTCGTCAAACGACACTTTAGAAAATAAAAAATTGTCAAGTGCGGCTTTTATTAGTTAAGAAAAAAATTTACAGAATTGTTTGTCAAATAATAAGTTATAAAATCATGTAAGTTTGTGAAGTATATACTTATTTTGAGATCTAACCAATTCGTTATTTTTTTTTGTGTAATAATCATTTGGCTACTCGTAGTTTTGTGAAACGTTGGTTTTCACATGCCAGTTTTTGAAAAAAAGGTTTGTGAAATGGACGGATACCATACTCAGCCGCAGCCGGCTTTCCAGAGTAACTTTTTAGCACAGCTTTTTAGTTAGTTACCTGCTTAGTAACTTGGTTACCGTTTTTAGGGTTCCGTACCTCAAACGGAAAAAACGGAACCCTTATAGGATCACTTTGTTGTCCGTCTGTGTGTATGTCAAGACTCTTTATCTCGGGAACGCGTAAACATATCGACTTGAAATTTAAACTGTATACGACTATACGTACCTATATCTATAGCCTCTTGCAGTTGTAAAAAGTAAAACTTCTCAGTTATCGTTTAAAAGTTAGAGCCGTTTATGTCGTAAATAACCGCATATTTCACACTCACAAAAATCAAAACCTACAGGGTACATCCCGTTGATATAGAACTATGAAATTTGGCGAGAAGCATTGTCTCAGAATACACGTATAGAAATAAATCTGAAAACTGTACATTTTATTGAAACCACAAAAAATAGGGCCTCAAAATTCACAAAATATGGGTTCAAAATTTAAAGTGAGTAAATCGTATCATGTAAGGTATCCTCGTCTAATGGACCTGAGACTGAAGAGATGCCGCGCTTTGTTGAAGCGGTACGCGGGAAAAAATATCGGGATCGGGAAAAAATATCTTTTTTGGATGAAAAAAATTTTACCGTAGAAGAGAGCGACAACAAACAAAATGATAAGGTGTACGCACACAGTAGTGAAGAAGCGAGCAACCGTATTCCGCGTGTCCAACGAGGTCATTTTCCATCCTCGCTCATGGTATGGTTGGGAGTTTCTTATTGGGGCTCAACAGAGGTACATTTTTGTGAGAAAGGTGTAAAAACGAATGCAGTTGTGTATCAAAATACAGTCCTGACGAACCTTGTGGAACCTGTTTCTCAAACCATGTTCAATAACAGGCACTGGGTATTCCAACAAGATTCGGCGCCAGCTCATAGAGCGAAGAGCACACAAGACTGGCTGGCGGCGCGTGAAATCGACTTCATCCGGCACGAAGACTGGCCCTCCTCCAGTCCAGATTTGAGTCCGTTAGATTACAAGATATGGCAACACTTGGAGGAAAAGGCGTGCTCAAAGCCTCATCCCAATTTGGAGTCACTCAAGACATCCTTGATTAAGGCAGCCGCCGATATTGACATGGACCTCGTTCGTGCTGCGATAGACGACTGGCCGCGCAGATTGAAGGCTTGTATTCACAATCACGGAGGTCATTTTGAATAAACTTTATTGTCCTAAAAATCTATGTTTTGTTAACTTCATTTTAGTATATAAATGGTTACATAATTAATAAACTTGTTTCAATTATTTTATATTAAACATGTGACAGAATTTATGACCTGTAGTATAGGGATTTTAACAACTTACTTCCCAATTTTGCAAAATTTTCTGTATTTATACGGAACCCTCGGTGTGCGAGCCTAACTCGGACTTGGCCGGTTTTTTTTATTTTTCTTGCTTTGACGGTTTTTATTCACTTGTAAATAGCAAAAAAACGGACTAACTGTGTTTATTAATAAGGCAGTATGAGTATTTTTGTGATAAACAATTCGGTTTATTATGACTACATGATTTGAACCGGCTTCTGGTACTCGAGCTTTGGCACATTAGTTACCACGCGATTTAAACACGCCTTAAATACAGTTTACCCGTGCAATTTGTACTGTTAAACATTGTCTAAAGCGTGCGTAAAACTTTTGTCGTAAGACGGTTAGTGTTTATCTTTTACCAACTAACAGGGTTGGTTCCACCCGTTATAAATCCTACTTGCTACTGGTAGGTACTACGATCGAGAGCAGATGCCACAAATCACTGTACTATTGTCTCAACGAATTCCAGGTTATGATAATGTACTTAGCTAAACATTGTGATAAAGAAAGTATATCCTATCTTTAGAATAAGTCTCGATACAACAAGCCAGGCGGCGGCGCTTGGGTAATCGTATTCTGCTCGTATACTTAGATATCTAGGTAAACACTAGGCATTCGTTAGACAGTTAGACTTCTCAGATCCCTCAATCCTTAGTAATTTTATTGGTCTCTTCGCACTGAAGCCAACCAAACCACGTTAGGTTCCTAAGATCTACAAAACCCACGGACTAGACTGTCTCAAAGGAAATGTGTTCATAAAATGTTACGGGTACTCTTGGCAATCTGCCGAGTCGCATAGTGTCTAATTCGTTATATCTTTATTCAAAATAGGTGGACACTTAAAATGCAAAATATCTATGCAGCAAAACCTAGAGGTAAGCTCTAATATCCACAAAATAATTTAGGTAAGTAGGCCAGGCAGGTAGGTATTTATTTAGATGAGACTGGTATTATAAACTTTACTAGAGCAGATGCTACATTTCACTGCTTTGTCACCGCATTGTATTGGCGGAAGACGAGGAAATCTTAGAATGGGGGAAACCTTTAACCTTGATGTAAGCTCTAATATCCATAGAATAATTTAGGTAAGTAGGCAGGCAGGAACCAATACAGGATTATTTTTAATCAATTAGCATCCTTTTAGGGGCTTATTCTGTACATCAAAACTAACGACTTTCGTTCAACGACTTTTGTCAAATCTCAAAAAAAAGTTGTTGTTTTTCCATAAAAAAATATCGTTCACCCGCGACAAAATGTATGGAACAGCTGTTTTTTTTTTTTATTTTTGACCAAAGTCGCAGAACAAAAGTTGTTAGTGTTGATGTACAGAATAAGTCCCTAAAAGGATGCTAATTGATTAGAAATAACCATGTAAAGATGAGACTGGTATTATAAACTTTACTAGAGCAGATGCTACATTTCACATTTCATTGTCAACGCATTGTATTGGCAGTTCTGCTGTTCTGTGGCATTGGCGGATGACGAGGAAAACGTGGAAAAGGGGAAACCTTTGGGGTCTGTGCCCCACGACTGGTGGCTGCTTAATAATTAATAATTATTTTTCACAAAAAATTACATGACCGACTTCCACCGTGTACAGAATTCGCGAATAAATGTCACGGATTGATGTAGCAATTTTCACATTATTGTTGATTTATTAAATATGGCTGACCCGATTTCGATATAATTTAAATGAGACCAACTTAGCAGTACACCCTTTCAATAAAAAAATCGTACCACTACAATAAATATGCGTGGTTATATATGTTCGCGTCGACTTGAGTAGGAAACTCCTCCGTTTTTTCATTCCTCAAAAAAAATCATAACATCCATGTACAAGTAAGGTACACAATGTAAGGTACAGCATTTAAAATTAGCTACGCTAAAAGTGGTCTTTTATGCTTCAATTTTGAAAATTACGCACACTCCTATCTGATACCACATGGTAAAAGACTTCTCCAAACTATATAAATATCAAAAAAAGATACACAAACCATATATTACGACGAAAGCCTTCATCCGCGATATCTTTTGATCTAAATTTGATTTACCTATCCGTCCATCAAGGTTCCCGTTTTCCCATCATCCATACACGTCGATGACAAGGCCTGTCGACGCCAGAAAAAAGCTGATTTGTTCGAATTCGTTCCGATTACATAAGTAGATTAGATTGTATGTACTTTCTTCAGAATAGGGAGCGCGAGCTCACTCTACAGAGTCACTGGAAACTTACACACAACCTGCCTAAAAAAATTACTTACCATCCAACCCTTATCTAAAAGTCTTAGGCAATGTTCCCATACTACGTGAATCGTCCGTCCGTGACCGACAGATAGAGTCAAAAGTGGATCACGTAGTATAGGTTATTTTAAGATATTTATAGGTTCCTTTAAGATATTTTGTATAAATAAGTTACCAGTGACCCGGTATTCAATATGCAGGCAAGTAAATTAGAAAGAGCTCACAATGATGGACCAAACTCGAAACCTAATCGTAAATTGAAAAAGAAAAAAATCTTTTTAGCCGTTGCCACAAATGATGATAACCTAATCGTAGAGAAAAAGTTTTATTAAAATTACAAAATAGCTTGCAAACATAGTAAAGTAAAATTAGTTCAGTAATTTATGGTATCTGAATCTAATTTTTGCATCTCATTGTGCTGCACAAAATTAAGTAGATATAGGTATTATTTATTAGTGAATTGACTAAACCTTCAAACGTTTCAGTAGATACTTAAATAACCTTTTTAGTTGCAATAAGTGAACATATATATAAGAAACAGTGATTAAGGCATGTTTTTAAATAAATTACTGTAAATATTTGAAAAGGTATTTAAGAAATCAATGAAATGAAATGAAGTGTGTAAGCAAATAATTCGCTATGAAATGAAAACTATACCTGTTTTCGTTTTTTACAACTTAGAATTTACAACAACCATAGACAAAAATGTTATTCATACTGGGGACGAGTCGAGGCTCTACCCGGTCTACTATAAAACAATATTACTGTTACGAGATGGGTTCTTGGATAATCAGTTAAAACGCTGATGATTCACTTTGCACTTTATTGACAAAATCACAGTACACACGACACAATACTGTTCGCACAATAACTTCACACTGGCACTGATATTCACACAAACTAGTCACTTCACAATCACTGGCGCTGCACTCGAACACGAGATGTTTTCGCTTCGACGGTAATCGAAAAACTAATCCTCAAGGGTCGGCCGGCGTATTTATATCCGCTATTACCTACAGTCTCGAATCTACGAGATAATTCGTGATCTAATAAACGCTATTGTGTTAACAAGTAACCACTTGAAAGTTCGAGACTTCCCTATTTTTCTCAAATACGTAAACACCCATAAAAACTAAACAATAGACGGCAGACAAAGACTGATCCCGCTCGAGTCATAAAACCATAAATCTCGCACTTAGGTGTAAACAACTAGCCGTCATTGCCGCGTGGCCTACTGCGTCACATTACTTAGGTACTTAGTAATTCTTGATTTTGTATCCACGCTTAGCAGCTAAAATCAGGAAATCGTGGCAGTCGCATCGTACAGGGCATAAACTATAAACTGGCTTACAAAGTGCAAGTCATATGTTATAATACTAAGTGTTACAGGGTTATTTCTAATCAATTAGCATCCTATTAGGGCCTTATTCTGTACATCAAAACCAACAACTTTAGTTAAAACTGAAAAAAAAATCAGCTGTTCCATACATTTTGTAGCGGGTGAACAATATTTTTCTATGGATCAACTTTTTTTTCAACAAAAGTTGCAGAACAACAGTTGCTAGTTTTGATGTACAGAATAAGCCCCTAAAAGGATGCTAATTCATTAGGAATAAAGCTCGAAATATACTATCGGACGCGGCTTACGGACGCGACTGACAGCCGCGACCTAGACTATGAAAGTACACTGAGCCGTGCACACTATCGGACATAAGTCGCGGACGTCACCTTCGGAGAACCTTGAGCGTTCGGACGTCCGAGAGCGATCTGGCACACCGGATGTTTTAAGACTGTGCACATTGCTAAGTCGCGGCTGTCAGTCGCGTCCGCCAGCCGCGTCCGATAGTATGTTTCCGGCTTAACCCTGTATAGTAATTTGAATATCGATACAAAGTGATGTCCTTCTATAAATATGCATTTGGAAACGAGGCCTATGTAAATTTTCAACTCAACAAATGAATCGCATGGCGCCGCTGTTAAATGCTGGCACTGCGCCTAAAAATCCATTAGAAGTAGCTTGCATAATTAAAACGGAATATAATTATTCTGAACATATGAAAAAGCTGTTATAATCAGTATTTGAAATTACGTAAAACTCGTCTAGGTCACCGTCTCTGTTTATGGACACGGAGTCCTCAAATAATTTTGACCTCTAACAATAGGAATGATGACTGGGTAAAAAAAAAATATTATAATTAGTCTGTGAGTTAAGCCAGAAACATACTATCGGACGCGGCTTACGGACGCCACTGACAGCCGCGACTTAGCAATGTGCACAGTCTTAAGACATCCGGTGTGCCAGATCGCCCTCGGACGTCCGAACGCTCTCGGACGTCCGAAGATGACGTCCGCGACTTATGTCCGATAGTGTGCACGGCTCAGTGTACTTTCATAGTCTAGGTCGCGGCTGTCAGTCGCGTCCGTAAGCCGCGTCCGATAGTATGTTTCGAGCTTTAGATTATCAAAAAATATTGGACACGTATTTTTTCTGTTGTCAACCAAGCAACAAATGACGAAAATAAACCTTGTCAAAGTTTGGGAGTCATGACGTCATCTCTCTCAAAGAAGTATTTACATTTGTATGGCACTTGTGACGTCACACGGAACTTTAACAGGCTTTATCAATTTTGTTTAATTGATAAAAGAAAAAATACGTGTCTAGCATTTTTGATGGTCTATCAGACGAACTAATTATATTTTTTTAATGACGAATAAATTATTGAAAGTCCAAATAAAACAGTTCGGTACTCATCATATTGAATATCTACTAATTAAGTTTCCGCTATTACTTACCACTTCAGTTAAAAATTATTAAAAATTCAATATTCAAGCAAACTTAACGCACAAGCTTCTCAAGGGTTCAAACCATTATACATACATTATACATACGGATTTCATTTGGCCTTTCGATGAAATAAAACTTCGCGAAGGAACTGCTTACGTCCGCAGAAGAAATTCAATGGCGTATAGTGACCACGTAGCGAATATGGCCTGTTAAAATACTTCTCGAATGTAGTTATATAAAACTCATCTGTAGCGCCAATGCTATAGATGAGATCACGTTTGATTTTAAAACATGTGTCAATTTTAAAGCTGGCGCTAGAAAGAAATAGAGCTATAATATTGAACGAGGTCTTGGCAAGTCGAGAAAACTGCTGCGTTCTGCTGAGTAAGCCCAAATGAACCGGCGCGATAAGTATGCACTAACTTCTGAACCCAATGTGGGATGGAAATTTCTACAGTACTTATTTTTATACGACTTTCAATAAAGAGGTTGTTCTCAGTTCGTGTCTTTAATTTTCAAGCAACTAAAGCAAGGAAAGGATTTCAATTCTACTGCACTTATCTTTGTAGGGAAATAGGTATGTTAGGCGATTATTCTGCCAATGATTATGAATCGATTTGAATATTTTTTATTTTATTCTGTAGGTCATATCTCAGACGTGATCCCGTTTAAATTATATCGAAACCGATTGGAGGCTCTGGAGTCGATTGAGAGGCGAGCCAGGAGGCTGATTGACAACGAAATCTTGACTAAGTCGCAGCTGCAAAGTCTTGAGCATTGGCGAAAGGTAGCGTGTTTGTCGGCCTTTTATCGGATACACTTCGGAGAGTGCGCTCAGGTGTTGCACAATCTGGTCCCACCTGCCCCTTTCTTCTATCGTACGGCTAGACAGACGCGACCAAAGCGCCACCCTTTCATTGTGGACATTCCGCGCGTTAGAACTAAGCGTTTCGAATCCTCATTCCTCATACGAACAGCCAGAATGTGGAACGCTTTGCCTGGGTCTGTCTTCTCGCTTAAGTACAACTTGGGTGTCTTCAAATCCCGAGTAAATAGGTATCTTCTAGCGTGCTACACCATAGACCGCATATCTGCTTAACATCGGGCAGTATGTAGTCAAACGCAAACCTATAAGGAAAAAAAATGTTTTTTTGAAAATACCATAACAATCTAAAAGTGGTAGGAAAAGGTACATCGATTCTAACGAACTAAGTATTCGAATATTGTACGTAGATTGCAATGATTGAAGTCGGTTGTGCCATTTTTGGTTGTGACTACTTATGTATTATGTTAATACGTAATTGTTAGCCATGTAGATTCATTGTATTTAGTAAAAGTACCTATCTACCAGTAAAAGTAAGTTCGTATAGGCCAGTAGGCTAGCCCTGGTGTCTGAGTCTGGCCGCCTGAAGGCCACTGACATGGCTGAACAGTTAAGACAACAGGGACATACAATTGAACGTGTCATCCCAGCTACGGGAGCGCTCGGTTGTACCAAAATGCCACCCGCGGTCACCCATCCGAAGACTACCGTGCTGAACTTTGCTTAGCTTCGATGATCGCTAACGAACACCGGGTTAAACTACGCTAAGCGCTACTAATAAAAAACACACACCAATAAAAGTACCGCCCACAATATTGATTTGATAAATTTTGATAAAATTGCTTTTCAAAAGAATTGTCGAGTATTGTACACACGTGAGGTAAGGAGAAAGTAAGTACGTATTATGTGGAATATGCGTATTGAAGTGAGCTACGTAAATACGTATTGTCGGGTTGGTCCCTTGTGGGGATCTGTGGGACCGAATTAGCAAATATCTAGTGACGTTGACGTGTTAATACGTTTTGGGCGACATTACTGAAAAGAAGCGAAGTGGGTAAAGGTCACAGCACACTTATCGTCACAAAACGCTCAGTATTTTTTTACAAAACGACTTAAGCTTCGACGAGTAGGTATTACTTATTCGTAGACCTCAACGTCCATTTTGGCCAATGAGCGCTTGGACAGAAATCAAAGGCGCTCGTCTGCGCTCCGCCAATATGGTGCCAATCGTGTGGGCAGCCTCGTCTACATTGGCTGCTTGCATTAGCGTTTGGCGAACTTGTCGAACGTGTAGACATTAAGTTCACGCTTTGTTTTTATTTGCTGACGTTGGGCTACGCTCGGCCAACATTTTGGGACTTTACAGGCATGCTACGAAATATCTGATTACGTGCTACGAAAGATACGCTGCGGCGTAGCAGATAGGTAAAATACTGATACAAGATGTTGTTTTGCAAAGTGCAGAGACGATATTATGATGTATTTATGCAGTGATGTATATACTCATAATTATAAAAAATGTTTACCACATGAACAACTACGAAATCGCGAAAAAAACAGTTATTCCTTACAAAAAGTTCATTGACTCTTGACAAATTAGGTAGGTACACTCATGATAGTCCCTGTACTTTGTAAAGACACATGCTACATTTATTCAGTAGCAGCCTAGCAGCAGTCCCGAATCTCATGCTATATGTGGACTTTGACCATAATTTGAAACAGCACGAGCGTCGTAAATAATAAATGCTAGCATCCCTCGACAGCAAGTTTGGAATTGGCAGTCAGAAGGGACTGGATCCGGGAACCGGTTCATCTTATTTTCAAAAATGTTTTGACGAAACGTGTAACCGAAATGCTGATGTTTATCTGGTTTTAATATCCGGTCAATTTTATTTTCATGAGACGTTGTGATGTAATGTTAAAACGAAAGTGTGGAAAATGTCGGGCACATATTTTCACGGATTTTTGTTTTCCAAGACTACGTTGACTGACGAAACGGAGGAGGTACACAATTCGACGCATATCTATTAGGTACCTAATTTTTTTTTGTTATGTTCAACCAAGCATAACTTTTTACATAGTGGTCCGAAATCGATAATTCTTTTATTGTAGGAAATTAGTCACATTTAAATTAATGAAGTGACATTTAAATGTTATCGAAATCGGCTGAGCCATTTTTGATAAATCAACAATAAATTGAAAAATGCTACATCAATCCGTGCGAAATATTTGCGAATTTTGTACACGGTTGAAGTCGGTCATGCCATTTTTTGCAAAAAAAAAAATTAAGCCATATAGGTCCAAAATCCCAGATCCGCCAGCGATTAATTAAGTTCTTGCAAAATGTTCTGGATTAGGTAGTGTTAAGCTGGAAACATATTATCGGACGCGGCTTACGGACGCGACTGACAGCCGCGACTGATAGGTATCTAGACTATGAAAGTACACTGAGCCGTGCACACTACCGGACATAAGTCGCGGACGTCACCTTCGGACGACCTTGAGCGTTCGGACGTCCGAGAGCGATCTGGTACACCGCATGTTTCAAGCTTTAGTGCACAACATTCAATGAAGGTTAATTTACTTCTATCAATTCCTTGCCTGTATGAAAATTATAGAAGTCAAAGAATTAAAATTTATATTACATAGAGGGTTATTTCTAATCAATTTGCATCCTCTTAGGGGCTTATTCTGTACATCAAAACTAACAACTTTTGTTCTGCGACTTTTGTCAAAAGTCAAAAAAAAAATGTTGTTCCATAGAAAAAATATCGTTCACAGCTGATTTTTTGTGAGTTTTGATAAAAATCGCAGAACAAAAGTTGTTAGTTTTGATGTACAGAATAAGCCCCTAAAAGGATGCTACTTAATTGATTAGAAATTACCCTGAATATTATTATTAATAATCGCTTTTCAACCTGACACCTGACTATATTCGAGATAAAACTACTAATTCGCGAAAAAGTATCATCATATAGCACGAACTGCGACAGTTTTGCCACATACCTATATCAGAAAATTCCGAATTTTCATTATTCTTAATATACTCGGGACTAATCGCGCACTAAAATCAAGGAGATGAATAAATATTTTGTAATTGCGACGTTTCGACCGAGTTGCATCGATCGTAAATCCTGATCACGGGTAGAAATCGCGAAAGATTAATTCAACATTGTGACTTTTCGCCTAATAGCCATGATTTTGGATATACTTATTTAGTTATTGGTAACCAATTAGCATCATTTTAAGGGCTTAGGTATTCTTTTTTTTAGTTTTGACAAAAGTAGCAGAACAAAAGTTGTTAGTTTCGATGTTAATGAGCCCCTGAAAGGATACTATATTGTACTTACCATGTAAATTCAGGCCCGCAATCTTGCGTAAGCCATTGCGGCTTGCATTTTGCGTAATTTTCCTTCTAACAAACAACAATAAGAGTACAAATCCACTTCCCGAGCATCAGCTGACTTATTTTCCTTAACACAAAAGGCGCTGGATAAGGAAATTTCAAATGAAAGGGACAGTGCATCAGGATTCTATGCCGTACTGTCGCTTGCAGAGTTCACAACACAGTTTTATCACAAACTCATTCCTTATCCTTATTCTGAAGTCCCTTTTCCTGGAGTCTTAAAATAATATACTTATTTTTTGAACTCTTTCTCTCTCTCTGGAACTTATTTAGAAAATTGCACCAGCGATTGTGGCTTTTTTATGCCCTTATGGCGTGAATCAAATTGGCATTTTTTCACTACAAAAATAATAAAATAGAATGCGTCAACTCCACAACATTGCTAGGCATATAACTAGACTCACGCGTGAATTGGAAAGCACACATTAAAAAACATTTCACTAATACCCTTAAGGAACTTAGACTAGCTCCAGACTTATCAACTGCAAAAAGTGCTTATCACGCATTCGCGTCCTTATGGCTCCAATAATTATGGAATTACCTATACTATGGGGGAATAGTGTAAACGCGCAAGAAATATTTATAATACAGAAAAATGTATTCGTATTCTGGCAAATATTATAACTCCCGATATTACCTAAAAGAACTTCCATAAACCATATTTTATAAAACTTGAAATTATGTCCCTGGTGTCTATATTTCAAATATGTAAATTTGTCAAAAAGCACCCCGACTATTTTAACAAAGCGTCTGATAAATCGTACAAAATTAGATCACAATACAGACATTATAGCAATGCATAGTTCCAGTCCGCATTCTATGGCTATAAAAATATTTAGTAAACTGCCAAATAATCTAAAAGATATCGTAAAGGAAAACTGTTTTATAAAACAACTAAAAATTATTATATGATCCAAATGCTATTACACATTAGACGTATTTTTAACGATAATCTAGACAACATTATAATAAATCTTTCCAATACAAATAATAAAATTGCCATACCCTTATAGGGTCATAATTATCATCATATGTATAACTATACAAACATGTTAATTAAGAACTGCAAGTAAATTTCATATGTTGCAATAAATAATTTGAACTTAAGTTTGAACTCTGAGCGTAGCGAAGGACTTAACGAGGGTGTTTTAGTTAATTATTTAGAGTCCTGAGTAAAGCGAGGGGTTCAAGTCGCCCAAAACGAAGACAAACTTGATTCATAGTGCATACCTACTCTACTTTTTATATTCACTAGGCAAGTCGGTATTATTCACAATAAATTAAAACAAATTAAATAGAATGTACATACCTACTAATTTTCATAGAAAAGCATACAAATCCGCACTAAAACAGAGAATGTATGTAAATACTACGTGAAAATCATAAAACCATGGCCAGCTCGATTGTCATGGCCTAACATTGGCCTAACACGAGAATTGCGAAGAGGTTTCAATCAATCGAACGAGGAGAGAGTGATTGAGCTACAACCGGTTCAAAAATGATAATAAAAAAATCTCCTTACCTACAATAATTTTATATCTATCCAAAAACATCTACAGGTATTAGTTGTTTAATTTATTAATTATTTAAATTAGTATTTAAATTTTAATTAACAATAATTCATAAATTATTTTCCTCCCACAGTTAAAATTCAACTCAAGTTACCTGCAAATTACCGACCGTTGTTGTGTACCGACTGGAGGAATCACACCCGTATATTAAAAATAGCTACCTGAGGTAGATACAAACAGCAAAACGTGGCGCTTACCATTAGTCCGGCGACATGACCCTGTTTCGTTAATTTAGCGCCATCTAGCCTGTACTTACTATAACTCTATCGTAATTTTAGGATAAAGATACAAAAATGTCACCATCATTTCATTGCGTTGAGAATTGCTAGTAAGAAATAGTACTATTATATTTTCACAGATGTCGCCATTTGAAGAAAACTAATTACATAGTTTATAGTTAAGTACAACGTCAATAGATGGCATTAAAGTACTTGTACAAACATTTTAATTTAATTTTGATGAATGATGATGATGAACCAAATACATATTTTGCTTACAAGCTTTGATTTAATACATTATTTAGAGCATTGGTCAACACATATAATTATATAAATATGAATAATTTGATTTATAATGACAAAAATTCCTTTTTCTATTTGCACTTTTATTTTTATTTTATTATCTATGGCCATACGTTTGTTGTCAAAATAATCTTTCATGTTTGTCTATGGTGCATCAAAATGGCCGACTACAGTGATGTCCGTGGGGGAATTTTCTATCTTTGTTTACGTTAAAAACACAGTAAAAGTATTAAAACTGTTGACTTTATTGTGTGAAATACAATGACTATAGATGATAAGACTTTAGACAATCGTTCGGGTTCATGCACGTGTGTGATTTGACAGAAAACTAGTGGTACCAGTCTCACCTTGTAAAGAGAAAATGGGGAACTGTTTTAGTAGTCAAAGTACAAGGGAGAAAGATTCCAAAAACAAGAATGAAAGGGCTACTAATCCTCACGAGGAGGACCCTAGACAGTTCCAATCACCAGTACCCACTCCACCCCCGGACCCGCGATCGACGGTGAATCAAGGCACAGAAACAAATGAGGCGGCCTCTCCCACCCGAATATTCGTAGCGTTGTATGATTATGACGCGAGGACAGATGAGGACCTTAGTTTTAGAAAGGGGGAGCACTTGGAGATCCTTAACGATACGCAAGGTGACTGGTGGCTGGCGAGAAGCAAGAAAACGAAACAAGAAGGTTACATTCCATCCAACTATGTCGCACGCCTGCAGTCCATTGAGGCCGAGCCGTGAGTAGTCATAAGTTTTTATGCAATCGTTTCAGTAGCAGTTCCTGCGATTTCTTTTCCTTTACACGCATTAACCGGTAGAACAGGATGTGATGCAGGCATTTGTTCCATTGTTTATGCATTTACATAGTAGTGTTGTCAGCTTACTTCATAACTACTATGGGGCTAGTTGGTATCTTTTGAATATTAATCAAACATTAGGA
Source organism: Hypomecis punctinalis (assembly GCA_949316475.1). Lineage (NCBI taxonomy): Eukaryota > Metazoa > Arthropoda > Insecta > Lepidoptera > Geometridae > Hypomecis > Hypomecis punctinalis. The sequence continues at coordinate 14,171,783 of OX438813.1, forward strand.
TCAACAAAGCTGCCACACCTCCTTTTTACCTCTTATGTATCTAGGTATAGGTTATCCTGATAACAGAAGTGAGAGTGAGAATAATAGATATGTAGATCTTGTTTCCTATTATCTACATCACAGGTCTACATTTAGATCTAATCAAGCTTAAGACTTTGACCACTTATGAAATAATCCTCCTAATCCTCACAAAGCAAACTCAAAATATCACCTGTTCAAAAGAAACAATAGTTATACACATTGTAATGCCATTTCTTTACAAGAACTATCATCTTTTAATGCGGGCATGAATCAAACATTCACACATTAATTGTGTGCAATATAACTATCTACTAAACATCACACTTTGTTGCTCCAATATGATTCTAAATTCAGCCCCTGATTGAGTAAAACAATTAACAAGATAATATTAAAAAAAAATATACCTCCATGATTCATTTTTTGACTGAACTATAGGACCTATTTAATGAGCCAATTCAATATGCAGTCTTACTAAGACTCACTCATATCAGTTAGATATAAGTGTAAGTCTGACTGCATGACAAATAGTCCAATAGTCCCTAAAGGACATGTCCACAAAATGTATGGAGGCTGGTATAATAATAATCAAAAAATCTAACCACAACACTTGTTACATTTCGAAAAAGTTGATATTTTTCTGAGTCTATTACATCAGTTAAAAACAAAAAAGAGCCCTGCATTTTTTAAAAATTAATTTTGAATTTATTAGGATAAATAAATATATTTAGCACAATAGGTATTTTATCTCTATCAACCCTGATTAAGTAATCTCCAAATTGTTAAAATAAACTATTTTTACCATCTAGACACACTTTTTAAGTATCTTTTTGTCACATTGAACCTATTAACTGGTCACACTGGTACGTTAAAAATTTTAATTTTTGCAAATTATTTGATGAATGTGGAAGAATCAGCTACAAATGCAAGTAAAATAACGATAGAAGCACTTTATTATTGTTAAACTAGAAAAAATAAAAAGCTGTATCATTATTTTTCATACAATTTATTTTTCACATTTAAAAAAAAATGCAGGGATGAAAATATCAAAATTAGATATTTTTGAGAAGCCCATAAAACAAGCTTTCAAATGATGTATATATCATCTTGGTTAGATTTTTCTCTGAATAATATACCACTTGTGGACATCTCCTTTAGATTTGTATGTCTATTAAACTGTTTTTTTTTTACACTGATCACAATGCCTTTTCATAAATGTCACAGGGTGCTAATAAAACATACCATACTCTATAAGTCTAATGAAACTTCTTGGTGTCTGTGAAACCCAACCATTGCGCAACTTTTAAGTGAGCTACTGTCAGGATTGCGTTTTATGCAGCTTGTAGCTTGTACATCACAGCCGTCAAGAACTTTGATTCAGCCTATACATTAAACTCGAAACATACTATCGGACGCGGCTTACGCTTGGCTACGCGACTGAAAGTCGCGAGACTTTCAGTCGCGTCCGTAGTCCGTCTGATAGGTATCTAGACTCTGAAAGTACACTGAGCCATGCACACTATCGGACATAAGTCGCGAACTTCACCTTCGGACGACCTTGAGTGTTTGGACGTCCAAGAGCGATCTGGCGCACCGGATGTTTTAAGACTGTGAACATTGCTAAGTGGCGTCCGTCAGTCGCGTCCAATAGTATGTTTCCGGATTTAGTTTTCAAGAAATTTAAATCTTAGAAAAACAATACACTTTCACCCACTAATAAAATAAATAATACTGGAAACACCTAGGTATTAAAGGTCATTATGTTTTATTAGCCATAACTTTGGCTATACAGGAACTTATTAGCATTATTATCAGGAAGAATACTACCTGTTACTGACAAGTGCTGCTATTTCATTTAAATATTTGCATTAGTATTATGTTTATTTTAGTTTTTGCACAACCTAAAAACCTGGAACTGTGGAATCAATTGTAGCCTATTATGTATCTACTTGTTCATTTGGTACTGACTTCTAGAAAGGAAACTCCCATATAAAAATTTATTTATTTATTTGTTTATAGGCGAGCAGTGTATACTGATGTGCCTATATCAAGCAGTGTCGAATAATATTAGTATTTCCAGAGGTCCAGTCTATTCTTAAATGTGTTTATAGTTCTTGCTGAGATGACATCTTCAGGCAACCTATTCCAATGATTCCAAAACTGATTCTTTTTTTTGTGTATCATGTAATCATAGTCCCTATCGTTTGGAGAATCATCATATGCTTATTCTAACATTCCAAAAGGTTGATTTCCTGAATCCTGTTATAGCTATGAGTTTGGCAGGACGGGCGAGCCCCGACGTCTACTCCCTGTGGCTCCCACGCATACCTATATTTTGCCTTTTGTGCAGCATTCTGCTCATAACTTCTCATTCGCCGACTTGTGTGGAGCAGTCTTTAAATATCCCTTTGCAGTCTATTATAGGCCAAATCATACAAGTCGGCTGATGTGAAGTTAGCTAGGTACAAGCTGCGCAATATCCAATCCTGACTGAAGCTTCACATAAAGCTGTGCATTGATTGGATATTTCATAGCTTGTAGCTTACTTCACATCCACCGACTTCTACGATTCGGCCTATACAACAGTGTTTTTGGGAAACCCTGGTCTATTTATTTATTTATTTATTAGGCTTCACATTGACAACTACATCAAAAAAAACATCAATTACTTACATACTAGCTTAGACTAAATGCGTCATCTTTTTAAGGAAGCACCACATGTAAAAATTTTACAAAGTAGCAAAAATGTTACTAAACTAACTTAAAATTACAGTTATATAAATAATAAAGATTGTTAGCAAAATTATTACTGTGTGCCGTGAGAAGAGTTAGAGAATGGGTTGGCACTTTCTGCCATAATTGAGTTTAAATTAATTTTGAACTTTCTTACTGTGTCTCCAAAAATATCAAACAAATTATGTTGCTGGTATTTATTTATTAGTCTACTAAGTCTGGGGACAGGTGAATTTGCACCTAGCACGGTTTTGCGAAACACTGGAGCAAATGGTGTTATTGGCATGCGAGGATATCTGAAAGGAATTCTAAATTTAAATTTCATTAATAGGTTTGGACAGTCTATGTAGTTGTGGAGTAGATTATACAGAAAAGTAATGTCTAATTTGTCGCGACGATCAGATAGTGTTAGCATATTAAAATGAGTTAGTCTCTTTTTATAAGATTTTAATACCTTAGCCTTCTTTGTAGAGTAAGCCAAATGCCACAAGAATCGTTTTTGTCTAAGTAGAACAGTACCTATGATGTAGATTCAAAATGAAAAAAATCATAAACATAGATATTCGAGTTATGAAAATTGTTTGATTTTGACCCTTAGGGGGTCCCTAAAGCAGTTGTTCACATTTATAAAGGGGTTCTGTATTCAAAAGAATGGGTAAATACAGTGTTACATAGTTGTATCATTGGTACTGTGTTGTATGATTTGAATGAGCTCTAATAATGTGATAAAAACTGATTACCTTTTATCAAATCTTAATAGCAAATCACTGCTACATTTCATTTCATTAAATTAGTTGTAGGTGCTAAAACATATTGATAAAAAAGATAGATAATAATTTTATACAAGCAATTGGTGCCTTTTTTGTTCATTTGTAATCTCAACCAGTATTTGAAATGTAAAAGGCTCTCTGATTTGAATATTTTCATGGATTTTTTAGACAAAGCAATTTGGTAACTGTCCAGGACATGTATGTAAATGTTAACAAAACAATATAAATAAGCAATTCTATTATAATTATATTTTCAGAAAAAGATAGTGATATCATTTACTATGTACAATGTTTTTGGTATTGAAAGACCTTGGCCCTACCTGACAAGATTTGAAACAACTTTCAACGGCAAGACCAACAGAAATAGCAGAATCTCATATAACACCTTAAATAGTAACCAACCATATATGACATCATAATGTATTAACACTTTTCTTTACACATTGAGGCAAGAAAGTCACTTCTGAAAGTAGAAATAATCATTGCGCAGTACATTTTGAGTCAGAATGTCTGAACTCTGATTAAAAATGAAATGCCGTTATGTACAAATAAATTATTAATTAAAGGTCAGTAAATGCAACTACACACATTAAAAAAAAAATTGCCCAGCAGGTTTGGTACCAAGTGTATGGGGTTCACTACCAGCTTTTTGAGCTATCGCCCTAAGGTAAGACCAAGAACCAACCATATCTATTGGTAACCTCGGAAGCAATCAGTATTTTGATAAGTTGGGCCACTTATTGTGGAGTTTGTTCTGAGTTATTATTTACTAGTTTTTACCCGAGGCTTCGCCCACATGGTATTTTAATTTTTGTGCTTTCCCATGGGAACATTTTATTTTTCTGGGATAAAAAGTTACCTTTTAGTACTTTACTTTTTAGTAGTCGAGTGTAGTAATCTTTCAAAATATGTCCATGCCAAAAATCAAGTAAATCTGCGTGAAAGAGGATCAAACCAATAAACAAGCAAACATACTTTTGGATTTATAATATTAGTAAAGTTTCCTATGCTGTAATAATATAGTACATGGGTCACCTGATGATATTATTATAAGAAACCCTAATATCAGAGGTATGAGAATATTCATAAAACAAAAACTGGTTGTTTTCATCTAGCTCCATTTATTTTCATTTAATTTCCACTGCTATGAACAATTACCTTTACAAAGTTATATGACCACACGAAACAACTATAGTTATAATTTTGGGGTAAAACATCCTAAGGATACAGGGATGAGTTGACCCTAAGACCAAGTACCCACAGACGCACAGACACCAGATATTTGAGGTGTCCATTATTTTAAGCACATTAACTGAAATCAACAGTGACAGCTCTCATGTAATCACAGTGGATGCCTGGCTAATTGACCTATGCAGCCATAGGTACTGTTATTCTGCCTCCATCTTATGGTACAGGAAATTGAATTGAAAACTAATTTAAAGGAATGAAATCTTAAATAGTACCTTATTGACTTCTAATAACTACATGACAATAAAAGAGCAACATTAACAATTGAGAATTGTTTAATATTACGTAAGTGCAATTCTACTTATTTTATTACCCAGATACTTCATTTCTATAACTCTTGCTGAGAATAATTCTATATCCGTGTAGTCATAAAAGAAACAATTGATGCTCAAAGAAAGAGACAGTGAATTCTCATTGGTAACACAAAGTGAAAGCATATTGGAATGCTTGCATTAATAGCACTTACACTAATATGTCCAGTAATGTGTAAATGTATTGTTCATAAAGTTACTCTGGTGGGAGTTTCCATCATTTTTTTATCGTTGTATCATCATCAGCAGCATTTTGTAGCGTTGCATTTTCCTCCCTCTTTTCTTACTACCAAACTGCTACGCAGCTTGGCACTACCTACAATGTAGACAGACGACCTCATTAAGTCCGCAGGATTACGCTGGAAGTAAGCCGCTTCTAACTTCCTTCTTTAATCAATCTTTTCTTTTTACAATCTACTGCTAAACTGCAGCGCAGCATTGTACCGCGAAACCGCGCTGAATGCAAGCCACTTTCGACCTATGGCTACTAGTGGACTCTATGGCTGAAAGAATAATGATGATATCCAAACTTGACCACAAGTTTCCTTAAAACTTCTGGATTTTCGTAGTATAGACCTGCTGGGCATTTGCGCGCCACGAATTATTTCATTCGTAGTGTCAGAACGAGACAGCGTTATGGCGTAGTATTTATCTGTTACTTTTTCACACGTCGAAATGAGTTCTTTTCGTGACTATTCGTGGTCGCATGCTCGACTAGCTGGCTATGCTATGCCGCGCAAATCCCCACTCCTCACTGCGCCGCTGACATGATTTTGATACTGCGCAACAACTCGCCTCGTGCTCACAGATACCATTTAATATGATTCGGCCTATGTCTATCTAATTTTTCAAGTTCTTATTCAGTTTCGTCACATATAAGTAGTAGAATTGTTATCATTTTGGATTTTTCGAGCGATACGCCGCCGGATCGCGATCTTTGGGATAAGATATCGGATAAATTTTCAAATTGCTGTCCTGCCGGGCTAGGATGCGCACCACGCAATATTTCTTTCGACGTGTCAGAACGAGACAGAGTTCTGGCGAAGTATACAGGGTTATTTCTAATCAATTAGCATCCTTTTAGGGGCTTATTCTGTACATCAAAACTAACAACTTTTGTTAAATCTAAAAAAAAAACTTGTTCCATATAAAAATATCGTTCACCCTCGACAAAACGTATTAGGTAGCTGATTTTTTTTTTAGTTTGACAAAAGTAGCAGAACTAAAGTTGTTAATTTTGATGTACAGAATAAGCCCCTAAAAGGATGCTAATTGATTAGAAATAACCAACCCTGTATATCTGTCACTTTTTCACACGTCGAAAAGAGTTCTTTCCGTGGCATTTCGTGGTCGCATGCTTAGCCTACAGCTTTGTTATTATCTCTGCAGACGAAAACCGAAGCTTGACTAGGTCGAGCTTTCGGGCAGTGTAGAGTTGTAGACCCAGCTGAGGTATCGCTCTCTATAGCAGCCAAGTAGATTATATTATTGCCTGGTGTAATTTCCCAGTGCAAAGCGGCCCGGCTCGCTTTGTCACATCCGTTTTAATACCAAGCTGATCAATTTCGGAAGGAAGTCTTCTCATGTCAAAATGTTGACTATGCATACTGTGGTAGTTTGTACCACGATCTTTCTTTCGCATTACCGTTCATAGCAAATACGTATAGCTGTAGAGTGTAGACGTTTCGATTCGAAGTAATAGGCATGATGATAGGTAAAAAAAAAACAATAATATAGTTAGTCTTTCTTTTGTCAATCAAACAACAAATGACAAAGATAAACCTTGTCAAAGTTTGGGAGTGGGGGTCGTGACGTCACTTCTCTTACAGAAGTCTATACATTTGTATGGCACTTGTGACGTCACGCGGTAGTTTGACGGGCTAATCTTCATAAATTTTTGTTTAATTGACCAAAGAAAAAATACGTGTCTAATATTTTTTGATAGTCTACCTGACGTACTAATTCTATTTTTTTAGTCATCATTCCTATTTGTCGAAGTACCGAATTACCAATCCTCCGAAATAGTTTCATTGCACATCGATAGGTTCGAAGTTCGAACATAATAATATGACGCACTCCATAACACGAGTGCCGGCCCACTCGCAAATTTTCCTTGTCGAACACCAATCAGGACAACCAGATCTATGTAAAAGATATTGTAATACTTAATTATAATTACAATATCTTAATTAAATTATAATTGTTTGATTTTTTATCGTTGACAAAGTTGAAAGGATATGCGCTGTATTGATTTTATCTGTTTCCTGTCATGACTAGGTATATAATTATATGATACATATTTTTACCAGCAAGATCCTGCGATTTTGCTCGTTATATTGTTTATAGTATCATATACAGTTTTAGTAATAAGTATCAGTGTGATATTTATTTATACGAGTACAATATTATTTGTGTAATATTCCTACTGTTTATTTCAGTAGGTAGGTATTATACATATAGATAGATAGATAGATAAACTCTTTATTTGATTTACACACACTGATATTACATTACAATATTTATACAGAGAAAACAGATGTTTAAACATGAGAAGTAACCGGCGACCTTATCACTGAAAGTGATTTCTTCTAGGCCAGGATTTAGGAATATATATTACATATTATGTATACCTAAGTTTCAGAGATAGTAATCTTCAATCTCTAATGTCGCACAGTTTTATTCACTGAATGTTTTTAAGCGTTTGTGATGAATGAACAGTTATTAGTCTTCCGTAAATTAATAAATCTTCAGATAAACTTTTGCTTGGTCTATAGTAGCAGCAGCGAATCAAATACTGCTATTTTTGACCGACGAACCACCGGAGGAGGTATTCAATTCGACGCGTATATATTTTTTTTATGTATAACCACGCATAACTTTTTTCATGGTAGTCCGATTTCAATAATTCTTTTTTTATTGGAAAGAGTATAATATACTTACTTCGAAATTGGTCCTATTTAAATTTCATCGAAATCGGCTGAGCCATTTTTGATTAATCAACAATAATGTGAAAAATGTTACATCGATCCGTGCATAATATTTGCGTTCTAGCGATGCGCCTCGGCTTCGCACAGGTGTATTATACATATAAATAAATGAATTACTCTATCTATTAAAACAAACTGCATCAAAATCCGTTGCGTAGTTTTAAAGATTTAAGCATACATGGGGACAGACAGCGGGAAGCGATTTTGTTTTTTACTATGTAACGATTCTGTACACGGGTGAAGTCGGGACATGCTATTTTTTGCAAATAATAATTGGGTCATTCTCAGTTAAGAGGTACTTTCGATGGCCAGGACAAAAAAATACATTTTTTTTAAACTAACTTCCTAATTAACATATTTATTACTTAAAACTAAATGTTTTCTTCATGCTCACTTAAATTTATTACAGAAATGTACGTAGTTTAGTCACAATAAGTTCTAATATAAGAAAAAATTATCTCCCCTGGTCTGTCCCCATACCGACTTTATTTGTAAACCAGTTATTATGAATGTATTAAAATTCAATAATTACTTTATCATCGTTAATTTTATACAGAATAATAACTTAGTCACAGTGTCTTATAAGTAAAATTACTTAGATTCCAATTTTTCATAAATAATATCAACCCTGAAATTTGTCCTCCGTGTTTCGTGTCTCATCCCCTGGCTTTTTGTTTTCCTTTAAAAATCAGTTTTGTTTTGCTAGTTTGTAAAAGTTGTGACCTTGAGTGCATAGAATGTAACGTGAAGCTAGCAGCAAGCGGCGCATTAGCCGACTGCGTAGCCATTTTAACGGTCATTTCAGTCACGCCGCTCGCTGGGTGTAGAAGTGTTGAGTGAATGCATTCTTTCCACTGGTAAGTTTTATTTAGCAATTATTTGTTCAAATACCAATATGGACTTAAATATTCACTATAAATAGTGCATACATTGTGAAGTTTGATTGTGAATTGCGTACGATTAACAATTTTACGGCTATTTTAGATATCAATCGAAAATGTATCTACCCTGGCGTATTTCCCCTGGCTTTTTTGATGGCAGGAGAGATAATTAATGTCCAGGGGAGATATATTTGTATGCGTTGTCATCAATACTTCTACATTTTTCTCTGAACCTTTGTTGGCATTATGTATATCTTAACCTAACAATTTAATATGACTTTGTTACAGAAAAAATGGCACCTAGAAAAAAAATGACGCGCGAAGAACAGCTCGAAAAAAAAAGGGTAGCAGAAAGATTAAGATACCAAAGAATTAAAAATGACAAAGATAAGTACGCTCAACAAAAAGTCAAGGAAAAGGAAAAATATGAAAAGAAGAAAGAAAAAGGAGTTATTAAGACAGTTCAGCAAATGACTGTTGATGATATATACGGAGCTAGCGATTCAGAAGATGAAGAATAATCAATTTCACATCTTAAGAACACAAGACGAAACCTCAAGAAACACTACCACATTCTGTACCTACCAGTATTAAAACTAAACTGCACAAAGATGATTCAAAGCCCTCAACATCTGGAAAGAAAACATTCTGCAACGGAGACTTTGTGCTGGTTAAACTTCAAGATACAAAAACAGAATATCGTTATGTTGCAATGTGCACAGGTGTTGAAGAAGATGATGAACTTCAAGTTATATTTTGTAAAATATGTGATGAAACAGGAAAAAAGTTCAAAATTAATGATGACGATATTTTTTTCATCACATGGGATTAGGTTTCAAAAAAACTACCCTCGCTTAACTTAAAAATAAGAGGGCAGCATATTTTTTACGCATTTAATGAATCTATTGATGTCTTTGAACGCGGGTTTTGGAAAGATTTTTTTAGTTGCCATTTCAAAAATTTTTTTAGAGTTTAAGTACAAGAAAAAATTAATATTGTTACTCAGAGAAGTTTTTTGTTTCTTTTTATTTCATTATTGACTGTTGATAGTATAGTTATAGATATTTTTGTTTTGATGGAAAGGAAAAGAAGGAACCTTTTTAAGTTTTGTACCTAGCGCTTAAGAAACATTTAATTTTATAAATAAAGTCTGCTAAGAAACGACAAGTCTGATTATAAATAATTCGTAATTAAAATAAAAATAAATAAACAAAGTTGATTCTTAAAAATAACCGGTTTTTAATATGTCTTTATCTCTTCCTTGTCCATAAAGTACCCTCCCCTGTGCATTTTGTCCCTACCCTGGACGGAGTATTTACCCTGGTCACTTATAAAACAAGATAAAACCAACAAATTGACTGGCCACTTTGTAAGCGTTTTCAACTTAAAAGTTTCCATAAAATAGATGTATACTTAAGTAAAAATATTTAAAAAAATGTCGTGCCGTCGCTTCATACAACACATTACCTCTTAACTGAGAATGACCCAATTATGTCAAATAAAAGTGTCTACCCACTATCATGTACCATATCATTACCGTGTAGAAACGTCTCAGACAAAAAAATGTTACTTGTATTGCAATGTGTAGGCCGGATCATACAAGTCGGCGGATGTGAAGTTAGCTGCAAATTGCTCAATAACCAATCCTGACTGAAGCTCACACAAAGCTGTGCGTTGATTGGGTTTCGCGCAGCTTGTTCTAACTTCACATCCGCCATAGGCCTATGAGGCTGTTTCCGTTCCATCACCGACCACCAACGTCGCGTCAGTCGCGTGCCATACACTCACCATCTTACCACAAAAGTTTTACGCACGCTTTAGGCGATGTTTAACAGTAGAAATTGTACGGTCGAACAGTATTTAAAACGTGTTTTAAATGTTTTGTGGCAAGGCCAAGAGCGTTTACGCTCCCGCCCCCCTACCGCCTAAGCAATAGCAATCGTAATAGCAATCGTTTATGACTTTATTTTAGTCATTTGGCACCGCCTATGTGACGTTAGCCATCGATTGCTTTGCGCGGATTGCGAAAGCAATCGTTGAATGAACAACTTTGATGGCTAACGTCTCATAGGCGGTGCCAAATGACTAAAATGAAGTCATAAACGATTGCTATTACGATTGCTTTTGCTTAGGCGGTAGGGGGGCCGACCTCCATTGTTGATGTACGTTGATGGCACCTTGTAGTGGGCATAATGAAGCGTATGATGTTGTTTTCCGTGCCTGATACGGTCTTAGCATGGTTATGGTATTATACGATAAGTAAGCAGACACCTTAGTCCTCGATCTCGATCACAAATCATAAAGCGGCTGTATTGCTCGGTAATTGCCCTGATTGCCCTCTTATTTGATGTGTGATTTACAGGTAGCCGTGGTAGCCGCCTAGAGGTAGTGACACCCGCCTTGCAATCGTGAGGTCGTAGGTTCAAATCCCGTTCCCGTACCAATGAGTTCTTTGGAATTTATGTACGGAATTTCACACCACTGGCTTTTCGGTGAAGGAAAACATCGTGAGGCAACCTGCATACGTCCGTAGAAGAAATTCGATGGCGTATGCGAATCCACCAACCCGCACTGGGTCAGCGTGGTGGATATGGCCCAATCACCCTTCGTGGGTAGGACTACGTCCTGCAGCGGACTATTTAAAAAAAAATGCTGATACAGTTACAGGTAGCGGCACGTAAGTGTAGCGCTGAGGGTAGTGTGGAGGGGATGGCTGCGCATGGTGACCGCCATACTAAACCCATGCGCAACCTTCCCCTCCACACTTCGCTCAGCGCTAGACTTACGTGCCGCGACTTGTACATTTACTTGTATTAAAAAACACTCTACGCTGAATAAAAAAACATCAAAACAACTTCAGCGCTAAGGCTTATTAATATTGGTCATGTAGGTAATATTATTATCCTTTATGGTAACATTGACCATACAATTAGGTATCAGTCACTATAAATAAATAAAGATACACTATCCTTACCTACTAATACAACGATGACATAAAGCTTCACATACATAACTTCCCATTAGAATTTTACTAGCCATGTTAGAGGCTCTCAGGTGGCTTAAAAACTCTGACACCAGGGCTAGCCACCATAGCCACCAGGCATGTACGAACGGTGCTAGAACTAGATGTTTCCGTTTAATAAATATAATAAATAAATATTTTGGGACATCTTACACACGGCCTCTGACCCCAAACTAAGCAAAGTTTGTGATATGGCTGCCAGAGACTAATATACCTACTACATATACTTATGTTTAAATACATACTTATATAGATAGTAACTAAATAAAACCCAGACACAGAGCAAACACTTATGTTCATCACATAAATATTTGCCCTGGGTGGGGATCGAACCCACGCCTCTTTGATCCTGAAGTTTGGGTCACTAACCACTGAGCCACCGAGGCAGTCAAGCCGTCGTTTTGGGGGGGCGAAGAAAATGGGATCCCTAGAGTTTACAGACTTGTACCATGATATAAGTTGTGTGATAAGATAATATTTTTTTGACAAAATTGTACTTCTTACCGATGCGCGATGTTAGGGAGGTGCCACACGGGCGTTGACGCCGTGTCAAGTCGCTGACAGCAACACTAGTCGCCGCGGTGGCACAGCGGCGGCAACACCCGTGTGGCACCAGCCTTACATCGAACCCATGTACGACTGTACGTGTTGCTTAAACTAACTCAAACACAGATATTGCTGATACCTAAGTTATACCTACTAGTTATACTTGATAAATAAATAAATAAATATTTTTGGGACATCTTACACACGGCCTCTGACCCCAAACTAAGCAAAGCTTTTGATATGGCTGCCAGAGACTGATATACTACATATACTTATTTTTAAATACATACTTATATATAGATAGTAAATAAATAACATCCAGACACATTGCAAACATTTGTGTTCATCACATAAATATTTGCCCTAGGTGGGGATCGAACCCACGCCTCTTTGATCCAGAAGTTAGGATCACTAACCACTGAGCCACCAAGGCAGTCATGATACCTAAGTTAAACGGAAATGTACAATAAACCAGCTTTAAGAATCATCAAAGGCCCCCAAAAGTTCGAATTGATAGCCTCCCCCTTTTTTGAAGTAAAAGTAAGTGGTAATTATTTAGATAGATAGATAGAGATATTATCAACACAAAGAGCACAAATAACACAGATAAAAAAAACATTAAAAACTATAGCGTGTAACAAGAGGCGGCCTTATCGCTAAAAGCGATCTCTGTCAGACATTATGACACTATTATTATTGGCTCTGAGATACAGTTATTAACTAGTTCAGAGTCAATGGACAAGTGAATATGGTTAAAAGTGTTTTAAGGCAAATAAATTTATTTGTATTTGTATTCTATAGACTGTCCATTAATGACATTATGCAATCGATTTTTCTATACTTTCAATGAAAATTACCGCAGACTTGCTAAGAATGGCTGCCACTGATGTTCTTGGCTTGAAGAAAAGGTACTCATAATGAACAACTAATCTTTGGAATATCAAAAACAAAGAAGGTCAAACCAAAACAGTTATCTAGGTAACCAATAATCTTAACAATCACTTGCCATTAAAAAGATGAATGCCACTTTAATTATTCGAAAGAATTCAATGATATTACTATGCGCACGAGCAAAGATATTTAAAACTATAGAGTTTGACTAAGCACAGAAAATAACCACACAGAAATAGCGGTGCGAAAAAACTTGATAATGATAGACTAAACTCCTAGTAACTACATATTTTATAATTGTTTGTGCGAGGCACATATAGGCTTTAATAGCAATTTAAAATGTACCTGTTTCTTTTTCACTGTAAGCATTTGAAAGAGAGAACAATATTATAAATTTCTGTTAAAATTATAATGGCGCCTTTAAAATTGGGCCTATTGGCGAGCTAGCGAAATTTTTGGTGTCTCTACTAACTTGACTCTACATAACTCTAAAGTTGAACTAGATGCATTAAACCAAGTAAATAGCTGCCCGTTATTGTCCGCTTGTTTTTCTCAGTTCAGCCATACGACGTCCGCTCCTAGACATAGGCCTCCCTTATCTCCAATAAGACTGGTTGGAAGCGGCTTGCATCCAGAGCGACCCAACGGTGCAGTACTTGTTTTTTTAATTAGTACTGTACCAGCTTTTTTAATAGTCCACTGCAGGACGTAGGCCTACCCACGAAAAGTGATTGGGCCATATCCACCACGTTGGCCCAGTGCAGGTTGGTGGATTCACATACGCCATCGAATTTCTTCTACGGACGTATGCAGGTTGCCTCACGATGTTTTCCTTCACTGAAAAGCCAGTGGTGTGAAATTCCGTACATGAATTCCGAAGAACTCATTGGTACGGGACCGGGATTTGAACCGACGACCTCACGATTGTAAGGCCGGTGTAATTACCACTAGACCACCACGGCGTTTTTTTAATAACTACACAACCGTGTAAATTGTAGAAAAAGCATTCCGAGTTTACGTAAACCTACCAAAATCTAAGTGTTTGTAACTCTATACGTCCAAGTCACAAATTTTAATGCGAGTGCATTATAGTAGAATGCCTATTATTAAAATAAAACGTAAGTTTAAGCAAAGCATTTTAAGTGTGGGTGAAGGGTGACTTTTGAAGGTAAACAGTGGTAATGTGAGTAGTTAAATTCCAGTTTCTTTTTCTTTTGTCGCTTCAATGATCTTGAATGACGCTCAGACCTCAGTGAGCATTGCTGTACTTACATAAGTAATGACTATACGCGACTACATACTATTATACATAGTTTCAATGAACAGCCATACGACTATGAAACTCATTGGACGAGACAACAAAGACATCGTGTACAAAATCGATTGTTCCGTAGAATGTTATTAAAATTGTTTGGAATAGCAGATTTTTGCAATTGAATTATTAAAACTGCGATAGTAATCGTTGTTTCATAATGGTGAGCATAGTAAGTTCGTATAGGCCGGGAGGCTAGCCTAAACTAGCCTTGGTATCAGAGTGTTATCCTGAAACCATCAGTTTAACCATCTTTTAGATTCTATTATTACCTAAAACAAAATATCTCTCTCCCATTTTTGACCGACGAACCACCGGAAGAGGTATACAATTCGACGCGTTTATTATATATATATATATTTTTATGTATAATCACGCATAACTTTTTTCATTCTAGTCCGATTTCAATAATTCTTTTTTTATTGGAAAGAGTAAATCTTCGAAATTGGTCCCATTTTAATTTTATCGAAATCGGCTGAGCCATTTTTGATAAATCAACAATAATGTGAAAAATGCTACATCGTTCCGTGCGTAATATTTGCGATTTAGCGATGTGCCCCGGCTTCGCACAGGTGTATTATACGTATAAACATTTCTCTTGAATTACTATATCTATTAAAACAAACTGCATCAAAATCCGTTGCGTAGTTTTAAAGATATAAGCATACACGGGGACAGACAGCTGGAAGAGACTTTGTTTTATACTGTGTAGTTATTCTGTACAAGTCGGTCATGCTATTTTTTGCAAAAAATAATTATGAGACTAGTAAGATTCCCTGACTTCGTTAATTTCATACACGACTACATTACTTATTAATCTTTATTCATAGCTCTCTCCGACACAGGCCCAAAGGAAAATTATTTTTACCTGGTAGTCTTATCTGCCCTGGCAATCAAAAGGGTAGTAAGTCGAAAGTGGTAATTTTTTTTTTATTGCAGATTTGGAATGTTCGTTAAACGAGCTTTCTTCCTATCTAGGTTTCATACTTCTACATAAATTAGAAAAGCGTTTTCCAATTTAATAAAGAGCAGTAAGAACGCTAAAATAATCTACTTCACTAGGTAAAAGAGCGGTATTTCATTAACATACTACCCTTTTCCTATGTATTCATAAATTACTTGATAAAAGAGCAGTAAATTTCGACAAAACAAGACACACTGCTCTTCACGTTAGTTTCAACCAATGTACCAAATTAATTTTACTAGGAACCTCTACAGTATGGAGCTGTACTGCTCTTTACATTAGTTTTAATCATTGTAACAAATACAATTTACTAGGAACATCTACAGTATGGAGCTGTACTACTCTTTTAAGAAATTGATTTTAATGAATATCTCCTGAAAACACATTATTATAAACACAGTTTTTTCCCCTACTGCTTTTATAATATGGTATAAAATAAAAATTATTCTCTAGTTTTGAAATAGTTAGAGCAGTAAATGGTTGCTACTGCGCTACTAAGTACGTTTAAGTAATCGATTTATTCGGTCATTTCGCTTCAAGCAGCGGTATGCAACGATCATCTGATTTAATTAATGCCGCTCATTCTAGATCGCGCCATTATTCGACGTGTAAGTTTGGCGCGAAGCAAACAAATCTAAATATTTGGTTATTTATTCGGCCATTTCGCTTTGAGAGGCGGCGAGTGATAGTTAGTAGTCCTGATTAGTGCCGTTCATCGAGTTCGCGCCATTTTGCAACGGGTAAGTTTGACGTCCAGTATATTATAAGGTATTATTATATTGCTTTTTGTAATATTGTTTTCACGCTGGCTTTTTACACTCGTTGTGCCCTGAAGTCCTGCATGCCCGCTGTTCTTTTTTGACTCTGCTTTGTAAATAATATGAGTATACAGAATGTTTACTCCCTAACAAAATTCAAACTTTTGCATTATAAATATCTATAGTAACAATTTTCACTCGCGGACACGCGAAATTAGTACTTATTGTTTAATACGAGGTCGTCTCGACTGTCCATAATCGCCGGCGTGCCATCAAATGTGCGGACAGAATACATGGTATACCGAACTCGGTAATATCAATGATTCAATTTTATTATTTAGACCGATTGGATTTTTAAGAAATGGGCAAATAATAATACCGTTGAATACTTTTTAGAGTTCTGTGTCAAGCATTTAGTTTGTTGGCTGTTCAGTTGCGATACTTAAGCACTTCACTTATGCAGTTAAATTAAGGCCCGGTCATCAGCTAAAGTTGCTTTTTTGAAAATTTATGAATAATACTTCTTCTTTTAATACGTATTAAATTAAACCTTATTGCATTAATAAGTATTCTAATAGATTAAAATTTTTGCTTGTGGATATTGCAATACGTTGTGTGTACGATTTTATAGCATTTTTTTTACTGTTTCCCGCCTCGCCATGCGATATTTTTACATCTCCCCATCCTATTCTATCCTTCTCTATTCTCCATATATATTAATTTCACCAAAAATTAGCTAAGAACTACGCCTTAGTATTCGCATTTACATAAATAAAGCTTATACTTAAATTTTTACATATTATTAATTGTTGTTTCAGATTAAAATACTACAAAATGAGACGAATAGACAAAATCATCAATATGACTTCAAATCGAAATGATTCTACCATGAATATGAATCAATCAGTAACGCCCGTATCAAAATTTCGCAATTGTTCTCAAAATCAAAAAGTAAATACTAATAATATGAAAATACCGAGAAATGACGACGGTCAAATAGAAGAATGTACAATGGCTAAATTGTGGTCTTTCCATTTAGATTACAATAATTTTCCGGCGATACAACCATTAAGCGTAGAATATGCCTCGTCTATCACGAGTTCCCAAAACGAAATAAGTCCAATTTTGCTACTTAAAGAAACTGTATTGAACCCGATTAAAGATCAATTCACTCCTAGTGTAATAACAGCAAACGAACTAAATGTGGCTGCCATGGAAAGCACTGAATCTGTGCCAAAATTATTTTGTCAGAAAACAATATTGAAGCCAGCCGAAATGAATGTTCGTCCCGAAAAAAATAACGCACCTTCGCTTAATTTATCCTGCGAAGAAACCATGCCAGATTCTTCATCTTCTGATGATAACAGCTTTTATGAGGATTCTGATGACTCGGTCTGTGATAAGGACTACGTGCCGCCTCTTTCTTCTACATCGTCCGATTCTAGCATAGAAATAATGAAAGCTGCAAATATATTTCCATCGTTCTTACCAATGCCTACTCACGAACCAACACAGAATATATTAAGTGAGCAACAAAACGTGCAGGATTGCTTGGAAAATATAGAAATTTTACATGATACAGCAGTAATAAACACAAATTATCAGCACTGTGAAACTAACGTTAAATACTATGTAGACAAACAACAGGATAACCAGGACGGAAGATACACTAATACAGTCAACGAAGAAATAACACCAACTAAATTAAAACAAAATTACAGTTACAAAAATAAACAAACTAGTGAAGATAATGTAAAATATCATGAAAAAAACCAACAAAGCATTAATTTGGATAATAAAGATCAGATACAACCAGAGCCAAGACGAATTGAAAGCAGTTTTTGCGTTGAAAGTGAAAATAATACAGAATATTATGAAAGAAACCAACAGAGCATTAATTTGGATAATGAAGTTCAAATACAACCAGAGACAAGACGAGATGAAAGCACCATAGTACAAGATTTGCGCACGGAAACTGAAGAAGAAAATGCAAACAATCAAAATATTGATGTTCAGTACACTAAACAAGGGACAATTAGAAAACGAAGAAAAATGGACACAAGTCTAGCTGAAAGGAAAAAGGCAAAGCTTGAAGAAAGAGAATTAAAACAGGATATTAAAAGCCCATGTACTCAGAAATGTCCAAAAAAATGTATCGACAAACTCAGTCAAGATGCGCGGTTGAACATTCACGAAAATTATTGGAAACTTGGATGGGAAGCACAAGGAGTAATGTTAAAGAGCCTTACATCTGAAGTCAAGGTAAAATCGAGAAAAAATGTCAATGAAAGCAACACTTACAAGCGCAATAAAACTTACAAATATTTTTTTCGAACAGCTGATAATGAGAAAGTCGAAGTTTGTAAAACTTTTTTTTTGACGACGTTAGGTTATAACAAGAAAAATGACAAAAGATTATTAAAAACATTAGAAAAAGATATATCTGATCAAAAAGATAAGAGGGGCAAACACAACAACAGACAAAAAATAAACACAGAAAATTTAGAAAACCATGTTCTTCAGTATAACCCAGCCATTTCCCATTATCGAAGGGAACATGCTCCGAGAAGAAGGTATTTGTCGAGCGATGTGACTCTTAAGATTATCTACGAGGATTACAAAGCCAAGTATCCAGATCATAAAATTTCATACGAATTTGTAAGAAATTTTGTTACAAAAAAAATGAATATTTCCTTCGCAGCTCTTTCTAACGAAGAATGCGAAACTTGTACAGCCTATAATATGCATAAAGCCGAAACTCAGCACAGTGAAGAAGATATATCCTCAAATTGTGTTAACTGTACCGACTATTTGAAACATAAAGATAGATACATAAACAGTAGAGAGGAATATCAAAATGATGTAAAGAAACAGGAAAATAATGAAGAACAAGAGTGTACTTATTTTTCAGCAGATCTTCAAAAGGTGGTGATGCTTCCACGTATAGATATGTTCAAAGTTGTCTTGTTTACACCTCGTATTATATGTTTCAACGAGAGCTTTGTGCCCTTAAGCAAATTTACAGATACACGGAAAGCGGTTGCTGTTTTGTGGAATGAAGTAATATCCGGACGAAAACAAGAAGATATAATTTCTGCATTTCGTGCTTTTCTTTTGCAACGACGTGATGATATGAACATAGTTATATGGACTGATAACTGTTCTTCACAGAACAAAAATTGGGCGTTCATGACATTTTTAGTCCAAATGATAAATAGCAATGAAATCACTGCAGAAAAGATAGTTATAAAATACCTGGAACCTGGACACACGTTTATGTCCGCTGATAGCTTCCACCATTTGGTGGAAAAATCTCTTCAAAAGCAAAAGAAGGTGTATGATTTTAATGATTATGTCAGTTGTGTCGAAACTTGTACTAAAAATGTTATAGTTAAAAAAATGACTGTATACGATTTCTTCCAGTTTCAAGATAAATCATCTCAGCACAGGCTCCGAAATTCGCAACCGAGGGTTTACTTGAAAGACATAGCTGTAGTACAAGCTATCAGAGGGAGTTTTGATCTTCATTACAAAATTTGCCATAAAGATGAAACATTCCAATCTTTAAGCTTTTTACAGGTGAAAATCCTTAAATTAAAAGAAATACCTTATCCGGATCCTAGAATGACTGAGAGAGGAATTGCTGACGAAAGGAAAAAGCAGATAATTCAAAACCTGTGTCCGTTAATGCCTGTTAATCGTAGAATTTTCTGGGAAAATTTGTCGGTAAACAATGTTGAAAATTTGGCAACCGAGGACGAAGCCGGAGAAAATGAGATACAGTAAATGATAAGGTGATGATTACATAAAATTTTTCGATGATCGGTAAAAGTAAAAGAGGGCTTATGTGAAATTATTATTATCAGGTACTTAACTTTTGTATTTTTTTTATTGTATGGACATTATTTTATGTTACAAATTGTTAAAAGTTAGTTTCTTTTGATTATTTGATTAAGAGTAATTTTGTGCCAAAAAGCGACCAAATGTGATTATTAAGTCTTAAAGTTTGATATAGGTTGATTACAAAGATTTTTTTTGTTTATAATTAAGTTTAGTATATAGGTAAGTGATCTCAAATATTATGTTTTATAATTAAAGCAGAAGTTAGCTGTGTCCAGAAACAGTACCAGTATGTGATGTTTGATTTGACTGATTAAATCATAGGCTATGATAAATAGTTATGTTTTGTTAAGAAATTTTCTGTGTTTAGTTATTATAGCATTTTGCCATATAACAAGAACTAAGTTTGTTAATTTTTTTGATTATGTGCAACGAAAAAAATTGTTTTTGATTTTCTTTAAAATAGTTTGAACTAAGATTCTTGATCTCATTGATTATGTTTTATAATAGAATTAAAGCGGAAGTTACTCATAAATTACAATTAAGGATAAGTTTCGTGCCTAGAAACAATACCAATATGTGATATTTGATCTGTCTGATTAAGTCATAAGTTTCGATGAATAATTATAGCTTTAATAAGACATTTTCTGTTCCTAATTAGTATAGCGTTATGCCAAATCACAAAAACGAAGTTTGTGGATTTTTTTAGTATGTTTAATGAATAAAAGAAGTTTTTGGTTTCCTTTTCAAGGGTTTTTTTTTATTTTCCTTTTGTTTATAGACATACTGCTCAAGGAACTCTGATAACATCTGACTTGAAATACTACTCTAAAGAGCAGTGACGTTTTTAACTTCTTAGTGAAATAGCCTGAAATACTTCCAAGATCTAAGGCAAAGAGCAGTATGGTCCTCCCTTACTGCTGTTTTAATAAGTAATGTAAATTTATTGTTTTGAACTCTGTAAGCAATGCAGCAGTATGAAATAATACTTAACAAGAGAGCAGCACCTATGGCCGTTACTGCCCTCTTCCCTAAATATTAATTAAAATTAATTAAGAATATACTAAGGAAGACACGATTTGTAATGTTTTACGAAAACCTATACAAAAATGTGGAAATAATGTTATTTGACTGTAAACCACTTAATTTTCTCTTTCGTTGGATATATAGAACATGAAAATCGAGTTTATAGTTTTGTCACAAAAGCTAAAATTATGATAAAAACTTTTCGCGCTGTTTTCTCAAAACCACCTTTTTCGACTTACTGCTATATCAATTACCAGGGCAGTTATGTAGTTCGACTTAAGTGAATGTATATTCGCGTACACGTTTAATATAGATTTATTAGTCACATTAATTCTATGTTTGACCCGACTTTTACAAAGGAGGTTCTCAATTCGTCTGTTTTTTGTATTATTATGTTATGAATCACTGCCAATTATGAATCGATTCCAATATTTTATTTTTTGTCTGGTAGATCATACTCAGAGGTGGTCCTATATACATTTTATTGAAATCGGCTTAGCCGTTTTTGAAAAATTATAATAGTCAATAAATGGTAAAAGTACATCGATTCGAGCAAACTATTCCAATTTTGTACACTATTGAAGTCAGTTGTGTCATTTTTGGCGAAAAATAAAATTATTATTATTATACACATATTCATTTATTATCTTAAATCTAAGTTTTTTTACAATATTTATATAAAAGAAACAAAATACTATAAAAAAACCTAAACCTAGAGTGCCGCCGGCAGCGGGGCGGGGCTCAAGCTACCGGTGGTTGGGCCTACAGAGAGAGGAACCTTCTGACAATGCGCGCCGTGTCCAGAACGACCGCCTTCTGTATCTGACCCTTGACCCAACCGTCTAGCGAGAGCCTCTTAAGGTGGTGGTCGAGACTCTTCGCTATTAAGCCGTTTACCGAAACGACTATCGGGACAATGATCGTCGAGTCCACATCCCACATGGCAGTAACCTCGTGAGCCAAGTCAAGGTACTTGCTGAGCTTGTCCTTCTCGGCCTTCACGAGGTTCTCGTCATGTGGGATGGTGACGTCGACGAGCACTGCCCGGCGTTTTTTTGCCCGTTTTTATTATTATTATTATCTTCACTATGACTATTTTGTTGTTATTTTCTGGATTAAACCATCTTCACTACTCCGAAATAATTCCAATCACCTAATTAAAAGAAGAAGAAATGCAGATAATTTTAATCCTACAGATTTGTTTAGTTTATCAATCGCTCTAACTGATACGACGGCACTAACGCATATTAACAGTCAGTTATTCGCGCCGCAAAACCTTCGAGTAGATTGATCGCTCGTCCAGTCAATATTTCTAGTCTTGTCTTCGCTTTCACACCACGCCCCAGCGTTTACTCCTCGTTTATATTAGAACGGTATTACAATAATAATTACAAGTGTTTACCACGCTTCTATTGCGTAACGGTCGGTACACTCGACTTTGTACTAGAAAATTTGCAAGCGAAAGTAGGTACTCATACATTGACAAAGCAACGCTATTGATCATACTTGAACGCTGAGACTACTGTATTCACAGTTGTTTACCAGTTCACATGCAAATGCATACAATAATGTCCTGCTTAAAATCTTTAACTGCAAAAGCCTCACTCTCCGAAGCACTAAAAGCATCTAAGTAATAGTGAAGAAAATACGATAATGATATAAGTACATTCGCAATGTTTTTCATATCGTCTTCTCGATCGGAAGACATCAATATACTTACGCTGCCTTAGTTGCCTCTCTCTCCCCGCCAACATTCTGATGTGATTCCATAAGGACTAGTTGGATAAGGCTTGTATTCAAAGCGGTCCTAGGATTTATCAGAACATCTGTCCACTTTGTGAGTGTGTCTTACGCTGCACTTTATGTGTGTATTTCTAGAAAATTGCAGTCCGAGAAATCAGTCCGGTATGCTATGACGTATCTACTTACTTACCCTGCCCTCTAATTTGCTTGCATGCGCAACTTTGTTTCGTCTATAGTTCTTCTCGTTCCTAATTCGATCTCGCAATATACTCATAAAAACACTACAGACTTAGGTATAGATGTAAAATTAAAAAAATAAACCGGACAAGTGCGAGTCAGACTCGCACATCAAGGGTTCCGTACAAACACATTGTTAAAATAATTAAAAACCTGTTTTAGCATGTGCTAATGAAGTTCTTTTATATGATACCTTACATGATACGATTTACTCACTTTGAATTTTGAACCCATATTTTGTGAATTTTGAGGTAAGTATATGTATGACTATTTTTTGTGATTTAAATAAAAATGTACAGTTTTCAGATTTGTTCCTATATGTGTACTCTGAGACAATGCTTCTCGCCAAATTTTATAGTTCTATGTCAACGGGAAGTACCCTGTAGGTTTTGATTTTTGTGGGTGTCGAAATATGCGGTTTCTTACGATATAAACGGCTCCAACTTTTTTATACGATAACTTAGAAGTTTTTCTTTTACACAACTGCAAGAGATCATAGATATACGTATACAGTTTAAATTTCAACTCGATATCTTTACGCGTTCCCGAGATAAAGAGTCTTGACACACACACAGACTGACAGACGGACAACAAAGTGATCCTATAAGGGTTCCGTTTTTTTCATTTGAGGTACGGAACCCTAAAAATTGCCCACGCTGCAAAATTTCGGCACATTTATCAATGAGTTTTTATGAATGTTATGATTTATCGCACCAAGTGACAAATACAATATTTATTAAGAAGTTTGTCAATACACTTCCGACTTTGTAATATCTTAATCATGTTGTTTGGCGCCGTCGCCTGTCTTCTTAACTTTAGGCATCTGTAAATCACCTCATCTTACATAACTATCATCAGACAAATTTACTGTTACACGGATTGAATAAGCTTCGCTTAATATATTCATGAGGTAATAATTGTTTGACCCCTAGAGAAACATAAAACCAATCATAAACATGCGCGGTCTACTTAAAAAGATAACGTGGGTTGAAAATGAATTTCTAAAACGTTGGTCGTTATTCCACAATAAGGAAAACAACGATAACGGTGACTATTTTCAAACTCGACTAAAAATTCATCCGGTGAATAGTTTCCTGCTCTATTTGTTATGTTAGTGGAAAACCAGTCTTTATTTTCATGTTAACCTTTGTGAATCGTTGTCGTTTGGTCGGTAGTCGCTCGTTCCACGCCATTCGATACCTCTTTAGACCGATCAGTCGTGAAGGGCGACATCAATCACTGTAGCACGTTCAAAGCGTTTTTGAGAAAAACCAGTCATTTTATTTCGCATCTCTGTCGACAGCATTGACCTCTAAACTCACGTTAAACCAGAAGTTTTGAATATTAGTTACAAAACGTAAATGGTTGAAATTTAAAGTATTAGAAGTGTAGTGTAATAGTGAATACTTGAAAAGTGTACATAAATTCACGTATTTAGATTCCAAAATTATAAATATTAAACCTGTGACTCGCAGTGTTAAACCTTTAGTAATTAATGTTAAATAAGGTTTTTTAGATACAAATACTCTTGTAACGTTACAACTACTAAGATTCTGTATCCGATATCATTGAATTTATTTTTTCTTTCTGATTACACTGTCTGGTACAATTAGTATAAAATTATGCCACACCCTATCAAACTGGGTATGTATAGAATTAGAAGAAGTTTATGTGTACATGTGCATACATGTATAGAATTAGAAGAAGTTTATGTGTACATGTGCTTGTTTCGCATTAGTAAATAAAAAAATAAAAATAAAGGAAATATGTTCGTTGAATATAGGTCGGTTGTGTACATTTAATGACGATCAAGTTGGTATCTAAAGATGGAACGGTAATAAATGCATCGCGTTCCGCACGAATTCATCCGCTACAGCCCAAAGGGGGCCAATTGCTGCAAACGATCACCAATTAAGTCAAACTGTCCTTGTGCCATCGAGATACATTACGACGGGATACATTACCTCTTCACACAGAATCTTGTACAAACAGTACTTATTGAAGTCTAAGTAAAAGCGGTGGGCTTTCAGGAAAACGGTCCCTAGACAAATAAGCAAATTGTCTGGCAAATATTAAAGCTGCCATGCTTCCACGTTGTGTGGACGTCCACACAACGTGGAAGCATGGCAGCTTTAATATTTACGCTCGCCGCTACTGCACCGGCACCAAACTGTTAGCCATTCCTTCGCACCAGCTTGCTTAACGGTCGCTTGATAACTTGAATAGAACCAACGAGGCTGCCAATACAAATATTTTGTCGGCTCTAAGTAAGCGAGAACACCCGGGACTTCCGACGCGAAGTTCACATGTTGTGTGTTCACTGTTCAGTGTTCACATCGCTCTCATTCTGACTGCCACACGAACTATTTCAATGTTAATGTTACTACTGAACTAGTTATTTATTTATGGTGGCAGCGGTGAGAATGGAAGATGGTTATTCATGGCGCATGCCTAAGCTACAGGAAGTTCGCCGGTTCGGTGAATCCAGTGGCCACGGACGTCAAACGACATACGACACTGAGCATTCTGATCGAATAGCCATTTATCAATAAACATACATTTTACATTTACACAATCGATAACGGCCCGGCCTGCGGCGAATAGACTATGAATTCTCAAATATTCACTAGTTTCATTTAACGTTATCTCCCATGATGGAGAACTATCATTATCTGATTTGCATAATATTGCGTATTTAGGTCCTTTAAATATAGAAAATTGTAGAATCAGTGTCCTCGTAATACAGTACAAATGTCATGTGGGTATATGTAAGGTTTATTACCCGCAGGTTATGTTAATCCGATGCATATTTGCGCCGTGTACTTAATATAAACATCGATGCGAAATTTTGAAATAGCTAAGTAGTAAAATTTTATTCGCACTTACGAATCGAGGACGAAGAGTAATCGCGGGTGGAAAAAAAGTGTGGTTTACCTTAGTTGTCGCTGGTATTTAGGATCCATCGGCGCGGGAGACTTTAAAGTCGGCATGACCGGGCCGTGATGATGTGCGAGCCGGGGTGTGCCACTAACGGCTTCTAAAAACCCACATTTCCTAGTAAAGAGATGGCTGGCCGACATCACCGACATCGGAGACAGGATGCGCTAAGTTCAGCGGCCGCCGCCGACGGCCTGCTCCCGTCCCTCACGACGCTGTAAACCTACACTCACTCACATAAATTGTGGTTTTAAATGGATACATTCACTCAGACATGTCGCTGTCTGGTCCGTTCTTTACCGTAATCGCATCAAACATACCATGCCACCGATAACTTCAATGATAAAATCAAACCTTTTTTACCGGATAGATTTTCAGTTCAAGAGAACGTCCGAGCGCAAGCATCTTACATCATTCGAGTGCCTACCTAATTTAAAATCACAACAACTGAGCTTTTAGAAACCGTGTGATAGTTAAGAAGTAACAGCACGATAAATTAACGAGTCCCTCTTCAAATGATCCTATCAATTGAAACAACACAAACAAGCCGAGGTCGTTGACTGTATTGCATAAGGCAAGCGACCGCCGCGTCGTGTGCTAGTGTAGGGCAGATCATCCCAATGTTTGTGTAGATAAGTAGGGTTCTAGGGCTTTCGAGTTTGATTTAAGAGAGAGCAGCGGCCTAGATCGCAAACGTAATTAAGGCCATTGCAGACTATGTGTCGCGCGTATGTTCATGTTCATCGCCCCTTATCGGACTAAAACACTTCACAAGGCACCTTTCGTTTAACACGTTTTCTACAGGTATTAACGCCGTTCGCCGGCCGCATACTGCACAAATGCCTTTGAAATGAGTATTAAACCCATTAAAGTTACATTCGCATTACCTGAAAATTCAATTCTAATTTACACTTAAGTATTGAAATGTGGATTGTAGAGCCGGTTAGAGGCAATGATCAGCGCTGTCGCCACGTTAATGATAGCTTCCCTAATGGTCGCAGCCGTGGGGAAAATTCGCATCGCACGCGCAGACCGGCGATTAACCAGCGCCTGGCGCCAATGATGTATTAGTTCATGTCACGGATATACCGCAATGCAGCTAAATATTATCGTTAGCGAGCCGTACGTACCTCTGCCTCCTTTATTAATATATTTACACAACAAAGAAACTGTTTTGTGCCGGAGAAATTTCATCAAGTTAATAACGGACCCAACCTTTTAAATCTGGGCTTTATGGTAGTCGAGCTTGAGGCAATTATATGTTCAGTGAGGATTTTTATATTCCCTTCAGATTCGTTCTGCTCTACACAAATGTATCTTAAAAAATTACTTGTGTATTTGTAAAAATGACTGACTCATAAATGTGCCGGTTTTTATTTTAATTTATAGCATAAATATGCCATACTTTAGACAGCCTTTAGTCAGAATTAGTGCACATTTTTGAAATTATTTTCGTAATGATTTTAGGTCTATTAAGAAGTGTTTTACCTAGAGTTGAACTTTGTTGGAATGAGAAATAATTGTCTTTACTTTCTCGTACGATCCCAGTGGCGCCGATGTCTGCAAAGCCTACGATTATTTTTAGATTAGAAATGGCTCAACCGCTTTACGTAATTGCACTAGTCGCATGCGGAGCTAGTTCCAGAGTGTTTGCAGCTAAATATAGGCACAGAGGTGGTGAGCAATTACACCTTATTATCGCATGTTTCCACTGGAAGCCGGGCAGCGTCTTGTCCGCCGCTTAGCTCGATGCTTCGCTGTTTCTTTAGAAAGTGTCCAGATATGACGAAACTGAAATGGTCATGTTGCACTTCGACAGATTACAGAATAGCCGTTTCCCTCAGCTGCGTAATGTTGCGTGCGTGCTAAAGGTACCTAACACCCTAAACAGCAGTACTGCTCAGCCCACAGCTATTACCACAAATTAGCGCAGAAAACTGCTGGTATTTCGACGCCATCTCTATTTTGATGTAATTACTTCTGCAATACGCCTTGCGTGTTGAGTTGCAGACTAATTACTGATTTGAGAATATGTTCCAAGAATTGTGTGAGGAAACGTCCGTCGCTTCAGTCATATGCTTCATTGCAATTGTTGCGGCGTCTTGTAGAGCCGCCGTGTTGATACAGATGGTGCTTCAAACGCCTACGTACTCGCACTCACCCATGTCATGGTCGATTCCGCATAGACCGACGTCGAGACCGTGAAAACGACTTGACACACATTCTATTTGGTACAACACAGAGTGCTGCATGTGATGGCACTTTCAATTATCACTGCACTGTGCCACTCGCCCACGCTGATTATTACTGGTCATTTTCGAATGCAGTGTTTTCGCCGTGTGTGATTTAACAAAGACTTTCTCTCCTTCCTAGTTTCAAACGACCTCGCGTTTCAAACTCGCCTGTCAAATCATTATCAACATTCTTACATTTCTCCGTCTCCTGTCACATATGATGTCGTTAGAGATAATCCTAATTACAAATTAAAATCATATCAAATGTGACACTGCATTGCAAATTGATTTTGAAAAGTGAACAAAACAACAACTGCTAATTTAATAAGTGATTATTTGATCGAAATCCCGCCAATTAGCGCGCGTGATACGAGGCATGCAGATCGGATCCTGGTGGTACCAGGTGTCGGCGCGGCCAGTGAGATGATGTAAAAGGCTTTCAGTAAATCGCTCTCGTCGTAAATTTCCGCTGACCTAGATGTTGGCGTGATTAGAAACGTATATGTACGTCAACGTACGGCGAAAATGATATTTTTTGCTAGTGCCAATTTATCGGTAATGGAGCGCCGTCCGCACGAGATGCGAAGCGACATCCGCAAGTGAGAGTTCTGCCACTTGTCACCAAAACTGGTACGCCGTACCGCGAAATGATAGCTCTAACGTAATTGCATGCTCAATATTCCTCATTAGATCGTGATAAATAAGATATGGCATGTCAAAAAAGTTAGATAATGTTAATCCCTCACGACTAATAATATAATTCCTTATGCTTACGTATGATTTTAATTTGCATGAATAGTTTTTGCCCTGACAGATCATTTAGAATCATTTTACCAGATATGTTTATTATGTAATGATTTAATCACGGTGGCTGGTTATCTGATTGAATATCACAGTATTGGTAATTGAAAGACAGTACTTTTCAAAGTGAGCTTATGGTCGCTGAAGATTTTTAGAAGAAGGCATCCTACTAATATTATAAACGCGAAAGTTTGTGAGGATGGATGGATGGATGGATGTTTGTTACTCTTTCACGCAAAAACTACTGAACGGATTGAGATGAAACTTTGCAATATATAGCTTATATATCAGAATAACACATAGGCTATAAATTATAATGATATTGTGTAAATTTTTCATAATATACGATAAGTATTAAGTAAGATCTGAGAACTCTGAGAAGCTATTCTAGAGTGCGCTTCAAAGTTTCAAAGTTGTTCGATTCGACAGTTGATTTTTTTTGACGAAATATCAAGTTAACAACAACCAATTTAACAACCGTCAAATCGTTTTTTGTTTTATTTTTTTGGATTTTCCACTTCCTTTATTAAGGGTGGTAAGTTAGGGCCTCGGATTTGAAAGATGGAACGTGACATAGTCTACTTTTTAGACCCCAGATAAGTAAAGGGTTCCCATGGGATAGCACAAAAATCAAAATAACATGCGGGCGAAGCCGCGGGTAAAAACTAGTAAAAAATATAGGGGTACCTACAGTAATGTCAATCATCATCGTAGATCGACTAAATCAAAATTATACAGCTTTAATATTTGTACCAAAAATGTATCTTGTTACACATAAAAAAATTATAAAACTGCTGTTGTAATCACACAACTTGGCTGCTGTGATGTTAGCTGAGGGTAACCTGACTGAAGCTCGCTGCGCTAGGATTGGGTTATCCGCAGCTAGTAGTTAACATCACAGCCGCCAAGTTGTGTGATTCGACCTATAACAAAATCATAGACAAAGAATTGCAATGTAAATACGCCATGAAGTTATTTCTTAAACATTTTGGTAGAGTTCACTGTGTTCTGTATACCCATAATGTTTTGCAACTTATTTAGTTATGGTTTGGTGCAAAACTAATTAATTTCTACTCTGCCATGGCTGATACCAGTCAGCTGCCTAAGTTCGAGAATCTACAGTTACCTATTAAAATAAAATAATCAGCTGAATTGCAACTCGAAATAGACCATATGTATTAAACAGCTGATTTTCTTTTCTCGAATTCCGGGGTGGCCACATAGTAAAAGATGTTTTCTAATGATAGTTTGAATCCCCCCTTTCTACTTAGTCGGTACACCCTTTCTGAATAACTAAATATACGTATATAAATATATATATGTGAATCCATAAAAAGGATCCGCATCAGTTATGGTGCTTCAATGTAGTAATGATTTATATCACTGACCCAACAATACCTACTTTAGTGTGGCGTGGTGTGGGTTAAGCGGGCGAGGAGCTAAATTGCGTCACGAACAATCAGTTTATTTCACAGAAGATTACGTATATATTACAATTATAGAGAAAACTTTGAGCGAAGGACATGGCGTTCCGCAGCGTAACGCAGGCCGCCACTATTTTATCAAGAATCACCACTCGAGCCGATCTAATCACGGTTCACCATAACCTCTCCGAACCAAAACCTATTCACACTTGACAAGTAACATCTAACATGTCATCTCGCACCGCCCATCGGCCGATCATGCGATATCACTTGAAACGTCCTTGGAACCAATCAGCAGCGTTTGTTACCAGCGTTACCCCAGGAATGTTGCCACTATCATTCCTAGTCCTTCGAAAGTATACTAAGTGGCACTATTTAAAAATAAACTTAAAAGCTATTGCCCCGTTATATATAACGTGGCCAACGTAATAGTCGTTGAATCGACTGATGCGGACTCTATGAGGCGTGATTGTGGAACAATGCAAACAATGAATCACCTTTTATAATAATCCTACCCCCAGTGTCCAACCACACTGGGGGTAGGATTATTGGGTGGTCTCATGGAAGCTCCCCCTCTAGGGTGGCAGTTGCTAACTACTGGGCGAAACTTTGTAGTTAGCACTCACTCAAACTATTAGACTGACAAAGAAGAAGAAGAATATATTTTAACCCTTAATTACTCGCTCTAAAAAAATCCCGTAATTACTCATATGGGGTCTCTACAGACCCCAAACAAAATTTTTAAAATGAAGTAGACGAAATAAAAAAAAAATATAAATATGTAATGAAATATACTAAAATACTTTATTGTAAGTAATGTTACAAAATTAAAACATAAATTTGCCTCTAAATAACTGAAAAATTAAAACAACTTGTGTTCTGACTCAAATGTTCTCAATTTGTGTAAGGCCGAGATAAATTTTAATATTATATATATTATTCAGGCTTATCACCAGATTTATCTGTTTGCATCCCAATCAGTAGGTCTTAAAATGTTACTCACAAATGAATTTGATTTTTTTTTAAGATTTACTGAACAATTTGTAGGCAACAAAAAAAGTTACGTAATTACTCGCATGGGGTCACCGCTTAGGAGTGCAGCGACGTATCCAGTCACTCCCGAGACTTGGTCGCTACTGAATTACAAACTTCGAGAAGAATTATGAAGCTACTGGGGGCGCGGGAAAATTCGGGCAGTGGAAAGTCCATAATTTTTTAATAGGAAACTGCTTTGACCCCATGCGGGTAATTAATGGTTAAAATAATGTTGCGTTCATCATCCCGCTCTGTAAATGCGCTTCTGTTCGACTAGGTTCCCTCAGTTGGCTTTGACAAATGCCTCTAGGACAGGTGAACCGACGACGACCTGTTTGTGACCATTATAAAATGACCACCTAACATTATTATTAGCCTATCTACGGGATACTAGAGACCAATGACCGCATAGCGAAGGCTTTACCTTTGTCCGCTGTGGTGACGCATCGATGTTGAGTTATTTTAAAAGCAATTAGAACTCGCCTGTTCCTGTACGTTCTGTTTTCTCAGTTTGAATGGAAAACATGCATTGCATTTCAAAATGAAGTCAATTTTGTCCTATACAATCTTGTTACTGCAAAATAATTATGGAAAATTCGAATAAAATCCAAGTACTTCCAAGAAAAAAGAGGTGTTTATTAACTTCATGCTACGTTTCAATCGCCCATAATATGCAGGGTTATTTTTAATCAATTAACATCCTTTTAGAGGCTTATTCTGTACATCAAAACTAACAACTTTTGTCAAACCTCAAAAAAATCAGCTGTTGCTTACATTTTATCGCGGGTGAACGATATTTTTCTATGGAACAACAAATTATCTATAGCCGTAATAAAATATTATATTCACACAAACACCTATAATGTTTTTTGAAAATAGCAACAACCAATACGAAAGTGTTTTTGCTATAGTAGTAAAAAAAATCATACCGCGATAATTTATTTCTGTAAATTAAATAAAAACTATGCAATCATTTCAATCAATCATTTAAAAATTATGCATATTCCTAATTATGTGAAAATTTTGAAATATAAGTAATGGAGGTATTACTTCGGCATTAATTCCAAACTCGTTTGATGTCTTAGATCATTATCAAGATTCCGCGGCGCAAGAATGTGAATTTTGATCGACTTAAGCTTATTTTGGCTTTAGACTTTCGTCACATCCTTTATCGAATCATGCACATTACTCATACTGTAAGTTAGCGATAATATGCGTATCTGTATTACTAGACTGCTTGTTTTTCAATTGTGTTATAGTGCTTTTCCATAACCGTGTGGTGGTTCGTGTTAGCACGGCTAAATCCAGGCCGAAAATGCGTCAATAGGTTTCCTTCCATCCATAAGCCGTAGGA
This sequence comes from Hypomecis punctinalis, assembly GCA_949316475.1. Taxonomy (NCBI): domain Eukaryota; kingdom Metazoa; phylum Arthropoda; class Insecta; order Lepidoptera; family Geometridae; genus Hypomecis; species Hypomecis punctinalis. Next base: position 14,204,855 of record OX438813.1, read on the forward strand.
CGTCCACTGTGCTGGATATAGGCCTCTCCTATGGATATCCAATAAACCCGGTTATCAGTGCAATAGGCATCATAGGTAAGGGACAGAGGTAAATAACATAAACAAAGGAAAACCTATGCTCAGCAGTGGGTTATTAAGGACTGATGATGATAAAGTTTTATAACTATAGTCTAAAGAAAATTGAATGTTGCAAATGATATCTTACACAATAAATCTGCTAACTTAATTTTGATCCTCAAACCAGATTTTAAATGTTACAAGGACGAATAAAAGGTAGTTTGTTAGTTGCATTGCATAGTATAGAAATTTAATATTTAAGCTACGGTATAGATTTAAATTCAACGCTTATTGCAAAAGGAGAGCCACTAAAATGTGTGATCGAATCGAATTAGCTTACTTTAATAATGGGAACATTAATAGTCTCCTTGTTTTTAATGAAATGAATTGAAACTAATCCTTAAAGATGTGGCGATAGAGCAAACGGAACGAGGGTTAGTGGTTCCGGACTCGGAGGAAACTGCCTCGCGACGAGCTAGGTCGTTCGTCGACCCGAGCCAAGACAACAAGAACGCAGTGATAAAACTCCAACCAAACCGCAGAGAACTTACAAGTCCCCCGGCTATGTTAGCTGTTCTCGACCGATATTATCATCATACTTATAAGAGGTCCAATTCTGGACATAGGTCTACAATAAGACCTGTTGTAAGCGGCTTGAACGCATCGGGATCCTGCGATCTTACCAACACTTGTCGGGCTAGTATGTGCGCCACGAAATATTTCTTTCGTAGTGTCCGAACGAGATAGCGTTATCGCAAAATATATCTCTGTCACTTTTTCACACGTCGAAACGAGTTCATTTGGTGGCTTTTCTTGGTCGCATGCTTGACTAGCTGGTCTACACTCGAGAACTTTTCGGTCCCAACAGTCATTAATCCTCCGTGCAATGTACCCTGCCTACTGCCATTTCAAATTACCTCTGGACTAAGTTGGTAACAGTACTCTACATATCGCCTCATTTATGATTCGATCGACCGATATATTTTCCTGTTTATTACATTATCTTGCGAGTCACATTCCGAAAGCATCAACGTGGCCTTATTAAAAATGTTATAAGCTTTTACGGAATATGGAACAGGATTGGTGGAAGGTTGGGTTGGATTTGGGGTCACGACGAGCTAGGTCGTTCGTTGACCGGACTCTGAGCGAGCAGTGCTTGAGATTCGCGCGAGAGGCCGGATTCTGCACACACACTAGTGTGAACGTGCGAGTGTACACGGAATCCTAATTCTTTAATGTCACTTTTGGCGCCAACGAGACATATTTTAAGGATAAACGATAATTATCTGCAGCGAAGATATTTATGAGGCAAGAGCAGTTTGCACCTTATGTTTTATCGTTGTATGACTAGGCGTTAGACCTAATGGTATAAGAGTTGGTCAAGTAATATTGTTGGAATGTTGGCATTAGTTGCTTGGCAATAGCTTTACTTTCAAGTGATATTTCTTCTTGTCCTAAAATGCATTTACCTCTTACATTATGAGGTTTTGTAATTTCAATAAAGAGCTGCAGTTTCTTTACTGTTTCCATTGATCATTTCGCGATCTGCGCCTCGACCGCAGAGGCAATTGCTTATACACCGCCATTATCTAAACTGCAGCTTCGTGTCGTGACATTCCATTGTAATCATTCGCCTATATTTAGGTTAAGGCTGCTGCGCTTCGAGATAACTCAATTTTTCTTGGGAAATTCTTAGGTACCAACCAAGGTAATAAAATTTTATTTCTATTCTTTGAAACTATCACAATAAGACTGGACTTAATTGAAGATATTCATAATATCGACGCTGATTTAATTACCTGATTATAACGCTAACACCAATAGGTATTTGCACCGCCGATGTATATCTACCGACCTAAACAAAGATTGTGCAATATAGCTTCTTTGTTCGATGTAAAACATATAAAATAATTAGTGAACAGCGATCTGATTATAAAATATACCTATTGCGTTGCCATTTTGTTGTGAGATGTCGTTGATATTTCATTTTTATCTATTATTTAACAAACTTCTGATATTAAAATGAACAGGATCAGACATCCTTTCAACAGAAATTAATATTATACAGCTACATATAGGTTTTCCTCTGCACCACAGCGGTGCATGTTAATTGCACACAAATACTTGTTTCTAAACGAAACTTGTGCACCGTCGAATGAATTCGTCGTTTCCAAATCATTGTCATTTCCTTGCGTCACGTCATTGTTTCGCATTTTTTCTTGCCTATTATTTTCAGTTTTTCGATTTCCCACAGTTGCGTTTGTTTACGTTCTGATCAAATTTTATTATCTTCATCGGATTTTTCGGTCACCTTCAACTCGTAGTGCCCTTGAAGAATATTCTTTCCATTTACTGCATTCGAGCCAAATGCAAGCGCAGTCTTCTCTATTTTCTATTCGCTGGAGTCATTGCTCTCAGATACGATACAGTGTATTTTACGATGGTTGATTTTATCCGTTTTTTAGGGTTCAGCGTCCAAAGGTAGCCTATGACTAATACTTCGCTATCTGTCTATTTTTTAATCGTAATAACGTAATAAGACATTTACATATTATATTAATTGATAGATTTCCAAAAGAATGCTACTACTGCTGGTCTGTAAACAAATAATTTAGGACTAAAGTTACGCTAAAAAATACAGAAGGACATACTATGAGTAACCTGTTGTTTGGCATTTTTACAGAGCGTGTTATAGTATTGTAGTTGCTGTAACAACAATTATTATTATTATTTTGAGCCTGTATTGTCTTGTATTGTAACAACAAAATAAAAATAAATCAACAGAGTCCCTAAAATCCCCCAGCGGACAAGACACTCGTAGATATTTATCGGCATTTTGTTCTCCGCGCCACATCGCAAGACCCCGTTCTAATCTGAAATATGTTTATTCCGTGATACGGAATCTTTCATGGTTGAGTCCGACTCGCACTTGGCCGGATTTTTTTGTTTTATTTCTGATCATGGAAGGGAGAATGCGGATCGCAGGACACACGCGGGCGCCACTCAGTCGCGCCGCAAGCAACTTTCTACGCCAGCGTCTAGAGCGCTGTTAATCTGCAGATTGACGTACCTTCGAGATGATTACGACAGGCTAATTAAATTGCACATTAGTGCTAATTACACCGCGATTATTGTCGAAATCTTACAATCCTGTTGTTTGACCGTGAATTTCTCTCAAATATTTCACACGCATGGAGACTTCAAAAATTGTACGTATCTCCACACCATAATCAAAGCTCAACTCGTTTAATTGATTATAGACATGATAATGTAGAATACACTATTTTCTAATTGTTTGTTGTGGACATTGATTGTTTATTGTCTGTTAAATTTACCAAAGTAGCAATAATTCACAAGGAAATCTAAATTAATATATTTTCCACCACAAATAAATTGACAATAAATTAAAACACACCTTCATAAAATGCAACGTGTTTGCGTCACAATCTGTTCCATTGAATAACTTGAATTAGACAAGGTTGAGGCTGCGTCATCATATATGCTTACGTTGCAGTTTACATCACCTGGGCAAATAATAAAACCCACTACCGTTGTCTCATATCATTTATAAATCATCATTAGACAGACACTTATAAGGTCACGTTTTAAAATTACGAAAACAATTGACATTCGTCATTTGTATTGGTTGTTAAATATTTGCTAGTAAAATTATCATCGTTCGCCTGGTTTTTCTTTTTTTGATGCCGCTATTTCGATTCTGTACTGAACTCGTGTCTTTCCCAAACCACATCACGAGTATTTAACTAGTTGCATCTAATTTCAACTGAAGTTTGTTGATTTGAATGGCAATGGGTAATTTTATAGTTTCAGCCCAGTACTTGAGTAGGAAAAGTGAATTTAGACTTAAACGCACTGGCTTGGAAATGTCTCGGATGCCACGAACCTTAAACACGAAATAAATCTGAAGGACTTTTGCACTCAAATAGTGAAGCCTCAAAAACTTATTTGAAATATAATAGGTTTTGGACACAGCAGAGCACATTTCTTCCAAATGAAAGGAATCAGAAGAACTCAGTAAGGAACCAGAAGAACTCGAGCTGAGTTCTTCTTATTCCTTCCATGTTCGATGTCAGTATCTAACGCAGAGCTGTTTTTATCCAACAATGTTATTTTTTCATATTTTGTTTGCGTAGATGTATCGGCTTATGACTTATTCTGATATCCTTCAAGTCGTTCACCAACAATGTCAGTTCTATGTAAATTATTATAATGGTCTGTTTTTCCATAATCCGTATCGTTATTACGCCTTGTTTACTCGGTGTATCCTTATTTTCCCTCAAGTTTGTTTAACTGTTCAAAGTTTTAATTAGGTCATTCATCTTGTTTGCAACTATTTATTTGCTTGTATCATCATTAGTATGCTTATAGTAAAAGTGTGTTTTCATCGAGGTTTGTACGACTTTGTTGTATTAATGAGTCTACTCTTTAATTGGATCTTGAGATCAATCTTCAGTAACCACAATTGGTTTAAAAATAAACACAATGTTGTAATCAAACGGTAGCGTTATAATGGCTTGGTTTATTTTTGTAATGAAAGCTGCTATGGTTAGGGCTACCAGATGGCAGGAGTGTCCGTACATTTGTTGAAATAAAGAATAAATATTAGAAAAGTAAAAGGATGCAACTTCACTGTTTCGGATTGTAGAGCAATTTTTCTTTTTAATGTAAAAATATGGACTCGCATATTTAAAGGAGATATCAGAATATGCTATCATAATAGCTGACAAGCGTTAAGGCATCTTACTATTTGTGGATAACAATATAAATGATGTTAAATCGGCTCGATCAATTGAATAAACGGAAATTAAAATCCATATCAGAATCAAACTAATTGGATTTCATAAGTTAATTACAGATAATGCACTTGTAATTGTTTTTATTGGATATTATTTTCCATCACTCGGAATTTTCGCTTCACAAGAGTCTGTCAGGAAGTCTTAGCTTGTAAGCTTCGCATCTGGTAGCCCTGGTACGGTTAATAATTTTATGATGTCGAAAGAGAAAAATCGTCCGTCTCGTGTGCGGAGGCGCCGGCAGCTGGCGCCGCTGGCCGGTCGTCGTCTGCGACCGCTGGTTTCCTCGAACCGACATCGCTGGCCGACATTGCTCAGAACATGCTCGTTTCATGTACTTAGGTATCAGCGACGTGTTATCTGTCTTCCTTAATGAAGACATTATTGGACGTTGCTAATTTGTCATAGGGTTGCTGACAAATTGTCCTGCTTCAGTTTTACCGTCTTCTTGTAGAAAAATGTCATTCAAATAGATATTACTGAAAGATTTTATCATAGCGGCTTGTTTTTGTTTTGCAGTCATTACAGGTTTTCTTTTAGTTTGTCCTGGCATTACAACTTCTTCTTGTTCTATATTGTATAGCAACAACCTTCGAAAGACAACTATGATAACAAAATCATTTCCATACATCAGTGTTGCGGATTTCCTCTTCGGCTTGTCAATGTGTTCGATCTATAGCAGATTTCGTTAGCGTCTTTCCTGGTGCCTCTTTTGAGATGTCGTCCGTCCGGTACATGGAATTAACATACATAAATTTACTCGCCATTCCTACCACTGCCAAACTTTGCACTAAACTACAAAGGTTGAGGAAAAATTCTTGGTAAAAATGAAGGCTCTACCGACGCATCGATTCCGATAATCATTTAAAACACATCCTTCGTTCACGCCTTTAAAGTAAGCAAAAGTAAATATTCATATTGAATATGCAGAATTGCAGATAAAGCAAGCGGTGTCATCGTTAAAGCTATTTAATTTAGCATTCGACGCTACAATAACGAGGTTGGTGCAGTAAAACTCTACGTGAGTCCTAGATTTCAGATTTAAACATATATATATGCTAGCTAGCTCTCCGAGTTGCACATTCATTATTTTTTACATCTATTCAGTACTCGTTTGAACCGGATGTAGGTATCAATCTAAGATGTGCTCTAGTTTTGTCCATCGTGAAAATGTAAGTTAGAACTCGGTCGGAAGGAAGATGGTTCGGAAGTTAGATTGGTTCCGCTCATTGTTATCTAACATTTCAGTTATCATTTCTTTTTCCTGCAGTAAATGGAATTCCCCAAAGTTAAGCCGAACTGAAAGTGATTCTCGGAATCGGATCCGATTCGAGAGTATTTGGTTATCAATATCTGAGGTCGTGGACGTCACCGCGGCATAATGCGCCTACGCCTGTTTACAACTTGTCAAAGAATCTAACATTTTTGGCAGGTAACTGATTTTGCAATCTATTCGCGAGACACTCATCTGCAATGTTGCAAATTTCTTTGTTGCAACATCCTGTTAAATGCATCGTATAAAGATCAAATTATTATCACGTACCTTCTTTACATTGTATTTTAATGTTGTCTATTTTTAAATCTTCCACGGCGTCTAGCGGTTGTTGGGTGCTTGTTTTAGCTTTAATATTATACAGTACAAAATTGTAATTGATCAATGCGGAGCGATCATCACATAAAGGGCTCATTAGACGTCGTATGAGTAATTAATACTTGATTCGCCCGTCCCAGATACGGGTGGCGCATGGCAATTCGCGACGGCGCCGGACCTAACTGTCCTATGGCATTTGCGGTGTTACAAGTTCACTTATATGTTAATGCTGGTTACTGACCACCTTCGGATGTAGGCATTTTATCTATCTCATTAACTCTGACGCTCTATTGGTTCTTTGAATCAGTTTTTTAACCTTATGCAAAATATATACCGAGCAGTTCATGATCATGAATGAAATCACGAACCTTGTCTTGCGTCATATTGTGCTATGAACGTTCGTAGAAGCACACCTTTTTTCTACAATGTTAAGGAACGTTTATTCAGTTCTACTTCTTTAATTTTATTGGAAATAGAAATAATATATGTAGAGTTATGAGCAATAATATTCTACGATAGAGTAAGCAATGATTGTAATTTAGAGATACGTTAGGCTGTAACCTAAGTGACACCTTGTCATGTGATTATAAACATTACCATTCAGCCAAAACACAACAATTGGCTACAGTGCCGTTGGACATTGCGGAAAATGTTAACCCAGTACCTACACTCTTACACAAAGGTGTTCACAAAGCGCGCTGTACTGCATCGGCCGAGCAGCGCCGACACCGCGAGCCCGAGTGATGGACTGTCCTGCCTGACACGAATAGGGCCAGCACAAAGCCTACTAACTGTACTCGACAGGATGACCCCACATCACATAGGGTGACTTACGATTCGTAACTCACTTCTTACAATCGCTCCTCTACTGTAGTTGCGCCGACGAACCGCCGCCGATGTCGACCACATTTGGACCACAGTAATAAGTTATTAATCACCAAGAATCTAAATCGTTGATAATGGCTATAAACGATGTCCGCGATCGGCGTATGTTTTACTAATTTTCTTTCGAATCGGTTACGTCACTGCAGCGAACCTACTTGAATTCCAGTGCTCGCATATTTTATGCAAATAAAACGAAGATTGCAAGACAAGAGACAATTGGCATCAGTTTCGGTCTAGACGGTCAAAGTTATTTAATAGAGATACGTGTTTCAGGGCATTAAAGCTTACCGCGAGCTCAATCAATCCCGATAATACGCTTTATCGAAAAGACAAGATTGTATTTAATTAATGAGCTTAAGATTATGGAGAGATTATCGGGGTTTAATTGAGGCGGTATGGGTTTTTGTTACTTAAATAATAAATGGGTCATCTGTACCGTTACATAATTCGTCCGCGGAGTGCATCGGATGAAAATTGATGTATGATCGAAGGTGAGTGTGGTGTGGCGGGGCGGGCGGCGGGCGGCGATGGCGCGCGTGCGGCTCTCACCGTCTTATCTCCCGCGACCTCCGCCGGACGCACACGCGAGCCGCGCTCCGCACCGCCCGCCGACGCCCGCGCCCGCGCCGTCCGCGCTATGCCTTCCACTCTACGTCTCACTTATGTGTTCGCCTATTTCACTATTTTTTGTTATCGAAGTGTAGGACGTAGCCCGGAAATGCAACAGTGAAGCGGTCTCTTATCGCGTTGTGACTATTTCTTGACACTCAATAATTAATTTCGAATAATCTTATTGATCTTAGTAATCGAACATTGATAAGACCCGACCATGGTGTCGGAAGGGGCTTTGCCCGTAGTTTGGTGTATTCGCGATAATCAGTTAGTGCCTCACCAAGTATCCGGCGTCAAGTTACAAGGGGCCGTTACGGGAGCCCACATTGCCGCCGTTACGGACTTCTTGCGCATGGTGGCCGGGAAGCCGATCGTCCTGCCGCATACTACCGTTCCTGAAGACGTTGAAAATGACATTAATCAAGAAAAAGAAAACTGCACGAGAACACGCAAAATGTCCATGCAGGTCGAGGTGCCGTGTGTATTCCTTACTGAAAGTGAACTACAAAAGGCGAAAAGCCGGAGTAATTCATTAGAAGAAAGGATGACGTTCAATGACTGTAATATACCTTCTTCTACCAAAAGATATTTAAGAGAAATAGATTGTAAGTCATCATTTCTAAGTTCTACCGATATTTTAGAAATTAAGGAATCTGAAGTCACGGAAATTGAAAAAGATAATTTAAAAATACCTGACAGCTATCCGCAAAGGATAACAAGAATAATAGACTTAGATGAAATAGAATCTCAAAATGTAAGCACCGAATTTGAAAAAGAACCTCTTCAAAGGATAACAAGAATCATAGAATTTGAAAATGACGTATCGCCCCCGACAACCCCGGTTTCAGTGGAACCTGAAAATGACGTGCCTCAAAGAATTACCCGGATAATTGAACTAAATGAAGATAATTCGGTTTCAACTATCATAAATAACGATTTTGAAAAAGAAAATCCCCAAAAACTGACTAGAATAAATGAATCTGAAAAAGATTGTTTCCTTAGTATGGCGAGAATTATAGAAATGGAAAATGACATTTCAAACGAACGTAGAATTTCGCTCACTAATGAACGCGAAACTGGAGGCGGTCTCCTTGAAAATCATAGTGAAGAAGTAACGATTCGATCTCGAATTTCTCAAAGAAGCACTCCTCGATTTAGCCTAGACTCTTCATGCTCCGAAAACTCTTATGTAAATATAGACTCAATAAAGAGTTTGCAGGAAGTAAGAAAAGATGAAACTGCGGAAGGTGGTACGAGTCCCGAATGTTCACCTGCGGGCAGGTCCATTCGGTCTCGTTTTCCCAGAAAGAAGACCTCTGTCTGTTCTATCGCTTCTTCAGACTGTGACGATGAGGTTGATGTAATTTTCAAATCAAAACCCAAATCTAGTCAGTGGGTAAGTCTGGATTGGATACCACCTCCGCCCAAAGAAGAACCAGTGATTACGCAAGACTGTGATAAAAACGATTTTATATCGAAGTGGATTGCTGAACAAAACTCCCAAGATTTAATAATTGCGGATGAGAGAAGAAAGAGTCTTCCGCCAAAATCTAACGAATTGTATCTGCAAAATATGAGGAGATTTAGTGACAGTTTACAGATATGTAAAGAAGATTCTGCTAGCGATTCTCCCGCTACAGTGAAATGGAAATGGCATGACATCGTCAAACGACACATTCAAATACTGAAAAACGATAAAGGTTTCAGAAGACAACGGGGCAGCTGGATGAGAACTGCCCGAAGATTGTCCGGTCCAAACATGAACAACAAGTTTGAACCTTTACCTCTAGATAACTACATGAAGTTAAATACCATGGCGTAAGTAAAATTATTCTTTTCTGTGTAATTTTGACTAATGAGCTTGCTATTTTTAAACATTTCTAACATATTTAAATGCGGTGATGCATACCTATGCAACTTCATCGGTCTACTTAGCGACCTAACCTGCCCAGCAAGTGGAACTGGTTGCCACCTGACGAACAGCCCGCGGCGAACCACAGCATTGTGCTAATCATTTCCAATGACTTATGTTAACTTGCACTCCAACTCTTTTGTTGCATACTCATGCTTACATGTATCTCTGCAACCAAAAGCGGTCGCATCCATTTCATGTTGCAACTAAAATTTTACTTTTTGTCCTCATTTCTTTGCTCGCTACTGTGCGTAAAATAGACAAGTAGGATTACAATGTCTAAGGTTATTGTTATGCGTACGTGCGCGAATATAGATCAGTTTAGACACTAATGGGGTGGTGTTGATAAGGAGTCGTGTTACGAGAGTGGGTCCGAGGCACGCGCTTCCGCAAGGCCGTCCGATTAGAATGCAGGGAGCTCGCGTCCAAGGCTACGGTTGCGCGGTCGGTCGGTGCACCGGCCGCCGTCTTCCTCTCCACACTTCGGCGATTGGAAGCCGTCAGGAAGTGAGCCGTGAAGGTGACGCTCACGAAACGCCCGATCGATCGGAAGCGGCTGTGATTTGAATTTTTGACGTATCTTTGTTCGCGAAATATATGCGCTTCCTGACTCCTCTTCGTGAATTTATAGATCGGTTTTCGGCATAGTTATAACAAACAACCTTTGTCTTTGTTTCTGACTTATACTTGCATTCAACCTATTGGTTCCTCAAGCAGTCATCTGAAGTAGCTGAATAAGAAAACGTGATTTGTATATTCATCTAAGCATTTATTTGTAGCACAGTCTTCATCTTTAAATTCAAGCATTCTTCTTATAAACATTCGCTCACTCCTCTTTTTGCATCTCCACTGGTTAAATCCACACTTGCATGAATTAAAAAGATGTTTTTTATTTTAGTTATTCTCACTTCGTACTAATGGTAAAACAAAATATTAATCATTGAAACGTAATAAATCGTATCAGAATCTGTCTCTCCAGGATGTCTTCATTTTTCCCACAACGACGGATGTCCGATCGGGTGTCACGTAGTCGTCTAATTTGCAATTTAAATTCGTAATATGAATTACGAATCCCGAACAGTGTTGTCTGCGGGAAAAAAATGTATTTGAGAGTACGGTTTGTTGATGGACGGACTTCGCACGCTCAAAAGAAAGACAATTTTGGCAACTGCACTCTTGTGATAGTCTTTGTAAGCTCTTAGTTATTTGTACTATTTTTTTCACATACTTATCACATGGGCCAATGTTCCCTAGCGTGTTTGTATGGACCACAGTTCTGAAAACATCAATGTTATGTTCGAAATACATCAACATTACTATTGTACCGAATGAGCACCCACACGTTCTTAGGAAGAAACAAACGCATTGGCTGCTAAATATTTGCTTGTTCTACAAATTCCCACATTTTCTCAATGAGCCACAAATTATATTTTGTGCTTTATTATGATTTGATTAGTGAGTGTTGTGGTCATATCTTACTAGTGCGGGGTTTTTTTGTTTGTTTTGAATACAAGAAGCTGATACAGCACCAACATTTAATTTAATGTCACATTACACGTCTATCTATTTATTTCCTAATAGTTAATTTATAATCTATTTACACAACCTATCTTAGTTATCAGTTAGTTAGTTCTAGTTATCTAATTTCTGACTGGACTAATGTTCGTGAAGAAGTAACTTATCACGAATTCTGATTATTATCATTGTGTTGATAATGATTTTTTTCTAAGGATAATGATGAATTTCGGTGATTACCCACAGCAATCAAATGGTGCGGTTTTGCTCACACACATTGATAAATGACCGGGATAGTTTTGATAAACATCTAAGATAAGAGTTTTATTGATTTACATTATTATATAAATCATCAAACATTCGTCAATTGGTCATATGTTAACAGCTACATGAACGCTCGGTTGTGTTTGTGGAAGTGAGATACTATTATTCTGACTGTTTAGATATGTTGTTTCTGTTCTACGTCATTTGAAAATAAAAGCAATGCGGTTTGATTATGGTATCAAAGAAAGTTCTAGTGAAATGCTATCCATGCAGTTATGGGCAGCTTTGCTACAAAACATGTACGCAGATGTGACCTTCGATTCTGAAAGAGATCGCGTCTGGAATGACAAGTACGATTGTTTATTTTTCCTCAAATTTATTTATTAGCCCATCAATCACAAGATCGCGTCGTGGTCCCTTGAGTTCATTGCATGTTAATTTTTTCACCAATGTCCATTGAGAAAGGAGAGAAGATTGTGAAATTATATCATCATCCTTCCAACTATTCGGAAATTACTAAAATATATGAAATTATTTGAATACCATCAATTACTTCGTTCACTTTCACTGTTGACCACTTAGGTTCCGTTTCGTGACGTCTCAGCTTCGTAGCGTTAAAAATTAGGTTCTTATTTTTTTTTTCATCTAAAACCCGCAACTTCACTTTCTATCGAAATGATGTATCGTGCAGTTCATAATTAATTGCGGATAGATGTAGGTAGTCGATGGTTTTAATGCATTAGACTGCGTCATGGCGTTAAATGCTCTATTAATCGAACAATAACTTGATAGCTTTGCAATTCAAATGATTCCTGGCTGAGTGTCGGTACACGTGTTTGAAAACCCTAGAAAATGATTTCTTATCTCACACTTCTGCGGTCGTCTCTTATGAAAGAACAATACAACAGGTTTTATCGTTTATTTTGCTTTTTCGCGTGATCGCGGTCGGCGCTGCGGCCGCGGCGGCTGCCTCGATAGTTTTATTCCCCTTGCGGATTTGAAGTTAGGTGTTCAATGTACGCAATGACGTCCATTATTATAGATTTCAGTGTTAGATAAATTTTGTAATCTATTGTCTATCATAAGTAGTATGAAATTGCTATGTTTGTGCTTTACCGCTACCTTTTCTGTTAGCTAATTCGAAGTCTTTGGACCTCCTCAATTTTAGGATTCTAAAAAGAAGCTTTATACTCGTCTCGTCTAGCATCCCTATATTTCTAAACATTTTGCGTAATATTGTGACAAGTAGAATTTCATTGTTACGATTCGTCTTCAGTATGCGACAATAACTAACATTGTCAAGTTCTTCATACATTTATAACCTGTCCCATTTTGAGTGTTATATATAGATTCTTATAAACTTTGCCCACCGTCACTGATTTTATATTTCGCATCATCCTGCCCTTTTCTGTACAACAGGGGACAATTATTTTTAACGATTCATTGTCCACTTCGCTAATAGCCTTTGCTACGATATCAGGCTTGCCAAATGTCACCTTTATAGCATTTCCTATTATGCCCCATGATTATAGATTCGCTATACATAATATTAGCACAGGTTGTTTACTCCACAAATCAATCGGCTTGTCCAAAGTATCATCACATTATACAATATACACTCTGTAATTATAAATCAAATATTTATACAAGTACTTAAAACGGAATTCTTTGCGTTTAGCGTCTGGGAAGTCTTGATTTTGAATTTAGCCTATGTCGCGAATCGCGATGGTATGACTTATCCTTATCTGTCAATTGTCTGTGTAACGGACAATCCCATTTTGCAAATTTACCGTTCGGAACAATATATCAAAAAATGAGGTTTGTAGTCCATTCCCATATTTATGAAAATTGTCTCGAATTTACCTTTTCATTTGCAGTATACAGTCTAGTTTATAGCTTTACTCGTGTTCAGAGTTCACTCTCATTGTTAGACGTACAAGCTGTCTATAAATCAATTATATCAATCGTTTAATAACCATTTATTGCTCTTAAGAGTTCCACGTTATTATCCGGTACTACAATGCGGGATGTGTTTTCTTTTGCGGGAGTAAAACATATTTACTTGCTACTTACGAATTACATAATAACACGCATTGACTATAATTATAATAAAGCAAAGTACACGTTCGATGACAATCTTAAAGCGTATTCTCATTAATCATCTTTCTATTTCGTATACTCAGTGGTTTCTTTTTTTTAAATATTTTATTTATGTTTAAGTCATCCAAGGGCTGAAATTCGTTAGTAAAATTTACTTCAGTTAGTGAAAGTCAAAAGAATTTCACGCTATAAAAATTTGAAAACGAAAAGCTCATTGTTGTAAATTTTTTGGTGGAGAGGGATTTTTGTGATGATCGCTTTTATAAAATGCTCAAATGATATTGCATCATCTGACTGAATGTGTCCGACTTAAAGCTTGGACAGTTTGCTTTCAGTTACTCAATTGAACCTTTCCTAGTACTACGTAATAGAGTTCATGTACCCATTTGTTTATTATGTGAATAGGTAATGTGCGAAAGCAATAATTTCTATCGTAGCTGCCACAGTCTAGCGTCACAACAATAAACACAATTTGTAAGTTAACTTCTATATGCAGATTCTGCCACTAGTCATAAGCATGTACAATAGGTATCAACCAGCCTTGACAAGTGCACTAAAGAACGGCATTTTGGCCGTAATCACTATGCTAGTTAGTATATGCCATCGACATTTCTCCTACAGACATTGGCAGGTGGCTGCGGTGTTTTCTTTCACCGAAAATGCAGTGATCTGTTTTTTTTAGGGTTCCGCACCTCAAACGGAAAAATCGGAACCCTTATAGGATCACTTTGTTGTCCGTCGGTCCGTCTGTGTGTATGTCAAGACTCTTTTATCTCGGGAACGCGTAAAAAAATGCAAGATATCATAGATATATCGAGATACGATATCATCTATAATCGAGATGCGATATATCTATGATCTCTTACAGTTGCTAAAAAGAAAATCTTCTCAGTTATCGTATAAAAAATTTAGAGCCGTTTATGTTTGCTAAAAAGAAAAACTTCTCAGTTATCGTATAAAAAATTTAGAGCCGTTTATGTTTGCTAAAAAGAAAAACTTCTCAGTTATCGTATAAAAAATTTAGAGCCGTTTATGTCGTAAAAAACGCATATTTCGACACTCACAAAAATCAAAACCTACAGGGTAGGTAAGTACTTCCCGTTGACATAGAACTATGAAATTTGGCGAGAAGCATATTCTCAGAGTACACATATAGGAATAAATCTGAAAACTGTACATTTTTATTTAAATCACAAAAAATAGGGCCTCAAAATTCACTAAATATGGGTTCAAAATTCTGAGTGAGTAAATCGTATCATGTAAGGTATCATATAAAAGAACTTCATTAGCACATGCTAAAACAGGTTTTTAATTATTTTAATAATGTGTTTGTACGGAACCCTCGATGTGCGAGCCTGACTCGCACTTGTCCGGTTTTTTTACATAATTTCCAAAGAACTAATTGTTACAGGATAGGGAATTGAGCTCTTAACCTCGCGTTTCTTAGGAAGACGTTATGCCACTACGAGCACCACAACAAACACATTCCGCTCTTTGGAAGTCTTAAAAAAAATCTGCTCTACTTTGAAAGATAACATTCTCTTAAATCCAATACTGGCTTGACTTAAACTTTTATTATGGGGCCAATCTGTAAATCGTAAAAAAAATATTCAAAAGTTCTAAATCGACTCTACAAAATATTTATATGCAACTGCATTGTCATATTTTTAATGCAATGAGATCCTACAATATGTACTGTCGGAAAACAGCCTGTATATATTTCTTACAGCGAATAAATCCGCGTTAACTACCGCCTCGTCCGATGGTTGCGATATTCCACTACATAATGTACGAGTAATTCAGGATATCTAAACGCCAAGAATATAAACTACACCTATTATCCAAACGGTACAACGTCTGAAAAACTCGTCCGAAGGTCTAAGGCTTAGTCGTCCGTCGCGAAAGGGAGGGCCTATAATTAGATTAGCCATCTAGCAACACGGCGCCGGGCACGACTGGCTTAGCAAAAAGTAGTGGGTGCAATCGGTATGCAGAGGTCGGCGACCGGCTCTTCTGCTTAAGACGACGCTACGCCAGACGCGAATTTGTAATTTTTCACATAATACGATTCAAATACAATGGTTGTGAACACGAGGCGTGTCGTTGTGTATTAGCAAATCTTATAGATCAGTGGTGGTGAGAGGTGGGGTCCTGCTCAGCTTATAGCTAACTTCACAGCTAGAAAAATCACATAACTACACATATTAAGTTTGATTCCTCCTGTACGTTCTGTGATTTGGCATGGAAGAATGTATTTTCACCCTCAAAATTTTGACAAAATTGTTTTAAAAGGGACTCTACGCCAGACGCAAATGTGCAATTTCTCATACGATGCGTGATTTAGCAAAGAAAGTATTTTCAACCCGTTGCCTGTAGACCTTGTAGCTCTCTGAATAATGACGAAATCGTTTTAGGTGCAGTATTGATTGTCACGATAATGTGGAGTGACGAAAGCTAGTCTCTTATGATACTATTGTACTTGTGATTATTAAAAACTTTTGCCCTGGGGCAAACGCTGAAAGAATGTGTCAATCAACATTCTGCGTAGAACAGCTGATTTTTGCGTGCTTAACATTGGTCCCGTAAGTAATAATGAGTGCAATAATAACCTAGAATATGTCCGTTGACTCGAACGTTTAGACATACACCTGAAAAGGCCTCCCTTTTAGAAAAAATATTATAATTTGCAATTTCGTGCCTGTGGTACCTACTATCGTATTAACTTGGCGAAAGTCACATATTCGAGTCTCTATAAGTATCTAGCCACCTAGGTGTCGAAGGGTTCTTTGTAAATATGACTAGTAGTACTCCGAACCTCGAGGCACATCTGTTTAACTGAATCTTCATAACTTCATAAGCCTATACCTATCGACTCGATCTTGACCCGATTTGGTTCGTACTCGCAAATCTTAGGATTTAGATACTAAACAATCTTGCCAAATATTACACAGAGAAACCAAATCGCCGTGTTAAAACGGAGAATTTTGCTTCGCTCGTTCAAAACAGTTGCAATGGTATTTTCAACATAGGTCCAACTCAGAGAAAATAAAAAAATCTTTATTTGCTCTGAGAGTTCCAAAAAGATAAGGTTTTCAATTCGACTGTATTTTTTGGATTTTTCTTAATAAATAAACTTGCTTGTGCAGTGCGAAAATAGACAACAACTACTGTAAGAAACAGCGGAGCGATTAAATAGCAATCACAGAAAACTCTAGATTTCCTTTGTGCTTTTTGTTTTGGTCTGAATAATAGAAAGTTCTTATTATCTACAAAATCGATAAGATTTAAAGCCTCATTTCCGTTTCGCTCGATCATTGTAGATCGATATCGTCATGTTCCCATCACTAATTTGGTCAATTTATGCTATGATGCATTTCCAAAATCATGTTTCGAGATCTCTAATCAGTTAACAGATCAAGATATGACAGTACATGCCTAATACAATTAGAGATCCATCGATATTGACTCTATCGCGTGTAGGGATAATTAAATTATCAGTGATTTAGGATAATTAGTTTATCAGTAATTGGGATATTATCGATAAATTGGGATATTTTTTTTCTTTTCGCAACTTGATGTCGAGATTGTCGATATCAAAGGAAATGGCGACATGTTTACCCAATAGCCAATCTGTCTGCAAATACGAAATTATTGTACCTAACTACTTCAATTGGTTTTATTAATCTCAATTAATACGCATTTAATTTCATTAGAGTAATTAATTTGTAAATGCATGTAAATTTAATTAATAATTTAGATTAAAAGATAAACTATATTGTTGTGTTTAGTAATAATGCAACACAGAATGACGGCCGAGCACGGCTTGTCAAGCACTTTTAAATACATAATATATAGCAATAATATTTTTTATATTGCACCAAACCTGAAAAGGCAATAAAAGCTATAATGTTTTATACTATATATAACGGGACTGAACTCACGTGTGGGGATAGTCGTAACGACTATAGTCGTGCATTGCGAGACGGCTCCGCGTGCTAGCACTCGCCAACTTGATAAAGGTCGCCGAATGCGACCGAAACTATAGTCGTTACGACTATCCCCACACGTGAGTTCAGTCCCGTTATATATAGTATAAAATGTGTGAAAACCACGTTAATTTCCATAGCTATAATGTTATTGATGGTGTGTTTTTGTGTTCGTCGTTATGTTCGTCTGTGTGTGTATTTTTTGTGTATGTTCATCGATAATTTCGCCAATTGTGGACCGAATCAAAAACATAATTATTTAGTTCGTAAAGGTATACTCCAGAGGTGGTCCCATTAAATTATACAGAAATCGGCTGAGTCGTTTTTGAAAAATCAACAATAATGTTAATAATTAATTGGAGCGAAATTTTCGAATTTTGTTCACGAGAGAAGGCGGTTGTGCCTTTTTTTGCGAAAAATAATTATTAGATTTCAAAATCGGTTCCATAGCTAAAGTTGTTCATAATGATGATGTCGAGTATCTTAGAGCATAGAGAAAGTTAAACGAATAAAGACTTATTATACATATAGTACTTACCTAATATAAAAAATAATATCAGCTATAATGCCCAAAATATTTTGTACAAATCTGCAATATCGGATGTTACACCTATCACTTCTCAAAACACTTTTACTTAATGTTTCCCCAAAGTCTAGACAAATGAAACTATTAATATTTACATAAGTCTCTTATTTGCACTTTCTGATACCTGCTTGCAAGCCAAAACATGCCAAATAGGCAGTTGTTTAAATATGCGAAATTTGTTACTCGACTTGTACAAATTTTCACCATAAAATTAACGATTTTACTATCTCGCTAAACTCGAACATATTCTTTCGTAAAATTATACCGAAGTCAGTTCTGTGAGACATAAAATGTGGTAGGTAAGTAGCTAACATTGTATTTTGATCACAGAGCTAATAATTCTAAAGCCGACGCGTAAACTCATATTTTCCGTGCGGTATAAAATTAGAACAGTTTGTTCAAAAGCTTCCTGTCGGGTGGTATAAAAAGACACGAAATGAAAACACTTTGATCGATCTATCAATAATCACATGCAAATATCGAAAATATTACGCATTTACCAATAACATATTCGAGGAGTTGTCATAAATCAAAAATGATATTATCATCGACAGCAGTTGATAACCCACTGTTTCGCATTGTACTCGTATATACCCTTTGTTTCTGCCATTCACCTCTGGCCCTGGGTATTGCCTTCACGTATTTGCAGCCTACTCTTTTGATGTCGTCGAACTCGTCGACCTATCTTATTATCTAAATGATGATACAATTGAAAATAATCAATTACTTAATTGATAGTCATATGTATAATTATTTTTTCTTGTTTTGCTGTTTTAGGTTGCTGTGATATTATTTTGTTTGGCAAATACACAAAGACGCTCGAACTAGCTGTGATTCTAAAGGCGTGGTTCCACCGGAAAACATGTTTATCACATTTTGTTGTCAACATTATTACAAAAACTGCAACACTGGGCGAATTTGAGTTTGTTGTAAATATTTTTTGTTTGTCTCCGTCGTGAAAAACAATTGTTAGTCAACAGCGTGACTTGCAGATGGCAACTCCGGTGGAACCACGGCTTAATTAGATACTTTTTGAGTTTTTCATAACGCTTAACACGAAGGTATTGTCCTATCTCTCAATTAGTAGGTACCTACATGTATTTGGTCGTAAAATTCTCTGTCCTCTGCCGTCTGACCAGTAGCCACTGCTCTACATTGTTTGCTACGCCTGCTAATATTTGCTTATGCATATGTATCAGTGATTCAGATGACGATTTCTCCTCGAGTCTAATGCGGTCAAGGTCGGTCTATCTGTCAGTGTCGACTTAGCTTGGAAAAATTTTGTGGGTTTATTGGCTTCGTGTTATAAATCTTAAAAACTAGTTACTTTAAATAAAATGTGTGGGTTTTTAAATCTAAATGACTTGCTTAGTATTTTCAACCAACTTCCAAAGATGAAAAGGCTCTAAATTTGTCTGTTTTTTTAAGTTCCAATGATATTTGATTTCTCCGTTGTTTATGGGCCGCTTGCTTTGCGATTTTCTTCTATAATCTGCAGTGGAACATCACGAGACGGTCCCATGAGGATGTTATTTTTTTTTTAGTTTTTTAATAAATTCAAGAAAATTGATGATAATTATAATTGCAGTGCCTACAGAAATCGAATATGAAATCAAATGTTTTGTCAAAAAATATTTATTCTTATCATTCAACGCTAACACAAAACGCAAGTACGGTGCTAAAAATAGATTTCCTTTGCTAATAAAATTCATTTCCCTGATGTTTTAAAGTAACGTTAAAGCTTATTAGCATGTCATAAAGATGCAGTATATAATCCAATTCCGTATGCGTTTACCACGTTCGGACCTTCGGCGCTATCTGCTGGTAACCGATCTATGACCCTATGGATGCCCTCTGCACGTGACAAGGTCTCTCGAAGGCACTTACACTAACGCTAAGCGCCCTTTTCATGCCTTACTTTTATGGCCCTTTTGACATTGTATAATTACCGTTATATTTTTTCCTCCATAGCATTATCTAGAACTAGCTACGTCGTTTTAGCCGCGTTTTGATAATGTAACGGAATCGGCATATTTTTTCGGAATAATTCCCGGATGTTATTTTCTCTTACTTATGGTCAAGGCACCAAATTGTATAAATTAACGTTGATATGGAATACTAAAGTTTCATAGTCTGTTGCAAAAGACCCTTAAAATACCTTATTTATAGGATTTGCTGATTTTGATTATATAACTTTCAATAATTTGTTTACACACGCTTGCAGCAACCCATTATAATAATCATCCCAAAAATATCATTAAATTTATTTAAAACTTCCACAATATTGAAAATTAAATAACATAGGTTAACAGTAGGTACATGAACAAGTTAATTAAGATTAAACTTATGTTTATGGGTGTTTTATATACACTAGTGATAATGACGATTCCTGCACTAGGCTGGTCCTGTATCGCGGGAATCTAGTACGATTTAGTTTAATTAAATGTATAATTTATATACATTTAGGATACATACACCTATTATATATTTGTAGCTAATGTTACATTTTATATGTTACTTTCTCTATGAATTGCATGTAAAATTAGTAAGATTGATTGTTGTTCTGAAAGATCAACAAACGAACCAATAAGCACGCATTCACATTATAATAAACATTGTTATCGAATACCACTGAAATATAATAGCGATAAAAGCTAACCATATTTCGTAGACGTCCTGAACTTTTATAAACTCGATCGAAGCATTCGATAAAA
The DNA here is from genome assembly GCA_949316475.1 of Hypomecis punctinalis. Classification (NCBI taxonomy): domain Eukaryota; kingdom Metazoa; phylum Arthropoda; class Insecta; order Lepidoptera; family Geometridae; genus Hypomecis; species Hypomecis punctinalis. Next base: position 14,225,891 of record OX438813.1, read on the forward strand.
TGTCCTAGCGATACTAGTATAATTTCTATTCGAATATATATTTCAGTTGTTGCAAGATTATAACTAGGTCGTGTCGAGATTCGGCCTTTGGATTGCACAATTTTTCGTTGTTTCTAAACGCTTTCAAAATTATGTTTCAACTGTTTGTAAAACACGTTAATATTGAGATATCTACACATTAATTCGCTTCACAGCGATAGGTACTGATTCTAAAGAGAATACAATAATATTTTGTTTAATGACTCAAGTTATACATGCATGTTTTAATATTATTTTATCTCAATTGTAATGTGAATCACAACGAGGACGATAGCAAACAACCTTGCTTTATTGCACTGTTGCTGCAAGAATGAATTAATATTCATGACGAATTAACTCGAAAAAACAACATTCATGAAGATAAGGCACTTTGGTTTACATAAAGCTAGCTTCTTTTGGTTTAATTGAATCATCCGTTCGCTAAGTACATAAGTAGTTCGCGTAAGCCGCTTGTTTTTTTTTGTATTCATAATTACTTATATAATTGCATTTGAACATTTATGAAACTAAAAATATGCTCAGAATAATATTATATTATTTAGTAGTCTATGCACATAGAGATAACAATCGGTAATAATAATGTAAAAAATTAAATAGAATCTTGTGTACTTTTCTTACAAGCTATAATTAAATGGAACTGCGTATATTTATTTATATGCATATAAATATATAATATGCAAAAAATAATGTTTTAATGTATATAATGCAAAAATGTAAATCGCATCAGGGTTTCGTACCCAAATTGAATTAGGTATAGACCCTTTACATTATTTACTAAAGCTAACACTGTTAATTACTTAACCTTAATGACAATGGTTTAAGGTATGGGTTGGATATTAATATAATTGAATATAATTATTTTATTTATATCTTATTAAATACTAGATGCCCGCCCCGGCTTCGCCCAGGTAAGATTGTTATATCTGCAAACCTTCTCTTGGAAACACTCTAAAAGATAGTGAAAACCACATTCGTATATGTTGAGTAGATTATAAGATATATATGCGGTTATACAGAGGGGATGACAGACACCCAGAAAAAGCAGCTTTGATTTGTAATATGTAGAGATTAGTTATCACTACATAGTATAAAACAAAGTCACTTCCCTGATCTGTCCTTATATCTTTAAAACTACGCAACGGATTTTGATGCGGTTTTTTAATAAATAGAGCGATTTAACAGAAAGTTTTATATGTACATTTAATACACTTGTGCGAAGCCGGGGCGGGTCGCTAGTGACTAATAAGATAGAAATAAAACATGTAGTTAGATTTTCTGGGAAAAATGTCCATTATAGCATAGTGTGTGTACGGAATTCTAACAGAGCAAGGCCCGACTCGCACTTAAATTATTATTTGTAATCACAGGTCTGCGTGCTTCAGAAGTGAAATAATCAGTAGAACAATAGCAATCAAAGTACCCGATCGTAGTTTTATCGTCACGAACACGATCAAATTATAAGATGACCTATTTAAAACAAGACAAATTTTTCCTCTTATATTCTTTTGTTTATTTAACTGGAAAATGCCGTTTGTATTGTACTCTTCAGTCTACATGTTTTACCATCTAATAGACAAATTCCCATGAAACCACGTTTTTTATATCGTATATATTTTTGTTCATGTGGATCTGAAGCTTACTTAAAACCACATTTCTTACACTAACAGCAAGAGTATGGAACTCTACCTGAATCCATTTTCTTAAAGTAATGTCATCAGCGAATATGTACTCGTAAGTAGTAGTTAGAGTTAACATATACTTTCAGATAAGATGGGGCAAACGCGAAATGATCTCCGCGTTACACAGAATCTAGAATTTGTTCAAAACTTATCTTGGAAATGCAACTGCGCTTACTCTAATAACTTAACTTATCATCATCATCATTATCATCAGCCGTAGGAAGTCCACTGCTGGACATAAGCCTCCCCTATATTTCAAATAAGCCCGGTTGGAAGCGGCTTGCATCCAGCGTGTTGTGGTCTTTATAATATCGTTGGTCCACCTGGTCGGAGGACCTCCTACGCTGCGCTTGCGTAGTCTCCATTCGAGAACTATATTGATTGATGCCCAATAGAATTTCTAAAAATATTATCTCTGTTTGATGATTAAGTAAATGACAAAATCTTATCAATTAAGTATATTGATGTTTTGTTTTCTTATAAGTCTTCGGCCTCTCGAATATTCCGACTATCGATAATAATTACAATACTCGGCCATTGTAATTATTGTTTTTTTATTTCATACCAAGTGTATAATTTCATATGCTGGCGCGACATTAAAATACATATATTATTATCTGAATGAATCAAAGGCGCAATGACCTCAGCCGTCAGTCGCTCAGGATTTAATACGTTGTCAAACTCTTGTAGTATTGTTTTGCAACAATAGAACATGTGAAATGGATCTAAATCATTTATTTATGCCAGCCAGCGCTTCTAGCGTGTTGTTAAACTTTCTATTTGTCTAAAAATCTGTTGAAGATAATAGATACCGACTTGTAGTGACAAATATGATTCATCCTCGTGGTTCCCACCGTGTTGGTCTTTAAGAGAATCATATAGCAGACGCGACGCATTTTTATTTTTGCAATTTCAGATAGGTCCCGTTGCAGAGCTAAAAGCCTACGACTTTGAGTCGTAGGCTTTTAGCTCTGCATTTGAAGAAAAGTTACATTTGAAGAAATCTAAAAAAACTAACCTACTGAAGGAGCTGAAAAAAACATTATTTCATCTTTCAAGGGGTTAAAAGACTAAAATAGTCATCCCAAAACAGAAATTGTTGTAAAAATTAAAGATATTGAATGATGAATCAAGCGTTTGTTCGCTTTAGGACAGAATCGCTTTATGACAGATTCGCTTTATGACAGATTCGTTTTACCGCAGAATCGCTTTATGACAGATTCGCTTTACGGCAGAATCGCTTTATGACAAATTCGTTTTACGGCAGAAATTGTACAGTTAAGTACACTAAAATGGGGCCTAAAAAAGTTATAGGTTCAAACACGAGAGGTTCTTTAAATCTATATTAAACAAAATGTATGGAAACGTTTTAGCAGATAGAAGCTCGCATATTATGTTACACTATTCTCTTGTATGAAATATTGCTACTTCGCGTCTGCTATACTGATCTCTTAAAAAGGCGTATGTTTCTAGTTGGTTAGCAGTGAAGCCGACGAGCGAGCACACGTCAATTGAATGCAGAATAGTGTTCATTCGTGGTCGTTGAGTCATCGACACCACCGGCCGCTTTCTGTGCGCCCTACGAGTGACACCTTCGCCGTCGTCTTGTTTTGTCTCGCATTACTATTCAATACCGCTCTAAAATTAAGTCATTGCCGTCGTAAAACCTCTACAGACTCTACAAATCTCATTATTCCTCTGTTATGAATACATTTCAATCACAAAAATCATACAACTATTCACGAAATGCAAAATCTCTCAACACGGGCATACAAAACGAATCGAAAAACCGCTATTTGATTTACAACCGGTCTCACGATCCTCCTTGTAATTTCTTCGGTCGAATTATGATATATGATATAATAACTGGTTTCGTGTGTTGTTACAGATGGTATTTCCGCAAAATAAAACGAATCGAGGCGGAGAAGAAACTGCTCCTCCCAGAGAACGAGCACGGCGCTTTCCTTATCCGCGACTCGGAGAGCCGTCACAACGACTTCTCCTTATCAGGTGAGCATCCAGCTAACGGGCCCTGTCACAAACATGACGTATACCCAGACCCAACGGACTTATCTTCAGAATCTTGGGCACACCAACAAAACGAACAAGAATTACTTGCTCCTTTTTATATTTCACTTCTGAATGGCTCTTAGATTACCTTGGCGTCGGAAATTTACGTTATCTCATCGAGCAATTATCTCAGTCATAATCGTGCAAAAAGTGTCCGAGCCAAAACCTTGCCCAAGCTACGTAGTGGGCAGCCTTTTTAGTTAGGCGTAAGGCGATTGCAAGCCGACTTCAACGCCGCGCGATGCAAAAATGCTCGGTTAAAGTTGGTTACAACTTACAAGCACTAATTAGGTGACACAACGTCGTGATTCGATAAAATGAATCATTGTGAATTATCCTACTGATATTATAAAAGCGAATCTTTGTAAGTATGTATGGATGTTTGTTACTCTTTCACGCAAAAACTACTGTAACGGATTGAGATGAAACTTTGCAATAATAATGCAATATAAGATATTGCGTGAAACGAAGTTCGCCGGCTCAGCTACTTTAATGTATAAATCTAAGTTGGTATATGTATGACGGCGCTCGGACATTTTTTTACTACTTTTATTTGGGGGCTGTGGCTCTGTAGATATTTGCTCCAAGATTCGCCTCTATAAATTTTCTTCTATAAATGTTTACAGCTCGCAGGGATCGATAAAACCAAAATAACTTATAATTACAAAGCAATGATTCACCACTCCGGAGCCCATGCCCATGTTGGTAACTCTGGAGTTGTCTATTACAAACGTATACAAACATTGTTCGGAAGGTCCGATCTCGTAACCGGTTTTAGGTTTTTCTAAGACCGCTAGAAGAGGAATCGTGGGAACAAACGCTGAGCAAACGTCTTTTAATGCCCACTAATTAGTATTGTTTATAAATTCAATGAAGACTATCCAGCTTGGATGGTACTAATTGATGAATACATTAGCTACATTGTTACGTGGAATTCGTCGTTTAAATGGAATAGAAAAGTAGAAACAAACTGATTTATTCAATGCTAAAATCGAAGCGTAATTAGGTAAATTTCATTCTGCAAGTGTTTAAGAGTTGAGTCTGACGAAAATTAGATAAAAAAGTATTCGATTAGTGACATTACAATTCTAATTTTCAAGTATAAATTGTATAGGTACTTTCTATCATACGATATATAGCGACAGACATTATTATTTCACGGTAGCCTTCGACCAAATACCTACAGAGCCACAGTCCCTAAGTGAAAGTAGTACAAAATGTCCTAGCGGCGTCATACATACCTACTTAGATCACTCAGACACTTTAGCAACGCGCGGCGTTGTAGTCGGCTTGCAATCGCCTTACGACTAACTAAAAAGCCTGCCCACTACGTAGCTTGGGCAGTGTTGCCTCGGACACTTTTTTTGCATGATTATGACTCTATTATATATTATTATAAACGCGAAAGTTTGTGAGGATGGATGGATGGATGGATGGGTGGATGGATGGATGGATGTATGTATGGATGGATGGATGTATGGATGTTTGTTACTCTTTCACGCAAAAACTACTGAACGGATTGAGATGAAACTTTGCAATAATATAGCTAACACATAGGCTATAAATTACAATGATATATTGCGTATGCGGGCGAAGCCGCAGGTAAAAACTAGTATATTATATGTTTGCTTAAAGACGGTGGTGGCTCCTACCGTGTACAATAACTTGCCTTTAGAAGTAACATTAGCGGTAAGCCTACTGTCTTTTAAAAGTAAATTAAAAAAATGGCTTGTCGAGCAATCTTTTTATAGATACAATGAATTTTATAAGTGTTTGACATGATTAATTTAATTTTATTCGCATTTCTTTTGATTCATTTTGACAATCGTATTTTTATTATTAATTTCCACTTATTGATTTTTTATGACATTTTTTGCATTATTATTATTATTTGATTTTCAATTTTTATTGAAGCTTTTGCTAATAATTATTGTAATTTAAATTTATTACATCATTGTATTCAATGTTCGTTATGTATACATATAACTATAATATTATGACGTGTAAATTGACATTTTATCAATAAATAACTTATGACTTATGTAGCCTATTAAGTATATATAATATTACCATTCAGCCTAGTAATGCTGCCAATGTAATAATATCTAGTCCGCTACAGCCTAGTAATAACCATACAGATTATTATAGATTAACTTCGTCGTCTTGTCGGTAGTCCAATTGCGTTTCATTACGTAAAAGGACTCTTTTACGTAATGAAACGATAATAAGAGACTTCTTATAGTCATGTTTTTTCGTAGTAAATAAAAGTATTTAAAAAATAAAGAGAAAACTTGGATGAAACAAAATTTTAAATTTAGCAAAACATCTGTTTCAGACAAATATGTGTCGAAAACATTTCCAGAACAGTTGTTTCGGCAATTGCCGAACGACTTGTTTATGTTAAAAGTTGTTCATGTAATGATGGGTAATAAATATCTTTAATATTATTCTACATAAATATTAGATCCGAAAAATGACCATCGTCTACACCGAGTAAACTAACTCTATGATCAAATTCGATTTACTTAATTATTATTACTTATAAGTTATGAGGAAACGAGACATGATAAAGCGAAAATTACTTTCATATAACCAAGCACCTTAACAGATTCAAAATTATATATTAAAACTGGTTAAATCTGCTACATCTATGGCAGCAGCGTGCTCATTAGCTTTTAACAATATATTGGATTTTTACGAACATAGCCATAGTTATTTTCTTATAAAAGATTTACGCCGAGGCAAATATTCTCGGAGTCTTTCTGCGGGATCGAATCAGGGATGAGGAGATCCGTAGAAGAATCAAAGTTACTGACATAGCCCAACGGATTAGCAAGTTGAAATGGCAATGGGCAGGGCACATAGCGCGGTGGACTGATGACCGGTGGAGTCGAAAAGTTCTCGAGTGGAGACCACGTACCGGCAAGCGCAGAGTAGGACGTCCACTCACAAGGTGGACGGATGACCTCATTAAGACCGCAGGATCGCGCTGGATGCAAGCCGCTTCCAACTGGTCTTATTGGAGATCCATAGGGGAGACCTATGTCCAGCAGTGGACGTCATTTGGCTGATGGATGGATGGATGGAAAATTCTGTAATCAAACATACGTCAGAAGGATAGATTACATCTGCAGTAATTCATTCAAAATAATGCGTTGTCCTTGTAAACAGTTTTTATAACATTTATCGCTAGAAAATATGTGATAATAGCCGATACCGTGGAATATCACTCGAGTGAATCATTGTAAAACGTAAAAATCTCCACTGAACTGTATTTAATTGTAGGAATATTTACTGCATTTCTAATTAGAACTCTAGAATGTTTCTGTCTCACGTGATGCATTATTATTTTTTCAATTCCATGTATGATAAATATTCACAATAAATTGTGAATTGTGCTTGGGTTTTTAGACTTTCTTTATTCTGTTAACCTCGTTCTGTAATGGTAGCTATTAGGTGCTATTAAGTATCATTAACTAGGCAGAATCTCAGATAATAGTTGTCGTTAACCTGTTGTGTCCCACTGCTGGGCACAGGTCTCAGGACTCTCAGGTAAAGTAATATGGGATATATTTTAATCTTTTAAACTTAAAGGACTTTTTCAGTTGTCAACTAAATTGTTCCGTCACTGATTATGCGCATAATATATTTTTTATAATATGTGTTGTATTTTTTATAAAATACTCATATTACTTTTTCATTTAAATACTAGCGTTTGTCCGCGTCGTCACTCCCGTGATATTATGACATTTTTGTTTTCTATAAAAAATCTTATGAGCTTTTTACTTTCCGGGATAAAAAGTGGCATAGTCACTTATTTGAACTATATCAATGCCAAAATCAAATCAATCTATTGTTATTTAATTACTGCGTATTGTTAGTTAATTATATTACTGCGTGAAAGAGTAATAAACCATCAGACACACTTTCGGATTTATAATACTAGTAAGGATATAGTTATCGGAAACACAACTTTTTAATTTATAATAGTTGATTCATGACTATTTTAAACAGGAACAAAATGTTATCGTTGACTGAAGATATGGCATTGAATTTGTTAACTAAACGATCAATTAATGTAATTTAATAACCTTCGTATGTGTATTTCCTAATACACATTTGGATGAAACAAAGAAGTTTATTTAGGAAAAATGTTGTTAAAAATTAGTATATGACCTAGTGTTTATTTTTATAGGTATTGATCAATACGCACAATGTATATTATTGTAAACATATACTCGCATGCGCATATTTTGTAATGTAACTAGTGTGGTTTAACGTAAATGTTTCTTTCTTTTAATAACACATGTTTTCTTAGCGTGTAAATGTAAAATTAAAAACATAAATCCTGATATCGTGCGTGCTTCTTTTTCGTCTATTACCGACAGAAGAATTGAAAAAAATGCATCATGGCAGATGCATTTTACATTTTACATCATACATATATTTTATTGCAATTAAGATGCACTATAGTTCTATCAACGGTATTTTTTAAAAATATATATACTCTAATAAGTATATATACTCTTATATTAAATCGAAACCAGAAACTCATTAAAATCGACGCTTTGTAGCTCAAATACATATTACTACATAGTACTTATCGTTACATTTACGCAAATATTTTCAAATACGTCACGTACTTATCACACTAGCTAGTTCCGTCGACAAGAACCTATGCTAAACGTTGCTAGTAAAACATCAACCATCAATAAATTGTAGCTACATGACCCGAACAATCTCATTATACACGTGAATGAAACATTTGCGTTTTATAACCAACGTGTTAAACAGTTGTACCAAGTGGCCACACATGCAACGGGATCAGAATAACCAGTCTCGCTATCAGCCACATACGACTTGACCTATAAATGAATGCACCGATAATTACGACTGTCAGTTACGTTTACCTTCATCAACACAAAATCTAACAACTGTCAAAAGTTGACGTTGACGGTTCTCAGAACTGCTCAGTCATTATTTATACGCTGCGATTTGCATTTGTAAGGACTTGACTGGACATTTATTAAAACGACCCAGACTTATATAGTCTTTTTATTTTTAAATGTGGTCTCTCGATCTATGTCCTTGATAAAAGCAGTCTGCAAGTCCAAGATCGGGCTTCCGCGAATATAACTTTCATTCTTGACATTTCGACTGTACTCTACATTAAAAATAATAAATTGGATGATGTTGTTCCTACTCCACTATGCAAATCTAGATGCGGATAAACTAATGAGATACTATTTATTATGTGACAATCACGTTTAATCTCAACTAGGTCTTATTTATTAGCGGATTTGTCCTAATTTCGACTGGTTATTCCAGTAGAAAATATACGAACAATTTCATGTTCTTCCGATAGATTAGCTTTTGGAAAGTAAGATCATAGATACTATCATGTGTTTATCTTATAGGTTAACGAATCTCGTCAATTAAATGTTGTGCATTTTTTTCTATTCGACTAAAATCTTTCACATCGACGTTTTGGTATGACAAATCGAATATTTTGTTTCTGTATAAATGTGTGTGCTGATATAGGTGATTGTCCCCAGTGCGAGACGGTGATACAGTGAAGCATTACCGCATCCGGCAACTTGACGAGGGTGGATTCTTCATCGCCCGGCGCACCACCTTCCGCACCTTGCAAGAGCTCGTCGAGCACTACAGCAAGGATGCCGACGGCCTCTGCGTCTCCCTAAACAAACCCTGCGTACAGGTCAGTGACTTCTCAAGGCGACTCACGTACTTAAACACTAAACATAGCAACCTTGTTTACTCATATGCCATTCATTGTCGCCGTCACCGCATCGTCTATCTAACCTACTCAAACATCGTCAAGTACGCGTAACAAAACATAATGAGTCACTACAATCTTACGCGATGCCATCTAACGTCCCGACCTTCCGCTATCGACAATGATTGATAATAAAATTATGATTGAACGTAACATTTAACAGTTAAGTGCCACAAACGCAGAATCACAATGCAAGAGAATCAAGGTCGTCCGCTTAAAAAATGTGGATGTTATATGTTGTTATTACGATGGCGCATAAATTGCAAAATTCAATATCGGATCGCTGTAAAATTTATGGGTTTTTGACGGTGAACCTTTGTGCGCCGTGAGAAATATTGCGAGCCATTGAACCAGCCCGAAGATACTTTAAATTCAACGAAGGACTCCCTTCCTGGACAAAGGGCGTTACTGCACTCAGCCGAGATACTTCATTCGATGGCTGTTCGTTGCAGTCTTCAATTTATTGTCTTTCATCGCTCGCGGAAGTCGCTTCGCAATTATCTTTATGAATCTTCTTTTTCATACCTTTGGCCTTCGATCATTGCGTGTAATTTGGTTTTGCGTTATTTGCATATTTTAGATCAGTGATGTTTATTAATGTTATGGCCTGTTATGGAGGCACGTGCATCACTATGATTGAATAGTCTGGCGAATTCCTGATCATTGACTGTTACGTGATTATTAAAATGTTCTAAACTTATATTATTAATTTATTTATTGATGTTCACTATAATATATTCTTCGACATTATTTGTCTATTCAGCGAATAATCTGTTAATTAAATCATGCATTTATGTATTTTATAGTTCTCTGTTGCATTAAGATTCGGGTGGTCTGTGAATAATGGGAAACCGTCGCTATATTATGCACAACAAACAGCGCGAAGTTGTAAATGCCGTTATATTAATAGGTATAATTGTGTAAGTTACATTATTTGATATCATTTGGTACTGAACTATCATAGGCTATCGCGACTCAGTCAGGCGAATCAGCTTAACTCTTTCCATAAAAACTTAAGAATGTAACTAGGCATATCGTACACATGTTTTGAAAACAAACCTAACTTCATAACTTGAGATTGCGTTGCAGTCAAGTTCTTAACAAGCCATTGTAAAGATGCATGTGTTATGAACAAAACACAATAATGTCTTTTAGACATTCATTTAAGCTATATTTTACGTTGATTAGGTTTTACGTGATCTTTAAATTCCTACGACCAATTAAGATCCACATCATTTGCAAAGAAAGCTATAAAACAGGGCTTTCGTAGCGAATTATACAGACGTGAGGATTCAGTTTTAAAGTGCGTATACATTTTTTGTCATTGTCGACAAATTATAATATTTTAAAACGGTTTTATTTAATTTCACTTGCCCGCTTTTTGGGTCAAATCTAGTAATTGAAATTTGACCCCTTTCTTGTGGCCTAAAAACTTTTTAATTTAAACGGTTTTATGTACTAAAAGCTATAAAATAAAAAAAGACGCTAAGTACCTATATGTACAACTAATTAATCTTCTAGGTGAAGCCCCACGATTTTATTTTAGACCGACGATGTGTAACCACGCCTCCCTTTTTACATAGTAGTCCGATTTGAATAATTATTTTTTTTATATACTCCGAAATTGGTCCTATTTAAATTTTACGGAAATCGGCCGAGCCATTTTTGAAAAATCAACTATAATGTGAAAAATGCTTCAACGGTCCGTGCGAAATATTCGCGAATTCTGTACACGGTTAAAGTCGGTCATCCCATTTTTTGCGATAAATAATTATATTAAATATATTTAAAGTTTATAATTGTCAAAAAAGTATTATAATTCCCTGCTTGGCGCCAGCGCAGCCAACGTACGCCAAGGCTAAGATGGCCCCAACTTTAGTTACGGCTCGTCTCCACGTTTCTCAGCCGTGCTCTCTGTTGTTTCACTTCGATGTGCTGGCGTAAACACATTGTGAAATTGACGTATTTCTGACGTACATTACTATATTCGATTACCATAATAATTGCGAGTACTAGAACACTTAAACCCGCGTTTTTTGTCTCATAACTTGTTACATTCATGTTACATGCAATCTTTAGTTACCTAATCGGGGTCAACTCAACTCAATCTAAAAATAAAACTGAACTGTACGTACATTTGAAACCAAGACTGCTCCAGAAATAAACACAACAGTAAAAAAGTACTAAGTAAATAACTGGATAAAGTGATTTTCTCGTCTGTCTCTTCAATAAAATTCAACACAGCGGAAACGATGTTGTGTCATGCAAGTATCGTCCCCCCAACGTCAAAATCACAGCTCATATTACATACGCCTTGTATGTCTCGGAGGCACAACTTTTGTCTCCATATTTTTCACTCGTCAACAATGGAGTATCTTTATGAATATTCAAAAAATTTCCTTACCACGCTTCACAACACTCTTTGTAGCGATTTCTGTTCAAAACAAGCTCGAAGCTGATTTGCACTGATGTCATACGAATGTCGACAGAAATTTTAGCTACAATAGATTTCTAAAGTCACTATTTTGCGATAAACAATTCAGAAATTTGTCGTGATACAGGATACCTGCATAACTGATCCTCGGGTTTCCGTCCCAGTGCTTTACCAATTGGTTTCTTATTTGAAAGCTGATGTAAACTAGGCTGTTAGCTGTTTCAATAATATTTGTGTTAAGGGTTTTCCATTTTTTTTATTTGACTGTTGCAAATAACCCTACTCAGATCGACAGTAGCGCCGGTATAGCTTGTGGCGGCTTTGTAAAAAATTGTATACAGGGTTATTTCTAATCAATTAGCATCCTTCTAGGGGCTTATTCAGTACATCAAAACTAACAACTGTAGTTCTACGACTTTCGTCAAAACTCAAATAAAAATTTTGTAATAGAAAAATTTAGTTCATCCGCGACAAAATGTATAGAACAGCAAATTTTTTTTTTTTAGTTTTGGCGACAGTCGTAGAACTAAAGTTGTTAGTTTTTATGTACAGAATAAGCCCCTAGAAGAATGCTAATTGATAAGAAATAACCCTGTATAGTACCTAGTTTTTTTTTTCTTTCCAATTAAGTAGCATGCCATACTCGTACATTGGCGGAAAAGTTAGATCTTCAACACAATCACAATCTTCAGATTTTATATATGAAATCTATGAAAAATCACATCTCCATGTTTTGTTCTGTAGTGATCAAATTAATTATATTACATTACAAAATTAAATTTTACCTTCCAAAAAAATGTTTACTCACCTTTTGTTGTTATCATGGCCAGATAAAATATTATTTTTAATTACCTAATAAATATCGTAAACAATTAACTTGTAAATATTCTTATTTCCTTCAGTAAATACGAATAGAAATATGTATATGTTTTTGCTCGTATTGTATTGTTATTCAAGGTATGAACTGGACCGAGATTTGAAAATGTCTACATAATAGAGAAAGATGAGTGTAAGAAAGAAAGAACATGCATCGTAATCACAATAGGCATGATGACAAAAAAAATATAATTATTCCGTCACATGGATTATTAAAAATATTATGTATTTTAATATTTTGTCAATTAAACAAAAACTGATGAAGATATAGCCCGTTACAATTACGCGTGACGTCACGAGTGTCATACAACTGTATAGGCTTTCGTGGGAGACGTGACGTCACGAGCCCCCACTCCCAAACTTTGGCAAGGTTTATCTTTGTCATTAATGGTTTCGATGACAAAAAAAAAATATACGTGTCCAATATTTTTTGATAATCTTATTCATGGTCTAATTATAATGTTTTTTTTTACCCAGCCATCACGGCTGGTGCACTTATCCCTACCAAGCTATCCCCCCTGGTAGGGATAAGTGCACTTTTTGTAGATTTAGTTCTACCAGTAGCGATAGGTGCACTAACCATTTGTGTAGTGCACTTATCCCTACCGAGCTATCTTCTCTGGTAGGGATGGGTTCACTGCCTATTTCTACTATTTTCTTCTCTTCATATTTTATGCTATTGCTAATCGAATACAATACTACGGAACGTTTGATTGAAAAATTAATTTGCTGAAATGATGAAGTTTCATTAGGTACAAAACTTTTTTTAAATCATAGATGTCAAAATGATAGCTGTCATATTCTACAATCGGTGCTATAACAGCATGATAGGTGTCAAAGTGACAGCTGTCAAACTTAAAAGTGGATTTTCTCCGTAACTATCACTTAAAAACCATTGTTGTTCTAACAACAGTGATAGAGCTCAACGAGATCTTCATTTCGGATGACAGCTGTCAAACTTAAAAGTGGATTATCTCCGTAACTATCGCTTATAAACCATTGTTGTTCCAACAAAAGTGATAGAGCTCAACGAGATCTACATTTTGGATGACAGCTGTCAAATTTAAAAGTGGATTATCTCCGTAATTATCACATATAACCTATTGTTGTTCTAACAAAAGTGATAGAGCTCAACAAGATCTTCATTTCAGATGACAGCTGTCAAACTTAAAAATGAATTATCTCCGAAACTATCACATATAAACCATTGTTGTTCCAACAAAAGTGATAGAGCTCAACGAGAACTTCGTTTCGGATGACAGCTGTCAAACTTAAAAGTGGATTATCTCCGTAACTATCGCTTATAAACCATTGCTGTTCCAACAAAAGTGATAGAGCTCAACGAGATCTACATTTCGGATGACAGCTGTCAAACTTAAACATGGATTATCTCCGTAACTATCACATATAAACCATTGTTGTTCTAACAAAAGTGATAGAGCTCAACGAGATCTTCGTTTCGGATGACAGCTGTCAAACTCAAAAGTGAATTATCTTCGTAACTATTGTTACACAAACTAGTTATTGAATATACTTCACAATTAGAAAACACGAATAGATCTCGTTGAACTCTATTACTTTTGTTAAAACAACAATAGTTTAGACGTGATAGTTATGGAGATAATCCACTTTTAAGTTTGACTGCTGTCATCCGAAATGAACATCTCGTTGAGCTCTATCACTTTTGTTAAAACAACAATGGTTTATATGTGATAGTTTCGGAGATAATTCATTATTAAGTTTGACAGCTGTCATCTGAAATGAAGATCTTGTTGAGCTCTATCACTTTTGTTAGAACAACAATAGGTTATATGTGATAATTACGGAGATAATCCACTTTTAAGTTTGACAGCTGTCATCCAAAATGTAGATCTCGTTGAGCTCTATCACTTTTGTTGGAACAACAATGGTTTATAAGCGATAGTTACGGAGATAATCCACTTTTAAGTTTGACAGCTGTCATCCGAAATGAAGATCTCGTTGAGCTCTGTCACTTTTGTTAAAACAACAATGGTTTATGTATGATAGTTACGGAGATAATTCACTTTCGAGTTTGACAGCTTTCACTTTGATACCCGTCATGCCATTCTAGTACCGATCCTAGGATATGACAGCTGTCACTTTGACATCTGTTATAGAAAAAACATGTTATGGAAAAAAGTTGTGTACCTAGTGCAACTTCTTTCACAAAAATATTTTTTCAATCAAACCAACATTCCCTATTATTGTATTGGATTAGTAATAGCATATAATACGAATAGAAATTAGTAGAAATAGGCAGTGCACCCATCCCTACCAAATATAGCTCGGTAGGGATAAGTGCACTAAACAAATGGTCAGTGCACCTATCCCTACTGGTAGAACTAAATCTACAAAAAGTGCACTTATCCCTACCAGGGGGGATAGCTCGGTAGGGATAAGTGTACCAGCCGAGCCATCATGCCTATTCCGTTGTGGCTTGACTAACTAAAGTCAAAGTCAAATCATTTTTTGCAACATGAAATTTACATGTGGTTCTTAGTTAACATGCTTTGTATAGTGATACATATGACCCTATTAGGGTATGGCAATTTTATTATTTGTATTGGAACGATTTAGGTACTATTATGTTTTCTAGACTATCGTTAAAAAAACTAGTTCATTATCATCATTCGTATTTGATTCCCTGTAAAATACCGTGAGAAATAGAGTATCTTATTTATTTTTTAAATTTATCTTTCTTTACTTAAGATTCAGTTCAATTCAATTCGTCTTACCGCAAAAGTTTCACGGACGCCTTAGACAATGTTTAACAGTACAAATATACACGGTTTAACCGGTTTAACAGTGCTTAAAGCGTGATTAAATATTTTGTGGTAAAGCGGTATATGTTTATAATTAGTTCACTAACTTTACAATCCCCGTGAAATTTTTCAAATATTAAGATCTAGTTAAGTTTTTAGTAAGCATAATTAAAGGTATATTTTGGTCACTAAATGAATGTAACATAATATTTGTCATTATTATATCCCCGCTGCTAAGCATAAGGCCTCCCTTTTGTCATTCACGTCTGTTTGCTGTCTGATTTTATAGTATTTATTTTTCTTATTCTTCGTAAATGTATAGTTGTACAGATTTAACAAGGCAGGACCCGTATGATTCTCATTCGTAATAACGACCCCTATTGTGGTGTAATTACGCTATGTTTTACCACTATTGTTTATTACTATCTCAACTAACGAGGCATTTTGTTCCGTAAACGATGCCACACACTATAATTATTTTCCTATTTTATCTCGGCTCTACGAGCCAAAATAGAACACTGTTCGTGACATAATTTTAGCTATTATTCTTGATAGCTTTTACTAAGGTAAGGCTCAATAATTTTAATTCAACTCGTTGAGACTACGATGAGATGTTACGTCTATCTATTCATTACATAGAGAAATATTAATGATATGATGTACTCTACGTTTGCAGCCACAGTTGGAGTCAAATGTCCAATGGTCCAACCTCCTCTGACGTGACTTATTATAATTATTATTCCAAACAAGTATTGATCTTCAACGTTCACACTCTACCTGAAAACAGGCTCTGATATTCAGAATGTATCGAATTTACATATTGTTTTAGTGTTTGTTGAAATTGTCACGAAAAATAAGAATAAAATGGAAGCCGTTTTAGACTAGAAACTATTATAAATATGTTTTTGTATATTTATTATGTTTGAGCAACTTTTATATATGAACGCTTATCATGTTGTAATTTTTTGAAAATTCGGATTTCGGAAACGGATATACAAATTTTTATGAGAGATGGAAAAACGCTCTATCTATATAAATAACTATTCTCTAAAAAAATGAAAAGGCGTTGTTTAGATTTTTTTTTATTATTGTACCGAGGTTAGTTGAGGCGCTTTCTACCGTAAAATGTATTTTTGGGCCATATGTGTGTTTGAGTCGAAAATTTAAAAAATAGGGGTTAGTATCAAAACTTTGATATGTTTTATTCTCATACGTGTACATTTATATCTATTTGAATCTAAATGGGCTCTAAAGAAATATAACTATAACTAGGCGTCACGTGAAAAATCTGTCATTAAATAAATTATATTCACGTGTGAGTTGAAGTAAAGCACTTGTCCCACCGCTGGCGTCGAAGCGAATCACTACCTATCGACAGTTTTCTCTCTCGAAAACCGTAAGTACATAGTTATAATAACCGTTTTTGTGATTATATCCGTTTGCATATTCGCTCTGTGATTATATGCTATTCTGTCGGTATGTAGTGTGAGTTGTATCGCTATTTTATGTACTATGCACACACTAGTATATTTGTTTACGTAAACGAAAACTAAAAACTTTTCATACTCCGGCTCCATACGTTTTTGTAAAGAGTCTCGTGGAAGAAACAAAGAAAAATTAAAATAAATAGAGCCAAACTAAAATAATAAATGTTTGGTTTTACATTTTGTAGCTCTACTCGAGTCTTACTTATTATCCTCAGTGGAACAAGTGCCTAATACTTATAACAAATAGTTAAAAATAAAACTAAGAGAACAATATGCAACTATATAGTTCATTTATTTGAATGATTTTAACCGTAGAAAATAGCTTTACAACTCGTTAAAGAGCTAACATTAAACTTGTCTCACGTGTGTCGGTTTCACGAGACAAAGAAACGTGATGTAGCTTTTAGTTTTGTTTGATGTTTATGTTCCGTACCGGTCTTACGAAGGGCGATTGGGCCGGGCCATACTTATTCTTGTCCACTAAGCCACGGTAATTAGATATCATTACCGTGACCATGCCAGTCCATTGTGAGTTGGTGAATTTACGTACACCATCGAATGTCTTCGACGGACGTATGCTGATTGCCTCGCCATATTTTGTTTCACTGAAAAGACTGTATGTAAATCCGAACATAAATTCAAAACAACTCATTGAAGCCCTGGTGATCTAGAGTTATTGACACCCGCCTTACAATCGTGAGGTTGTGGTTTAAAATCCCGGCCCCGTACCAATGGGTTCTTTGGAATTGATGTATGTATGGAATTTCACATCACTGGCTTTTCGGTGAAGGAAAACATCGCGAGGGCAACCTGCATTCGTCCGTAGAAGAAATTCGTCAGCGTATGTGAATCCACCAACCCGCTCTGGGCCAGCGTGGTGGATATGTCCTAATCACCCTTCGTAGGTAAGCCTACGTCCTGCAATGGACTAACAAAAAGGCTGATAAAGTTTGAACCTCGGTTTTGCATTTGTAAGATGGGCGTCCCCCACTAGGTCACCACGTGACGGCCTCGATTGGTGTGTTTATGTGTAAAAAGGTTATTCCACAGTAGTGTGTACTGAAGGCAAGTAAAGCGAAGTTCAGGGCCGTAAACATGAACTTTAGAGCCATGCAGGCATGACAATCAACCAACTGTTACGTGTAGGCTATTCAACGTATCACATTGAGATGTAGTCTCATGCACATTTGAGATCGTCCATTAATTACGTGGAAATTGAGAGGCAAGGATTAAAACCATTAAAAAGTAAGTTCGTATAGGCCGGGTGGCTGAAACCATGAAACATCACAAGTAAGGAGGGATGTAAATTGAGATATCGCGTATATTTAACGTAAAAATAACATCGTGGGATTAATGGTTGACCCTTATACCATGTCTTTAGACAACTGAAATATATTAGAATGACACTGTGCTCATCATTATGTCCACAGATATTCTAGAGGGATAATATGGTGGATCGAGAAAAGAAAGAAAGCGATGCAATGATTTAATGTTGCACTCGAGATGACCTCGGATTGTATAACTCTTGACTCGGCTATTTAGTATTATCGATTGAAAACAAAATAACGATGCATGTGGGTAGATGTCTAGATGTCTTTATCTTATTAACACCGGACTTCCCTGTTAAGTAACTGAATGACAGCGTAAGAAGCTCTTACGAAATTCAT
Source organism: Hypomecis punctinalis (assembly GCA_949316475.1). Classification (NCBI taxonomy): domain Eukaryota; kingdom Metazoa; phylum Arthropoda; class Insecta; order Lepidoptera; family Geometridae; genus Hypomecis; species Hypomecis punctinalis. The sequence continues at coordinate 14,244,723 of OX438813.1, forward strand.
TCAAACTCCTAATTAGGTTTTCTAAAACGGTTCTTGAACATGTTATTGATCATGTTGTTGCACGGTGCGCGTCACCTGTCCGACTCTATTACGTTCCGTTGCAAAAAACGTAATGTTTATTTTACCTACGTCTGGCTTGTTGTGACGTAACTATTTGCATGACTTATGGTCACTGTGTGAGATGCCCCTTCTCTTGGTATTGCTAGGCAGAAGTTGACTTACCTAAAAAAATTAGTAGTTGCGAATCTCAATTGTGGCGAATCTCAATTGAATGATTTGTCACGAATATTAGTATTACTTTTGGATGTAAATCATAATGAGTATGTTGTATTGTACTATTTTTACTAAGCTTTCCGGGATGTGGAACTCTTTGTTGGCCCATTTTTTTTTTTGTTCAAGTTTAATTTAGGCGACTTCCAGTGTGGCTAATAGGTACCTCTAAGTAATCGTGATACAACCAAGACCGTATCTTTGTTTAATATTGAACAAGATGCAGTCAAACGTGAACGCCTAACTTAAGTAAAAAAAACCAGACAAGTGCAAGTCAGGCTCGCACACCGAGGGTTCCGTACAAATCCAGAAAATTACATAAAATTGCTAAGTAAGTTGTTTAAATCTCTACTATATTCATCGATAATTTTTTTTTTCACGTCATATGTCTAAAATTAGACATTGTTAAAATATATAAAAACCTGTTTTAGCATGTGCTAATGAAGCTCTTTTATATGATACCTTACATGATACGATTTACTCACTTTGAATTTTGAACCAATATTTTGTGAATCTAGGTCCTATTTTTTGCGATTTAAATAAAAATGTACAGTTTTCAGATTTATTCCTATGTGTTTATGTGTACACTAGAACAATGCTTCTCGCCAAATTTCATAGTTCTATGTCAACGGGAAGTACCCTGTAGGTTTTGATTTTTGTGAGTGTCAAAATATGCTGTTTTTACGACATAAAGGGTAGATAGGTTGAGTAGAGTTATCATAGACAGCCTTTATATCAGAAATTTTAAGCATATCGAAAGTTTCGGTCGCGACTCTTATTTTATTATAAGATAAATCAACCGTTCGTTTCATTACAACAAAATCTACCAAAAAGTTAAAAAAAAAATCAAATTCATATCTCCCCGAAACTTAGCATGTACTAATTAAATTGTCCCATGTTTTGAGAAATTCACCTAGTTTCGGATATTAGGGTCTATATGTATAGATCTTCTTTGCTATTAGGGAAGCACAACGTTTTCTTCAAGTCTATAATTCCATTTACATGGCATTTTGCTGTATTACATACATTGTTCCACGTTGACTTACACTCAGTGTTTCCCAACAACGATGCGGTTACAGAGACGGGTGCGATTGCATCGCCTTCGCCCGACTGCTCGTGAACTATACGCGTCTTTCCAAATCCACCTTTGATGCAACTAACTCCTAAACTCTTCGTCCGCCTCGATTTGACCGCAACTTTGACATTCAAACTCAGACCTCGCACGCTAAAACGAATAATTGCAATCTGCCTTTTGGCAGCCTTTAAAAAATCATCAGGTGTGGACAAAATTTTAGGAACAAAAAGTTGAATATAATAGTTATATATGTACTTAGTTTTTTCTTATATCTATTCTTTTCCAGTTTCTCATCACCAGTAGCAATTGGAAATGCCAATGCGAATATTTTTTTAAAAACTGCAAACTATTGAAATGCAATAATGATAATTTTGTACTTACAAGTGCCATTTATTTATAGTAATGTTAACGTAGTATTGAAGCATGAAAAAGACAACGTAGACTTATACTGAAATCGAATTTTCCCATAGATTTCCCTGATCAAATATTCGATCAGACTTCAATTTTATACAGAATATCTAATAAATTTCATAGAAAGCTCTAAGTAACAAACTTTTGTTCCAAGCCTAGCAACTAGTAAACCGCTCGCAGTGCATCGTTTATTTCACGTTTTACCTGGCTATCAAAACAGTGCTTAAGTATCGGCTGTTGCCTAGAAACTCTTCTTCGACAAGTCTAACATGTCAGACTTGTTTATTTTGTTTTCGCTTGGTGTAGAGGCGTTCAAGCGAAGTCCTTCAGAATGTAGGCAAGCCTCAGATGGGATTTCACTTTAGCCATCCACCTACATTGACGACGTTGTATAACATTAACAATTGAATCCTAAATCGATCATCAATCAGTAGAGCTTAATCGATTTTGGATATAATTTATTACTGCGTTGACTAACTATTAAGTCGTAATATGAGAGATTGAACAGTGTCTTTTTTGGTTGAGTTGTGCAATCTGCATTCTTCAGGTGGGCGACCGAGGATGACGTTTACTGCCATACCAAGTGGTCTAGGTGAATTCATTGTAAGACATTGTGACTCATTAAAAGCTAGCCCTGGTTGTTTTAAACTGGTATCAGACTGCGCGACTGCTGGACCTTGTGGAAAATATAGGCATTACTCCGTGATCGTGTTCTTATTCACTCTCATTTCACCGCCCTTAATTAAGAAAATACGAAGAAAGATCTCTTATTCTTTACATGTCGTGAGATAAAATGATTTTAATTTTATAGTGCATCCCACGCTAGGTTTATCTCAAAGAGCTATATTTGTGATAATCATTTCAAAAATTTAAACTGCGAACTAGCTCTGTCGAGAGAGCGTCGGGCTAGTGAACCGAAGACGCAGGTTCGAGTCCTACATTCGCGACGATTTTTTGAAATTTTTATCACAAAAATAACTCTATGATATCGTGAGATGTTCAGATCAGTTTTAACCTCTAGTGGTGTCAGAGGTTTTAAAAAACTGCCACCAGCCAAGACTATCCACTCTGCGTATTAGATAACTGTTTCGTTTATACGTCTAATAATGTGGTTATCTATATCAATAATGGAACCTATTTTAAAATTCAAGCCTTATTGTGACCTATCCCAAAATATAACGAAATCGATTCGGATCACCCTACTTTCACACGGTCAGATGGTTGACCTATTTTTCTGCCCGGCTTGGACTTTCACCGGACTTGCTCTTATTTACGTGGACGACTTTTTAACACATCTTTTTATGAACTCGTCGCGTCAATTTTCCTTTCCAATTCTGGAACCTTCTCTTATAATAAAACCAAAAGATTGCGTGTGCAGATTCGTAATATTGAACCAGGAACAAAGACGCTCTGAATGTGAATTTATTGCACTCGCGATTCGGTAGATCAAAATTCATTCCTAACGGAGGTAGGTACTCAATTCGCGTATATTTTTTGTAATGTGTATCCACGCATAACTTTTTAAATAGTAGTCCTATTACAATAATTCTTTTTTTTATTGGAAAGAGTATATATACTTCGAAGTTGGTTCCATTTCAATTTTATTGAAATCGGCTGAGTCATTTTTGATAAATCAACAATAATGTGAAATTGCTACATCGATCCCTGGGTACTATTCGCGAATTATGTACACGGTTGAAGTCGGTCATACCATTTTTTGCGAAAAATAATTATGGGTTACACCTTTAAAATGTCTGCTATCCTTGGTACAAGTTTTCAATCGTCGAATTAAGAAGACTGTTACCTCTTTTCGACTGTATTTTTTGTGTTTGTTACGTACCTATATCCGTCGATTGTGAATCGAATTGTTTTTTTTTTCTTTTAAATATTATTTGCAAAACAGTCCCGCATTCAATTCGGTTTCGCTATTTTTTACCAGCTCCTGCATTACGTAAAATTTTTGTTCAGGAACTTGCTGGCTAGTACGTTAGTCGCAAGCAATATTCTTCTAACGTAACGTTTAGTATCATCACAATGGTTTTATATTAACATTTAACGTCTGTATTACCTTGCCATTGTCGTCTAAATTTACAAGTATCACTCAAATTACTTAAAAAATTTCAACTGATAACTAAAGCAAATATAGCTACATAAATATAGTAGATCCTACATAATGTACATTGTGTACATCACCTTGATTCGCACAATGCTACGGCATTGCAGTTTGTTTTTCATATAAACTATTTTGAGGTGATTTCAGTTTTCCGCGTGTTGCGTTTGCATTTTTTATTTTTATAATAATATGAGGCCTGTTATTGTAACAATATATTTACCTGAGTTTTGGGAGCGAACCGTGACTTGTTATCTGATTATAATTATTTTTGTTTTCAATGTACGAATGCCAGCAGTTCAGAATGTATAAAAACAAGTTTTATGTAAATGTATTTTCTTGACACACACACGCAAAATTAGGAAACACCAGAAATATTAGAGACGCCTACAAAAATACTGGAATAAAGCTCTACATTTTTCTATTAAAAAATGTTTATCTCATCCGGGGCCCGATTCATTTCGTTTGTACCATGAGACATGCGGTGAACAATTAGTTTATTCATTAACTATTTAATTATCTGTACCAGACTTTTTTAATAGTTCACTGAAGGACGTAGGCCTACCCACGAAGGGTGATTGGGCCATATCCACCACGCTGGCCCATTGCGAGTTGGTGGATTCACACACGCCATCGAATTTCTTCTACGGATGTATGCAGGTTGCCTCACGATGTTTTCCTTCACCGAAAAGCCAGTGATGTGAAATTCCGTACATAAATTCCAAAGAATTCATTGGTACGGGACCGGGATTTGAAACCACGACCTCACGATTGTAAGGCGGGTGTCACTACATCTTTGACCACCACGGCTTTTAACTTTAAACTATTTAATTGTTTTACGCATTTATGCAATCAATAAGCCCGATTACAGAGGCGCCAGCGTATCTATATTAGCTAAATAGCATAGTTCTGTTTCTTTTTCACTTTAGGCATTCGATAGAGAGAACACTTCTTACGTGGCTATTTAATTTACGCTGGCGCCTCTGTAATCGGGCCTAATGAAATTATGTATGAATCTTTAGAACTATTAGCGATCGTATAGCGAAAAGCCTTCTCTTCCATGCCAGAAAGAAGGCTGGATGCAAGTTGTGCTATATCCAGACAAACTCCAAAACGTAGACGTATATCCTATAAATAATCCTTTGTAATTCAAAGCTCAAGTTTCATGAATTCCCAACGATAAATACCAGGAACGTACTGATAAGGGTAATAATATTGCTGAGCGCGTTGTATAATGTAACTGTGAAGCGTGACAGGCTCACCAGACGGCCGGTCGTGGTCGCTGCCCACGGGCTCATGTTTCATGTGGCGAGAATTAAAAATCAGACAAGTGCTAGTCGGGCTCACATGCTAAGAGTTCCGCGTGAAATATTTTTATCCTGACGAAAGATGCAGGCGTATTTTTATACGATTGAGTGACGAGACGAGCTATACGGTTACGGTTAGCATGGCAAAGGGACAAATTGTCTTTCCACCATTATATCCCCTTGAAGAAGAAATAAAGTATTGATTGACAATGATAACTGTCGTTAAAAGTGGATAAAATGGCTGTTTCCCTTTATTATTATTTCCCTTTACTGCAATACGTAAGCTCATTTTTTGGAATATATCAGTGTACAACTCTGCAGGGCACAACACTGCTCATTGTCACTGGTTGAATAGAAAAACGTCGTCATTTTATTAAATCGTCGAGGTAGATCCACCCCACATTCAGCGCTCTTAACTTAAAAGAATTGCGTCACGTTAGGATCCTTCATAAATCTCTACTAACTAAACGTAACTTACTTCAACTAAAATATTAAGATTTCCCCTTCACCGTTGAAGCAAATATCTGGTCTAACACCAGGGAAATGTTTTTTATTGTCGAAGGAACCCTGAAAACTAAATAGTTATCATGTTCCTGGCTGCTGACTGTCGCCTCTCAGTCTGTACTGGACGGCCTTTGTCGCTCGCAACTCTATTATATCTAATCAATCACCACATCTGCATAAATGTGCATACCTACATGAATGTCGGCTTGCATAACTTAATACAATACTGCATTAAATTGCATTGTGTGTCATGTTGTGAGCTAACTTGTGTACCTGACCGATGAGTTATTTGTTACCTTTCACATCGAAGTGTTTTACCATGACAACGTCATGTCGTCCTTTTGTCCACCTGCAATTTTTCGGGTATTGCGGCGTTTCGCCCCGCAAGCTATTTGTCCCGCGGGGCGAATCGTCTACTGACCTTATTTGACAGGTGCTCAGTTTTTCGAAACATTAGAAAATGACTTATAGTTGCCTGCTATAATATCGCGTTTATGCTAAGATGAATTTTTAAAGCTCGCTCCTGTCGGTTTCGTGACCATTTAGCGGGCTATCGGTTCCAAAATAGAGCCATGTCTAAAGTAATTTACGTACACCCTTTTCTCTAATATTGAATCGATGTGATATAAACAAACATACACGCTATTGTTACTATAGGACCTAACCTGAAATCACCAAAAAAAATTCTGTTCCACACAAATCAATGACCTGGGATAAAATGTATAGAACAAAATTAGAAAAGTAGTAAAAGTTGATCGTAACGATGAACATATTTATGTTAATATATTATTATGGCAAAGAGAAAAACAATTCGCATTCGGTAGGACTAATCTTACTAGATTGGCGAATGGTAGGTACAACATAATCGAGGCTGTTATGCTTATTTGTTTAATGCTATTTTTATGCACTTTACGCAATGTTTACGCTATAAACTTCAGCCGCATAAGTACTGTACAATCGCATATTTAGATCAATGAAAACGAAACTGCGCCTCGACGCACGCTTAAATAATAGTTTTTGCCAAATGTCGGTGTTATTTCATGCGCTAATTACGACGCCGAGGTTGGTTGCACAAATATTATGCCCTGGTGGGCAAAAATGCCAAACGAAATGCAAATCTCATCCGAAAATACTTGAAAACGCCATAATAACATAGCTAACAACAAAGGACTTTCAACAGAATAAATATGCTTCTGAATAGAAAGCTACCTACAGAAAAGAACTGAATATAATTGAAAAAAGCAGCATAGTAAGAAGGAACTCCTCGCTAACTTGAGTTAGGCCTAGGACCATTGCCATGTGTATGGCACTAGAACTTTACTAAAATAAGTCCACTGCTGGACATTTTCCTATGGATTTCCAATAAGTCTGTTTGAAATTTAAACTACCTAATTCGTTGTTAATTCATGCTTATTTTTCCTGAATCCAAAACAAAATTATCCTGTTTTTTTTTAAATCCCTACCGTTTTTCTTATTACATGCAATGTTTATGAGTAAAGAGATTTAACGTTATATGTCTATCTACATATGTATCTATAGCATATTGATTTTAGAAATTTCCTTTTATTTTCATATAAAACACTGTAAAGTCAGTGTAGTCACTGTCAGGCGTGCAATGTATTCGTCACGCTGGTCAATGTTTAAAACAAAAAACCAAATTGTAGGCACGAGTGATCATCTCTTGTTATGATTATAGAGACGTACGACCTCGCCAGTTTACGCTAACAATTCGCTAACAATCCATCACGCTGTTGCTCGCCAGAGACCGATTCAAAACAAGAATTCCAAAGAGAACATCACCGAAGAAAATTATTTCTGATCTATCGTCCATTCCAACGAGCCATTGTTCCATTGCGAATACGAAATTAGCCCCAATTACCATAACTGTGAAATGGTAAATCGGTAACATATAATCTTCTGTTCGCAGATCGAGAAACCCGTCACCGAAGGTCTGTCGCACCGGACGCGAGATCAATGGGAGATCGACCGTACATCCCTGAAATTCGTCAGGAAATTGGGCCACGGACAATTCGGCGAAGTATGGGAAGGACTATGGAACAACACCACCCCAGTCGCCGTCAAGACTCTCAAATCCGGCACCATGGACCCGAAAGACTTCTTAGCCGAAGCTCAAATCATGAAAAAGCTAAGACACACCAAACTTATCCAACTGTACGCTGTGTGCACTCTAGAAGAGCCCATTTACATCATCACGGAACTGATGAAACACGGATCCTTGCTGGACTACTTGCAGGGTACGTTTGCTTGATTATTTCATTACAATGTTACATCCTGCCCTTATGATTTACCATAAGTACTCTAGTCGGGAAACCGATACGTCTTGCGGTAACGATATCGTTTGATGATACTTTATTACTATTCACTGGCTTGTAGTAAATAGTAATTCTCGTTACATTGTCAACAATGTATGCTAATGCTCGGACAAGAATGTCTGTAGAGATCACTAACATTTTAGCGTTTCCTGTTTTGTTTTTTCCTTTCGATTCTAAATCAATCACAGCTAACCTGTGATTATGTTAATACGGCTGTTTTAATATAATGGCCACTTAGTCTGAGGCTATTCTAAAATTTCACCGATACTTTAATGGCGCCAATCACCGAGTTATTGGTTTTGAAATGCTTCAGTATTTTGCATTTCTCTCTGAGGGGATATAAGTCTGACTCTCCTACTGCCTACCTCTTAGATATAGTTATAAATATGAATTTAACGCTGGCGTATAATTTAATTTAAGTTTTTCGCACTTGGTGGCGTAAACTACAATTTTTACAGTACCATCTGTACGTACCATCTGTACGTTAACTCTATCGAGCGCGTAAAAAACTCGACAAACTTATACTACAGCAGAGCACACATTAACGAATATTTAATTAGTCGTAATCCTGCCTCATAGATGTCTCAATAATGTACGATGCGACCTAAAAGACATTATTACATTAGCAAAATTACACTTACATAAATTATTTAGCTACCAATGACCCGTCCGTAACTCTATCGTGACCTTGAGCGAGCAATGACTGTTCCAGTACGAAAGAGAATATCTAGTCTATAGGATGAGAGAGAAGCCATTTGTTTTATCGAAACTGCTATCCACTTGAATATGCGATGATGTAGCTAAAGATTGATTACGCATTTCGATTGAGTATATTACATTTAGATGAATAAATCATATCTGTAATCGTTATTGTTTAACCAGTTACTTGCGAGCTTTAATACAATTTTGCCTCTACGGAGCCAGATACAGAAAATTCGAGTAGATTATTTCCTGGGTATTCCCTCAGTTTGATGACTTACTGATTGTAGGACATTTTTACTTGATTAATGTCATTACACTCATTGTTATGACCAAATTTTACTATGGGACCAAGTGTGAAGTCGCTAAAATAAATGAACTGGTCCGTACAGAAAGTACATTCACTCGACAAAATTTATGAAACAGGCGATTTTTTTCGCTATTTCGGAATTGGCCATTGGTAAAAGTGGTTTAAGATATTATTTATTTCAAGTCAGGAAAGTCAGTTTATCATGAAGAGTAAAATATCTTAATATGTTAGTTATCTAGAGAAACGTCTTGTATAAATGTAAATCTTTACTTATTTTATTGTTACAGGCAAGGGTCGCGGGCTGAAGCTGCAGCAGCTGATCGACATGGCGGCACAGATCGCCGCCGGCATGGCGTACCTCGAGTCTCAGAACTATATCCACCGTGACCTGGCCGCCCGGAACGTGCTCGTCGCCGAGTCTAACATCGTCAAGATCGCTGACTTTGGCCTCGCTAGGCTTATCAAGGTAAGATACCTTTGGGGCAAGTTCTTGGGTACATTAGACGTAGAGTGAGGTCTGAAACTGCAATAGCCTGATCGGCCTGATCGCCCGAGATGTGCTCGTCGCGTTGTCAAGTCCAAAATCGTCAAGATCGCTGACTTCAGAGCAGAGCTTATCAAGGTATGAAATATTTTGAGCTCCTTGAGCTAATTCAAAATGTATGTAACTCAACCTTAGTTCTTGGTCTGCAACTCGGATGAGGGACCCTAATAACAATGCTTCGAATCGATGTCGTCAGTGTTGTCTATATAGTGAAGCCCAGTTTGGGCTCCATATTTTACACAACTATTGCTTGAATATGTATCATCATCATTTCAGCCATAGGACGTCCACTGCTGGACATAGGCATCCCCTAATAATTTCCAATAAGACCGATTGGTAGCGCCTTGCATCCAGCGCGATCTTGCGGTCCTAATGAGGTCATTCGTCCACCTTGTGGGTGGACGTCCTACGCTGCGCTTGCCGGTACGTAGTCTCCACTCGAGAACTTTTCGACCCCATCAGCGATTTTGGTCATCAGTCCTCCGCGCTATGTGCCCTGTCCATTGCCACTTCAACCTGCCAATCCGCTGTCTTCTACGGATCTCCTCATTCCTGATTTGATCTCGAGCTGAATAGGTTACTATTATAAAAATTTAGTGTACTTATTGATAAATCCACGTTTAGCTTTAAGTTTTTCAAAGCAATAGCAAAGTTCTTATTTGTACCTTTGAATAAGAAGTCTACATTTGTCTTTATTGCAGAAAATCGATTTGATCTGAAAGTAATTCAAGAAAATTTGTTTAAAAATCTGGTCTAAGAACATCAGATCTCTTATAATTGAGAAACAAATGTCAGCTTGTGCAACTTTCAAATCTAAATTTTGTATCCGGTTACTAAATTACATATAAATTACATATTGTAGGTTTTTTGAAATTGCTACGTTCACTGTAGATTTTATAAGTAAATTGGGGTGGAGACCGTAGTCACTTAGAGTACAATGAATATTTCCGTCGTTTAACAGAATACTCAGAGCTACAAATGCAAAGATTATTCCATCTCATTGTTACATTTTCACAACTAACAAAAGGATTTAGATTATATACGTCTTGGTCTCACCTTGCGAGCCAGGAAGACATTGAAAGACCAAGGAGAAATGATTGATGTCTTTCCTTACTTTGCAACCTTCGATTTGCAAAACTGAAAAATCGTGAAACATTTCCGCTGTTCAACTTCTTTCTGCGGGGGTAAAGTGTGGAATTATTCATAACCATAAACTGCTGCAGTTTTCGTGTGTCTCTACACATTTTTGTGCAGCGTCTCAAAAAGGAAACGGTAGTAAGGAAATACTAACAAAAATGTACGGAGCTACAACGTAAACGATAACGGGTTATTTCTAATCAATTAGCATCCTCTTAGGGGCTTATTCTGTACATCAAAACTAACTACTTTTGTTCTGCTACTTTTGCCAAAACTATAAAAAATGTTGTTCCATAGAAAAATATTGTTCACCCGCGACAAAATGTATGGAACAGCTGATTTTCTTTTTGAGTTATGACAAAATTTGCAGAACAGTTGTTAGTTTTGATGTACAGATTAAGCCCCTAAAAGGATGCTAATTGATTAGAAATAACCCTGTATACGTAATCTCATTCTAAGTTTGTATGGAACGGGTGGCTAGCCCTGATGTCATAGTTCATGAGCCACCAACATGACATGGTTAAACGGGACCACCAAATTAACGTATCATCCAGGGCACAGCAGCGCTCAATTGCAAATGCTACCCGTGGACACCCATCCGAACACTAACCGTGCCGAACGTTGTCTAGCTTCGGTGATTGCTAACAAACACCTAGTCAAACCACGCTATGAGTTCTACAAAAATTCGTACCTCGGATCATAAAATACGTATTACAGCCTCCGCGCCTTATCAAGGTTCTAATAGAAATCTCGCGGCGCCATCGATCGTTAGTCTTACAGAGATTGTTTGATCAGCCTCCTCAGATTTATGATAAAACGCCAATATCGAATCGAAATATCTATGCGCTGGCGCCGTCTCGTGTCGTATCTCGATTTCTATGCACAGTAAATTAAAAGCCAAAGACCTCTTTGACCGCAGCTAATAAACGTAAAAATAGAAATTACGCGCACTATTGTTGGCATCTTGAAAGCTTATCGGTGTCTAAGTAATTGGTTCTATTACGATTTTCATGCTCTATATGGAGAATGATTAGACTAAGAAATTAAAAGTCACACAGAAACGTGTATGACTATTACGAATAATAATGCATGTAAAATTGTCAATTTCTTAGGCTCGTGGAGTTAGCTACTACGAGCACACCAGCACTAAGGACTATTTTTCCGAGTGGAGACTCGTTCGGAAAATTAGTCCTTAGTGCTGGTTGTTTATTTTTTAACCAATATCAAAAAAGGAGTTCACTTAATTATATCATTTTGAAATGTTTTCCATGTATCGCCTAAATAAACTTTCAAAAACCAAACCAGACCGGTCAAATCCGTCAGGCGTGCTGAAGCCTTAGTTTGACTTTGTTTATTAAACGAAAAACATTATCGTTTTTGTAAGGCTCCATATGTTTTTCACGTTATAAAAATTCAAAATTATGTAGGTACTATATTTCAGGCAATTACCCATATAGAACAAAAAATAATTTAGTATTTTAACAATGGTATTCAATATGTAACATAATATTATGTAGTCAAAAAATTAAATTGTAAAATTACATGCCATGTCGTCTCCGCCAGGAGAGCGTTACTAAAATATATACCTACGGGGTAACTATTGTAGTTTACGTTTACCATTAAGCCGATCGTCCACCGCCAACTAAACTAAGTTAGTTTAGCTTAGCTCGCATAGTTGAGCCAGTTTTTCATACATCTGGCATAGTTTGCGGTGGACGCACATGTATGAAAAACTGGCTCAACTATGCGAGCTAGCACTCAGTTTAGTTGGCGGTGGACGATCGGCTTTATTCTCATACTGGGCCCTCTGTCACGGTTGGTTTCGTTTTACTCATACTTATTGTCCTTTGTAGATTTTTCCATACAAGTCTTATAATTAACATAAACCACCATGAACAAAAATAAAATTGTCTTCAACCGCAACACATTCTTTGGTACTTTATTATGGCTTTCTTTTGTCTCACGATTATAACATATTGAAGTATCGTGTCTTAAAATTAATACAAAGAATAATAAATAGGTGTTTTATGATACACACGAGTATTCTTGGGATTTTTTTATATACCTTCTGATGTAATAGTAATACAAAGTGGCATTAATTGATTGACTGTTAATTGTCTATGTTGTAACAAGTGTTTTAATAAATATACAACAGAAGCTTTATGTAATACAACCTTGGCAAGGAAAAAACTCGATGTCATGGCTATTATCGTGCCAATAGTTTGCCTCATATGTTAATAGTGTCACTGGGCATTTCAATTTAGTTTTGCATTGTAGAAACGCAGTTTATTGTTCGTGTCAACCTACTTCACCTGGTATCTTAGGTATCATATAATTCTGAGTGCGTCGTCTTCGACCACAACATCGCTAACCATAAGGCGAGTTGGTGGTTAAACGCGAATTTAAAAAACCCACACCCTTCTATCTGATGGATTTTTTCTGTTCAATGAAGTTCTAGAAGATATGTAGAGTCTGCCAATCCACATTGAAAGTATGTGAGGATGGATGGATGGATGTTTGTTACTCTTTCACGCAAAAACTACTGAACGATTGAGATGAAACTTTGCAATAATATAGCTTATATATCAGAACAACACATAGGCTATAAATTATAATGATATTGCGTCAAAAATCAAAATATCATGCGGGCGAAGCCGCGGGTAAAAACTAGTAGCATATATTTATGAAGTGGTCCCATGGTAAACCTTGTCCATAAGGATGAGGTACATACCTACACCTCAGAAAATCCCCTGCACTTTTTCAAAGCAAAAGGCTACCTGTAATCTTTAAAAAAAATGGCGTAAGTACCACTACAGTCACCACCAGTCAAACATATTTTAACCGCTGTTAAAACGATAATGTAGGTACAATTCTTACGAAAGCACTCTCCAAAAACAACAAAAAAGCATCCATTGTTAAAACATAATGAATTTCTGTGCAAAATTGCCTATTGCAAAGTTTACGTTTTCGCAAAAAACGACTGCGATTTTTGAATCGTCATTTTCAGTCAACCGTGACTCTACGATAGTAACAATAATAGAATGACGCTATTTTACGTAATAGCTCTTTGAATACCTCTTGATGCAGTTCATTGGTTGCCAATACAACGGCACATTTTATTGACGAAAACACCATGTTGGAATTAGGATTTTGGTGCTGAGTCCTTGAATTAGAAACATTTATTGAAATATCAAGCTTAATACTAAAATTTAATTTACAACAATTTGTATAATAACATATAGTACCGCAAAATAATTCTCATCATTTCACAATACTTGGTAAATTTATAAAAATTGATTGAATAATTCTTTATATTATGATAATTAAATAAGACAAATGGCTTAAGGTTATGTTCTGGTGGAATAGTAATAATGGCAATAAAGTCGTTGGTCAAATATTATAGCTTATTACCTTTACAGGAGCTTAATTTTGGAAACATTAGAAAATGACTTTTATAGTCGTATGCTATGCTATCCCGCTCGCCCTAACTTAGATCTTCAATACTCGCTTGTTCTTACTTGGTCTCCTAACCATTTTCGCATACGTCCTGGCGAGCTACAGATTTAAAAATAGCCCCCAAAAGATCCCTTATCTCTTAGCGAACTTGTGGAACTCTCTGACACGCACAATATTTTTTGCACTATAAAGCTGACTAGGAATAATGTTGCAATGCAAAGGTAAATATTACTAATGTCGATATTGTATTTATTATATCCATTAGGGAAAACTCCCGCATCATATCGCTACCGAAGAATTATCTCATAACATCATATATTGTATCTCATAAATAATTATAATCAACTTCTCAAATACTTTCCATGGAATTCCACGTGACGTTTGAGATTGTGTACATAATTTAATTTGATACTTCAATGATCGACAATTAAATGATGAGAACAGTAAAAACAATAGGCTAATTATAAACATTGAAATACCTCCAGGGTATCTCTAGACAACAGATTTATTCTACGATATTATTTATTTTGCGACCAACTCTGAAAAAAAAAAAAACAAATAAATAAATTTCGTCGAAAGTCTATGCAACTTTTGTATGGAACAGTTGATTCTTTTCCTGTCTGTGTTTACGTTGACAACTGAGTGGTAACAAATGGATAAATACGATGTCCACTTTCAGTGCTAAAGGCGCGAACAGACTTTCTATTTGCGTCCTTTCCTTGGCAAAAGGGATAGGATCTATAGAATAGTGACTCTGCCAACGAGAATAGAAAAGGAAATGTTTGGCAATATCACGAGTGCATTTCAGGTCATATTGAAGAAAAGTCAGACGTCTTGGCGTACATGGCGGTGAAATCGCTGGTAGAAAACTAAGACTAAAGGTCGATTCACACATATCAGTGAACCCACAGTTCCGGCACAGGACCGCATCAGTGATAATTATTCTTTCATATATTCTCTATGGATGTATTCACACTTGTCAGTGTCAGTGTCGTCTCAGTACCGTCAGTGTCAGTGCCGGCACCGGCCATCACGGACGTGATGACCCGCAGAGAACTGTACTGTGCCTGATATGTGTGAATTGAAGCACTGACGCACCACTGTAGCACGGATACGGAACTGTTACGGTACTGTGCCGGAACTGTGGGTTCACTGATATGTGTGAACCGACCTTTATTGTTTACTTCACCAAAAGCTCAGCTCATAAGACTTTAAGAGCGTGCCGGTTTGAGCTTTCTGACTCTGGCTCAGATTGAGCTGCTCATTGGGTGTGTTGGAAAAGAAAATAATCAATATGATCGGAATGAACATGCGAGCTCGCAAATTGATGCACAGCTTTGTCTAATGAATATGTGATTCTGTTTTTGCTAGTCTATATTTTCTTTAGTCTTATCCCAAATGTAACATTTGTCTACAGGAAGACGAGTACGAGGCTCGCGTGGGCGCCCGGTTCCCGATAAAATGGACGGCGCCTGAAGCGGCCAACTACAGCAAGTTCTCCATCAAATCCGACGTGTGGTCCTTCGGCATCCTGCTCACGGAGCTCGTCACCTACGGACGGATACCTTATCCAGGTAAATATGAGGCTTGGGGTCATATCATCATCAGCCATTGTCAACCTTAATGTTGGGTCCTCTCCCTTGTGCCATTTTTAGGTATCGGGCTGATCTCATCTACGGATGGCCCGCGATGGGTCTGATGTCGTCGACTCGTCGGGTAGGTTGTCAGTCTATGGAACGCTTGTCTGCCGTTACCACGCCTGGCCACGTGTCCTGACCAGCGCGTCTGGTGTCACTAATACAGTTTACGACATCTGTAACCTCATATAAGCAGTGTTTTGTAAAAATTCATAGTCTGAATCAAAATGAGATTCAAATATGAGACGACCAAAAAACAAATTCAGTGTGCAAGTTCTTGCAAAAAATCCGTGTACTTAAAAGACGAAAGGCCCATGTGCAGTGGTGGATGTGCTGCAACGCTAAGAGCTCTGGTCTTATTTATACCCAGCCATTAGGATAACCTTCAGTCTAGAAACTACACTCCACCTGTCATTGACATTTCCATATACTGCAGCTCTGCTTAACATTTGACATCAGGACAGATGAGGTCAAATGCAAACCTAATGTGAACATAAAATCTCGTGTATTTTAACAAGATAAAAGATCGCTAAAAATCGAAGCAAGTTTCTTAGTTCATTTTCCGCCTAGTCCATTATTTTTACCTTTATGCAAGTCGATTCCAAGAATGGTTCTCATTTGTTGCACATTGCTTACGTCATTTGAAAGAACATCTTTGTTACAAGGATAAATATTATAGGAAGTGGATGTACCTGTATATTAATAAAAGGATTTTTATTGTAGGAATTAGATATTGAAGGTTTTGGTTGATCGATGATGTTTTCTTTTAAAGATAAAGAAAATTTCTAAATCTGCGTCATCTAACGAAGATATCGTTAGAGATGTGTCTGTTTGTAGATATTATAGGAAGTGAATATTGAAGGTTTTAGTTGATTGATAATGTTTTTATTTGAAAATAAAGCAAAGGTCTAATTATTATCGTTGTTAGACAAATGATATAATTTTTATAGTCTCAGTTTAAACAATAATAGAGAATAATTGAAGAAAAACCAATAGTAATAACTTTAGAGAAATCATCTTCAGTGTTTGATTGTTGATGTGAAAGGAAGTAGATATTAAAGGTTTTAACTGAGCTGTTTTTTTAAAACAATGCTTCTACATCATCAATTCTATTAAAGAATTTGGCTCCTAAGTATTGTGTGAATATTAAAGTAAATATTCTTAAGATATTATATTCCTATCAGCATAGATTCCATGAGTAGAGTACTATATGTACTGCATAAAAGAGCTTGATCTCTGCGACAGTGACATTGACATAGAAGATTGACATTTTTACAGTTGGGATAGTGGTGGAAAAAATCGATTATCAAACAATGTTGTAATGAAATCGAATAAGTAGTTGTAGGTGAGAAATTGGATTTTATTTACTTACTATTATTCAAGATCAAGTATGTACACATGTAAATAATGTTATGATATAAATTAAATCAATTATAATAAAATATAATAATATTACGATAGTATTTATCGACGTTTTTCACTATTATCCATGCTAATGTAACATATAATTGGGTTTAATTTAATTACAAACCTATACACATTTTAATAATGTTATGGTATTTAAATATACAGTAAAATAAATGATAAATTAAGTTTTATTTAAAACATCGTTAGTATAAACTATCGATATTTGAAATAAAACTCAATCTAAAACTCTGTGGTCACGATCATTCGTCGCATGCCCGTTAATCGGCATGCCCATAAAGTATGACATTGACAGGTACTGTCTGTACTAGACATTCGGGACTTCATAGGCGTGATTTTTCTCACAGCTGTCGCAGAGATCAAGCTATATTTTATAGAGTATAGTAATTAGCCTTTCAGTTATTTATTTTTAGCTTATAATCTATTTAAAATGGTTAGTTCCTGGAATTACAATAGTAAATAAACATTTTGAATAGCTGTGACAGACACAGACAAAAACTGTATTCTCCTCTTTTCTCATTGGGGGTCAAAAAGGCTATATCAGTTAATCTACAATACTCGTTATTACACCTAATATAGGTATACGGCTTGGCGGCTTTGAAATTAGCTACAAGCTGAGCGAAAATGCCCAATCCTCGTGCAGCTGTTAAGTAAGCTTCAGTCAGGATTGGGTTATCCGCAACTTTTGGGCTACATGACAGCCGCCAAAAGTGATTCGGCCTATATCTAATTATGGTTTTCCTCATGAAGCTATCTAGAAACCACGTACCAGGCTTAAATCTACACTTACAGAAATTTTACAAGATAGAACTGGAATACCTATCATAAAATATGTTATTTAGAATTCATTTTCTTGTAATGCGGAACACTTGGAGCGTCTAGTCGCATGCGCCAGCTTTTAGGTCACTCGTAATAATTCACTTAATCTTATTTCTAATACTCAACCATATACGGTTTAAAGCGACTGATTCTTGTAACTGTATAACCTAATTCAAACAGGAAGCAGTGAATCACCGTCGCTTGGTTAAATAAAATTAAAATACGGGATTGTTAAAACGCCTTATGGATTATTCAACTGTTTTCCAGGGAACTTGTGCTAATTTGTACGGCTATCTGTGCCCTCTAGTCTTTGCCCGAAGTTATTTCTTCGTAGGGTTGCAAACTGTATTATAAGTGACACTGCTGTACTACTTAAAGTATTTTAGTTATTTGATTTTTTCATCTTCGAACATATTTTAAAAAGATTCAATGCTTTTCCGGTCAGCAAATATAAAATATAAGTAATTATATAGGTGCATTTCATCGAACTTCGTGATCTCTTTTTTTTTTTTATAAAATACTATAGGTAATTTTTATCTCGTTTTTTGCTCTAACATTTATTTGAAAAAACATCCAATGTATTTCCTAACAGCAAATACCTATGAATAAATTATTTTCCTGTATGACCTGTATCCAATATTTATTACCGTAATACAATACTTATTTACCGTAATATGGTGTCGTAAACATAAAACTTGTTATATAGATGAAATCTGTAAATAAGAATCTTATACACAAGACATTATATTATTTTCTTAAGATTTAAATTAATGAACTATACACAGGCTCGACCCATGTGTCTCTATAGTTTCAGAGCTATATTATATTAATTTAACTATGAGATCAATCCCGAGAACGCAAAAAAGTCATTGTAGGTACATAACAAAACGTATGGAACAGCTGATTTATTTATGTGAGAAGAGTGACAGCCCTAGGGTCCGTGACTCACAGAGCTAATATTGACTCGGATGCGCACTTTTGATTTGCTTATCCCCTTCTCTTTATGCTACTGTTTGACGTTCGCAGTTTCGTTTTCCATAGATCAATATATAACTCTTGATAATTAATTGCTGCATGTTTTGACCACATTTCGAGGTCACTGTTTGCACTTTGGTTGACCGTGAATGTTATTGATCTGTAGCATTATTTGTACAAGTTGTCGGTGAAAATATGAACCATAGTAGAAGGTCAATGGTGTTTTTAGACGATGGATGGTGTTCTATGATATCATTATGCATAGAAAAAGTCGGCTTTTCCGTACATTTTGTCGAGAGTCAATGGGACTTATTGTATGTTTTTTACGATTTCGCTGTTAGTCCTTTAGTAAAAGTTTTTCGTAATGATGACTCCTTCTTCACTTCTGAAAGTCCCTGTACTTTGCAAAACAAAATCTGGGATAGTATCAAAAAAACAGTGTGAATAAAGAAACCTCCCTTACTAGTCGCCCTATAATATAGTCTCATAGTGGCATCCACATGACGATAACTAATCGTATCGCCAACATCACTAACGTAAAATATTTTAGTAAAAAAATGAAATAGGTATGTTGTTTATCAAAATAGGTTGAAAATATAAAAAAATGCGAGTTATTTTACTAATAAGGTGAGACAAGTGGCAAGGCATACATGAACATACAAATAAAATAGGTGCATTCAGATGCACTTTTATTATTTATTTATTTGCATTTTGCCGGATTGTACGATAAATTATACAATAGCCTCGTGTCGTGACATAAGTCCTGTTCATATCCGTTACTTGACGTAATTTGTTCACTTCGTTTTACCATTCCAATTAAAAGGCCGAGGTTTCAGTAGAATCGGTGGGGCCGCTGCGAATTTTGCATCTGATTAATAGTTATATGCTTTCTGGATCCTTATTAGGTTTTCGCCCCTGTTCGCTTCTCATTTCTAACATGGTTACCACCATCATAACTAATGACGCACTTCAAAAGAACTACGACTTTTAGGGTCACTTAGGGTATCTGGTTCCTAAACAAATGGTTGTTCGGCAGGCATGACGAATGCCCAAGTCTTTTGGCGTCACCCAGGGTAACTGGTTCCTAACCAAGTAATTGTTCGATAGGCATAAATAACGCCGAAGTCTTGGCGTCACTCGGGGTTCTTGGTTCTAAACCAGAATGTTTGTTAGGCAGGCATGACGTACGCCAATGTTTGGGCGTCACTCAGGGTTCCCGGTTGCTAACCAAATGTTTGTTCAACAGGCATGACGAACGCCGAGGTGCTGCACCAGGTGGAGCACGGGTACCGCATGCCGTGCCCGCAGAACTGCCCGGCGGCGCTCTACGAGATCATGATCGAGTGCTGGCACAAGGACCCGCTGAAGAGGCCCACCTTCGAGACCCTGCAGTGGAAGCTCGAGGACTTCTTCACGATGGACAACTCCGAGTACAAGGAGGCGTCCGCCTACTGAGCCCGGCCCTCCCTGCCGCCCCACCGCCTCGCGCACCACCACCACCTCAACAACTGTGTGAGTACACAGACATATCCTTACAACACCTCTCCCACACTCCCCCCCGCAAACACATAACACGCACACATATATCACGAAATTGATAATCGTAAAAATTGCAAGAAAAATAGCATAATACACAATTTATGTAGAGTTTTAGCACTCGCTAGGTGGTATTAATAAAAACCGGCAAAACCGCAGAAACACGTTGGATGCAAGCCACTTCCCAGCGATTCAATGTAAAAATAATTGGTGTATTTTATAGTAATGGGCGTTCTAATATAATATTTTATCTATTCATCAACAATATCGAGACTGCAATAACGTAAACTTGTAGCAATAATACACAGTTTCGTACAAAATTTCCAAATTTCTCAATTGGCGATGTGATAAAATGTAGCGTAATGCAGGAAGACTACGTAAACGCTACTAATGAAAACACGTGACACCTCGGCACATGGCATATTTGCAATCTCCTTAGTTGCGCCGTCGCGTGGCATACAATGTCCAATCTTTGGAAGAGAATGCTCCATCGTCGACCGCATTATCGCTGCCAGTGGAGTTACAGAAAATGAAATATGACATCACCCCACACCGGTCCTGCGTCGTTGTCTTAATGGTGTGATTTGAATGATCGGCAATATCAAGTTTAGTTGACGTAAAATGCTTTCGGTTAGCGATACCTTAAAACTACGGTGAAGAGTGAAATGAAACAGTACCTACGTGATTAAATTGATTGCAAAACTATAAATATAACTCAAACTCCATCTCTAGCTTCAGGTCTAGGGCTTACTGTCAGCGGTTAATTATACAGAAAACTAATTAAAAATAGCTGCGAAAACTACTAAACTACTGTTGTAATTAACTGTCAATTAACTTAGCACAGGCGTCGTCTTATTATGAGATGGTTTTAGTCGTAATTCGCTGGCCATGTCGCATTTACGCTGGCCAAATGCGTGCAGGCTTTATTATTTTGATGTATATATTTAAAAGTAATGGTCTCATAGGATAAAACTTTCGAACTATACAAAGCAATGATACAACTTAAAATATTTTTATTTATTGATTTATGTAGTTTGCTGACCAAAGCAAATTTATATAGCAACCCATTTAAACAGTTACCATTTCGTACAATACAAACCAAATGTACTAGAAACACTATTTAGAACAACTCGGTTTAACACGTTTTGTCTGTTCATGTTTCCATTTCTGAAAACTAGGCTTTTATGTACAGTTATTTTCTTTGCAAATAGCTCAATACTCATTGACGTTTGCTGTAAACTTGTATTGTTGCCTTATTGTATTTACTCGGATTGTGAGCAAGCAGGACGCAAAATGACCATACTGCCTTCTCCTTTGTACGTTGCTTAATAAGGCATCAGTTTGATTAAGGTGAATAGGCATGATGACTAGATAAAAAAATCAATAATATAATTATACTCTATAAAATTTAACTTGATCTCTGCGACAGCTGTCAGAAAAATCACGCCTATGAAGTCCTGAATTTCTTAATAGTAGAGACAGTACCTGTCAATGTCATACTTTATGGGCATGCCGATTAGTGATGGGCGACGAATGATCGTGACCACAGAGTTTTAGATAGACTTTTATTTAAAATATCGATAGTTTATACTAACGATATTTTAAATAAAACTTAATTTATCATTAATTTTATTGTATATTTTAATATCATAACATTTTTTACATGTGTAATTAAATTAAACCCAATTATATGTTACATTAGCATCGATAATAGTGAAAAACGTCGATAAATACTATCGTTACATTATTATGAGTATTTAATTAATATCATAACATTATTTACATGTGTACATACTTGATCTTAAATAATAGTAAGTAAATAAAATCCAATTTCTCACCTTCAACTACTCATTCGATTTCATTACAACATTGTTTGAAAATCGATTCTTTCCACCACTATCTCAACTCTAAAAATGTCAATCTTCTATGTCAATGTCACTGTCGCAGAGATCAAGTTAATTTTTATAGGGTTAGTCCGTAAGTTAGATTATCAAAAATATTGGACACCTATTTTTTCTTTTGTCAATCAAACAACAAATGACAAAGATAAACCTCTTACAGAAGTCTATACATTTGTATGGCACTTGTGCGAACTTAGACGTGCGGGCTATATCTTTCATCAATGTTTGTTTAATTGACCAAAGAAAAAATTTGTCTCGCTTATCACAGTTAGTTGAATTAGGTCTCATTGCAGATTTACAAAAGCTGATTTTGCGATAATGTTGTGGTATTTAATAAAATGACTACCCCGATTGACATTTAGCTACAAAAGTTCTTACATAGACTCTTTTTTATATCTTTTTCTTCCTTTGGATTACGTATGTTGAGCGACTTAATCATGTTTTATTTTTACAAAAGTACTTGTGATATTATTTTACTTAAAATATTAACTAACATCATGAGACTAGTTTTTTAGAACCTGCAAAGAACAAAATTGAACTGTACCTACCTAATTGGTTAAATCATAGAACATTTGAATTGTATTTATCTGGTTTACTGAGGTCTGCCCTTAAGAACGGTGTTATCAGGAAAACAGAAACACACAGTTTTTTTTTTGCAGTTTGGAGCACTGAAGCATCAAATCAGTGATTCATGCTCGCCCGCGCGACTTTCACTTCATCATTAGTCGTGTCCGAAATGTCACATATTCACCAAAGCGTAACTAAATATTGTATGAAATGGTGCGCTAAAATCGTTACACAATGTACTAAAGGTCGATAGGCGGGTTAATGATAATGCTGAAGTTTCCAGCAAAATATTTGAATTCTGATTTGTCAGTAACTATTAACAAGGTACCTAAGAAACTTATTCAACTAAACCTCTTAGCTAGATAAGCATTATAAAAATAACATCATTAATTATTTTATTCAATGAATCATGACTAAGAAAACGCGGGATTAAATTCCCTTAAAAAACTTTGCTCGTTGTCATTTTAATAGCCGCAGTGTAGGACGTCCTCAGCTAAAAATTATTATTAATAGTTATACTTACTTACACATATATAATATACATCCTTTAAAAGGCCTTTGGCCTTCAGGCGGCCTAAAAACTCTGACACCAGGGCTAGCCACCCGGCCTATACGAACTTATCTTATCTTATCCTTTAAAATACCCAAAAGGAGTGATCAAAAAGGGTATGCACCCAACGTGTTATTACTATCATTATTTTGTACTTGTTTCCAAAAAATCTTAAATTATATTGATAAGTTATTTCATAAAAGGTATTATAATTATATACTCTGCTTGTGACTGCTTTAGCTTCTCGGGCTTTAGTGTGAGTTTGCATAGTGAACTAAAACTGTTATTGTTTTCTTGTGGTTCCATACATTTTTGTTACATTTTCCTCGTTTTCGTCAGAGGAGCGGTGCAATAATATACATATATTGACCTTTGCATTGTGAAATAAATACGAACCTGAGTATTATAGAGCTATACTGAAATTACTGTAGTTTTCGTCAAACTCCTACTAACTCCTCAGATCTTCGGTCTACTATTTCCAAGTGAGTAACTAGGTGTTGTTATTTCCAGACACCAGGGCTGTACCACATGCCGCCTGAGCTGATGCTGCACAACAGCACCTCAATGCAATACCTGCAGATGCACCCTCACCCCATGTCGCACTCCACGACCCTGGGGCAGATGCAGGCCGCGCATCAGGCGAGCATACAGGCCAGCCTCGCTAGCCAGGGCCACGCCAGCCACGCTAGCCTCGCTAGTCACGCTAGCCACGCTAGTCACGCTAGCCACGCTAGCCTCGCTGGCCAGGCGCGGCCGTGCCACCACCACGCGCCGCGGCTCGCGTACAGGGCGCCTTGAATACGCCACGCGACACCCACGCCACCTCCGAACGCTGACGCCTTCTAGCGGATACTGTCTACAACTAACTCATCGAACGGTTTATATTGTCTCTGGCCTTTGTAATGCCGGGGCCACACATTGGACGATGTCTTGAATCCAAGCTTGGGGCTACGAATTGAATAGCCAATTCGTAGTTCGGTTTGCGTCCAAGACCGATCTACTACAATCCAATGTGGATTGTAGGAACCAAGACTACATTTTGTAGCTAACGTAGCCAATGGGCGGCTCTGTCATCGGGCAATGTACAGAACATGGAACAGGTTTCAATGTCTATGCGTACTATTGATTGTCTTCGTCATTATGTGGAATGTAGACAAATTGTCTCACAAATAGTGAAAAATTGACGATTGATTTATTTTTGAAGGGTGTTAATGAAAAAATTGTTTGTGATAAGCGATTTAAAAACTATTGAACTTATTTGGAATTAAAAATGTTTGTTGACATTTTGTCTACTCTCCACGACAGGGGTGTGAAGAAAGTGAACTGTCGTAGTATATTTGCTTTATTAATTCTTAAAAATCGTGGTAATCAATAAAAAGTAACGCAAAGAAATAAAAAGCTTTGTGAATTTGTTACATGGCGCATACTAATTTGTATTTTGCCGAGCAAAAACTTTACTGTCGCTCTGTAGAATTGCTCGCTAAACAAAAGATGCTAATTTTAACTCGGCCACGGTATCTAATTTTACTACAGTTCTCTTTCTGCACATACTTTAATAATATGCATAGATATGTGCTGTTCAGAATAAGCATCCAACACATACACCAACTTAAAAAAAAGGTATTTTCAATAGTTTTAAAATGACGGTAGTTCGAGACTAAGAAGTCAGTCGACTTTAATATACTAAGATTTCCATTTAGTTGTATCAAGTGACGCGCGAACATCGAAACTAATCCGGCCCTCCACTCCTCGATATCTCGGTGTCCTCACGTTCTTACAATATCGGGCGTTTATCTAAATAACCAACATATTCTAGAATAACGTTATAATCATTAAAATGGCCAACTTTTACTTCAAGAAGAAATTTTAAATCGCGAAAAATTCATTGCCGTTTCATACATTCATGTAGGACGGTTACTTTATTTATCACGATTTCAGAGGTGGTCCTACTGATCAATGGTACTTTTGACAGATATGGTAAAATTAGTTTCTAGTACCATTAATAGTACTATTGACGTCAAAGTACGTGATTTGTACCATCAGTAGTACTACTGACAGCAAACTGTAACAGTTGGCTATGATTATGAGTGCAATGATGTCCTTTAAAATGTTTGTATTGTAAGGGAACGCCCCGTATGGTCCGCGAGTCCGACAGGATAGCGGGCGAGCAGCCCTCGTCGTAGTAGGTACCTTAAAATTAAGGTTATTGATATAGACTTAAGTATCTGTATTCGATTATCGAACGCTCCTTGTCATTTTATGCTACCACACACTTGGCCAATCAACAAACATGTGCTGTCTTCTTTCATTACACTGAAATAAAATGGGACAGAGCTTTTTGGCCAAGTGTTGACAGCATTAAAGATACCCACATTTTCGTAAGTTTAGACGCCTCCCCGAATGTTACATTCCCTATTTAGCGGAGTTTCCAGTATCGCTCCGATAGATTTCGGGGTCATCTGCCATTCGAAAAGTCACCGATTTTTTCCCCCCATTTTGTTTTTTGCAAGGCGAAGATTGTACGAGAAAATTGCGACTTTTGACATCGACGTAGACGTAATAAGGTTACTCTTCGATCGGTAATAAGTTTAGTTAGACTGTTCTACAAGTTTTCTAAATATATTTAGCGTAACTAATGTTAACTTTTACAGTTTTTTCGATTTTTATCAATAAGCCCCTTTATAGTGTGACCGTTGGTATAGTCGTAAAGTCTATATGAGAGTATTTGCGAGTGTATAGCGCCTTTAGTTGTATGTTTTGAAATTTGGCAATATTGTTGACATATCAAATGATTTTACGCGCTTTATTTATTCGGCCGATGATCGCTGCAGGTTTCCTTGCTTCGCTGTTACGTATAAATTATATTTAGGATACTCCGATATTGGTTGTCAGTAGAGTCCGCGGGTATATTAGAGGTAGAGCTACTCCGTTACAGCTGTACGAATTGGTTTTCTCTTCGTATCGGAACGTAGGTGGCGCTCGGTGTAGTGTGTGTCAGCTCTGACGCGTGTCAGTGCGTATGTGTGCGTGAAAAGGAGGAAATTTAGGCTCGGCAGGGATTTAAATTTAAATGAACATGCGCTCAGCATGGACTCTTTATAAAGATTTAAGTTAAAGAGATCGCAGTGACCGATTAGGTATTTTCACCTTCGTATACCAAGTTAAAACTTAGATTAACGATATTGGTGATAGATGCCAAATAATCCTAATAAAGAACTGAATTTATATACATTATTAACTGTTCTGAGGGTATTTAGGAATTAGAGTTTTATTTAATTACCGCTATAGGATTTTATTGAAATTAAAAATGAGTCATTTTATTTATTCTTTATACAATGTAATCATATAGAGATCGTTCGTCATTTATTTATTCGTCGTTTCTGTATCATTAACTTGTGCTCAATATTAACTGTTTTAGTACCATCTGGACCCGACAATTGATATACAATGTAATATAATTTAGTGCCAATACATTTTAAGTTAGTAAAAGTTTGATGTTGCAATGTAATCGAAATATATTCTACGACGCAAACGATGTATTTAACCTTTTCACTTTGTAAGGTACGGTTGGCCTAAGTAAATAAGTATTTTTGAACTTGTAACTTTTGTATCCTTAAATTATAGTTATAAGTTAGTATACAGTAGATGCTAAAATAATGGACACATTATGGCCGATATCATATTGTTGTGCAATATCTGTTTTACGAACCCGGTGCTTTTTATTAACGAATTTTTATGAATATAATTATAATTCACATCCTCAGAACATTTAACGAAATGAAACGTAGTCGGTGTAGGCTTGAAATACAATTGATTTAATTTGAAGATTTCTATGTACAGGGTTATTTTTAATTCACTAAATAATTAGTTGGCAGCCTCTCTACATTATAGGTTAAAAAGCAATGTGTATATAGAAATTTGAGTTCGAAATAACAGCACAAGGCCTCAAATAGAAATTTATGATAAAAAAATACATTAATTACAAGATTTTATTTTTAAAATTGGATGAGAAAAAACTTTTCTAGTGTTTTAAAAATATCCCTGTATACAGATTATACTGTAATAGCATAATTAAAAAAAAACCATCGCAACAGTCAATGTGTTTATTGTAAATTGTTTTATGTATTTTTAAAACTTGTACATAGAGCCGAAAGTAGAGATGGTTACTGATTACTGAGTGATATTAGAATGTTGGTATTATGGTTTTAATAGCACTCTGCAGAATATCCTGACTGTATCATTCCAATTGGTTCATTATGATTCCGCCCATAGTAAATGTTTTCTACTTGAAGCCTGCCCTAGACAGATGCGGTGCAAATGGCCATAGTCTTCGAAATAAACCATTTTGGTTACCATGGTTGTCAGTTGGCTCAGAGCAAATAAAAAAATCAAGAGGGAACGTCGTTGAACAGTCAAGTGAAGCCGGTTTTTTATACATGTGTGAGTGCGTCGCTGTTGCGCCGCCATAGTTCGACTGTCAAGCCAAGGCGTAGTTTCCTTGTATGTTGATGTGTGTGTAAATTGTCTGTACACGGCGAGGCGTAGTTTTGGTCGGCTTCACTTGTTTGTTCACAACATTCTGTCTTAATTTTTTTTTTGTTCTGTGTCAGTTGGTTATAGGTCTAATTAACTTAAAAAA
Organism: Hypomecis punctinalis; assembly: GCA_949316475.1. Classification (NCBI taxonomy): domain Eukaryota; kingdom Metazoa; phylum Arthropoda; class Insecta; order Lepidoptera; family Geometridae; genus Hypomecis; species Hypomecis punctinalis. The sequence continues at coordinate 14,272,928 of OX438813.1, forward strand.
GTTTGTGAACACAAAACGAGTAGTTACGCAGTAGCAATATATGTATTCATATGTTAGCAGCGCAAGAGAGGGGATGTGCGCAGTGCCATTGAAAGAAGAAAAAAGATTGATTCGGCCTATATTTAAAGCATCTTGCGTCAGTCTGAGGTAGACTTTGCATACTAGAACAATTGCTACGGACGACTAGTTAGCTTTATACCGAAAATAACACATTTGTAGACGTAACGGTTCGGATCACGATTAAATTAAAAGAGATCGCACAAACTAATAAATTAAACGTTCGGAACATACATTTAAGGTGCCTGAAAAATTCATTTTATACGTCACAAACACGGTGCGATCTGATAACGGGTGGTTGGGTCCCGTTATTTCGGGAGGTTGGTATTATATCTGATTGGAACATTTTTTATTCTTCCCCGCCCTCCCGAGTCCAATTACTCGTTGTTGTATTGTACTCTCTAAACACAAGATTTACTATGTAGATTCCGCATTGAGATCCTTGCATATATTGTTATGGATACATCGATTTAAATAATAGTTAGAGGAGCTGGGGAACAAAAGCGGATTTGTCCAATTAATCAAATTTTACACTAGAGCAAAAAAACTGAAATAGGTATATGCATATGGGCTGTAATTTTGTGCATTTCAGTATAATTAGTATTTAATACAACATAACTAATAGCCTGCTTGTTGGTCATAAAACTATGCGTTTTCAATTTTTTTTTTTTTTTTTGTAATGGACAAGTCCGGTTTTGATTACAAAAGGTGGACAACTCCGGTTATGATTGAAAGAGTTATGGACATGTCCGGTTATGAAAGAAAACTAGATTCTATTATTGTATTTTTTTATTTAAAAATTATATGAACTCTCCCACATCTGGTTCGCAACAGTCACAATCGTCACTGTGGTCGTCGTCTTCGTCATTTATTTGACTTGTTTCAGCAATTGCCACTGGTGAGGTATGGAATATATTGTTTTTAAACCAATCAAGCTCTTGATTATCCATCCAACTATCTCCGAATTGTTTCTTTAAGAGTGTTTCAACATCTTTTTTCTTGTTTGGTTTTAGTTCATTAACCATTGAAAATCTTTGTAGTAAACTCGGATGGTTTTTTGTCATTTTTAACAATGATACAGCATTAAAATTTTCTGATGATTCATCTCCATAATAGGTGTTTAAGACTTTCACACCAAAGTTTACGTGATTTAAACGTGCAGTAGGATCTCTTCGTATGTTTGCAGTGCCTCGGCCACGTGCTCTGCCACGACTACGGCCCTGACTTCTTCGTGTTGATTGTTGAGATTGACTAGGAGTTTCTGTTTGGATGATGGTTGACTTTCTTTCTATTATTATTCTCTTTGCATCACGAATACTTTCCACTTTCTTGTAATAGTCTTCAAGGTTTTTGACGTTGTAAAGGTTCCAGTTTTCAGCTAAAATATGAACTTTGCCATGCTTTGCGTAAACCTCATGATATTTTTTTGGATCCAAAATGAAAGGCATCTTCCGCAAATCCTTTTCGACCCTCCCGAACACTCGATCCGCCGGCAAGAAGCTGTGACCGCGTACAGGAAAGGTTAGTACGATTTTGGCGACATTTTGAGGGGCGTAGTTTTTCAACCAGAAAATCAAAGTGTGGACGACATGTGCATTTTTATTTTGACCTCCACACCCGTCCGAAAAAAGGCGTAAAACTTCCACTTCAGAAAAATCAGTAAACATCAGGTATGTTAAAAGGGCAGACGCAATTTCGGTGGCGCCTTTTTTAGCTTGGTTTTCTGTCCATATGAAGAAATGTGGCTCCTTTGTAGGCATATCAGTAATGCAGAAAGAATAAAGTCCAACTTGTCGTAAATAAAAACATTCCTGGATTGGCGTTTTAGGAAGGGATTGAATTTGTTGGAGATCAAAACATATTGTCATAGAATTTTCAGGTTTTTCTTTGGTAAGGGAAAAGAACGCTTTGGCTCTAGCTTTATGAACTCGGAGTTGAAGTTTCAATGATTGAAGTTCTTCAGGATTATTTTCAGTCTTCTGCCTATTTTTCAGCAGTTCGCAGGTACTACATATGTCGGAAGATGGTGACGCAAACCCAATATTAAAATCGTTCTCAAAAACATTTCGGAACATCGTTTGTGAGACTTTCAAATCATCAGTCGCTGAATTATTGTACAACTCCCACAACTTTTTTACGTTTAGCTCGTATGACAGGTACACTCTTTTTGATTTATTTCGATTGTAATGTGACTCCTTTGCTGGCAAACCACCGAGAAATTTTCTTACAGATTCCTTTTTATCAATACTTTTGAAACTTTTCCTGTCTCCTCCTCTGCCGTCAAGTGGCGTTTTGCCTTCATATAATTTGCTCGCAATTAAGTTTACCCTGTGCTTACTGAGCCCAAGAGCAGCCAAAAAAAAAGATTTGCATACTTTTACTAACCTTTTTGAATCACGGAAGAGAAAGTATGTCACAAAGTACTTATTCCTCTGCGGTTTGCGAGATTCCTCTCTCGATCTTTCTCTTTCTATGGGGCATGGTGATATGAGCCGTGACAAGTAAATATCCTGTAATTTTTTGCCAATTTTTTCATATAGTAGTTTGCGGTTGTAAACAATTTCGTTTAATGTCAAAGTCTGGCACTTAAATTTTCCCTTGTTATGTTCACACGCAGACACGAAATTCAAAGCAAGGGGGTCTTTATCTGCGTACCTAAAACAAAATAATAGCAATTTTAAATTCATCATAGGTTAGAATAATAACAAACACGCACCGGTAGGTATAATTTTACACTCACTTCGATTCCCTGTTGTTTTGCGCTTGCCGTCCTGTTTTTTTTCGTTTACGTGAGCCGTCATTTATATTGGCCACTATTTCTTCGATTCCGTCCATAATTTTGTCGGTTTTCTAGGAAAATTCTTCTCAAAATTACGAAAGCAATGACCGTCACACAGCTGATTATCTTTTTTTTAATTTAGCAGTGTTGCCACAACTGATTTAGGGATATCATAACAAAAAAACAATGATTTTTTTTAGACTTGTCCGGTTTTGTTTGACATTTTTCGTACTAACGGCAATTCTCCTTACGTTTTTGTCCGGTTTTGATTGGAGAAAAAATCCCTTAGAATTTTAATAAATTTCTAACAGGACAAGTCCGCTTTTGAACGAAATCATCATTTTTAACAATTTTTTTCTCTAAGATCGGACCGCTTTTGATACACAATACTCCGGGGTTCGATAGATATGAGCTTAAAGAGTGCAAAAAAATAAAAATAAAAAATTCGAGTACAGTGGACAAGTCCGCTTTTGTTCCCCAGCTCCTCAGTTGTTAGCTGATGACATTTTATTTTTGTTATATACATCTGGGAAATTAGCGAGAAAGGAAAAGATTCCTAATCAAAGTAGTCCTGCGGTTATAAATTAATTATCTAAAGTAAATTTTTATAGGTAGAAGTGTGCAGTTTGGTCGTCTTCAATGCGGAATCTACGGGGTTATTTGTGCTCAACGCACTGTGGATATTGCACTTAAGTTGTACAGACACGAGTTTACCTTTTGGACTTGTTTTGTAAATTACAAATCGGATGTTGAATGCTTAGGTATGTCAGACTAGTATTACTAATACGACATGTTGTATCTTATTCACGGTAAGATAATTCCGACATAATCATTTACTCTTACGCGTATTTTACCTTCTACGTTAATTTATTTTACATTAATTAAGTGGTAGCTGTATAAAAATGCTTCGTAGGCTTTTCGCTTATTGTATTCGCTAAGTTGCAGTGTTTATTATTTGTATTCGTGTATTAATAGTTAGCCAATTCAATATCGGTAAGAAGCCATCACAATTACTGCGAGGAAAGATCAATAAGATGCTTAGAGTAAGACGTAATGAATGTTAGGTATTATATACATTATAACTAGTATTTGTTTAGTAATTGTTGCTGTGTTACACTACTAAATGGTTTGCGATGTGCGAGTGGCGATAGTTGTGAAGTAAAACCAAGTGCGACTGATGTTAGTTGATACTGTTTGACAAGTGTACTAAGGTCTTAATTACCTCCGAGTATCAATTTAATCTATTTTTATTTCTTCGGCTTTTTTACTCTGCCGTGTCATAAAGGCACTCAATCGATCTCCTCATTTTTTTTTTCTTTTTAGATTTCAAATCATTCATTTTTGTTATGGTACGGCAGCGTAAACTAGCTTATAAGTATGGTTATGATTATAATATTATTATTATACTTCACTTATTTGTATAGATTTTTTTAACACAACAATAAATATAATTGTGAAATATGTTTTGTTTTATTTATTACGTAGGAATTCAGTACCTACAATACCTACTTTCTTCAATAAAATATATATCTAAGGGCCTAGGCGAGCGCACGCGGCGGATACCCGCCTCGCGTGTATGTACGGCCTGGCGGGTGCGCGGCGCGGGCGCATGCGGCGGGTGTAAATTGTTCAATTCTAGCATCACTAGATGCGTCTATCCCCCGTGGCTCTACTGCTTGGCTCAACTAGTAGAGCCAAAGGAAATGATGCAGTGTGGGGCGCCCGCCCCGCCGCATCATTTGGCGTCGTATTGTTGTGCATTTGCCAGTGTCAAGTATTAAGTTATAATATTTTATAATCAGGGTATGGAGTGGGGTCGGGGTCGCGCATCCTTACCATCCACGAAGCTCAAGGTCTGACATACGACTCTGTCATCGCCATTAAAATCAAGGCCAAGATGAGGTTGCACGAAAGCGTTTCGCACGCGGTCGTCGCAGTTTCACGGCACACCAGGTCCTTCACATACTTCGCAGACAACGAGGAAGACGCTATCAGCCACTTTGTGCGGCGTGCGACGACTGCGTCACCTAAGGTCATCGTAGACTATAACTTAAAGATGGCCATTAAAGACCGAAACGCGGCGGTGATGGAGGCTCTGCGCGGTATAAGTAGCAATTTGAAAAATTATATGTAAAATCAACGTAGTTTAAAGTCATGTGTTGTTTTGTTTTTAATTTTATTAGATTTAGAGTCCTTTTGTTAATCTTATAAGCAATATTGTTCAAATCTTTTTTTCTTAATGTATATCTTAAAAAACACAGACCCTGGAGTCTGGAGTGTAATAATTAAATAAAAAATATTTTATCATTAGGTATATCAAAATAGTCAGTCGTAGTCACGTCATAGTCCAATAAAGTCGCGGTCACATGTAAAGCAGTGGAAACTTTACTAGGGGCGTCTATGGAGTTTTGGTAACAACACGGAACGACATATCACATTGGAAAACTGTTCCGCATTCTCTTTGTGTATAACATTAATATGGAATGTAAGAAAAAATGGCAATGCTTCGTTAAGATGATATAACCATAGGTTTCTCTCTGCGGGATCGAATCAGAAATGAAGAGATTCGAATCGATCGAATTAGCAAATTAAAGTGGCAGTGGGCAGGGCACATTGTTCGAAGAATGGATGGCCGATGGGGCCGTAAAGTTTATTTATTATTTTCCACAATAATAAAGTTCTCGAATGGACCACGGACCAGCAAGCGCAGCGTAGGACGTCCACCGACTACGTGGACTAACGATATAATAAAAATCGCAGGAACACGATGGATGCAGATAACCATATAAAAAATAATACTGGTAGGTATAACCTTTACAGTTGAAGTTGACTGTCTTTACGTAATATAAGAATGTACATTTTCAGTAGGTAGATAGTAGACCTACTAAGGGTGCGTTCCAAAACGTTTAGCTGTTTGTCGGGTGAATTTTACCGGATGAATTTTGGTTTCGGAACTAGGCTGTATAGGGTGAATATCACACGGAGCGAATTATGTTTTGGAACGATCTTGGAAAAAAGAGTTACATACCTAAGTGTTACCATTTATGCAATAAATGTTCTTTTTGTTTCTTTACTGATACTTTTTCTACATTTGATTTTTTGTTTTTATTTATGTAGGTCATCATTTCCTAAAATGGTATATTAATTCTCAGTAAAAATTCTTCTGTAAATAGGTACTTATCATGAAAATCATCCTTTTTCTAAGAAAATGTTACTTTTCGATCTGTCGTACGTTTAATTCGCACAAAAGCTCTGGTAGCACCGGCAATACCATCGATCGGCGCGCGAAATTCAATTTTTCTTAGGTTTTATGTCAAGATGTGTATGTGGAGATACATTACAGTCTCTTCACGATTGTTTTGCCTTTGATATTTGTCACCGGACTGTACTCATGTATAGTCATTTTACGAAAATAAGTAGTTTTGACTTAGTACAACCGACATAAAATCCGAAATAATTAACAGTCTTTATACAAAACTGTTTCAACCTGATAATTCTAGTTGCAGAGAATAGAGAATATATCTAGTTGAAGAGAATTTAAATTTCGCGCGCCGATCGAGGATGCCCAAAAAAGATCTTTAATTAACAACAGCATTAACTTTTATATAATAACTAATTTCATCTTTATTTAAAATGCTTATAATATTTTGCCATCGCAGAACACCTAGATTAGTGTGAATTGGAATGATAAAATTTTCAATTTATTTTTCATCAACCGCTTGTTTTCATTATAACTTCTCTCGTTACGTCAATTTTGACAGCAGATTCAACTCTGATTTTACCAGGGTGAATTATTTCAACTGGCAGGTGGAATTTCACTCTGTCGGAGGCGTTCCAAAACACTAGAGTAAAATTCACCGTTGCGTTTTGGAACCAGCATCGAGCGAATTTCACCCTTCACCGAGTGAATATTGCCTGTTTTGGAACGCACCCTTATTCATTTAGTTTTGAGTGATTTTAATTTTGAGCAAAATATTTTACTTTGGGATATTGTAGGTATTACACAAACATACAAAATCGTGAGTACTTATTTCTTAAAATGAATGTCTTTCATTGATGTACTTCATCATTGTTTTGCTTGATGATACCTACATCAAACGTAAACATTGTCATAATTGTGAAAAATGGATGCAGATGGTGATCGAGTAACAGAATTTAAATACTGATTTGACGGTTTAAGCTGGAAACATACTATCGGACGCGGCTGACGGACGCGACTTAGCAGTGTGCAATCTTAAAACATCCGGCGCGCCAGTCTCTCTCGGACGTCCGAACGCTCAAGGTCAGCCCAAGGTGACGTCCGCGACTTATGTCCGATAGTGTGCACGGCGCATTGTACATTCGTTATCTAGATACCTATCAGTCGCGTCCGTAAGCCGCGTCCGATAGTATGTTTCCAGCTTTAGAAAGACTGTTAGGTTAACTAAGTTCCTTCAGTGCCATAAAAAGAAAAACTATCTATATTTATGTAATTCCCTTTTTTACTTAGTATTACTTGAATATTACCTACTTAGTATAAGTTGCTCAATGAATAAGATGAATATGAATAAGAGACTAATTGCTTTTGATTTTGAGAATGTCGTGTTTTGAAACTTTTATTTTGATCAATAATTAAATATTTCTTGCTTAATTTGTGTATTTTTCACATGTATGAGTCTGCCCCGCATGTGGAGTACATTAAAAAAAAAAATGTTTTGTGACATATCATACAAAATCATTATTAATAAAATTCTAATCAGGTCATCACACGCTTTTTTATGTTTATTACTTATAACATACAATTAATTGAACATTTATTAACACATTGTTAAGATAACTAAAAGCGCTTGCTCTCAACAACACAATTAAATAAAATAATACTAAATTTCTTAACAACATTACATCAATCTTCAAATTAATTAAATAATTTAATGAGCTCATCACACACATTTTGAATCCTTTTCCTACATTCTGCAGAGAAAATATTTTCTTTCATGGCAAGCAGCGACGCTGTGTCATCTTCGAGTCTTTTTACTATTGCTTCTGTCTCCAGTATTTTACACTCGATATCATTTTCACTTCCAAATAACGTATCTACGTTAGTGAAATCGAAATTTCCACTATTTTCTTCTTTCACATCAGAAACACTTGAGCTTTTCAAACCGATATCGTCGAAGCATTTGTGAATATACTTGAAATTTGCGTCTTCGGGTTTATCTATCTCGATACCATGTTCAATTTGGGACGAAATCTCGCGCAGTGTCTCGTTCTCAATTGTAGAAAGTATTTTATCAATATTCTCGTGTCTATACGCTTCTTTTAAAGCTATTATAAGCTTGTTTCTAACAATATCACCACGTTGATAGAGATATGTAAAGGCTATTCCGAAATCTTCCAGTTTACTATCCACCAGGTTTGTAGTGGCCATTTTGCAAATGATGTTTATAAAAAACAGTTTATATTCGTCACCAGTCTCTCGTATCAGCTCAGTTATGTAGTCGAGTATCTGAAAAAATTTAATTGTTCATAAGTTTTTAAAATAAGTTGAATACTATTGTGTTATTTCAAGTGTAAAATCGGCCAAAATGCAGGTATAATAGTAAATTATTCGTGATATTAGCGCCGCGTGGTGGCCAACGTGACTTTACTCGGATCTGATAACGTGATGCGTAATTAGCATTATTTTAACAATTGCTTGTAAATTAGCATTGCTGGTTACATCAGAACTCCTCCTTTGTTTATGAACTGATTATAATTCTTGTTTAATGTAATTCGGCTTATACAGTCGGGTCCAACCAGCCAACCGTACATGGTTGGAATGAAAGTTTGATCAATCAGTTTTTTTACATTATTTTATTTCATTTTTTATTACTTTACTGAATTCTTCGATTATGAATTGAATTGTTTGATTTGATTGAATTGAATTGTTATTTTGAGTTGACGGTTGTCTGGTTGGACCCTATTGCCTCGAACAAGTAAAGGCAGAATCATTTATTTTAGCAACTTTGCTGTTAGCGACAAGCTGCAGATAATCCATTTGCCTGCCTCGGTGGCTCAGTGGTTAGTGACCCTAACTTCTGGATCAAAGAGGCGTGCGTTCGATCCCCACCCAGGCACAATATTTATGTGATGAACATAAGTGTTCGCTCTGTGTCTGGGTGTTATTTAGTTACTATCTATATAAGTATGTATTTAAAAACAAGTATATGTAGTATATCAGTCTCTGGCAGCCATATCAGAAGCTTTGCTTAGTTTGGGGTCAGAGGCCGTGTGTAAGATGTCCCAATATGTTTATTTATATTTAATCCTGAGTAAAGCTCGTTTAAGAACTGCGCAAGAATCCTTGCTCTTTTTTTTTTTTTTTGGGTTACCTATAGGTATAAATTGGGCCGACCACGTCACACACGACACGATTTGGTGGCTGGCTCTAACAAAACCGGTTTGTATGAGAGCAAAAAACCATCTTAATAATCAAAAGTGGCGCCAATAACTTTATTCCTAACACAATGGTACTTAATAGACGAGTGATGAGAGCTAGATTTCCGCGAACCAATTATACTAGATGCACGTTTTTCAAACACAACTGATGGCACATGGAGTCATTCAGAGCTATACGCTCATAAACTTCCATCATCATCATCCTGCCCTTAAGCCATTAGACTTCTGTAAGACAGGTGACGTCACGATCCCCACTCCCAAACTTTAACAAGGGATATTTTTGTCATTTGTTGTTTAATTCACAAAAGAAAAAATACGTGTCCAATATTTTTTGATAATGTAACTCACGGACTAATAAATAATGTTTTTTTTTTACCCAGTCATCATGCCTATTCATCTACACTTTTTTGGTTGCCTCCTCCAATCTTAATTATTTTTTTACATTAATTGAATTACAATATATCATGGGAGGTCAAGGGAAGGAGAGCCTTGGGGATAAAATGAGATATCACGTGTTGTAATTCGTGTATTTAAGGGGAGGTGCCTATAAGTTCGTCAGATATCGTCAGGGTTATAAAAAGGAGTACCTTATACTATAAACGATAACCGTTATAATATATCAGGGTCATATATTGTACATATCTATATGTCTATTGTACATATCTAAACCTATGAAAAAATAATAAACACAAAAAACTTATTAGCCATTATTGCCACGAAATAATGATGATGAGGGTTATATAACCGAGGGGAGAGGGTTAAAAAGTGGCACGTGATTAATAGACGACCCTAAGGTGATGACTGATGAGAGCTCGATTTCCGAGAATCAATTACCTTACACACTTACCTCAGCAAGATGCACGTTTTTCAAACACGATTGACGGCACATTGAGTCGGTGAGGGCTATTAGCGCCTGCAGGTAATCGTAGTAAAACGCCGAGCCGCGGCGGGGGCAAGGGGTGGAGTGTGGAGCGGGGTGAGGTGCGGGGTGGGGAGTGGGGCGACGACCGGCGCACGCGGACCACGCTCTGAGGCAGGCTTCGACAAAGGCTTCTACGGCGGGAGCTGCTGTGATGTCGCAAGTTGCGGCTACGTTCATCAAATGTATCTGTAAACCACAGACATATAAGAGTAAGCAGACCTAACATTATATAATTTATATAGTTATACTTTTATCTACGTCTTGTCGTCTCTTTCTTCTTAGTTACCTAGTAATATGCGCTATCCTTTGTTTTCCCTTGTGGCAATACTAACTAACACCAAAGAAACTTATTGGTACGGGATAGGATTTGAACGCACGACCTCACGATTGCAGGTCGGGTGTTACTACCACTAGACCACCACGGCTTAGCCTAGTGACTATGCTGGACATATTTCTTAAACATGCTGGGTGTACAATTGGTGTATAGTCGTGGGTGTCATTTTTAATTTTTTTGGGTTGTAGATTTCAAAATTGGCATCCACATAGGAATTAAAAACGGCAGACGTCACTTTTTTGAAAAAATCATGGGTGTAGTTTTCGAGGTTTTTTGGGGTGTAGATTTCAAAATTGGCATTCATTTTGGAATTAAAAACGGCAGTTGTCACTTTTTTGAAAAATTCATGGGTGTAATTTTCGAGGTTTTTGGGGGTGTAGATTTCAAAATTGGCATCCATTTTGAAATTAAAGATGTCGAGCGTCACTTTTTTTGAAAAAGTCGTCATGGGTGTCGTTTAATAGGTTTTTTGGGGTGTAGATTTCAAAAATGGCATCCATTTTGAAATTAAAGATGGCGGATGTCACTTTTTGCTAAAAGTCGCGATGGGTGTCGCTTTTGAGGTTTTTGGAGGTGTAGATTTCAAAAATGACATCCATTTTGAAATTAAAGATGGCGGACGTCACTATTTTGAAAAAGTCGTCATGGGTGTCGTTTAATAGGTTTTTGGGGGTGTAGATTTCAAAACTAGCGTCAATATTGGAATTAAAGATGGTGGACGTCACTTTTTGAAAAAGTCGTCATGGGTGTTATTTTTTGAGAATTCGGGGGTATATATTTCAAAATTGGCATTCATTTTGGAATTGAAGATGGCGAACATTACTTCTAAATGGATGCCACTTTTGAAATCTACACCCCCAAAAACCTAGAAAACGACACCCATGACGACTTTTTGAAAAACTGATGTCTGTCATCTTTAATTCCAAAATAGATGCCATTTTTTAAATCTACAATCAAAAAAAATTAAACACGACACCCATGACGGCCTTTTCAAAAAGTGACGTCCGCCATCTTTAATTCCAAAATAGATGCCAATTTTGAAATATACACCCCCAAAAACCTCGAAAACTACACCCATGACGACTTTTTCAAGAAAGTGAGTCCGCTATTTTTTATTTCAAACTAGCGGACCCGGCGAACTTCGTACCGCGAAAGTTAATGAATGTAGGTAGCTAACCTTACGGAAATACCTACATTAAGATATTTTAAGTTTAATGGCTGTCATCCAAAATGTAGATCTCATTGAGCTATCTCACCTTTGTGAAGATAGCATTTATCAAAAGTTGACATTTGCGGAGATAAACCACTTTTAAGTTCGACATCTGTCATCCAAAATGTAGATCTGGTTCAGCTATCTCACTTTCGTGAAGACATCATTGATCAAAAGTTGACAGTTACGGAGATAAACTACTTTTAAGTTCGACAGTTGTCATACAAAATGTAGATCTGTTTTAGCTATCTCACTTTTGTAAAGACAGTAATGGTCTAAAATCGGTAGTTACGAAGTAAGTAATAGTAAGTGCGCCACAAAATATTAGCCCCAATTCAATGTGAAACGGTACACAAATATTGTAGCAAACAATCATATCAAACCCAAGAATAAGTCAATCTAAACTAATTTGTTTCGTTATGGTTATCATCCGCAGCTTTCTTTGTCCCACTGCTAGGTGGTATAGGCCTCTCTCTTGCAGTGCTTCGGCTCTTTGCCGGTCCTGACCAGGTTCGACCGACGGTATTGCCGATATCATCAACCCACTTTGCTGCCGCGCATATTTATGGTATATGATAACAAAAATAGTAAGTGCGCCACAAAATATTAGCCCTAATTCAATGTGCAACAGTACACAAATATTGTAGCTACTAATATTTTCAAACCCAAAAAACAGTCGATCTCAACTAATTTGTTCCATCATCGTTGTCATCCGCAGCTTTCTTTGTCCCACTGCTGGGTATAGGCCTCTCTCAGTGCCATCTGCCTCCGCTCTTTGCCGGTCGTGACCAGGCTCGACCGGCGGTATTGACGATATCGTCAAGGTAGCCGACCCACATTGCTGCCGCGCAGCACAAAGCTGAGCGCTCTCACCTATTCAAGTACCCTAGTTGACCAGCTCGGTCATTGCTCAAGAAGCGCTGGTCGAATCGGTTGCCAGGCCAGCCTGGACGATGTTTTTACGCAGGGTATTTAGGACCGCCAATATCGCAGCCGTACTCGAACCGGGCTTGCGCGTTGTGGCAAAAGGCCTGACGGTATGACGCTGGTCCTATGGAAGTGTGGACGGCCCTTAGTATGGGACGCGACTTGCGTCGATACTTTGGCGCCGTCATATTTTTCTGAGACTCAGAGTAGGGCTGGAGCGGTGGCCGATTCGACAGAGCAGCACAACCGGCGCAAATATGCTAACCTCGGCAGTTGTTACATATTTGAACCGTTTGAAATTGAGATATTGTGTCCGTAGGGGCCGGGAGCTCATCTTGTTTTCAAAAGTGTATCTGAGCCTCTGGTGGACGCGACGTGTGACCAAAATGCTGGTGTTTGTTTAGCTCAACGTATAAGTTTTGCCTTTCAGCGTGGCAATGCTGCCAGCATGCTAGGCACGCTGCTAACTGGCAGTGGGCTTGAGCATTTAGATTATCTTTAGACCTTCAAGGGTCTGTGGATGATTCAATTGCTTGTTATGTAGTAGTAGTTTATGAAGTTTTACGTTATAAGTCTTGTATTTAATGGTAGTTAATAATGACACATGCCCTATAAAAAAATCAAGTACCCTTGCACCTTGTTGTCATTGTTCATACTTAACCTAACCGACCGACATCAAAATACTCGTACTCGTATAAATTTAGAGTGTACAACCCGCCCGTGGGTTCCCGCCGTGTCGTAACGGGGGACTTAGTAGCCGAAGCTTATGGGCGGCGCGGGAATCGGAGGTAGAGCCGCTTCTCTGGGTTTTTTCTCACACAGCTTAGAAGGTGGTGCTCTAGGTCTCCCGTTTTTTTGCGTCTTTACCCCCTAGGCAGTTATGAAAGTTTGCACTCGAGGTTGGGCCGCTTCTGGGCTTTTTAACTAAAGCAGCTGAGAGGCTGTCCGGTAAGTTGCGTGCTTTATGAGGAGTGCAGTAACTGAGGCGGGCTGCACTGTTATTACTGTTCAATCATAACCAAATCAACAGAAATGTATGTTCGTGTCAAGGTCACAGTTCACAGTCAAGGTCGATGACCTTTACTCATGCCATACTACTCATGGTAAAAATCAAGTCAATCCGTTTTCTTCGTATATTATAATGGATTCTGTACCATAGAGGTAGAATAAAGATACATGTTAAACCTCTAATGGTGGTAGATTTAAAAATATTTTTAATTTCAGACAAAATGACAGCCCTTTATTAAACGTCACTGTATTATGTAGCATGGTAAAGGGATAAACTATTTTATCTAATTTTAATGTCAGTTGTCTTTCTCGATCCATAGTTTCATTCCTCTTCGAGCTGACGTAATATTGGAAAGAAAATTTGCCCCTTTAATATGCTAAGCGTGACATTTATAAAATTCAGCAGTCAATGTATGTCACCTGTCATCTAATTACGTTTCGTCAATCAATTTTCGGCCTAATTATGAAGGCGCCATCTAAAATTTAATAGCAACGTAAAAGTGTTCTCTCTATCGAATGCCTAAAGTGAAAAAGAAACAGAAATAGTCTAATTAGCTATTATAATTACGATCGTGCCTTCATAATTGGGCCTAACTGTAATAGTTTTTTGTCCTATCCTACAGGAATTTCACTATGCAATTTTCGGGATAAAAAGTATCCTATGTCCTTCTCCTGGCTCTAAACTACCTCCCTGCCAATTTTCAGCTAAATCGGTTCAGCCGTTCTTGAGTTATAAGTGGAGTAACTAACACGACTTTCTTTTATATATATAGATATAGAAGATATAGATATATAGATATAGATATAGATGATTCAGAATGGATGCCTTGTATACTACGGAAGCCTTAAAATTCTGTTAACTACGGAAGTATATTCGTGGAAAAGTTTTCTAGATTAAGATTTTTCGTGATAAGGTCTATTTGTGACAAAGTTTTCCGTGAAAAAGTTTTTGTGAAAAAGTTTTTCGTGGTTAAGTACTGACACGGTTTGATATGTGTCAAGATTACATCTATGAAACTTAAACGTTGTTCAACACCGTAAATATGGATTCCAGACCATTACTGTCGTCACAAAAGTGAAGGAACTCATCGAGATCTACATTTCCGATGACAGCTGTCAAACTTAAAAGTGGTTTATCTCCGTCATTATCAATTCTAGACCATTGCTGTCTTAACAACGGTGGAAGAACTCTTCAAGATCTACATTTCCGATAACAGCTGTCAAACTTGAAACTGAATTATTTCCGTATATATTAATTCTAGACCATTGTTTTTATGGGGATTGGTTTTATAGAGATCTTCAAGGAAGGCCTATGCCCAGCAGTAGGCGTCCTATTGCTAAAGCGACGACGATGACGAAGGACGACGGGTAAGATAACTGCGATTCCTGCGCGCAGTAACATTCCAAAGAAAAATTATATCCCAAGATGATCGAGATGTTTTGGTCATCCTACTTGGAAAAGAGACACAATCATCTGATGTGGTATCCTTGTCGGCACGGTTTTCTTTGCCAGTACTCAATCCTGTTTATATGATAAATCCATGATCCCAATCTATATTGATTTAGTATGGAGTATTTCGCTGTAAGGGAGTCAACAATATTTATTGTCATAATCAAATGATAATAATTTCATTTTATAATTTTAATTATGCTATGTAACCCGTAAACTTATGTTTGTTGTAAACGTACGAAATTGCAAAGTAATACGTACCAAAAATTATAATTTATTTCCTATCTACCCTCTACTTATGACTTAATGAGAACTTTGGTAAATTCATAACTTATTGTTTAGATACAAGTTTTAAAAGGTGACATTAGCCTACAAAACACTGTAATATTGTGGTAAATTGTAACTTAGTTAACGCTAAGCTTTACAAAACATTGTAATTTTATTATGTCAATAAAGGTTTCTTAAAATAAAAAAATAATAATAAAAAATGTTTGTTGCGACACGTAACTAAGTATAGAATAATTGTTAATTATGATATGCTCGTTTTTTAATATGCAAGAATAAGGAAGTTTCCTTTATCATAAAAACTAAAAATAATTATGTACATTTAAAGACGTTAGAAATGTATTAGATACAGTGAAAAAAATACTCGAATATCTTAATAAATGACGGAGTTATGGATGTCTAAACATGACCGCACGAAATCAAAAAACCTCGCGACGGATTTACGCGTGTGACGTCATCCGGCTCCAGAGCCGCGCCGTGGGTTAGGCGGGAGTAAGGAAAAAAGGAAATAAAGTGCTTCATTCTATACCGGGTATTTTTCTAAGCCACGAATACGTTCTAGGATATCATTGTACTTATTTTTATGTTATGATCAACATTTACTATGGGACTAACCCCCCAATATTACGAATAAAAGTCAGCATTCCCATAAATCTTGTAGTGAGTAAATGAACTTTATTTCTAAATAGAACAAGACTTGGCGTGTGTGTGTACCTAGTGTACTGCGGTTATTACATCTGTATATATTGACTAGTAGTTTTCCGAATAGTAGACCTCACAAGTATACATTTTGGTGAAAATTTTCTGGTAGTCAGTTTTCAAAAATGCACAACTTGCACAGGCAAATATATTCATAATTACAATATTCTGTCCTGAAATATCATTGTATATTATGACCAACTTTTACTATGGGACTAATCCCCTGTACAGGGTTATCCAAAACGTCTCAGCCTAATATTTGTTCTTATAAAGTACTTGTAGGTAATAGGTTTTTTCATGACTTATTTTTTAGTTCCGAAAATGACAGATGTCAAAGTGAGAGCTGCCATTATATGGCATATAGAATTCATACTAGAGTAGCATGACAGATGTCATTCGAAATGTAGATCTCGTTGAGCTCTATCAATTTTGTGCCTAAAGTAACGGTCTAAAAACGACAGTTACGGAGATAAATTACTTTGAAGAGCTGTCATCCGAAATATAGATCTTGTTGAGTTCTACAATGGTCTAAAATCGTTAGTTATAGAAATAAACCGCATTTAAATTTGACAGCTGTCACTTTGAGACCTAACATGTCATCCTAGTATGGATTCTAGAATATGACAGCTGTCACTTTGTTCAGTCATTTTTAGGGTTTCGTAGTAAAACGAGGGACCCTTAAAACTTCGTTATATCCGTGTAACGGACGGACGCCGTTTATAGACCATATTAAAACTTTCCCTGAAAAATATTTTTAGCACTGTAGAATCACAAATTTTTGAGCTATAAAGGAAAATTGAATTATTTAAACATTAGAGGTCATCGACCTCACAAATATATTTCATACAAACAAACAAACAGTAACACTTTATTAGACAACCACAAAACTTAAAAAAAAAACAAATTACGGGGACAAAACAATACAATTTATAGGTTTCTAACTGGTGGCCTTATCGCTTTAAGCGATTTCTTCCAGGCAACCAAGAATTCATACTAAATTACGTTTTCTTAGTAATCAACCATCTTAAAAATTGGTTTTTATCATAATCATCGTCACGTCTGCGGAAGCCTATCATACGCATGTCTCGACACGCACTTGACAACTTATTGAAACTAGAAAATAAAAGCCCTGAAAAAAAATATTTATACATAGTATTTTTTTATTAGAACAAAATATATTACGCTTCACCAGTTCTAGCTAGCTAACCCTGTATAGGGGATTAGTCCCAAACTCTGACACCAGGGCTAGCCACCCGGCCTATATAAACTTACTTACTTAGTCCCATAGTAAAATTTGGCCATAATATACATATATATATATCTTAGTAAAGAACCTTACTATTTTTATGATTAAGTATATATTTACCTGTGAAAGTTTTTTTGAAGCATTTTTAAGAACTTATTACAAGAAAATGTAAACTTGCGAGGTCTACTGTTTTGGGAGCTACTAGTTAATAGTTACAGATGTAAAAACCGCAGTACACTAGACACATACACCAAGTCTTGTTCCATTTAGATATAAAGTTCATTTACTCACGACAAAATTATGCGAATGCTGACTTTTTATTCGTTATATTGGGGGGTTAGTCCCATAGTAAATGTTGATCATAACATAAAAATAAGTACAATGATATCCTAGAACGTATTCGTGGCTTAGAAAAATACCCGGTATAGAATGCAGCACTTTATTTCCTTTTTTCCTTACTCCCACCTAACCCACGGCGCGGCTCTGGAGCCGGATGACGTCACACGCGTAAATCCGTCGCGAGGTTTTTTGATTTCGTGCGGTCATGTTTAAAAATTCATAACTCCGTCATTTTTGAAGATAATTGAAAAATAAAAACACCATAATTTATTTCAGACTTGGTGTAATTTAATAAAAATAAAACTAAAAAACGGGAAACTTCCTTATTGTTTAATAATATTTTTTGATTAAACTACAAATATATTAAAAAAAAAACAAATATATTTGGACGAATAAAACTATTTGCTATATGTTATTTGACTAAGAAAAATGCAAAAATATTTATTTAAAAAAAATATTTTAAAATTTGAAGTAATAATTTTATTACCAACTAGCTTTTGGCCGCGGTTTGGGCCGCGTGATTGAGCTTTAGCTATCCTATAGGATAGTTTTATTTTTCAGGGATAAAAATAGTCTATGACTATGACAATCTCCGTCCTATAAACTACATTCATGGAAAAAACAGTCGATCCCTCCCTCTGTTACTATGTGGAAAAGTAATAAACAAACCAACAAACACACTTTCTAAATTATGATAATAGTAATGAATAGGAAACAAAAGTGGAGTTAATGTTAGAAACATATTATACCTAAGTCAAGTCACGAGTGAGCGAATCTTTTAGGTCTACATACTCCATCTTCGGCTACAACTTTGCTACCATCAGGTTAGTTGATGACCAAATATAGCCCTATTATTTTTTTAATGCATTAAAACAATATTATTTTTTTGCAAAAATTAGCATGACCGACTTCACCCGTGTACAGAATTCGCGAATATTTCGTACGGATCAATGTAGCATTTTTCAAATTATTGTTGATTTATCAAAAATGGCTCAGCCGATTTCGATAAAATTTAAATGGGACTAATTTCGAAGTATACTCTTTCCAATAAAAAAAGAATTATTGAAATCGGATTACTACGAAAAAAGTTATGCGTGGTTATACATAAATAAATATATATATACGCGTCGAATTGTATACCTCCTCCGGTGGTTCGTCGGTCAAAAATAATAAAAATGATCTTACCACCTTCTGAATGTCATCCGGACTGACTTCGGTGAGACAGTGAAACTCGTTAAATTTGTTAGCGATGACTGTTTGGGCGGCATTTCTGGCTTCAACCGGCAAGTTCTTCACTCCCAACGCAGCCCAAAGAGACAAATTATTGTCATCATGTATTCGAAACTGCTTGCAAATCTTCATCTTGTCATCGTCTTCTGTCAGGCTGAATAGCATGTTTATTGTATGAGTGAGCTGAACCCTCTGAGGTGATGTATGGAACATGCTGTTGTCATTTTCTAGATCTTGGTACATCTTGCAAAGCCATATCACTTGGTTGAACAGCAGTTGAGGATTTCTGAAATGAGATATCACGATTTTGTCTAGGTTTACACGAAAATTGAAACTACAGCTGTTTCCGTATGTCTCCATACATTTTTGTACAACGCCCCTGGCGGAAACGAGGAAGAACTAACCAAAATGTATGGAGCCACACGCGAACACGTAAGTTTAAGAAAACTATGCAAAACCTGAACTAAGCGCTCAGGTGAGTTGGAATCAAACGCATAGCCTGTTAGTATGGTTACATAATATTACGTAATACAAGTGAAATAATTAACGAAATGTTAAATAAATGGGATGAAAAAACCAATTTATTGTAATAAACCTTAAAAAACAACAACACTTATATCTAAAACAAATTACTTTTTACAGGGTATATTTACATTATAAATAAAACACTGCTTTGAGGTCGCTGTCCGCGGGCAAAGTACCTTGAGAGACTGGTGACATTACCCCGTTGGATAGCAAGGCTAAGTCTTTGACCGAGGTAAGCACCAGCCCATGGGTCATTTGCTCTTTCTATTATTTTTTTTGAAAAATATAAAAATGTACAGATCACATATATAGCCTTAATTGAGGATTGATAGTGGAGCCAAAAAGTTCTCAAATGACGACGAACGCGAAAATCGATAAAAAACAGCTGTCACACAAAATTGCAACTTTGAACTTATATACGTGGTCATATACATATACAGGGTTATTTCTAATCAATTAGCATCCTTTCAGGGGCATATTCTGTACAACTAAACGAACAACTTTTGTTCTACGACTTTTATCAACAATTTTTTTTTATATATATATTTATAAAAAAAAATGTTGTTCCATAGAAAAATATCGTACACCCTCGACCAAATGTATGGAACAGCTGATTTTTTTTTAGTTTTGACCAAAGTCGCAGATCAAAAGTTGTTAGTTTTGATGTACAGAATAAGCCCCTGAAAGGATGCTAATTGATTAGAAATAACCCTGTATATACCAAATATAATTAATCTCTCGTTGTTTATCAATTGGTTGATATAATAGATTGGTAAGAAATACGCTCTTAATCTATTTTAATTTATCAGTATCCCGGAAGGGTACTAGCTCCCGCAAACTCAGGGTATCCTACCGCGGGAGCTAGAGTTTCTAATCTTCTAATTTTAATCGTCTTTCCTTGGCATAGAGGGCGCTGCCTCGTTTGGGATGCGACGTGCGTAAGCACTTTCGCATTCTGCCACCTCCCTGTTACCCAGCAAGCCGCTGGGGGAGGAGCAGAGGCAGCCGCCAGAAATAAACACCTTAAATATGCCTGTTTGGAATCGGCGTACGACATTGTTCCATTCGCCGTCGAAACAGCGGGTCCGTGGGGTGCCGAAACCAGGAAATTCGTACTGGAACTGAGTCGCCGCCTAAAGGATAGAGCGAATGACGCCCGGGCGGGCTGGTATTTGGTCCAACGCATTTCCTTGGCTATTCAGCGAGGCAACGCGGCGAGTATTTTGGGTACATGTGGTACGGCACGCAGGGGACTACAGGACTAATTTTTCAGACCAAGTACCACATTAGGTACCCATGTATTATTAGGTAAGTATATTTTTACTATTATAATTAGGTAAGTATATTTTTATTGCCTTTGTAAATTATTTAATTTTAGATTGCAATGTGACTTTTAATTATGACATGAAATTGTATTTTAATTTAATAAAAACTTTATTAAACTATTCTCAGATCTTCTAATATTTATGTGACTTTGACGTGAATAGGGACGCTATCATCACTACAACAACAGAGGCAGCAAAAGATCTGAGGGAGAAGTTATCGCACCGAATAGGAAAACTGGTAAAATCCAGAGTGCGAACCATGGCTTCATCTCTCGTCAATGGTTGCGGAAAAGAGAGCTTCGGTCGTCTTTTGGTGGACGAAGCTCTAATGAACCATTTTGGAGCCATAATAATGGCTGCCCGGCTATCTGGTGCTAGCGAACTTGTCCTCATTGGAGACGTCAATCAGTTGCCTTATATCGACAGAGAAAATCTCTTCGAAATGAGGTACCATCGTCCAACACTAGTTGCAAATATCACCCAGGAGTTACTCTGCACACACAGGAACCCAATGGATGTCGCGTATGCGTTGAGGGAAATATACTCAGGTATATATTCCTCAGCCCCTCGTATCAGGTCTCTTGAGCAGAAAAGGTTCAAGGGGGCTCAAATATCCAAAACCCTCCCTAAAACCCTTTCCTTAGTGCATACACAGGAAGAAAAGGAGACCCTCATAAGTCAAGGTTATGGGGGAGGCTCAGGATCACGCACCCTTACCATTCACGAAGCTCAGGGACTAACGTACGAGTCGGTAATTGTTATAAAAACAAAGCCGAAAATGAAACTACACGAGAGCGTCTCACATGCAGTCGTTGCACTATCGCGGCACACCGGGACCTTCATCTATTACGCCGACGACATCGAAAATGATGCCATCAGTCGATTCGTGCGGCGCGCATCGTCTGTGTCATCGGAGACCATCAAGGAGTACAACCTGCAGATGGCTGTCAGAGATCGGAACGAGGCAGTGATGGAGGCTTTGAGCCGGGAGAAGGCAACTAAATTGGCATAGGACTTGAAAAATGTGTATTCGAATTTATAAGAAATAAGCATTGTGTGCATGCATTCATGCTCGCCATCGAAGGCTCCTTCTTGCGGCGGCATCATGTGTCGGGTCGTTCTCCTCCCTCAAATATGGTCGAGGAGAGCGATGGCTGGCACATGTGTCACACTCGTGATCGGGTGCTGCTTGCGGGTCGCCGGTCTGCTCGTGGCATTCACGCAGTGCATTGACTAACTTAGGCTAATATTTCTAGTACCTACTCTTTGTACAGTAACTATAATAAAATAATTGTAAATCTTAGTTGACAAAGGGCACAGACCCTGGAGTTTGTGGTTAGTAAATTTTAATTTAAAAAAAAAAATTATGTGATAAGATATATATAAGTGTTTATATAAATATAAAAAAATGCTCATATAAAATTGCGATTTTAATAAGCAATGTGGTCGAGTGGATGACGGAACACGATCTCATTAAAACCGCAGGATCGCACGAGATGCAAGCCGCTTCCAATATTATTGGAGATGCATTGGGGAGGCCTATGTGCAACGGTGGACGTCCTATGGCTGATGGATTTTTTCGAATTTCGTTGTTATGAATCATCCCCTTTCGACTTAGTACACACCTTTTGCATAACCATGTAAATAGCCCTCGACCTTCAAAATGAGTCATGGGCGATTCGCCCGCGGGCCGAACCGCTTGCAGGGCAAAACGCCACAATACCCGACAAAAAGTAGTTGGGCTATAACTGAGTTGACAGGTAAAATTGGTTGACGGCACGCTCGAACAAAAGATTACGACATAATGCTAAGTAGAGTGCATTTAACTTAATCGACGTTTACTTAAGCGTTTTTATTGTTTAATCGCTGTTATTATCTTTTGTATAACAGGATCTGTGGATTACTACATTTTATCTCGGAGATAATCCGTAGTACCGTGACTCAAACACCAAGCTCACGACTCTATTGGACAGTTTTTGACAGGTATATGGAATAGGAACGTGGTCATTTACTGTGAGCCGTAACTGCCATAAAGAGCGCTATGCTGCCGTCTACAACACCGTTAAGCCACAGGGGGCCATTTTTCACTTTTAAACACATTCTTATAGAGTTTAAAATTCTCTATCGGTCACTGTAAGAAATATTATTTTTATATCGTTTATAGTTTAGAAGACAGAACAGACAGAAGTTTATAGTTTAGAAGAAATTGTGAAAACACCGCAATTGACATTCTTATTTCTACTTCACAAGTCAATAAAGTCGTCATCCAACAAAACATCACTTAAATACCGCTATGATCGCATAATTATTTGAAAACATAATTATTCTACAAATAATAGCTTACCTTTAAAGCCGTTTTTGCAAATAATTGTCTAAATCATAGTTAAAGTACTTTATCTGTCTAGTCCCGCGTTTTTAGCTGATACTCAAAAATTTGGTTTTGTGGCTTAACGGCTTTTTAGGTTATAGACGGCAGTATGTACGGGTCTATCTGCGAGATCGCAGAACCGCAGAAGAAACAAAGTTACCGACATAGCAAAGTGAACTAGTAAGTTAAAATGCAGTCGGCAGGCCACATAGCTCGAAAAACGGATGGCCGATGGTGCCGCTATGTTTTCGAATGGAGACCACGTACCAACGCAGCGTAGGACGTCCACCAACTAGATGAATTAACGATATAAACAAGACCGGTCGGAACGCGCCGGACGCAGGCCGCTTCCAACCAGCCTTATTGGAAAACCAAAGGGGAGGCCTAAGCCCAGCAGTGGACACTGGACATCCTTCGGCTGAAGGCTAACTTGATTGGAAATGCTTTTCTCAATGCAGATTCCATTCCCACTCTTTCATGTTATGGCTAAAATCTGAAAGGCTATGTTAAATCGTGAACTCTCGTATTAGTATTTTTCATTCAACAACAATATTACATTTTCCTTCCAATGTTGACGAGACGAAACATACTAAATATTTTACCAATAATTTTATAATCAGTTGCAAGTCAGTCTGCTTCCAACCTTCCCTTACCTTCCACAAATATTTCAAGACTATAATTAGCTAAATTGGTCCAGCCATTCTCAAGTTTTAGCGAGACTAACAACCATTCTTTTTATATATACATAAAGATATACATAAATCGCCGAATCCAACTCGGTTGGGCAGTGTTTAGAAAATTGCGTAACGTCTTCTCGTCCGACATACCTCAGTGCCTCAAGTCGAAAGTTTTCGACCAGTGTGTGTTGCCAGTGATGACTTATGGCACAGAAACGTGGTCTCTCACTATGGGCCTTATTAGTAAGCTCCAAGTGGCCCAACGAGCCATGGAGAGGGCTATGCTCAGAGTTTCTCTGCGAGATCGAATCAAAAATGAGGAGATCCGTAGAAGAACCAAGGTTACCGACATAGTCCAGCGGATTGGCAAGTTGAAGTGGCAATGGGCAGGGCACATAGCGCGGAGAACTGATGACCGATGGGGTCGAAAAGTTCCCGAGTGGAGACCACGTACCGGCAAGCGCAGCGTAGGACCTTATTAGGACCGCAGGATCGCGCTGGATGCAAGCCGCTATCAACCGCTCTTATTGGAAATCATTAGGGGAGGCCTATGTCCAACAGTGGACGTCCTATGGCTGAAATGATGATGATGATACATAAAGATAGATGTATAAGATGGGTAATTGTACCTTGACATTAATGCCCAGATGTTGGTGGAAAACAGAGCAGAAATATGATCCGTGTCAAGAATCGCTTCAATCATATGCTTTTCCAACAGATTGTAGTCCTCACAGTTCAGAGACATCGCCAGATGTAACGAGTGTATGAGCAGATGCCCAAACAAATCCACGCTCTTTTCATTTTCATACACGTCTACATTACATCCGCTGACTGAAAGAAATTCATACATAATAAACAAAATACCGATTTAAAAAAAAATGTTGTTTAGTAAATCATATTTCAAAGGTCAGAGTCCTATTTGAATTTTATCGAAATCGGTTTTTGAAAAATCAACAATAATGTAAAAAATACTACATAAATATGATCGATTCCTGCGAACTATTCGAATAGGTAATAGAATAAAAAAACATTATCATAATTAGTCCGTGAAATAGATTATCAAAAAATATTGGACTCGTATTTTTTCTATTGCCAATCAAATAACAAATGACAAAGATACACTTTGTCAAAGTTTGGGAGTGGGGGTCGTGACGTCACATATCTCACAGAAGTATATACATTTGTATGGCACTTGTGACGTAACGCGGAACTCTAACGGGCTATATGATGATTAATTTTTGTTTAATTGACAAAAGGAAAAATACGCTTCTAATATTTTTTCATAGTCTATCTGACGGACTAATTATAAAGAGTTATTTCTAACAATTAGCATACTTTTAGGGGCTTGTTCTGATCATCAAAACTAACAACTTTTGTTCTATGACTTTTCTCAAAACTAAAAAAAAAATCAGATGTTCCATACATTTTGTCGCGAGTGAACGATATTTTTCTATGGAACAACAATCCAATCATATTTTTTGAGTTTTGACAAAAGTCATAGAACAAAAGTTGTTAGTTTTGACGTACAGAATAAGCCCCTGAAAGGATGCTAATTGATTAGAAATAACCCTGTATTTTTTTAGTACCTATTCTGTACATGGTTGAAGTCGGTTGTGTTGTGCCATTTTTGACAAATAATAATGTGTCGTAATTTTTTGATGATGTTTTCTCATCAATTTGGCATTTTTTTTTTTTTGTTTTAAATATTGATGATATATTTTTAGACCTTCAAGAGTCTGTGGTTGATCCAATTGCTTTTTATACAGGGTTACTGGTAATCAATTAGCACCTTTTTAGGGGCTTGACTGCCTCGGTGGCTCTGTGGTTAGTGACCCTAACTTCTGGATCAAAGAGGCGTGGGTTCGATCCCCACCCAGGGCAAATATTTATGTGCTGAACATAAGTGTTTGCTCTGTGTCTGGGTGTTATTAAGTTACTATCTATATAAATATGTATTTAAAAATAAGTATACGTAGTAAATCAGTCTCTGGCAGCCATATCACAAGCTTTGCTTAGTTTGGGATCAGATACCGTTTGTAAGATGTCCCCAAATATTTATTTTATTTATTTATTTATTCTGTACATCAAAATTAACAACTTTTGTTTTGCGTCTTTTATCATACATTTTGTTGAGGGTGAACGATATTATTCTATGGAACAGCATTTTTTTGAGATTTGTCATAAGTCATTGAACAAATGTTAGTATTGATGTACAGATTAAGCCGCTAAAAGGATGCTAATTGATAACCAGTCACCCTGTACAGTAGTAGTTTAAGTATGTAGTATTAAACCTACTTTGTTGTAATGAATAAAGGCACTTGCCCTACAGAAAAAAACGAAACGTACATTCTGGCAATATTTTGTAGACGCAGTCGATCAATAGCGGTGCTGTAACGCTCGTGTTGTCGGGTCCTTGAGTTATGCAGTCCATTGCACTCGTTATTGTAACGACGAATCCGAGAAACTTTCCTTCCCGCTTAATTTTTTTTATATCAGGGTTGAGTAGCTCCTGAAAATAGGGAAACTTTGTATAGGACAGTGTGAATGCTTAGGCGCAGCCACGGTGGGCCCACGTCGAGATTCATATGTCATCTTTTACTTCACTTAAAATCGGTTCGGTTAAGCGGTTGAAAAATAAAAGGAAAATTTTTCGCACTCGCTTCGCTCGCCCTTTAAAAATTAACCGGGATACGACCGCGGGTATAGTTTGCTAATTACATATTATTTTAGACTGATGCCCCACCCTGCGCGCATGGCTGGCTACGCTCATGGTGGGACTATGGCTCTATGGACTAGTCTACCTAGTCCGAATCATACAACTTGGCGCCTGTAATGTTAGCTAGAGAAGTAAGTTAGTATAGGCTAGGCGGCTAGTAACCCTAGTGTCGAAGAGTTTCTTAAGCCGCAGAAGGACTCTAACATAGCTAAACGGTTATAACAACTGGGACCTACAATTTAACGTGTCATCCGTGCCACGGTAGCGCTCAGTTGTAAATGCCACCCGCGGTCACCCATCCGAATACTGACTGTGCCGAATGTTGCTTAACTTCGGTTATCGTTGACAACTTGACAGACACAAGTTAAACAAGCTGCGGATAAACCAACTGAAGCTTACGCTGAGCGAGGATTGGGTAATCTGCAGCTTGAAGCTAACTTAACAACAGCCGTGTTGTTTGATTCGACCAATACTAGACAAGCCGTGGTGGTCTAGAGGTAGTGACACCCGCCTTACAATCGTGAGGTCGTGGGTTCAAATCCTCGGTCCCGTACCAATGAGTTCTTTGGAATTTATGTACGGAAATTCACACCACTGGCTTTTCGGTGAAGGAAAACATCGTGAGGCAACCTGCATATGTCCGTAGAAGAGATTCGATGGCGTTTGTGAATCCACCAACCCGCACTGGGCCAGCGTGGTGGATATGGCCTAATCACCCTTCGTGGGTAGGCCTACGTCCTGCAGTGGACTGTTGAAAAGGCTGATACAGTACAGTACAATACTAGACAAGACAATAAGACGAATAGTTCTAGTGGTGGTTAAACTCGCCTTAAAGTCGTGAAGTCGTGGGTTCAAATCCCGGTCCCATACAAATTAATTATTTGGAACTTATACTTACGGAATTTTATACCACCGGCTTTTCGGTGAAGAAAAACATTTAGAGGCAACCTGCAGAAATTCGTAGAAGAGACTCGATTGCGTATGACGTATACGAATCCACCAATCCGCACTTGGTCAGCGTGGTGGACATAGCCCAATCCACTTTTTTGGGTAAATATTTAGTAGTGGTTAAATATTAAGTAGTAATTACTATAAAAAAACTAATGCAGTACAGTACTGTCACCTACCCACTTAGATTTCGCGGCGTCTCGACTGCCGGTAACGAATAACTAGGCATTCACTTGTTTTTATCTAATAGCGTATGACGTCCACCTACAAGGTGGACAAATAACCTCATAAAAACCGCAGTATCGCGCTGGGTGCAAGCCTCACCGGTGTTATCTGTAGCAAAGCCTATGTCCAACAGTGCACGTCCTGTAGCTAAACAAGTATTGTATTAAAAATAAACCTTTTTTTTAAAACAAGCTTTTACTGAACAAGTACTCGCTAAGATGAATCAAACGAGCCGAAACTCGTTAGAGTTGCATCGTTTCATTACCTATAGAGTTCCTTTGCCCACCTTCCAGCTCCATCATCAGAACCTGGTTACCATTGAAAGACAAACTACTCGCCAAGACCATTCAAATGAACTCAAACTCGATGAGGTGTCGTTTCATTGCTAAGTTCCTTTGGCCACCTTCCAGCTTCATCATTAGATCAGCATCATAATATTGCATTGTCACACGATTTACACATGTATACAAATTTCAACTCAATCGGTAAGCGGGAAGTGGATCAAATTTGACTTGTAAGATTTGATTACAGACAACGGGACAGGTGAAACTAAATAAAACCTAGTAAAAAAGGAAACCGAACAAGAAGAAGGTTATTCAAACCCTTCTTCATTTTCTTAACCATAGGAAATTCAAGTGATTGTTTGATTGACAGTTTAGCCGGCCAATGGAAGGCCTAACTTTTAACTAGTCTACTATGCCAAACTCAATTATGCCAATTTGATCCGTATTTACAATGGCAAATACATAAAGCCGTTTAACCTTCAAATAACGAATCATTATGGAAAGCTACTTCCTCGCCACAGCAGATTGGTCCGTGAAAATTCATTATGATGCTGAACACAATACGGCATTATTATGCTAAATAAAATATTTATCGACGAGAAAGGAAGAACGAGGAGCGGCCCATAACTTTTTATTTAGTTTCACCTGTTCCGTTGTCTGTCTGTATTCAAATCTTGCAAGTTAAAATTGATCCACTTTCCGGTTACCGATTGAGCTGGAATTTTGCAGACATGTGTAAATCGCGTGTCAATGAAGTATTATGATGACATGGCGCTGATCTGATGATGGAGCTGGAAGGTGGCCAAATGAACTTAGCAAGGAAACGACGCCTCAACGAGTGTGGGTTCATTTGAATAGTCTTGGCGAGTAGTTTGTCATTCAATGGTAACCAGGGTCTGATGATAGAGCTGGAAGGTTGTCCTGGGAACTCTGTAATGAAACGACGCAAACCTATTGAGTTTCGGTTCGTTTGATTCGTCTTGGCGAGTACTTGTTCAGTAAAAGCTTGTTTTAAAAAAAGGTATTTTTTATATAATGCTTGTTTGCCTATAAATATTATTTGATACTTGGTTGCTTGCCGCTACTCTCTTCATAATTTGTTCCCGATCAGAGACAAACTGACTAGACTAGAAGCATTTATCTATAGGCCAAATTAAACTTAATGGCGTCTGTGAATACGAGGCGAGTCGATGCTCAGTCGCAAATACATATGTTAGCGGCGATGAAATTTGGGGATGTTCGCAACTAGTATAGCTTCACAGATAACATTAAGTTTGACTCAGCCTATAACAAGGTAGTGTGAGATTACATTTCAATAATTCATAACTAACTACATGATGCATGTCTATATTGTCTATGCTTTTAAGATTAACTATGTAATGGCAGCCATATTGTGTGACAATTGACATGTTTAGTACATGCAGGCCATAACTTGTAGGTATGTCAAGTCTATATATTTATCAAGTCTATGGTATTTACTCACATAACCGAATGTTTTGTTGGACAATAGTTTGTCGAGCAGACATTCGGAAGGACTCGTTATGAGGTTTTTGAACTGAGATCTTTCAGATGCCGTTTGAAGGTGAGAGCTGCATCTGGAACAGAGTTTATCATAACTTATCAATATTACCTTCATCTTACTAATTTGGTCGATTCTAATCTCGATGGCGTTTAGCGCCACCTTTTGACACAAACTTTCAAAAAATCCTATTGAACGATTTAGCAAATTACTGTAGGTATAGCAACAGATATAGATAGATTAGTACCATTGGTTTTCGTTTTGGAAAAACAAAAGATGTATTCATAACTTGAGTCTATTTTAAGTTTCACACGGTAGTAATTGTATGTTATATACAATACTAGCAATTGGTCTCGTATGTCACGATCGTCAAGTATTGTGTAGAGAAGTCAAAAATCTATAAATAGACATCTTTGTATAGAATAATAATTTTTTTGGAAAACATCGCAACACCGTCTTCCACCGTGTATAGAATTCGAAAAGTTTGCACGAATCAATCAATAATTTATTTTTGACACATAATGATGTTAATGTACAGTATCAGATGATCCATAGACTCCTGAACTAGTCTAAGACTGTGTTTCAGGAGCCAATGGCTTCTCTATATAGTAACAATTTTATACATTATATAGTTATAATTACATAGTCAAAACAAATCGTGTTTTTACTTAATTTTTAAAACAATTTTGTAATATAAAAAGATTAATAATTAATTTTGAAAAACAGAAAAAATATATAATCTAGTTAATCGAAATCTCAGATATTATTTAATAATATTAAATCAATCTACTACAGATACTTCATCATTTTCTAAAGTTGCCAAAATAAAAACAAAAGTGAGTAATAACAAAATTTAGGAAGATACGAACTAAAATAACCAAATGTTATGATTATTTAACACATTTATAATATAATTAAATTTTTACGCAAACTGTTAAAGTTAAATACTATATTTGCTAGATAAATCAGATGTACAAACTTTCAAGCAAAACCTCAGTACTTTGATAGTCGAACTTATTTAACCACGGTAGTATTACTTTTTTTAATTCCCTATTAAGCCGGAAACATACTATCGGACGCGGCTGACGGACGCGACTGTCAGCCGCGACTTAGCAATGTGCACAGTCTTATAACATCTGGTGTACCAGATCGCTCTCGGACGTCCGAACGCTCAAGGTCGTCCGAAGGTGACATCCGCGACTTATGTCCGATAATGTGCAGCGGCTGTCAGTCGCGTCTGTAAGCCGCGTCCAATAGTATGTTTCGAGCTTTACAGTATTGTTTTGTGTAACAATCGTTATTCAGCTTAGTATAGAGACGCGCAGCAGTATTGCTATACTTTTTCTGAGAAAATCTTTTTTAGATCGCGTAGTTGGAAAGAGCTCACGTCTTTTGTTTTGTAAAAGAGGCAATTTCGGTACTGTATTTCTGTGATATGGAGATATCAATCAAACACTGGTAAATGAATAACTGCCTAACACTGAGAACATCAGCCTTATCATACACATCTGTAATAGGGTATCTAAAAGGTAGGTGTAGAAGCACTTTCAGAATCGCACGCTGTGCACGCTCTGCATGTATGAGGTGCGTCTTGGCTGCAGTGCCACATGCAACGATGCAGTATCTGACAATGCATTCACACAAGGCCTTATATATTTGTAGTAATAATTTTGGTTCTGCTTCTGTTCTCAGTGTTTTGAATATATACATCAGTTTTCTAATTCTTAATTTTAATTCATTATGTTTATATTCCACCGTAATTTGTCATCAATATGAACCCCAAGGTATTTTATTGACTCGACTTTGGACAATTCAGCGCAATAGCAATGTTGTGACATTGTTGATTTATCAAAAACTGCTAGGCCGATTTCGATAAAATTTAAATGGGACCACCTCTTTCGAATTAAAAGATTTTTTTAAATTTTTTTTGGACGTCGGTAAAAACATAATACACATACTATTATTTTTTATTGAAAGAAAGAAATCTTTAAATAATTTAAATCCATGAGTATAGTATCCATGACTTTTTATGTTACAAGAGCTGTGGTGGTCTAGTGGTAAGACACCCGCCTTACAATCGTGAGGTCGTGGGTTCAAATCCCAGTCCCGTATTAATGAGTTCTTTAGAATTTATGTACAGAATTCCATACCACTGGTTTTTCAGTGAAGGAAAACATCGTGAGGAAACCTGCATTCGTCCGTAGAAGAAATTTGATGGCGTAAGTGAATTCACCAACCTGCACTGGGCCAGCGTGGTGGATATGGCCCAATCACCTGGTGGATATGGTGGGAATGATGGCGTGAAGGATATGGCCCAATCACCTGGTGGATATTGTGGGCCTGGTGGCGTGGAGGATATGGCCCAATCACCTGGTGGATATGGTGGGCATGGTGGCGTGAAGGATATGGCCCAATCACCTGGTGGATATGGTGGGCATGGTGGCGTGAAGGATATGACCCAATCACCTGGTAGATATGGTGAGCATGGTGGCGTGAAGGATATGGCCCAATCACCTGGTGGATATGGTGGGCATGGTGGCGTGGAGGATATTGTCCAATCACCTGGTGGATATGGTGGCCATGGTGGCGTGAAGGATATGGCCCAAACACCTGGTGAATATGGTGGGCATGGTGGCGTGGGGGATATGGCCCAATCACCTGGTGGATATGGTGGGCATGGTGGCGTGGAGAATATGGCCCAATCACCCGGTGGGTATGATGGGCATGGTGGCGTGGAGAATATGGCCCAATCACCTGGTGGATATGGTGGGCATGGTGGCGTGGAGGATATGGCCCTTAGTGGGTTAGGAGTACGTCGTACGGTGGACTATAAAAAGGCTGATACAGACTGTCAGACATTAGGCCCAATTATGGAGACGCCATCGTAATTTTAATAGCAATTATATTATATTCTAATATGTATTCCTGTTTCTTTTTGTCCGTCGAAACGGAGGAGGTATATACCTACTCAATTCGACGCGTATATATTATTTTATGTGTAACCACGCATAACTTTTTACATAGTAGTCCGATTTAGATAATTATTTTTTATTGGAAGGAGTAGTTGAAGGAACACTTCGAAGTTGGTCCCATCTTAATATTATCAAAATCTGCTTACCCATTTCTGATAAATCAACAATAATGTGAAAAATGCTGCATCCATCCGTGCCATGTATTCGCAAATTCTATACGCGGTTGAAGTCGGTCATGCCATTTTCGACGAAAAATAATTATTCACTATAATATGCATTTTATAGAGAGAACAGATGGCGCCTTTGGCTAGTTGACAATTTTTTTTATGTCCTTTTGTAACAGCTAACCATAAAAAGAGCCTATTATCGAAAACAAAATTAAAATCAACTTTAATTTAAATTTAAGAAGTTATACTCGTAAGCATTTTATTCTTGCTAGACAAAGAACGCACTTTAGCAGAATAAATGTTATAACGGTCCGTAAGCGTCATGCATTTGCCATACTATGTTATGCTTTGTGGGAAAGGCACAAAGCATCCCCTCTCAATCCCTACCAAAATATTTACAAGCTTAAATCTCTGAACTGGATTATATAGCCAATTTTAGTTATTTTTTCAGTTTACGAATCATAATTAATTGTAGAATTCAGTAATCTTAATACTTTTAATTAATTCAATGCTAGTCAACTATAGGGTAGTTGGGCCTATAATGTAGGTAAAAGTTCACTTCATTAATACACGCGTGAGAAATCATTATACTAAACACCGGTTTTCACTCACGTATGATATACAGCCGGGCCGCTGGGAACCCGACCGGTTTCGGAGTAAATTAGTACTCCTTCGTCAGGGAATACGCGCGCTCCCGTCGACTGGCGCACGCGTGAGCGCGAACCGGTCGGGTTCCCAGCGGCCCGGCCGTATATCATACGTAAGTGAAAACCGGTGTTTTATTTAGTATAGGTAAATGTTGTTAACTTACTCGTGAATACAGAAGAGTAGATCAAATATTTTGTCGAATTCAGATATGGCAGCGTACCCGAATATTATGCAGACCTTCATTAGAGCTTTGAGCAAAAAATTTGCTATTTTTATAGATCTCGTGTCAATTTTGCCATCTTGGTTTTGCTGGAAATAAACATATTATTCATAAGGCCCACATTAAAATGCCACGTTTCAGTTCCATATATCATCACTGGCAACACACAACTATCGAAAATTCTCGTCTTGAGGCACTGAGATATATCGGATGAAAAGACGTCACGCAATTTTCCGAACGCTGCCCAGCCGAGTCGGATTCGGTGATCGACCTCTTTCTTGAAGTTGAACTCACCTAGGTGGACTACTTGTCCAAGGTAGACTTACGAGTCAACAATTTCAAGAACCGAGCTCTTAACAGATATTGGGGTGGGTACAACATGGTCCAGCGGATTAGAAAATTAGAGCGGCAGTGGGCAGGGCACATGCGAAGGCAGATGGATGGGATGGGGTAAAGTTCTGGAATGGAGACCACGGACCAGCAAGCTCAGAGTAGGACGTCCACCTACTAGGTGTACTGACGATGTAATGAAGATCGCAGGAACACGCTGGATGCATTGGAAATTCATGGAGCTGATAAATAAAAAATATTCTATAAAAGGCGTACCCTTTGCGAATCGCAAGGACTTTCAGAGGTATAATTAATCATTACTGTAAATAGCTTATAAACAGGTGTAGGTACTAAGCCGAAAATGGGTGATTAAAATCATCGTTATGAACAACTTTTACTGCGGGGCCAACCCAAAATTTTAGAAAAAAATTCAGCTGTTTCGTACATTTTGTCGATTTCGAGTTGGAGTTTTGTATGGAACAGCAAATTTTTTTCGAATATTAAGTTGGTCCCATAGTAAAAGTTGTTCATAACGATGGTTTTAATCGGACTTTTTCGACTTAGTAAGGGGGTAAGCAGATAATCCTATAGAACCAACCCCGAAATAGCAAAATAAAAAAAATCTGTTCAAAACTATAAAAATATATTGTCAATGAAAAAATTCTAAGTCTGAATTAAGTACACCGGTTTTTTGCTATTTTTGTAAGAAACGCGTTTTTTGCGATTGCATTTCAAAGAACTTGTTGCGTTGCAACGTGCACTTTAGACGTACCGAAATCGTAAAGAATTTGATGTTTAATACATTAATTTTCGCGTAATATACTTACTTACATATTTTCTGTAGATAAACTTTTTATATTAAACAGTTGACTTTTTTAACGAATTCAGGGTTTGTCCCATAGTAAAAGTTTATTTTTTGGCAACAAATATGTAAAAACATATTTGTTGATTTTACAAAAAGAGATCATTATATGGTAAAATTTAAACTCTGAAATATAGTCTACCAAACAAAAAAAATAAATTTTTAAATCTGTTCAGAATTGACGAAAATCGACGAACATATATGATACAAAAAAAACGAGCAGTAGCAGGCGAACATAACCCTTCTCCTCTTTGTAAGTCGGTTAAAAACGCTTTTTATGTGTAATCTGTGGACCTTACCTCAACGGCATCTTTGATATAAGAAGCGATCGAGGAACAAAGAACTGCTAGACAGTCTCGAAAGATGGTTGTATCGGCCAGTGCGGCGCCATACTTCTGGTATATTTCTGTCGTGGCTCTCCATTGCACTATCAGCGCTTTCGGGTCCAAGAATCGCAGTGTATCACCAATTTCCAGGTTTATTTTTAAAGCTGCAATTGTAAAATATATAGATTGACAGGTTGAAATGGCAGTGGGCAGGGCACATAGCACGGAGGACTGATGACCGATGGAGTTGAAAAGTTCGGCACACAAATCGGCGGTCGGGAAGTTATGCGCAGAACGCTGCGCAAAAGCTAGAGAGACGAGACGCCGGGGCACACCCGCTCGCCAACCTCATGCCTCCCGCGCGCTCCCCACGCCCGTGCCACTACGATACGCGGCGTCGGAATTGTGCACACATGCGCAATAATTAGCGAATCACGGCGAAGTGTCATCTGCGACTAACTTCTCATCCGCCGATTTGTGTGGCGCTTACTATAGACGGATGACCTCATCAAAACTGCAAGATCGCAATGGATGCAAGCCGCTTTCAATAGGTCTTATTGATGGGAGAGACCTATGTCTAGCAGTGAACGTCCTATGGCTGAAACGACGAAGATGATAAATCGTAAAATAGGATCAGTAAAGGTTGAAACAACTTTTTGGCGTCTTGGCATCATTATCATCATCGACTATCTGTGAAGTTCAGTACTTGCTGAACAAAACCCCACCCCCCATCGCCGCTGAGCCGCAAATTTGCTGCTGTGCAACGACTCGCCTCGTGTCCTGAGACGAGACCCATTAAGTCTGAATCACACTAAACCTTAAATAAAATATACCTGGATTATAAAGCTATTAAAAAAAAAACAAATACGAACCTTCGAAGAGTATTTCCTTGTCTACATTACTCTCTTCAAATAAAAACTGCTTCTCCAGAACTGTTAAATAAATTGACTGCAGCAAATGGCAATTTCTGTACAAATCTTTTAGTAACTCTGCTAGGGCGTTCAAATTCGCTCCATACATTTGTGAACTGAAAATCATAAAAATAAGAAATCAGCCAAGTGCGAGACTCGCGCTCGAAGTATTGAGTGTATTGTGGGATTATATTTTAAAAAATAAATAAGCCCTTGTATAAAGTATTTGTTATAGTGGTAACAAAAAAAAACACTACATGTATTGTAAAAATTTAAACAGTCTGGCTAACTCGGTATCACAGTTCATGAGATACAGCTTGGTGTCAAACAAATGGCTTGAGATTTAGTAAACAGTATGGAACCCAAAAAATGCTGATGAGCAAGGCTTATAAAGAGCCCAGCGAGACCCCATTAGTGCGAGTTTAGTGGAAGGCCCCTTTAGAGCAAAGCCCTCTTAGCGCCAGGCGCTTTAGATTAGAACGAAGCCCCTATAGAGCACAGCTAAAAGTTAGTATGTAGTGTATTGCCAATTTGCCAGGTACTCATAAACGTGACATAAAGTATAACTACTCATTAGTTCAATCTTCTCATCAAAATGTTGTCTGTTGTTCTGTCTCATCAAAATTCACAAAAATAATTACACATCAACAAATTGTTTGCAATAATATATCACCATAGTTCATTTTCATTTAATTTTTCTAGTTTTTTCAGTGCCATGGCCAAATCTTGAAACTAATTTTGACCATGCCATTACAGCAATGTATTTGTTTACTTTTTTAGGGTTCCGTGCCCAAAGGGTAAAAACAGGCTGACTCACGAACCATAATTTTGATTGACGCTATAACAACAAATATAAATATTTAAGAGGGGCTCCCATACAGCAACCGTCATTTTTTCGCCGAGGGGCACTCACAGGGTACGGAACCCTTCATGCGCGTGTCCAACTCATACATGGCCGATTTTATTATTTAAGCATAGATAAATTGACTTAAGATATAAGGGTGAGTTAACACAAACCTCTCTTTGCAATGTGAAAAGACTTTGGCAATAATCATACCAACAGAGGTGGGAAATGTTTGCAAGGTGCTGCATGTCATAAACACAGGTTCCAGCTTTTTGATGAATTTGGTCAATAGTGCAAGCAACTTTATTGCATCAATGAGGTATCTGGTCAATTCATTAATGCATACTTCTTTCACAGAGAGACACAATGAGACAGCACACAATGCCTGAAAAGCAGAAAATAGTAGATTGTATCATATGGGAGCAAAATAATATTTTTAAGGCGAGGGCGCTTTTTTTAATCCAGAGCGAAGTGAGGGATTCTAGAGTAGAGTTCTTTAGTAGAATCCTGAACGTAGCGAGGGTTACGTAGTTCAAAGTATGTCGCCCGAGCCAAAAATATATTTTGCGCTCGAGTGGTACACTCTACTTTTCATCACCTCTATGCGAAAACAAAAGGCGCCTCATATTTTACTATACTATTATTATTTAATAAAACGTAGAGGAACAACTAAATTGAAATTAAATGGTATCTAATAATAAAACAAATGAAAACTTATATTTACATTCTTTTCATTCATTTTCTTGGCACTGAACACTAACGTTACAAATACTTCCAAATTCAAAAAGTGTGCGGCATAGATAATATCGTTGCATAAAGTTTCTTATAGAAAACACTTCCTTTGGGCACACTTAAAGGCGAAGAAGTCATTTTTGAATAGATGTGATGAAAACTTTATTTTAGGAGATTAAGATTAATGCTGATGTATATTTGGCTCAAAGCATAAGCATTGCCATTCAGCGTGGCAATGCAGCCAGCATGCTGGGCAGGCTACCAACTGGCAGTCGCTTGAGTATTTGGATTATCTTTAAACCTTTAAGGGTCTGTGGATGATCCAATTGCTTTTTATGTAGTGTAGGTAGTTACATATTGAGTAATATTGTATCTTCAAAGACCTTTTGTGTATCTTATTGTAGTTAATAAAGGCACTTTTGCCCGTCTATAGAATTACAGGCCAAATCAAACTGCCTGGTGACTATGAAGTTAGCAAGCTGTGCAAAACTCAATCCTTGTCTGTTAAGTGAGCTTCAGTCAGCATTGGGTTATCTGCAGCTTGCAGCTAACATCATAGCTGCCAAAAAGTTTGATTTGATTTATACAAGTAGTTAGTCATATTTGGAAAATCATTCACTGGAAAAGATTACTCTTATGGCTTAGGTTTGTTTTTCTGGTGTAGTTAATTTTATGACTTATATGTACAACAAAGGCGTTATCTACTTACCGGGACATTTTAAAAGGCTGAAATTATAACTAACCTGATTGGTAACTATGTGACAGTCCTCCAATACAGCAGCTATTGAGTGGACTTGAAGTTCATTGGGATTACTGCTTAACGCACCAAGCATTTGATTTATTAGAGAGTTATAGGATTCAATTTCCTTCTGATAATAAAGTTAAGGAAAAACATGTGTAGGTATTCCAGTCGAAAGGGTAGTTTGTCATTTGATCTTCTCAGTTTATAATAGCTAGAGGTACTTACCGTACAACGTTTCACTTTTTTGAATGCTGAAACTGATGAAACATAATACTGCAATGTGAAAAGGATACAGATTCACGAGTCATAGATTGGATATTACTTTCGTCGGGCGAAGGATAACTGCAACTCTGTGAATTTTCCATACTTGTCAAAAAGGAAACAATAAGATATTTGGTTATTTAGCCAAAAAACATTAAATATGAATAACTATGTTCGAATGAATTGTAATAATTTCACCAGAGTCCCTATATTGTACGGCACGTATTTGATGACACCAAATTGTACGGGCTGGAAAGCACGGCCCGTATTTCATGTCCCATGCCACCAACTATCAGGCTGTTCAATACGTGTCGTACAATACTGGCCGTACATTATCACCTCGTGCCAATAATGTACAGCCCGTATTTTGCGACCCAATAATGTACAGCCTGATAAAACGTGTCCCAAAGAAAAGGACACAAAATAACATGCTGTACATTATTGTGTCGCAAAATACGGGCTGTACATTATTGGCACGAAGAATATTTGCTCCTATGGGTTGGTTTGTCTGTAACTTCTGACAGTTCCAAATAGATATAATATGCGCCACGTAAGTTGGCGGATGAGAAATTGGCCGCAGATGACACTTTGCCGTGATTCGCTAATTGTTGCGCATGTGTGCACAATGCCGATGCCGCGTGGCGTAGTGGTGAGCACGGGTGAAGGGAGCACGCGGGGGCACCAGGTTGGCGGGCGGGTGTGCTAACGTTTCGTTTCTCTGGCTCCCGCGCATACTTTTAAAGTATCCTTAACTCGTAAAAAGGACAGGTTGTTTCTGGCGCTTCGCCGGCCGCTGCCGCGGCACGCTCGCTTCGCTCGCTCGGCTCGCGCATTATTGTCACTGTTCACCTAACATAACCTAACCAACAGAATCAAATTACCTAAGACAACTCATACCTTGCTATAAAATAACCAAGGTCCAGGGACACAAAATAACAGGCCGTACAATATCGGGCCGTGCAATACTGTGCCGGACATTATCGACACAGGTTGATAATGTACGGCCTGTATTTCATAGCCCAATATTGCACAGCCTGATATTCCATGGCCAGTGACACAAATTATCATGCCGTACAATATCAGGCTGTACAATATCATGTCGTGAATTACTGGGTCGTACATTATTGGCTCCCTTTCACCAGATTACAAATTGTAACTTTTTCTGTTTTGTCACAGTGTTTTGTAAACTTCGTTGATTTCCCGCCGACTTCCAGTGTGACCAGATTAAATTTCGCAAAAATCTTCTACGGATTTACAAAGATGTGATACCAGCATTAAGTACCTAAGATAGTACACAAAGTCCTTGATCTAGACTATGAATGTACACTGAGCCTTGCACACTATCGGACATAAGTTGTGGACGTCACCTTCGGACGACCTTGAGCGTTCGGACGTCCGAGAACGATCTGGCACACCGGATGTTTTAAGACTGTGTACACTGTTAAGTCGCGGCTGTCAGTCGCGTCCGTCAGCCACGTCCGATAGTATGTTTCCGGCTTTATTGGTTATTTTTATTAACACCCGATGCAAAAAGAGATGTGTTATTAGTTTGACCGCTGTGTTTGTCTGTCTGTATGTCTGACTGTGTGTCTGCCTGTATATCTGTATTTGTGTCTGTCAAAGGGTAACCTATCAAGCACAAAAAAGGTGGGTCGAGTTTCGTTGGTCGGTGTTGGTTTTACGGGTTGACCAGTATAACTTGAGATGTTACGTGCGCAGGCACGGCAGGATTTTGGGTTTAAATATGCATCTACCTCAATCTAAGATCTACCTATATTTTAACCATCCGGTGAGAACATACCTAATGATTCATAATCAAAATTATGGAGCCTTTCAGTATGCAAGTACTTTATATATCTTCTAATAAGTTAGTAAGCCATATCTAATGGTAAATACCAATACCAGCCTTACAATATCGAGGTCATGGGTTCAAATCCCGGTTCCGTACCAATGAATTCCTTGGAATTTATGTACGGAATTTCACATCATTGGCGTCTCGGTGAAGGAAAAACATTGTGAGGCAACCTGTATACGTCCGTAGAAGAAATTCGATGACGTATGTGAATCCACCAACCCGCACTGGGCCAGCGTGGTGGATATGTCCCAATCACCCTTCGTGGGTACCCTACGTCCTGCAGTGGACTATTAAAAAGGCTAGTACACTACAGATACCCCTTGTGGGTAG
The DNA here is from genome assembly GCA_949316475.1 of Hypomecis punctinalis. Taxonomy (NCBI): domain Eukaryota; kingdom Metazoa; phylum Arthropoda; class Insecta; order Lepidoptera; family Geometridae; genus Hypomecis; species Hypomecis punctinalis. The sequence goes on from OX438813.1 coordinate 14,313,618, forward strand.
GACTACGTCCTGTAGTGGACTATTAAAAATCTGATACAGAATTACTATCATGTCAGTGCTATTTACATAGGTAGGTTCTAGGTAGTAGGCAAGATACAATGAGAAGTGGCCAAGTAGGTAGGTTAAGTAGGTGTGATAAAAATGAAAAATAATAAACTCATTATTTACAAATACATCGAAATGGTCTTCACAGCAGTGCGCTTTAGTTTTAGGGCCTATTGCAAAGAAATTTTTTTTGTGGCTGTCATCCACTTTTTCCTCATTTTAGGGTCCTCAATCAGGTAAAAAAAGAGTTTCTATATAGGGTGTATAACTGTTGAATTGAAGCACCGAAGCACAGTATTTTTTTGACGTTTACCACAGAGAACTTTATAACAGAGATCTGTGCTCACTCTGTGCTCTATAATTTTGTTCTTTACAGCGCAGCGTGAGCTCCCCATGAAGTTATTGTTTATAACTTCATGGAGCTCCCACCCGAGTTTTTCGGCCGGAAATACGCACTTTGATCTTGAATATCTCAGCCATTTTTTAAGATTTGAAAATAATAAATACACAGTTTTTATCGTCATTTTTTGTAGACTTTTTTGAAATTTAATGTAAAAAAACGTTTGTCAGACTCATTGTAACTCTGTGCCAAGGACTTTGTATACTATCTGGACTGCGCACAGACGAAATGTGTCTCAAAGTTAGTTTAGGAAAATTCAACCTTAATGCGTTGTAACAAAACATTATATTACTTTGAAATGACATAAGAGAGACGCTGTGCCGAGTGAGACTTCCCAAAGTGATGAAGGTGTCCCGCTCGCACTATTGCCATTTCGAAACGACACTTATATACGGTAGAATTATTACCTGTAAAGCCGCGACTGTCTTAACCATTTCTTAGTTTTTATAACAATGTAGTTTGATAAGATTTTGGTTAAAATTGCGAATAGATGCCAATAAAACAGAGTTTGATATTTATTTTGTATGAATATACCTACGTCTTTATGATTAACGGTTATTTTTAATTTTTGACTAGAGTATCACCGTCGATGCAAATGGCGTACTATGGTGTATACAAGGACTTTTTATACTATCTGGACTGCGCACAGACGAAATTTGGCTCAAAGTTAGTTTAGGAAAATTCATCCTTAAAGCGTTGCAACAAAACATATATTCCTTTGAAATGCCATAAGAGAGACGCTGTGCCGAGTGAGACTTCCCAAAGTGATGAAGGAGTCCCGCTCGCACTATTAGCATTTCGAAAAGACAGACTCAGACTCAGACTCATTTATTTATAACAGTAAGTTACACGTCATTCATTGTTACATGGAAATAATTAAATAAGGAATAAATTGAATTCATTACTTAAAAAATAATAATAATAAGTAACAAACAAAAATTTCGATTATTAAATCGAAATATCAATGTCAAAAATTTATCACATAATTGAAGTCAAATTAATCTCTACATTCTATAGGTCCTTAAAATTACCAATAAATCAGTCACTCTACCTTAGGAAGAAAGTCTCGTGCCTTGTAAAATGCCTGCTCAACAAGCCAACTTTTTGTTTTATTTTTGAATGATTGCCGCGACGGTGCATCTTTTATTAATTCTGGGAGGTGATTGTAAACATCTGTCGCAATTATATGGATCTGCTTGGATGACTTCACAAGCCGATGGGGGGGGGGCACGCGCAATACGCCCGCCCGACGCGGGGGCTGCGAGCGCTGCTTGCCTCTACACGCATATTCTTCCAAATGTGTTCCAAATGGTCTCTGGCATATAGGGCAGCCTCTAATATCACCATAGAAGGGAGAGTTAAGATTTTCATGGTTCTTACTTTGACACTTATATATGGTAGAATTATTAACTGTAAAGCCGCGACTCCCTTAACCATTTCTAAGTTTTTATAATAATGTAGTTTGATGAGAATGAGAATGATGAAAGAGATGGTTATTTTTTAATTTTGACTAGAGTATCACCGTCGATTGCAAATGGCGTACTATGGTGTATACAAAGAAGTGTGGTAGGGTGACTATGCCTGACATATTTCTTAAACATGCTGGGTGTACAATAGGAGTATAGTCGTGGGTGGCGTTGTTCATTTTCTTGGGTTGAAGATTTCAAAAATGACATTCATTTTGAAATTAAATAAAGCGGAAGTCACTTTTTGCAAAAAGTTGTCATTGGTGTCGTTTTTTAGGTTTTCGGAGGTGTAGATTACAAAAATGGCATCCATTTTGAAATTAGATATGGCGGATGTCACTTTTTCCAAAAAGTCGTCATGGGTGTCGCTTTTGAGGTTTTTGGGGGTGTAGATTTCAAAAATGGCATCCATTTTGAACTTAAAGATGGCGGATGTCACTTTTTGCAAAAAGTCGTCATGGGTGTCGTTTAATAGGTTTTTGGGGGTGTAGATTTCAAATATGGCATCTATTTTGGAATTAGAGATAGCAGATGTTGCTTTTTTGAAAAAGTCGTCATATGTTATTTTTTGAGAATTCGGGGGTATATATTTCGAATTTGGCATTCATTTTGGAATTGAAGATGGCGAACATTACTTCAAAATGGATGCCACTTTTGAAATCTACATCCCCAAAAACCTAGAAAACGACACCCATGACGACTTTTTGGAAAACTGACGACTGCCATCTTTAATTCCAAAATAGATGCCATTTTTAAAATCTACAATCAAAAAAAATTAAACACGACATCCATGACGGCCTTTTCAAAAAAGTGACGTCCGCCATCTTTAATTCCAAAATAGATGCCAATTTTGAAATATACACCCCCAAAAACTTCGAAAACTACACCCATGACGACTTTTTCAAAAAAGTGAGTCCGCTATTTTTTATTTCAAAATGGATGCCTTGTATACTACGGAAGCCTTAACAATCTGTTAACTACGGAAGTCTATTCGTGGACAAGTTTTCGTCATTACGATTTTTCGTGATAAGGTCTATTTGTGACGAAGTTTTCCGTGAAAAAGTCGTTCGTGAAAAGGTTTTTCGTGGTTAAGTACTGACACGGGTTGCGTGATATGTGTCAAGATGAAACTTTAACGTTGTTCAAAACCGTAAATATGGATTCCAGACCATTACTGTCGTCACAAAAGTGAAGGAACTCATCGAGATCTACATTTCCGATGACAGCTGTCAAACTTAAAAGTGGTTTATCTCCGTCATTATCAATTCTAGACCATTGCTGTCTTAACAAAGGTAAAAGAACTCTTCAAGATCTACATTTACGATAACAGCTGTCAAACTTGAAACTGAATTATCTCCGTATATATTAATTCTAGACCATTGTTTTTATGGGGATTGGTTTTATAGAGATCTTCAAGGAAGGCCTATACCCAGCAGTAGGCGACCTATTGCTAAAGCGACGACGATGACGAAGGACGACGAGTTAGGGGTAAGATAACTGCGATTCCTGCGTGCAGTAACATTCCAAAGAAAAATTATATCCCAAGATGATCGAGATGTTTTGGTCATCCTACTTGGAAAAGAGACACAATCATCTGATGTGGTATCCTTGTCGGCATGTTTTTCTTTGCCAGTACTGAATCCTGTTTATATGATAAATCCATGCTCTGTGCATTGTCTGAAGCACTGAACAGCAGATTTCCTTCTCTCTCTTCTTTGGCCTGCAGTGGCCTGAAGCGACAACAGCGCTATTTCTCTAGTTGTAATAGCTCTGTGCAAAGAGAATGTACTCGTAAATAGGCTCTGTGGTCCTGTGTATTCACATGATCGCATAGAGGCTCCTTTACACACAGGCGGTACGAGCGGCCGTGGGAGCGGCCGAGATTGCCGTGGGGTGCCGGCAGAGTAGAATAGCACCTCCCTCTAGTACCAGGTGTCGTAAGAGCCGACTGAGGTACAGCGGAACCGACTAATGGCGGTATAACCATTCAAATAAAAACGTAGCTAAAATGGCACAGGGCAGGGATGGAGAGCAGCATCTCTGTCGCGAAGCTACGTTTCTGCGATCGCCACCACGCCTGCCCAGCGCGGCGATTATGGGCAAATACCCAATATGGAACAACAAAAAAGACCAGGCCCCCAGTCCCCAGCAGCTCCGTTAGCCCGGGGCTACGGTAGCGGCCCCGGTAACGGCGGAGAAGGGGGTGCTAAGAATCGCTGGCAGACGCCCGGCTACCACTCCCGCAAAAGACGACTGGCCCTGGTAACACACAACGTACGCACGTTGAGGACTGACGAGAAGATTGCTGAGTTGGAAGAAGAGTTGAGTAGGTTGCGTTGGGATATTGTGGGGTTGTCTGAAGTCCGTAGAGAGGGAGAGGACACGATAACCTTAAAATCCGGCAAACTACTTTACTACCGGGAAGGTGACCAACGGTCCCAAGGTGGTGTTGGCTTTCTCGTTCACAAGTCCCTCACCAACAACATTATTACCATCGAAAGTGTGTCTAACAGGGTGGTATACCTAATACTTAGAATATCCAAGAGGTATTCGTTGAAGGTCATTCAGGTATACGCACCGACCTCGGCACACCCAGATGATGAAGTGGAGACTATGTATGAGGACGTAAGTCGGGCTATTCGTATGTCTAAGACCCACTTTACTGTTGTTATGGGGGATTTTAACGCAAAGTTGGGCAGAAAAAACGATGATGAGCTGAGGGTGGGGAAATTTGGATATGGGCAACGGAACCCTAGGGGCCAGAAGCTGGCTGACTTTCTGGAGAGAGAGGAACTTTTTATGATGAACTCTTTCTTCCAGAAGCCGCCTCACAGGAAATAGACCTGGATGAGCCCTGATGGTTCCACGAAAAACGAGATAGACTTCATCATGACCACCGAGAGACGTATATTTAATGATGTCTCTGTGATCCACAGGGTGAAAACCGGCAGCGATCACAGAATTGTACGAGGCATATTAGATATTAATGTTAAGCTCGAAAGGTCTCGCCTGATGAAGTCCACGCTCCGACCCACTCTTGAACATATCCAAAACCCCGAAGACTTTCAGCTCGAGCTCTCAAATCGTTTTACTTGCCTAGAGAACCTTGCGTCGGTGGACGAGATCAACAACGGGCTCGTAGAAACTGTCCAAACGGTGGGTGCTAAGTTCTTTAGACCCCGCCGTTCAAATAAACCTCAGAAATTCTCCGATCATACTCTAAATCTCATGGCCGAACGACGCTCGCTAAGACTGCAGTCTTCCGATGATGCAAAGTCATACAGGCGGCTTAATAGACAAATTTCAAAATCCTTGCGACACGACATCCATCTTTTTAATACTAAACATATTAAAAAGACAATAGAGCGGAACAAAGGCTCCAAAGTGTTCGCAAGAGATTTGTCTGTTGGACAAAGCCAATTGACAAAGCTGAAGAGAGAAGATGGCAGTGTAGCGTCGACCAAGGCAGAGGTATTAGAGGAAATCGAAAGGTTCTATGGACAGCTATATGCTTCGGTCGCTAAGCCTGTTGGCAGCGCGGCCAAAGATCCAAGAGCCAAGCTGACCCGACACTTCACCGAAGATATCCCGGACATCAGCCTGTACGAGATTAGAATGGCCCTGCATCAGCTTAAGAACAACAAGGCGCCGGGTGATGACGGTATCACATCAGAGCTGCTGAGAGCGGGTGGAACACCGGTATTAAAAGTCCTCCAGAAGCTTTTCAACACCGTCGTCCTCGAGGGCATCACGCCAGAAGCATGGAACAGAAGCGTGGTGGTGTTGTTTTCCAAGAAAGGCGACAACACCTTATTGAAAAACTACAGACCCATCTCACTTCTGAGCCATGTTTATAAACTGTTTTCAAGGGTCATTACGAACCGTCTCGAGCGCAGGCTTGATGACTTCCAGCCTTGCGAACAAGCCGGTTTCCGAAAAGGCTTTAGCACCATGGACCACATTCATACGCTGCGGCAGGTTAAACAGAAGACCGAAGAGTATAATCTGCCACATTGCTTAGCATTTGTGGACTATGAAAAAGCCTTTGATTCGGTCGAGACATGGACTGTGCACGAGTCTCTCCAACGATGCCGTATTGACTATCGGTACATCGAAGTGTTGAAGTGGTTGTATAATAACGCCACTATGTCGGTCCGAGTACAGGAAGAGAGCTCCAAGGCGATCCCTTTAAAAATAGGCGTAAGACAGGGAGACGTAATTTCTCCAAAACTGTTTACGACTACTTTGGAGAACGCCTTCTATTACAGTTTTTATACTGTTTGCTGACTTACCAGTCACTGCTATTTGGAATAGAGGTTGAGTAAATTTACACGATGTTAAATTTTCACAACAGTCAACAGATCACTTTATTTACACTCACGATTATTTAGACCGGTAAACTCGAGTTTAGTTTTATTATATTGAAAACATAATTATAACACGACACATTTTTCTCTTGCAGAAAACCAACTGACTTTTTATTTTGTTTTTCAAAGAAGGAATATCAAACATGTCACATAGCACTTTTTAATAATATCTCAAAAGAGTCCAAGCACTTAATGCTATGTAACCTCTAACACTTTCCCTCATTAATTAAGTGTATGGCATTGCAGGCCCAGGGCATCTCGCATAGTCATGAGCCTTGGTCTAGGTACTGCCTTTGTCATAATATCTGCTAATTGGTTAGCAGTGCTTGTCCGTTGTACATCAACAAGTCCTTCTTGCACAGTTTCTCTCACGAAGAAATGCCTCACTCGGATATGCTTCGTCCGCTTATGAAACTCTGGATTATGTGCCAGACGTATCGCAGCTTCGTTATCTACTTTTAACGTGGGTACTCCTTCCATTCTAGTAAGTGAGCTGAATACTCTCTGGAGCCACACTAGTTCACGAGCGCCTTCGCTTGCTGCGACTATCTCTGCTTCAGTAGTCGAAATCGCAACAGATGGCTGACGTTGGCTTAGCCATGAAACAATACCTCCAGCAAATAGACACGCTACTCCCGTTGTAGAGCGTCCGGTTTGCTCGTCTCCGGCATGATCTGCATCACTATAACCATCTATTACACCGGATACATGTTCCGAAGTATACTTTATTCCGTACGAGCAAGTACCTTTGATGTACCGCATAATTCGCTTAACGCGAAGCCAATCTTCTTGCGTCGGATTCTCTAGTTTTCTTGATACTACGCCGACAGCATAAGCTATATCGGGTCGCGTTCCCGTCATTAGGTAAGCTAGAGCACCCACTGCTTCTCGGTAAGGAAATTTCTTCTCTTCAGGGTTTTCCTTTTCCACTTTCCCTGATTCGGTAATCCTTTCTATGGGTGTCGAGACTGAATTGCAATCCATCATTCGAAATCGTTCTAGTATTTTCTTGGCGTACGATTCTTGTTTGATTATAATCGAGCCATCCTGTGACTGTGCAATCTCAAGTCCTAGGTAATACGACGCTGGCTTACTGGTGATCTTTAGCATATCCCCTAATTCCTTTAGGAATTGGTTTGCCAGTTCTTCATCTGTCGTGGCTACGAGCCCATCATCCACGTACAGGGTTATCAATATTTTCTTGTTACCTACTTCTTTTGTAAAGAGGCAACAGTCAGCTGCATTTTGCACGAAACCTTTCTCCAGCAGCGTCTCCTCAAAATATGAGTTCCAGCATCTGGGAGCCTGCTTGAGTCCGTACAAACTCCTCTTCAATCGACACACATTTGATGTGCCATCGTTGAAACCTTCTGGCTGCTGCATGTAGATTTCTTCTTTCAACATGCCATTCAAAAAAGCCGTTGAGACATCAAATTGTACCAAATGCAACTTTTCTTTGGCGGCGACACTTAATAAGGCTCTGACTGTGGCCATTCTTGCAACTGGGCTAAAGGTCTGTTCATAGTCAACTCCTTTTCGTTGTTTGAATCCTTTAACTACTAGCCTGGCCTTATATTTGTCAATGCTGCCATCTGGGTTTCTCTTTATTCGAAAGACCCACTTGCAAGGAAGTGCTTTTCTGTCTTTGGGTAACTGGCTGAGCGTCCAGACATAATTTTGCTTAAGGGAGTTCATTTCACTCGCCATTGCATTCAGCCACTCCACACTGTCACCCCTTCCAACAGCTTCCTCATATGTTTCGGGATCAAACTCCCTGTCTACAGAGAAAACGTAGTCTTCAAACTTTTTAGGGCGTGAGAGATTTCCGCGATCACGCAAGTTGTATGGAATTCTTGCGTTTAATGATGACGGTTCCACTATCTCCAGCTCCTCGTCGGCATCAACGAACTCTTCGTTTGCATTGTCATCGTCTCTGTTTTCGTTTGTTTCACTCAAAACATCTTCATGAACTTGATTTTGACTTACACTATCTCCCTCTAGAGCAAGTTCATGATCATTTTCCTGCTCTGTAGCATTTTCCGGCATAGGTTCTTGTATGAACGGTTGTCTATCTCCCTCTGAACTTAAAGTTCCAGGCATTTCTGTGGAAACACGAAACTCGACATTCGTTTGAAATGTGATGTCTCTTGACCTCTGTGTTTTGTTTCCATCCCAGATACGATAACCATCATCGTTTTCATAGCCTATCAGCTTGCCTTTAATTGCTTTCTTACTGAGCTTTTTTCTTTTTTGTTTTGGAACGTGAGCAAAACATTCACTCCCGATAACTCTCAAGTGACTTATCTTAGGCTTTTTCTTGTGCCAGAGCTCGTAAGGTACTTTTCCCTCAACTCTTGTAGGACCTGTCCTATTGAGCACATATGCAGCAGTGTTAATAAGCTCCGCCCAGAGCACCTGCGGTAGTTCTCCTCTTGCATGTAGCATAGATCTTGCAGCTTCAACCAAAGTGCGGTTTTCTCGCTCACTACACCCATTCTGTTCAGGAGTGTAAGGCATTGTCAGCCGCTGTTGAATGCCATACTTTTGTAAAATATTGCGTACTTCTTTGTTGTCGAACTCGCCTCCATTATCGCTGAGAATCGTGATGACGTCATATCCCGCTGTCTTGACTTCTTGAAGCATTTGAACAAGTTTATCCTTAACTTCAAACTTGTTTTTGATGAAGTAAACCATCCGAAAGCCAGAATAGTCATCCTTGAAGAGTACGTAATATTTAAACTTCGAGATACTGTCTACAAAAGGACCACATACATCGGTGTGTATCAGTTCTCCTGGAACTGTTGCTCTTTCTCTTGTTCCAAACGATTTTCTATGTGACTTCCCATAAATGCAGCCTTCACATTTCACATTATCAGGACGTAACTGTACTCCGAGCTCTCTCTTCACGAGACGGATGATATGTTGTTTGTCCTGGTGTGCAAAACGTTCATGGTACAGCTGTAGCATATTGGAGCCAATCATAGCGTTGACCTCTATGGTCCTAGGTTTGTTTGGCATGATCGTCTTCATGTCCAACTTATAAAGTCCTCCATATTGGACTCTTTTTCCAACAACTTTAGTCGTGCCGTCAATAACTAACTTGCACTCTCTAGTCGTGGATGTAAAGACGCTGTTCTGCATCCTGTCTTGTGCTGCTAGCGTCGAGAAGAGATTCTTTGTTAGTGATGGTACCAGCCACACATCATTGAGTGTGATTCGCTCCCTCTTGCCACTGACGTTTGATTCTACCTCAACGGTGCCTTTCCCTATCGCGGGTATGACGCTTCCGTCCGCAGTAGATACGGTATGGTCTGAATCGAACTCGTGAAACTCTTGGAAATAATCACTTCTTACTGCGATGTGAGTGGTTGCTCCATTATCAATATACCAGCTCTCTCTGTCCTGGATTGATCCTTTGGAACATGCATTTACCATCAAAGATATGTGTTGCACTTGCTTTGATGTTGACTCAGCTGCTGGCGTGCCTGATGTGGGCTTTGGCGGCCTCCCGTCCTCGATCCACTTTTTGCACTTCCTCACTATGTGTCCTTTACCGGAGCAATAGTTGCAGATCAGCTGTTTCTCATAGCTTTGCTTCACTTTCTTCTGTTCAGTGCGTGTTGTTGCTAGGGCCTCTTGTTTAATGTTTTCTCTGTTACCAAGTGCTCTCTCGAATGCACATAGGTGACTCGTTAAATTATCTACCGTCCTTTCGCTTTGGTTTAGTAACAACCAGCTAGATTTGAAAGCAAAATACCGCTCGTCTAGTGTATCTAGAATTTTACATATCAGGAATAAGTCGGGAAGTTTCAGGGTGGCATCCTTTTTTGTAATTTCGACATTTAAATTGTTCCAGATATTTTTCAGCTTTGATATATGCGTTGACACGTCATCCTCTTTATTGTAATGAAAACTGAAAAATTCTGCACACAAATTGTATGCCCTGTCATCCGACTGTCCGTCATATAATCGGTGTAATTCCTGCCAGACGCCATTTGCTGTCTCAAATCTCATTACTTTTTTAAGCGTATCTTCTGACATATTCGTGGTTAGTATGAGCAGAGCGCCACATTCGGTTTTTCTATACTTCGCCATTGCTGCATTATAGATACCGATTTCAGCGTCACCAGCTCCTCGGGCAGGGGTAACGGGTTTTTCGAGGGTTCCAACGGCTGCTTCCATAGCACCTTCTACACCTCGTAACATTATGGAAATCTTGTATTTCCAAGTAGCCCAGTTCTCTTTTCCCTCTAAATGCCCTATCTGTAATTTTGTCGTGAAATTCTCCATTTCGGTAAATTACTTCTGTGCTTAGACCTCCCTGGGACCCACAACCTATTACAGTTTTTATACTGTTTGCTGACTTACCAGTCACTGCTATTTGGAATAGAGGTTGAGTAAATTTACACGATGTTAAATTTTCACAACAGTCAACAGATCACTTTATTTACACTCACGATTATTTAGACCGGTAAACTCGAGTTTAGTTTTATTATATTGAAAACATAATTATAACACGACACATTTTTCTCTTGCAGAAAACCAACTGACTTTTTATTTTGTTTTTCAAAGAAGGAATATCAAACATGTCACATAGCACTTTTTAATAATATCTCAAAAGAGTCCAAGCACTTAATGCTATGTAACCTCTAACACCTTCAAGCTCCTGGAATGGAAAGGATTCGGCATCGATATCAATGGCGAATACCTCACTCACCTTCGGTTTGCCGACGATATAGTAGTCATGGCAAAATCGATGGAAGAGCTCAGCACGATGCTCGAAGGCCTCAATCGGGTTTCTCAACAGGTGGGTCTTAAGATGAACATGGACAAGACGAAAGTCATGTGTAATTCCCATATTTTACCCACCCCGATTTCTGTTGGAAACTCGGTTCTTGAAGTCGTTGACTCGTACGTCTACCTAAGACAAGTAGTCCAGTTAGGTAGGTCCAACTTCAACAAAGAGGCCAATCGCCGAATCCAACTCGGCTGGGCAGCGTTCGGAAAATTGCGTATTGTCTTCTCGTCCGACATACCTCAGTGCCTCAAGTCGAAAGTTTTCGACCAATGTGTGTTGCCAGTGATGACTTATGGCACAGAAACGTGGTCTCTCACTATGGGCCTTATTAGTAAGCTCCAAGTAGCCCAACGAGCTATGGAGAGGGCTATGCTCGGAGTCTCTCTGCGAGATCGAATCAGAAATGAGGAGATCCGTAGACGAACCAAAGTTACCGACATAGCCCAACGGATTGGCAAGTTGAAATGGCAATGGGCGGGGCACATAGCGCGGAGGGCTGATGACCGATGGGGTCAAAAAGTTCTCGAGTGGAGACCACGTACCGGCAAGCGCAGCGTAGGACGTCCGCCCACAAGGTGGACGGATGACCTCATTAAGACCGCAGGATCGCGCTGGATGCAAGCCGCTTCCAACCGGTCTTATTGGAGATCCATAGAGGAGGCCTATGTCCAGCAGTGGACGTCCTTCGGCTGATGAATGGATGGATGGATGGATGGTACGAGCGGTATAGCAGACGGGCGGGCGCCCGTCTGCTATACCGCTCGTACCGCCTGTAGCGCGGCTTACGGACGCGACTGACAGCCGCGACCTAGACTATAAAAGTACAGTGAGCCGTGCACACTATCGGACATCAGTCGCGGACGTCACCTTCGGACGACCTTGAGCGTTCGGACGTCCGAGACCGATCTGTATTGTACTGGTTATATAAGAAGGGCTCACACAGGTCCGGTCGCGGTACTGCCGTACCGCCCTTTACCGCTCGTACCGCTCTACCGCTTGTACCGCCTGTGTTTGATGGAGCCTTAGAGCTGTAAAGCTGAAAACTTACTTTCGGGCGCGGCTTACGGACGCGACTGACAGCCGCGACCTAGACTATGAAAGTATAGTGAGCCGTGCACACTATCGGACATCAGTCGCGGACGTCACCTTCGGACGACCTTGAGCGTTCGGACGTCCGAGAGCGATCTGGCCTTAGATTATAGTGGATCTGGCACACCGGATGTTTTAAGACTGTGCACATTGCTAAGTCGCGGCTGTCAGTCGCGTCCGTCAGCCGCGTCCGATAATATGTTTCCGGTTTAACTCTGTGCACCTGTGCATGATCGATTTGTAAAAAAACAAAAACCAGACAAGTGCGAGTCTGGCTCGCACATCGAGGGTTCCGTAAAAATCCATAAAATTTCACAGATTCGGGAAGAAATTTGTTAAAAACTCTAGACGATTTACTCACTTTGAAAGGTCATGTCCACAAAATGTATGGAGGCTGGTATAATAATAATTAAAAATTCTAACCACAACACTCGTTACATTTCGAGAAAGTTCATATTTTTCTGAGTCTATTACATCAGTTAAAACCAAAAAAGAGCCCTCCGTTTTTTTTTTAAATTAATTTTGAATCTTTTAGGATAAATAAATACATTTGGCTCAATAGGTAGTTTATCTCTAGCAACCCTGGTTAAGTAACCTCCATCATTGTTAAATGGAAGCATTATTACCTATTAGACACTGTTTTTTGTCACATTGTACCAATTAACTGGTCACACGGTTAGGTAATAATTTTTAATTTTAGCAAATTAAGAGATGAATGTGAAAGAATCACCTACGTGTATGCAAGTGACATAACGATAGAAGCACTTTATTATTGCTAAACTAGAAAAAATACAAAGCTGTATTATTATTTTTCATACAATTTATTTTTCACATTTTAAAAAAAATGGAGGGGTAAAATAATCAAAATTATATATTTTTGAGAAGCCCATATATCAAGCTTTCAAATGATGTATATATCATCTTGGTTCGATTTATCTCTGAATAATATACCACTTGTGGACGTCACCTTTGGCAAGAAGCATTGTCTCAGAGTACACATATAGAAATAAATCTGAGTTTTGGCGGGAACGCGGAAAAATCATGTCGCCTCATTGTATTATTTTGTTAAACTTGTGTTTTTATCAGTGATAATTAGTGAAAAATGGTGGTATTTCGTTGGTTATGAGCTGATTTACGTGCATGAGTGTAGGCAAGTGATATAATGTGATCATATCATGTTCTTCCGTGTTGTAACCAAAACTCCATAGACGCCTCTAGTAAAGTCTCCACTGCTTTACTGAGGTATGACTTGGACTATGATTGGACTTGACCGCGACTTTATTGGACTATGACGAGACTATGACAGTGACTATTTTGATAAAATATTATCAAAAATTATTAAAACTTAATACTTGACACTGGCAAATGCACAATAATGCGATGCCAAAACTAAGAAGAAGAATAAATCTGATGCACATTTTTATTTAAATCACAAAAAAATAGGGCCTCGAAATTCACAAAATATGGGTTCAAAGGTGACGTCCACAAGTGGTATATTATTCAGAGAAAAATCGAACCAAGATGATAAATACATCATTTGAAAGCTTGTTTTATGGGCTTCCCAAAAATATTTAATTTAGATTATTTCGCCTTTCCAATTTTTTTATATGTAAAAAATAAATTGTATTAAAAATAACAATACAACTTATTATTTTTTCTAGTTTAGCAATGATAAAGTGCTTATATCGTTATTTACCTTGCATTCGTAGCTGATTCTTTCACATTCATTACTTAATTTGCTAAAATTAAAAATTATAACCTACCAGTGTGACCAGTTAGTAGGTACAATGTGACAAAAAACCACTTTAAAAGTGTGTCTAATTGGTAAAAATGCTTCTATTTAACAATTTGGAGGTTACTTAATTAGGATGGCCAGAGATAAACCACCTATTGAGCCAAATATATTTATTTATCCTAATAAATTCAAAATTAATTTATAAAAAATCGGAGGGCTCTTTTTTGGTTTTAATTGATGTAATAGACTAAAAAAATATGATCATTATTGATATGTAACTAGTGTTGTGGTTCGAATTTTTGATTATTATTATACCAGCCTTCATACATTTTGTGGACATGTCCTTTCAACTCGATATCTTTACGCGTTCCCGAGATAAAGAGTCTTGCCATACACACAGACGGACAGACAGACCGACGGACAGACGGACAACAAAGTGATCCCATAAAGGTTCCGTTTTTTCCATTTGAGGTACGGAAACCTAAAAAAAACAAAATGAGTGTACTTTCCTTATGTCAATGTCATTTTGAATGTTAAAATCAATGTCATTCACACGTGTTTTCTTTCAATTCATCACAACACGAGGCCGGCCGATTTAGTTTTAGACTGTGATTATCTGAAATTAAATAAAAGTATTATTTGTTCTACATATGGAAGAAGAAAAATGTCTATAAGCGATATCTACGCAGCTCTTGATCGCATTGGTGGGCTGACGCGGACACCAGATCTTCAGAAAACGTGCCAAGAACTGTTGGTTAGTAACCATCATAAGTAAACACGTTTCTCAATCACGAATAAGTTTCAGTATTTCGTAATAAGTATCGTCGCAGAATCTGTTCAAGTAATCTACATCATTTTAAACTAGCAGCACCTTCTGTTTTAAAAATTATAACGTAAAAGAACTCATTCGCCACACATATCAGTTATAAAACATTGAATATGGTTACTCTCAAGACAAGTTATGCAGATATCTGTGTTTATGGAATTTTGGTGTTTTGAGTAGGTCAAAAATAGTTTAGGTTAAAAATGAGCCTGGTAGGTGGAAACCAGGATCTTTTGATAATAAAAGCATACATCTTAAAATCCAAATAAGAGTAAGGCCACAAGCATTGTGATATAGTATATAAACTTAGTAATTTCACCATACACTGTAATACCAACATAAAATATTTGCTATCATAGGGTGAAATAGCCAGTTTGCCGACCACCACCGGTTCACAACCACTTTTTCATAAAACTACTATAAATCTACATATATAAAAATAAAACCCGTTTTACGGTTGTCACGACATAACATGAAAACGGCTTGACTGATTTGGCTTATTTTTTTTTTTGTAGTTTTCTAATACTCTGTACAAGGTTCTTACGGAAAGCGAAACGAAGTTCGCCGGGTCCGCTAGTAGTTCAATAAAAGCGCGCCAACGTTTGTTTTGGTTTTTGAACGATACTTTAGTCTATCGCTTCCCCTCCGCGACACTGTGATTCGTCTTCTGATACGTGATGCACTTCAATGAGCCTGTGAACCAGACCCATAGTGGACGTGTTGGAATTGGTTGCACGAATTTACGAAAAAAATAGTGAGAGGACACTTTTGCAACCGCAAGTAAAACAAGTTTTTGTCGAGATTCACGCATCCAAATGTAGCTTGGAATGTTTAGAAAAACACGTTTTTACCTCTAAAGGGTCATTTTAATGTAAAATATGCGCTTTTAATTAAAATAATAGGTGTTCGGCAAACTAACCTACTAAAATTGTGTATGCATCATTTCACGACCACATGGTGGGCAAATGACTATTTCCCATCGATCTTGTTCATAAATTTTCTAACTGATACTTCATGGTACGGCATTTTAGTCTTTGTCAGTTTGATCTTTTGGACGTGGTTTATGTACTCTTCAGAATGCGACCAGCAAAATGTGTTGATTACCATTAAAATATAAAGCATTATTTCGGTGGTCGACAATCGGTCAGATAACGACCACATGTCTTATGCCATACAAATATTACTAAATAATACTATTATTAAAATGACTAAATAAGTGTGAATAGATGAAAAATAAATATCATTAAAATAATTGAATGAATAAGATTAGATAACTAAAATTAAATGTCATTTAAATATGATTATTTGATGGTGTTTTTATTTACGACCCTAAGAACGTGCCCTAAGGCTCTTTTTTCAATGGCTTTTAAGTGGACGTCAACTAACGAAAATTACGGACGCAAACTGACCACATGTGGTCGGGAACTAAAAAATAGCACATTTTGTTAAATCATTATTTATTTTATACTTACTAACATAAAATACAAAAAAACTTATGTTTTTTCAATTATTTAAGGTTTTTTCTAAACTTCTGACTATAATTTAAATCAGAACATTACCATTATAGTAAATAATGTCACTTCAAAGATTACTAGTCCACTAGTGGTCGTGAACTGGCTGTTTCACCCTAATGCAAATAAGATGATGTCATGCTTGCAATTTATTTTGCATAATTCCTAAAGTGATGAAGGTCACTACTTCACTAAGCTGCGGGATATTGAAATGTTTGTCTCTAGTATCTATCACATAGGTTACAGTTTTTGTCAATAGATACAACCTTCGGTACAACAAGATGTATTGGCTGCTTGGGAGACAATCCTCATTGTCAATACAGAACATACTATTACTGTACAAACAAGTCCTGATGCCAGTGTGGACTTATGGCGCTGTCCCAGCCAAAGTAACATCCTTATCATACAGAGATTCCAAAATAATGTTCTAAGGGACATTACAAATGCACCTTGGTACCTAAGAAATGATGATCTCCACCGGGACCTTAAGATGGAATCTGTAAAATTTTTTGATCGTTCAATATCATACGAATCATTCGAATTAGTTTAAAGTTAATTGAGTGCTAACTCATAATCATAGTGCTATTGTGCTAGTGCCACATATAAAGAACTCAATAACATAGTGTCTTCCCCTTAATAGAGACAATAAGAAAAGTGTCAATGGACACATTCTAAGTTTATTATACTTAGCAATTTAAGTTAGATTTAAATTACTTACTAGCCCATAGCTAGATAGTCAGCATTTCTTTTTTTTTTTTTTTTATTAACCTATACTGTCCCACTCCTGGGCAAAGGTCTCCCCCATCTCCTTCCATGAGTCTCGATCCATCGCAATTTCTTGCCAACTCCTCTCGAATGAGTCAAGATCGTCACGCCAGCGCTTCTTGGGTATTCCAGCATTTCTTAAAAAAAAAAAATTAAAAAAAACATTGTCACTCACATATGAACTTACTGTACTAGCCTTTATAATAGTCCACTGCAGGATGTAGGCCTACCCATGAAGAGTGATTGGGCCATATCCACCATACTGGCCAGTGAACTTGCTACTGCCCAATGACTTGCCTCATGTTCACAAACACTATTAAGTTTGATTTAAACAGTCCCTGGAGTCTGTGATGTGTGAGTGTCTGTGATCTATACATGTGATGTCAGTGATAAGTGTTTTTCTACAGGCCAATCTCTGTACTTTACACAACTATGCTAAATTATGTCAACAGGTCATTGATAGGTACCTGTTGAATAACATTAATAATGCATCTACTTTGTAATCCTCTTCACCAAATGTTGCTTATTAATTTTAGTCTTGAATAATGCTTGTATTCCCTGAATAAAAAACAACTAAAGCGTACTGAAAATCCTTTTGCCCTTTTGGGCAAATTATTACTAGAGATTTATTAATATGAATTATTTTACTAACCCCTTTTTGTCTTCCACAGAGGTCCCGGAAACCAATACAAGATGTGGTCAAGGATCTGTCAGAATTTATTCTCAACATAAACGATGCAAAGCTTTTCAAGTGCTATATATCAAATATTCTACTGGCACTTGTGTCTGCCAAGATTCCATTGAAACCAGTGTTCAGTAACGTAAAATATGATTCCTGCAGCGATGAAGAGAAAAAATGTCATCTGGACTATTCAATTGTTCTTGCAGAGTTGAGCGAACATCCAGATGTGTTACAGTAAGTCATGTTAAGTTGTAGTACATGTTTAACTGTGTTATCTCTTTACAATGTCATTGAATATCACAATTCACTAGTACACAATCGAAGCCACTAGAGCAGTTATGCCAGCGGCTCAGAGCCACACTCCGTTATTTTAAGGAGCTGAGCTGGCTCGGGTAGATGCTGGAGGGGGAAATGCACAAATCACGGGATGCTAGTGCAGGACTTATCGTCCCTACATTGAATAAGAATAAGATAACGATTCACTCCATAACACTGACCACATCTGAGTGTTCAACCACAGCCACAAATGCCACCACCAAAGTTTTATGTATGCTAAAGTGTTTGCCCACTATAATTTAGCATACCATGACCATGCTAGGCGAAAAAATATGTTATAGTACTGCCTGCATGGGTAGCATAGGAAAGGGACAAATTGTCTTTCCACCATTATATCCCCTCGAAGAGGAAATAAAGTATGGATTAAAAGTGGATAAAATACAGAATACAGAAAATTTATTTAAAATGGTATTATAGATAGATATGGTAAAATGGTATTCTCCCTTTGCCATGCTACGCGTGATGAAGTGGATATTAATCGGCTTTACCAAGTTTTGTAAAAACAGGGTAATGCAGTATAATATTAGATATTTGTATTTTATAAGTTAAATACATACCTACCGTCTTGCCACAAAAGCTTTTCGCACATTTTAGTCAATGTTTAACAGTAAAAATTGCATGGTTAAACAGTGTTTAAAGTGTGTTTAAATATTTTGTGGTAAGGTGGGTAAAGTTGGAGCAAACGGAAAATACTGTGCTTTTTCAGGGTACAATAAACATTATATTGAACTTGAAAAAAAACCTGTTGCAGATATGCCCTCAAATATTTCGACATAAACAAAGTGCCACCATTTGAAGTCTTCATTCACCATGAAGACTCCTACAACGTGGCGCCGAAGAAACGCCGGTTACTCGACTACCGGCATAAAATCACTGATAAACAAATGGTTGAAAGCTGCTACAAACTGCTGACAAAGTTGCCCAATGAACTGGCCACAAAATGGGACTGGACCACGTTTGTCAATAACTTTAGCAATAACGAGGATTCTGATATCAGATGGTAAGTTTATATTTCTGTTAAAAGCTGTAGGATTTTCACTGCTGGCCATATGAGTACCCTTTAGATTTTCTGTATAAAACTGCTAAAAGTCTTCGATTTTATTTTAGATGGATTTTTCATCTAAAAATAAAATTTAACAAAATTAAAGTACTACTGACAGCTGAAAGGTAGTGGATACAATTTTTTTGCACTAGTCTCGAAACTTTTGACCAATAGTAGATGTCCTACTGCTTGATAACTATGCTTACATACTTCTGCACTTTGCTACAAGTCCAATCTGCAAAGCAACAGCCCAGTATTTTGAACATTGCTCCCATACAACAAACCTCAATTTTCTGCTGTTTTTCGCTTGATATTAATAACAATAACAGGTGGACGCTTGAAATGTTCACAGAATATTAAACTGTGAATTCACTTCAATAATTAATAAATAAAATAAATATTTAAGAGAGGACATACAAAAATCGATGTTGCTGGTATTACTATCGCACTAGAAAATCACTAGTGCGATAGTAATATCGGCAACAGGTAGATACTTGAAATATTCACAAAATATCTAGTTGTATATTCACCTGAAAAATAAATAGCTAAATAAATATAATATTAATAGCTCCCTATTTAGTACGGAACCCTTCGAGCGCGAGTCTGACTAGCACTTGCCGATTATTCTTGCATAATATTACATGGATGTAATAAATGTAAAATCTATTTTAAAACAAGCATTTTCATTGTTACAGGATGGTTAAAGAATGCATGGTGATTCTCACCAATATGACTGAAGCTCAATCAAAACTTCTTTCAAAAAATCTCAATATTACTGATCAAGATGCATTAAAAAGTATAACGGCACGCAAAAAGGACACAGTTAACACAATGACTGCGGTAATCAGAGATGGGGACTTGAACAACAGTGTGGTTAATATCGATGGCATACTGTTGCCATTGTATGATGAGAAGAATGTGCAGGAAGGGAATTTGGTGCCTGTGAAAAGTACATTGAATAATTTGAGGAGTTTAGCTTTAGCTGTTGCGTCAGGTTGGTATTCTTTTCATTTTTGTAAAAATAATTGCCTTTGCGGGGCACTACGGTGGCCCTAGATATCTTGATAATTTTCGTATAGGGTTATGCAGATAGAGTGTACTTACTTAGCCGAAAGGGGGCGATTCAGATCAACATTATGAACAACTTTTATAATGTGAATTGGAATTCGAGGAAGAATTCTGCTTAACTATAACAGAATACGGCTAAAACTCACGTTATAATTATACGGTCGATCCGCAAGGAATCCGACCAGTTTCGGAGTATTTAGTACTCCATCCTCAGGGAATACGCGCACCCCCGTCGACTGGCGCGCGCGCACTCGTAGTTTTAATGAAGCGAAAGAAATCTGCTGTTTTATACATAAATAATATAATTGTCTATGTGCCCTACACTGAAATGGCAGTTTTAAATTTTCATTTTGTTCTTCCTAGTTCCTAATATTATAAATCCAAATTGTGTTAATTGTTGGTTTATTATTAATAGTTTGTTTGTTACTCTTCCACACAACAACTGAGAGATGTTCAATTCAAGTTTTTGCATGAATGTGCTTTAAAGTTTAAAGAGTGTTACACCACTTTTGCCGCAATAACGTCTTAAAAGTCGATGATCACCGGCTGCACTCACGAAAAAGTGTTACGTTCCGTCTGAGCCGAGCGTGCAAGCGAGAGTGCGGAACACGCGATAGAGAGGCACGATCGGCCTAAGCTTTCGGCTTGTTTCAGTTGTTGATTCAACAATGTTTTCTTATGACGTCCCGTAAAATTATCGTCAGTTACCTGACAGTTACAGACAACACTTTTTTTCATCCCAAAAAACAATTATGGTCCTTTGGGTTTGGCATAATTTAGTTTTAGTTATAGGTTTATTTTAATTTTATGTATTTTAAGTATTTATATCTTTTATTTATTGTATGTAGGTTTATGATGTAAAATTTAATTTATATGTATATACAGGGTTACAGGCTAAGTCGACCTATTCCCGTTAAGCGTGTGTAGTTTACTATGTTTCTGACTGATTTGACTATGAAACACCATATCCTAAATCTCACAGTTTTCGAGATATTTGAATTCAAATACTTTGTATAAAAGGTTAATTTTACAGACAATATTGGGTCATAAAACATTATTTTACATGTAAAAGTCAAATAAAAATAATAATAGGATTCAAAATATCTGAGCTGATAGCCGAAATATGGGAATTTTATAAATACCAATTTCAAATATCTGTTTTTTTTTTTAAATTTAGGATAGTGTATTTCATAGTCAAATTAGTCAGAAACAAAGTAAACTACACACCCTTAACGGAAATAAGTCGACTTACCCTGTAACCCTGTATATATGTTTTTTATTTAATGCGCACCCCATCCATTATTTATACGCTATCTATCCTCTCCATCCTAAGGTTGCCTGGCAGAGATCGCTATTAGGCCGCCCTTTAATACACTGTTTTTGTATCTTTGTTTCTTCTTATTTTAGTTATTTCTTAGTGTGCAATAAAGCGTTTATCTATCTATCATAAAAACGAAAAATTCACACTGGTGAAGATGCAGTTAAAAGCTGGATCATATATTTTTCAGGGCAAGCCCTCTCCCTAATGGGTCCAGTAGGGTCCGGGAAGACTTCGCTAGTGGAGCACTTGGCAGCTATCACCGGCCGCAAGGGTGTAGCGTTCAAGAAAGTGCAGCTCGGTGATCAGACCGACTCCAGAATGTTGTTAGGAGGACATCAGTGTACTGACGTGCCGGGGGAATTTGTGTGGCGGCCGGGCGTTCTTACTGAGGTAAGTCTTCCGATATTGACCGCGGGTGGCATTTAAAACAGAGCACTACCGCGGGAGCCGTGGTGGCCTAGAGGTAGTGACACCCGCCTTACAATCGTGAGGTCGTGGGTTCAAATCCCGGTCCCGTACCTATGAGTTCTTTGGAATTTATGTACGGAATTTGACACCACTGGCTTTTCGGTGAAGGAAAACATCGTTAGGTAACCTGCTTACGTCCGTAGAAGAAAGTCGATGGCGTATATGAATCCACCGACCCGCACTGGGCCAGCGTGGTGGATATGGCTCAATCACCCTTCGTGGGTAGGCTTACCTGCAGTGGACTTTTAAAAAAGCTGATACAGTACAGTACTACCGCGGGTCGGATGACACGCTTAAATTGTAGGCCCCGGTTGCTCCAACCATTTAGCCATGTTAAGGGTCTGATAGACGTAAAAAAGCTTCGACGGTATAAAGGTTACGTTTCTTTTGACGCTTTTCTCTCTTGCAGCTTACCGTTTCTTTTAAAATAGCCGTGTTCAGTACTCAATTGGTGCGTGATAAAAATACATAATTCTTTATTTAGTTAAAATGAACAATTTCCCGTAAAGCTTTATTACTGGAGAAGGCTATTTTAAAAGAAATGGCAAAATAGAAAGCGTCGAATGAAACGCTATTAAAACCGACGACCTTTCTCCCGGCTCGTCAAAAATGTTGAAGGTTTTATTTTGGCTCGCCACGCAGTGTTGCCAACACTATGACTGTGACTATGATGTATGACTTTCGGGTGATTAATTTCTTCTGACATTTACCAATAATTTCTGTAGTCTTTTGGATAATTTAATTTCGTTGAATGCTAAGGTAACGTAAATTTTCACACTTCGAATAAATGACAACATTTTGTGCCAACAGCGGTTTTAAAAGCCGTCAAGCGTAAAGCCTAGACTCGTCAACAGTAAATCCAGTGTTACCGTTTTCAAAACCTGTAGACTACTAAACGTAACCATTTCTTTTACTAAAATCTATTTACATAACTTTTTCTGCGCGGTGCGCGGGCCCCAGAGAAAAAATCGCATTTATGATATCTAGTGAAATCTACTGATCTTTCAAAACCTAGTGAAAATTTATCACACTGCCAAATTTACATCGAAAATCTACTATAATAATAATAAATCAT
Organism: Hypomecis punctinalis; assembly: GCA_949316475.1. Classification (NCBI taxonomy): domain Eukaryota; kingdom Metazoa; phylum Arthropoda; class Insecta; order Lepidoptera; family Geometridae; genus Hypomecis; species Hypomecis punctinalis. Next base: position 14,336,609 of record OX438813.1, read on the forward strand.
TTATTTCCAAGACAGACTTACAAAAACAACAATCAATTTATCAATGTACATTGCATGAAAAAAAAGAAAAAAAATATTATAAATAATTAATAGCAATCAGTCCACTAAAAACACTAATGTAAAGTTGCGGTTGTTAAGATTTCGACTTTGACGAGCCAAACAGTCTTTAAAACCTTTGACGAGCCAAACAGTCTTGAAAACCACGGTATAATTTTTTAAGTTGATCAGGCGCTTTAGAGGCCTTCAGGCGGCTTTAAAACTCTGACACCAGGGTGAGCCACCCGGCCTATATGAACTTACTTTTACGCCAATCTTTTTGAGGTCTTGGAAGTTAGGGTTGCTACACTATAAGCGGGCCGGCACAGTCGTTTCGGCAGAACTAGTCGAGCGACAAAGCCGACCCGGAACAGCTACGACTATATTCGGTTCGACGTTCGGTATTGTGCCGATCGGCACCAATCATGTAGTTGCTTCAGGTCCAATTGGCACAATTCGGTTTTTATTCCGTGTCACCGAACATCGCGGCATTCCCGAACATTCATCTACATTGTAGATTCTACATACATTCGTTTTACTGCTCGGCTTTGTCGGCTGCCGCCCGACCTAGCGAAAGCCGGTCGGCTTTTTTCACAAAAATTCGTTTATTCATTATCGATTCTACTACCCGGCAGTGTCGATCGATGCGGGTTCGCTTGTATGTGTAGCAAGTCTTAGGCAAGCATTGACCACTGGCACTTTTCTGCTGTAAGAGTCGGTAAATAATTGATTATGGCGAAAAGTCGTTGCATTTATACAAAAATAGTGGACCTTATCACTTAGCAATATTCATATTCATTTATTTGCCAAAATCCTTAAATTAATACATTGGACTTAAAATTTAGTCGCTCTTTTCGGGCTTTGCAGATGGTTAAACGTTAGGGCGCTTTTGAGCAATAAGTTAGATAAAATTAAATGTGTCTAGTGTCTCAAACTATTAATCCTTACAGGCGGTACAGAATGGACACTGGCTACTACTCGAAGACATAGACAGCGCAGCACTGGATGTGGCATCGACGCTCAGTTCGCTTCTAGAAAGGAACGCGCTCTGTGTGCCGGGGTACAGGGACTCTCTTCCAGTCACGCCGGGATTCCAACTATTTGTCACGCAAAGGTTTGTACTACAATTATTTTTCGCCAAAGATGGCATGGCACTTCAATCGTACTAAATTCGAATCGCTCGAATCGCGCTGTATGTAATTTTTAGATCACTGTTGATTTATCAAAAACGGCTCCGCCAGTTTCGAGAAAATTAGAATGGGAGCAACTGTGAAGTATAATACCAACAAAAAAAAAATAATCGAAATCGGTACATTATTGGCGGAGTAATCGCGTAACATAGATACAATAAAAATCATACAGTCGGGTTGATAACTTCCTTTTTTTAAGTCGGTTAAAAAAGACAGAAAATTGTTTCAAGGCGCTAAGTCACCTATCTTGACCAGCGTTTTCGGCGCCAACGACGTCTATAGTCGACAAAAGCCAGTCCATATAATAAAAAAATGAAACGGCGTGGCGTCCGAAAGGTTAATGGAATATGTAAGTTAATTTGGTCATTTTATCACAAGTTTGTTGTAGAATTATCATGATGCTAACAATCAAGTGCGAACGATGGCGTCATAATTGTGGTTTAGAAGCTATTTAGAAAATAATCATAAGCAAGTAAGTTCGTATAGGCCGAGTGGCTAGCCCTGGTGTCAGAGTTTTTAGGCCACCTGAAGGCCTCTGACATGGCTAAACGGTTAAAACAACCGGGACCTACAATTTAACGTGTCATCCGAGCCACGGTAGCGCTCAGTTGGAAAATGCCATCCGCGGTCACCCATCCAAATACTGACCGTGCGGAACGTTGCTTAATTTCGGTGATCGCTGACAAAATAATCATAAAACATATTTTTTGCAGAACTCTCACGACAAACTACGGCTTCCAAAAGAAAATGTCTAACTCGAGTACACTTCTTCAAAAACACTTGACTCAAATAAACGTCGAGCCTCTATCACGGTCTGAACTCGCAGAAATAATACAAACCTTATATCCAAGCCTCAGTACCATCTGCCCTAGAATGCTCGAAGTATTCATGATGTTTTCTGTAGGAAGCCACGATACTTCCTTGCAGTCAACCGAAACTAGCGCTGAGAAAAGCATAAACATAATCAGAGGGTCAAGACTGATATCGACGAGAGATCTCATGAAATGGTGCTCGCGGTCCGTTGTAGGATTCAATGTATCTAGTCCAGAATCTGCGCTTAAAGTCCTACAAGACGCGTTAGATATTTTCACTTGCTCGGTCGCGTCGCCAGAACATAGATTAGAACTCGCAAAGAAAGTCGGAACTTGCTTAGGTATTGTTGAGACGAAATCCGAATTCTATTGCAAACATTACAAGCCAAATGTGTCTTTGAACTCTACAGCCTTAGAAGTCGGCAGGGCGAAAGTACCTAGGGTAGAAAAGAGTTTGGAGTCGATAGACTTCGATAATAAACAAGTGGTGTTTTCCTTCACACGACAGTCTGCTTGCTTGCTCGAAAGGATAGCATGTTGCGTCACTTCAAACGAGCCAGTACTTTTGGTCGGAGAGACAGGAACTGGAAAGACTTCCTCGGTCCAGTATTTGGCGAGACAAACTGGCCATAAATTAATTGTGATAAACATGAATCAGCAATCAGATTCTGCTGATTTACTAGGTGGTTACAAGCCAGTCGACTTGAAATACGTGATTCAACCGATCAGACACGAGTTTGAGAAACTCTTCAAACGCTTCTACAATGTGGAAAAGAACGCAAAGTTCTTAGGCCATATAGATACATGCTATGAGACTGAAAACTGGACAGCGCTGATGACGCTGATGAAGCAGAGCCACAAAGCTGCTTTGAACAGATTGACTTCCGAAAATAAAGATAAAAAGCTGCGTCAATGGTTGGCTTTTGGTCATAAGTTGGCCAAGTTGGACCAGCAAGTCAAAGCGGCTTCGAGATTGACTTTTGCATTTATTGAAGGATCTCTAGTCAAGGCTATGCAAGAAGGTCACTGGGTTCTGTTAGATGAAATCAATTTGGCCTCAGCTGAAATATTGGAATGCTTAGCCGGTTTATTGGAAGACAAGAGCGAGAGCATAGACTTGCTAGAAAAGGGCGACAAAGTCCCAATAAAGAGGCATCCAGATTTCACGCTCTTTGCTTGCATGAATCCAGCAACTGACGTTGGGAAGAAAGACCTTCCCGTTGGATTGAGAAATCGATTCACAGAATTCTTTATCGACGAGTTAACTGAAAGAAACGACTTGATGCTTCTCATTGGTGACTATTTGTACCACATGAATCTTGATGGAGCAACTTTGGAAGCGATATTTAACTTTTACTCCAGTATTCGAAAGGAAGCGAAATTGAGCCTTGTAGATGGTGCAGGTAAGAATGCTATTGTACTGGTCCCTAATCTAAAATTTCTCATTTTTGGTCACAACTTGTAATGATATTATATTACGCGTTTCAGGTAATGCGCCTCACTATTCCCTGAGAACCCTGTGCAGAGCACTGACTGCTGCAGCTAAAGCAAAATGTGGGACTGTTGCCAGATCCCTATATGAAGCATTCTGTCTGTCTTTCTTGACACAGCTGGATAGCTCCTCACACCCTGTCGTAGAAGCTATGATTGCCAAGTAAGTGATATATCTAAAAATTGAGAATTTCCATTATAAGCTAGTTCAGCTTTTAATATTCTTTATTTAATACTGGACTCCATTGTAATGATTTTAATAGTAAATTCGCAGGCCTGTTATCTATGAAAAGAATAATAAGTCTGTGGGATTTTTTAATTAAATTATATTATTTCTTTTAGGGCCGTTATTGGAAAGAGACATCTGAAATCTGTGCTCAACCAACTGATCCCAGAGCCTCAAGTACTAGGTCAAAATTACCTGCTATTTGAAGGTCACTGGATACCACAAGGGAAACTTGAAATTAACATTCCAGAGGGGTATATTCTCACTCCAACAGTGAGGAAAAATCTGAGAGATATAGCCAGAATTATATCACTAGGACGCTTGCCAGTTTTACTGCAAGGTGACACTTCTGTCGGAAAAACTTCTCTTATCACGTACATAGCAAAAGCCTCTGGAAACTACTGTGTAAGAATAAACAATCATGAACACACAGACCTTCAGGAATACATCGGTTCTTATGCCACAGACGCGAGTGGGAAATTGGTCTTCAAAGAAGGAGTCCTAGTCGAAGCTATGAGGAAAGGCTACTGGATCATTCTTGACGAACTCAATTTGGCTCCAAGCGATGTTTTGGAAGCTTTGAACAGAGTGCTGGATGATAATAGAGAACTATTCATTCCTGAGACACAGCAAGTTGTGAAAGCAGACCCTAACTTCATGCTCTTTGCGACACAAAATCCTCCGGGGTTGTATGGAGGCCGCAAAATGCTTTCAAGAGCGTTTAGAAACAGATTTGTAGAGCTTCATTTTGATGAGATACCAAAAAATGAACTGGAAACTATCCTTCATCAAAGATGTCACGTTCCACCCACATACAGCAAGAAAATGATCAATGTAATGGCAGATTTGCAAATTCGGAGACGAGGGTCTGCTGCTGTGCAAGGAAAAGACGGCTTTATAACGCTAAGAGATTTATTCAGGTGGGGGCAAAGATACAAACATGCCTCAAAGGAAAATCTCACAGACGACAAGTTTTATGACTGGGACCAGCATATTGCTGACGAAGGATATCTTATATTGGCGGGAAAAGTACGTCAACCAGACGAGAGAACCATTATAGAAGAAGTCATCGAAAAACACATTAAAAGGAAAGTCAGAGCGGAAAACTTATTCAGCCTCCATCAAGGGACTTCTCCTGTAACCAAGCACATCCTGGAGATTATTCTCAACAACCAGTTACAAGAGTTTTCCCATGTCGTGTGGACTTATAACATGAGGCGACTGGCCGTGCTGATAGCTAAAGCGTTCACATTTGATGAGCCAGTTCTACTAGTAGGAGAGACTGGCTGTGGTAAAACGACGATATGCCAAGTTCTTGCAGCTTTGAAGCAGAGGCAGTTGCTATCTGTTAACTGTCACATGCACACTGAAAGCTCAGATTTCCTTGGTGGCCTCAGACCAGTCCGCCAGTACAAAAACGACGGAAGACTTTTCGAATGGGTAGATGGACCCCTGATCAAAGCTATGGAAACTGGAAACATGTTCTTAGCTGATGAAATTTCACTAGCAGATGACAGTGTTTTGGAAAGACTCAATTCCCTATTGGAGCCAGAGAGACAGTTGGTATTAGCTGAGAGAGGTATGGAAGATAACTCGGATATCGTCGTCATAACAGCTGAAAAGAACTTCCATTTTGTTGGCACAATGAATCCTGGAGGCGATTTTGGTAAGAAGGAGCTTTCACCTGCTCTGAGAAACAGATTTACTGAGATTTGGTGCGACAGTGTGACTTCTCGAGAAGATCTTTTGAAAGTTCTGGAAAAGAGCGTCAACAGAGGCATTTCTTTGGGAAACCAGGAGGATGGGAGCTCTGGTATCGGGAACTCTATATTAGACTTTATTGATTGGCTGAGGAATTCGGAAGTCACAAACAAATTTCCTTTCAGCATTCGCGACTTGTTGTCATGGGTACAGTTTATTAATACCGCAGTGGCTAAGGGACTTTTAGATACGCCCGAGGCTTACGTACACGGAGCTTGCATGACTTTCTTGGACTGCTTTGGAACAGCCTTAACTGGGCACATCGAGCCTGAAACATTGGTTGTACTTCGTACATCTGCCATAAATTTCCTCTTAAACCAAATCAAGACAGTTGGAAACGAATACATGGCAAATCTAAGAGAAATGTTGAGTAATAAGCAAGCTACATTCACAGCAGAGTGTGATGATGTCAAGTTTGGAATCAAACCATTTTACATCGAAGTTGGAGAAAAAGGGGATATATCTGAATCTGAAGAACCAGAGCAAAGGTTTACGTTCACTGCACCAACTACTGGTTCAAACACCTTAAGACTGCTGCGTGGTATGCAGCTTAATAAAGCAATACTTTTAGAAGGCAATCCTGGTGTTGGGAAGACCAGCTTGGTGACTGCATTAGCAAAGTCTTCTGGACATAAAGTTGTGCGCATCAACTTGAGTGACCAAACTGTAAGTAGTATTTGAATATCGAATTAAAATTTTATAGATAACCATTCAATTTAATAATTTCACTTTTTAGTATTTTGTTTCAAATAGGTACACCTCTCCAAACCCTGTAATACGTATTGATTTACTTCTAAAGAATATAATAAAGTATTCATGTACGTGGCTTAACTAGCAAGTATTAGTTCATTATAAAGTAAACAGAAATGTTATACATTTTTATTTTGTGTAATTTTAGGATATCACCGACCTTTTCGGCACAGACCTGCCCACAGAAGATGGGTCTTTCACATTCAAAGAAGGTGCTTTCTTGACCGCTTTGCAAAATGGCGACTGGATACTGTTGGACGAATTAAACTTGGCTCCCCAACCTGTGTTAGAAGGCCTCAACGCCTGTTTGGACCATAGAGGAGAAGTGTTTATACCAGAGTTAGGAAAAACATTCAAAGTCAAGCAGCAAACTAAACTGTTCGCCTGCCAAAACCCTTTGAAACAAGGAGGCGCGCGCAGAGGCCTTCCTCTGTCCTTCTTGAACAGATTCACTCAAGTTTACATTGATGTATTGACAAAAGATGATCTGATTTACATTGTAGAGTCACAGTACCCAAGCATTCTCAAAGATATACTGCACAGAATAGTAAAATTCAACTGTAAAGTTGCTCATGAAATTACAGAGTTGCAGTCTTGGGCCCATCGAGGCTCGCCATGGGAAATGAACTTAAGAGACATACAAAGATGGTGTGAGGCTATAATCCAAGACCAGAATGATGGAAAGAATCCATCTCCTGGAAAGTTCGTAGATATCTTATACGTAAATCGTATGAGGACAGCCGAGGACAAGGAAAAAATGACAAGAACTTACGATGAGATCTTTCACCCTGACTATCCAAGAAGCGCTAGCACTCCTCAGTTCCTAATAAATGAAAAAGAAATAACATTCGGAGATGTAGTTTTACAGAGGCAGTTGGAAAAGAACTTTAAAAATCGACGAGCGGCTGACACGAACTTACTAGTGCTGAGAAATCAACTTCCAACTCTAAAAGCTTTAGCGCAGAGTATCAAAATGAACTGGTTGTCCATTTTGGTCGGCCCGACAGCTACGGGCAAAAGCAGCATAGTCCAAGTTCTCGCAGACTTGACCGGCAACGAACTCCAAGTGGTGCCAGTAACTTCGGCCATGGACGTTTCGGATCTGCTGGGCGGATTTGAGCAAGTCGATTATAATAGAAACCTCGAGAATTTATACGACCGAATCGAAACTCTGACTATCGAGACAGTAAGAAACATGTGGGTATCGAAAAATCACAAAGAATGGAACACGAATAAACTGCTAAGCAACTTGTACGAGTACAAAAACTTGATAACACTCAGCGGGTCGAGTAATTTGAAAAGGTTTAAAGAGAAAGTTAATTTTTTGACTAAACATTGTGAAAATTTAGTCAAATGCAAAGAACCATTCAGCCTCGTTTCGACGAAACTGCAAGAAGTGTTAGCTAGTCTGAAAAAGTTGGAGTCAAGAGTTTCGAAAGCTATATCCGTGAATGCCGGAGGAAAATTCGAATGGGTCGATGCTCTACTCGTTAAGACCATGATTGAGGGTTCCTGGCTGCTCTTAGACAACGTAAATCTTACATCTGCAGCGGTTTTAGACAGACTTAATGGTCTTCTTGAATCGAATGGCGTATTGAGCATACCAGAAAGGGGTGACTTGAGTGAGATTGTACCACACCCAAACTTTAGAGTATTCTTCACCATGGATCCGAAATACGGAGAGATTTCCAGAGCCATGAGGAATAGAGGAGTCGAAATATTTCTTTTGAGGCCGGACGATTTTAACTCACAGTTGTCTGATACGATATCTAGTATGGACTTGACAGCTCTGCTATCGTCATGTGGATTGCCAAATATGTTCCACGAGTTATGTATAAAGCTGCACGAGATGATGACATTATACATACAAGGTAATATTTTCATTTTTACGTGTTACTAAACTAACTAACCGTAATTCGTATTTTTTTACCACTAAAAAACAAAAGTGTACATTGATGGTTCCTAAATTAAATTTGGCTCAATACAAAATTGAGTCTTCAAGGTGTGCAACTTATGTTGACAAATCAAATATTTTTTTACGGGTAAAAGTGCCTTTATTAACTACAACAAAGTACAATACTACTTTATCTGCTAAAACTACATACCTTATTTTCCGTACCTCAAAAGGAAAAAAACGGAACCCTTATAGGATCACTTTGTTGTCCGTCTGTCCGTCTGTGTGTATGTCAAGACTATCAAGTTGAAATTTAAACTATTGCATAAAAAGCAATTGTATCATCTACAGCTCCTTGAAGGTCTAAAGATAATCCAAATGTTCAAGCCCACTTCCAGTTGGCAGCGTGCCCAGCACCTTAGTGTTAGTATAATTTATTATTCATTAAAAAAAACTACATTTTACATCATAAATTAATCGCTTGATATACTAAGCTTTTCTTAACCGCCTTCTTATTTTTTTTTCATTGTAGCATAGATAATTTAAAATTTTCTTTTGTAGGACTTGAACGACCATCAATATCCCAACTACTCCAAGCTGCCCACCTTACGTCCCAACAGCTAATTCGAGGCATTTCCGAAAACACAGCGTTGATCAACAGCTTTTCAGATGTCTACATAAAACCACGTTGTGGTGCTGATTTCGCCAACCCCCACATGTCACTGGCTGAAATTAAAAACGCTATGCTGAAGGCCATCGAGAAAGAAGTTCTAGATCATGTGAACAGAACTGAAAATAACATCGATTCAAAAGATACTACACACACATTGACAGTAAAGGGTTTATGTGCCAATTCGGAATTAGAGATTGCGAAACAAATTGCTTTTATAGCTGCCCAAGAGTCTCTAAATGCAAATGGCAATTCAAAACCCCTTCACACTTTGTTATGTGTGTTCAATGCTTACACAAGCTGTCCTGAGCACTTGCTCCAGCTGTTTTACAATGTCGTCAATGATAGTTTTACAAATCAGACCAAAAATTCGATTAATAGTCTTGCTGGAAAATTGAATGAAAACGCATCCAAACATTTGCAAAAATGTTCACAAATTGAATGCTACAAAAGATTTTACCTCGAGTCATACGAACAAGACGATTCGTCTATCAAAGCAGCAAATGCCCGAGCTGTATTGCTTTTTAATGATTTGTTGAAACTGCTGATTCAATCAACTGTGCCAAAAGACAACTTCTCGGTACTGCATTACTCTAATGCCGTTGCATCCGGGAGCTTGACAGATGATTTTGTTGAATATCCGATTTTGAAGCAATGCCAGAATTACTTGAAAGTGATTGACGATCACGTCGCAAGTGCAATCACCGAAGCTCGCGATTCTCTCACCGACCAAATCAGTTGTAAGATCTTACAGCTTCTTAACTGGCGTTCTCGGTTCTTGAAGTTAGCTTCAGAAGCTATTTTCGTAACATCAGGATCCCGAAAGCGTCCGCAACTCAGAGAAGATATTGTGCCATTATTAAACATTCACGACAAATGGCTACAGAAGCATTTGATTGGAGAATTGTTCAAGCTTCTACCCGAAAACCATAAACTGACAGTTCAGTTCCAATCGCTTATAAGCAACATGTTATTCATGGAAGAGTGGACTAAACGAAATGAAGAAATTGATTTAAAGCTTTTGAAGCTCAGCAAGAAACTAAGAAAACTGTATGGTCAACCAAAATTGTACAAAAGTAAAGACGAGTACAGTTTATGTTTGAGACGGGCTGATGTTTATAAAGATGTGACATTGAATGTAGACGGGGCTGTCTCAAAGCAGCTAAATAAACTATCTACAGACATCGCTACAGTCAACGATGTATGTTTAGCGCAAGACATTCCCGATGAAAATAAACTGGCAATAATTGATGGGAACCTTGAAAGCAAGGATCAAAATGCAGCAATATCACCAGTAGTTCTCTCCGAACTGAAACTACTCCCGCTGACGTCATATGTACTACAAAGAGTGTTATCAATGTTGCAAACAGACTTCGTAACCATTATTTCGGACTTGACATCAGAAAATGCCTCTGACAAGAAGGCTGTGACTGTTACGGACGTTTTGAAAAGCTTTGTGGCTTTGTGCAAGAGAAGCAAAGTTTTCCCCTCGGCACTTTTAAACATTTTGGAATTAGTGCTACATATCGTGGAAAATGGACAAGACTTGCAAAGGTAAAGTAATTTTATTGCTGTTATATGTAACTGTTACTTATATCAAAATCGTATGATTTTACTTAAATATCTATTAATATTTCTTTCAGAATATCAACAGTCCCTCCTAAATTTTGGGACGAATTCTATAAGGCCGTGGTTCACTCTCCAGCTTTCCATCCGCTGCCTTTTTTGCAACTGGAAGAAAATATGACCTCAGAGGATCCCACTTCTGATGTACCCGCCAGCAGCAAAAGGTTGTCGAGTAACCTGCCTCTGATGCCTTATTATGTGCAGAAGTTAACAGTTACTTCATGTGCTCAAGGTACGTTTAAACCCTCTGCTAAAGCTGTGTCCCTAGCATTGCGGTGCCGGCGGCACCTATTAGTGACGTTTTAAGTTTTCTCTCACTTTATCGTGTCAATTACCGGTCTAGGAAACCGCGCCATTTTATTTGCATAGACAACGTTCTAGTGACGTATTTAACTTAATTTATGTATGACGGCCATCAATCTTTGTAAAAGAGAGCTTTCTACCATATTTTTCTAAAAAGGCTTTCAGCTGTTTCAGCATGTTTTTATTTTTTATTTCTATTTTACTTATTTTAAGATTTAACAATCTGTATGTTTTTTTTCAGACTCACGAATACTTTTGGCGTACGAAACCGCGTCATTGGAAAATCGAGCTAATTACTCAATTCAATTGGACACGGTTTTGAATGTTCTATGGAAGAATATAGCTACTTTGGATTCATCGGCTTCCTTGAAATTGTAAGTACATTTTCAAATAGAAACTCTATTTGAAAATATTAAAAATTAACAGCCGTTGCCGTTCGGGAAGGTTTCCGACGTATTTTTAATATTTCCATTCATCGAGGAAATAATTTCTACACTTGAATCTGGTTACGCTAAAGAGAGAACCTTTTAGTTGTATTATTAATAATATCTTTATATCTTTAGGTACAGATTACATCAAACACGATAATACAAATGCTTTCTCATCAAACTTAGGCAAATCAATGAAACCATTACTTATTCTGCATAAAGTTTACAAAATAGTTTCTTTTGGTTTTTCTACTTTAATATTTACATTGTACACTGTTTTTAAAGGAAATTGGATGCGAAGTTTGAACTAAAGAAATTCGAGCAACTAAGTTCTTACTTACGCTCAACCATTACTACATCGAACCCAGACTACGATATCAACAAAAGCCCAAAAGACCTGATTAAGAAAACTTATTCCCAACTGAGCGATTTCTTCAAAGGATATACTACTTTTGTCACCACTTTTGAAACTGCAATGAAAGTATACAACTCCGTGAAAGCGATGCTATCTTCAAATACTGAGTATTGTCAACGATTGGTTAAGTTATTAACTGCAGAACTATCAATGCTAACAGACACGCTTGTCGTCGTAACAATGTCTGAAGTAAACCCAGTGGATCACGTAGAGAGATACAGGCTTAAAGTTCAGTACATTGAAGAAGATGTCCAAATGTTCGAGGCGTTACTCAGCACGTATTACTTCCACGGCTTAGTCACTGGGACTCTAAACGATACAAGGACTATAGAAAAACCTTCCCAGATAACAAGTGAGAGCTATAATATGGAAGAGTCGCGAAATGCCCTGAAGAAAGTGCATCCATACTGCGGTATAATAATGGAATTGAAGGAGCAGACAGCTGATAAGATACGAAAATATGCTCTGGGTAACACATTTAGGCCGGAAGAACCTTCCTACAACAGTTTTGTTAAGGTATATAACACACAAATACCACACTACATATTATCTTAGTAACATCTTAAAGCAATGGTAGAAAATTTTACAATACAGCTTGATGTAGGCATCGCAATAAGAGTTTTAGCCATAGGCCTCCCCAATGAATCTCCAATAACACGGCTTGTATCCAGTACGTTCCTGCGGTTTTTGACCGACGAACCACCGGAGGAGGTATACAATTCGACGCGTATATATTTTTTTTTTATGTATAACCACGCATAACTTTTTTCATAGTGGTCCGATTTCAATAATTCTTTTTTTATTGGAAAGAGTATACATTGAAATTGGCCCCATTTAAATTTTATCGAAATCGGCTGAGCCATTTTTGATAAATCAACAGTTATTGTTGATATTTCATTGATTGATAAATCAACAGTTGTTGTTGATGTAAAAAATGCTACATCGATCCGTGCGAAACATTCGTGAATTCTGTACACGGGTGAAGTCGGTCATGCTAATTTTTGCAAAAAATAATCTTGTGATGCTATCTGTCTTTCTTATGGATGGACGTCCTATGCTGCGCCGGTACGTGGTCTCCACTCGAGAACTTTTCGACTCCATTGTTACTACTGTCTACTATACTATGTATCTGAATGAATATTGATTACCATTTTTTAACACGGTTTTATTAGTTTCACCTGTATGTTTGCTTGCTTGCTTGTAACCAACCTCTTTGAGCTCGATTTTGACCTACTTTGAGCGATCAGATTTTCTTTAAACTTTGCTCGCCTATCTAAGACCGATGACAATGCATTTATATAAAAAGAAATGTGTGTTTTTTTTTTTTTTTTTTTTAACTATATTTATATTATTTAATTTCAGGATTGTAAACACTTCACAAAATCCGTCCTATCCCATTCATCAACAAGCTTATACATTGGAGATAACATAATGAACCTTTTGAACAAAATGTACCACACAGCGAGGCAAAACAAACCTTACACACAATTGTTAGCAGAAGCCGAAACTGTGGTAAAAGAAACGTCCACTCGACTGTATTCTATCAACGCTTTCTATAAGAAAGTTGAGAGCACTTATTCTGAAGCTTTCCCTGACTTGGCGAAACCGCTTTTAAGCTCCCTGTCTCAGATGATTCATTCGCTGACGCGTGTGATCGATTTGATCAAAGAAGAAGTGACAGCGAAAGGGGAGAGTCCGCCGCATTTGACTCATATCGTCAAATATCTAATGACGTACCCAAGTTTGAATGTTGATGAATTTGAGAAAATCAACAGCAATACGAGTTACAGCGTCGATGGTTTGCTGAAACTGTATTTGAATGCGTCGTGCGATGAGAAAGTTACCGCCGAATTGGATATCATTACGTGAGTATATTTCGTTTGAGTATACAGGGTTATTCAGAATTACAGGGTGGATGATTAAGACCATAATTATTGACAACTTTTACTATGGGGCCAACTCGAAATTGTAGCGCTCGTAACGTAGTTTGACTAGGTGTTTGTCAGCGATCACCGAAATTAAGCAACGTTCCGCACGGTCAGTATTTGGATGGGTGACCGCGGGTGGCATTTTCCAACTGAGCGCTACCGTGGCTCGGATGACACGTCAAATTGTAGGTCCCGGTTGTTTTAACCGTTTAGCCATGTCAGAGGCCTTCAGGCGGCCTAAGAACTCTGACACAAGGGTTAGCCACCCGGCCTATACGAACTTACTTACTTACTCGAAATTTAGGAAAAAAAACAGCATTTTCCTATATTTTGCCGATTGCGAGTTGCAATTTTATGTTGTAACAGCTGCAGATGACTTTGTATGTCATGTTATACTGTTACATGCTACATTAGATCTATTGTATATATGATTAAGATTTGGTTTTGAAGAGCTAGTTTTGGCATGGGATATCTCGTCGACGCATTTTGTTTCCCACGGACTTTACGCAAATACTATAACACATTTTTGCACACAGATTTTGCTGTGCTAAACATGACGAATAATAGGAGTCTAAATTACATATAATATTTTAATTACTTACCTTACATCTTATAGGTCGACTTCAATTTAATAAGGTCTAGTATTTACAAGTTGTACAGTGCTCTACCCCTTACCCTTGTACTGTACTGTACCAGCCTTTTTAATAATCCAATGCAGGACTTAGGCCTACCCACGAAGGGTGATTGAGCCATATCCATCACGTTGGCCCACTGCGGATTGGTGGATTCATATATGCCATCGAATTTCTTCTTCGGACGTATGCAGGTCACGATGTTTTCCTTCACCGAAAAGCTGTGAAATTCCGTACATAAATTCCAAAGAACTTATTGGTACGGGACCGGGATTTGTACCCACAACCACACGATTGACACCCGTCACTACCTCTAGACCACCACACTTATTGATTGCCGTCTATCGGGGACTCCTTATAGTAAAATATGGCTAGGGCCAAATATCAAATAAGCTATATTATGTACTAACTTTTGCCTGCGGCTTCGCCCGCGTGATTTATTGATTTTTGTGCTATGCCATAGGAACCCCTTATTTTTTTTGGATAAAAAGTAGGATAGTAGTAGTAGTAAAAGGTTTTTCAAACTATGTCCATGCCACAAATCAAGTCAATCTGTTGCTCTGTTGCTGCGTGAAAGAGGAACAAACCAACAAAAATACAGTTTCGTATTTATAATATTAGTAATGATATATTTTGTGTAATGTTTCAGAGTGCTAAAAACGCGTCTTTTAAAGCTGAAGATGCAGTGCACTGCCAAAGATGCTGTCGAAAAACGTAGTGTTGACGCAATGTTGTCAACTCTGAATCAACTGGTCAGGTATTGGGAGCAACAACAACGAGAGATTGAAAAGAAAAAACAGGACGATGAAGCTTTGTATGTCACGAAGTAAGTAATTAATGTGGAATTTATTCATCTTTGTACCGGTTATTGCGTAGTATGACTAGGATGTTTCTTGAAATCATCAGTCTATAGGCCGAATAAAAAAAACATGGCAGCTCTGATATTTACTACAAGCTGCGTATAATCCAATCCTGACCGACATTAATTTAACATCTGACTGGGTTATCCGTAGCTTGTAGCTAACACCACAGTCGCCAAGTTATGTAATTCGGCCTATAAGCAGCGTTTGGCATGGTCAGTCAGATATATTAACAACATAATACAGTTACCTAACATGATGGGCACTTGCACGAGCCTAACCCTAACGAGGTTGGAACTACGTGTAACTGCTCAGCAATCATGAGACACGATGGACACTATGTACTGTATCAGCCTTTTAATAGTCCACTGCAGGACGTAGGCCTACCCACGAAGGGTGATTAAGCCACATCCACCACGCTGGCCCAGTGCCGGTTGGTGGGTTCACATACGCCATCGAATATCTTCTACGGACGTATGCAGGTTGCCTCACGATGTTTTCCGTCACCGAAAAGCCAGTGGTGTGAAATTCCGTACATAAATTCCAAAGAACTCATTGGTACGGGACCGGGATTTGAACCCGCGACCTCACGATCGTAAGGCGAGTATCATCACCACTAGACCACCATGGCTTTTTCACTAGACCACCATGGCTTTTACGATTTTTTGCGCGAAACGCACCGATGGTGAACTGCGAGAAGTACCTAATTTCATACACCTACGCGGGGTCTCACTGGTTAAATAGCCAGTGGTGGCTTAGAGGTTGTGACACCTGCTTTGCAATCGTGAGGTCGTGGGTTCAAATCCCGGTCCCGTACCAACGATGGACACGAAATAACATAAATTAAGCACAACAGAAGAGGACTAGCTCCCGCAAACTCAGGGAATCCTACTGCGGGAGCTAGGGCTACATACATTAATATGTTATATGATATCGTAATTTTAATTTAATTCCATTCTGTTTAGTGATAAAATCTATCCAGCATGAATTTTGTTAATTAAGTTAAATTTAAGATCACTTTGTAATTTGTTCATAATTTGGCAACGAAATAAATTATTTATTTGTTATTATTATTAGTCAGTCGGGTGACCGCGGGTAGCATTTGCAACAGCGCTGCCGTGACTTGGATGACACCTGATAATGCTCGGATGTGTCCTGGTTTTATATGTTTAGCCATATCAGAAGCCCTTAAAACCTCTGACACCAGACCTAGCCCCCTTACATTTATATATCATAGTTCTGAGATAAATATTATTGTGTGATATTATTTATCGGAATCTTATTTGGGGTAGAGACACTTGGACCGTGGGGGCCGGGTGCTCTAGAGATATTCAAAGATTTGTCGGGGAGATTAAAAGAAACCACACGTGACCAGAATGCTGGCCTGTATTTTGGTTCTGCCCAAAATACAGGCCAGCATTCAGTCAGCCTCGCAATTCAGCGAGGCAATGCGGCCAGCATTTTGGGCACGTTGCCTGAGATTAGAGACTGTTTAAACCTTTTTTAGGTTTAAACTTTTAGGTTTAAACATTCTCTAATTTTAACTAGTTTTCTTTAGATAGGGCATTTTAGTTTAGATAAGATAATTTATTTAATTTTTGTTTTTATGTTTTATAAGTTTTTTACAGGTAAATAAATTATAATATCGGAATCTTTATTTTAGGTCCAAATGTGAAGATGAGGACGAAGATGCTATGGCAATCGAAGAAATCCAAGAGATGTTCCCCTCTTACTCAGACCATGATTTCGCTGACTTCAAACCACCTACACTCGAGCAAAAGCCTGTGAAAAAACAAAACACGGACACGAACAAAACCAAACTTCTAATATCTCCTGAAGACGTGTCTCTAGTCTACAAATGGCATTCAAGCTTTGTCCGTAATATGACATCAGCGGAATGGTTACCCGCCCGGAAGAAGTTGCTCGGCAACGATGTGATCAGTGTGCTCTTGCAGATGTATCCTATATTTAGTAGGATTATAGAGAGGCGTTGGGAAGCTTTGGATGCTGATTTGGAGGGTGATTTGACACCGAGTTTGTTGGTGCTTGTGTCACAGATCAAAGATAAAGTTGACGGAAATGGTAAGTGTATTTTACTCTTGAAGGATCTAGCCACGGGAGAAGATTTTCACCCGCTAAAATTCTGCCTTCCTTAGCATAGACACAGTATGCTCATAGCAACGTGATCTGAAAACACAAGCTGTCCCGAAGAAGAAGCTAAGAACATACTGTGGTTAAGCTAAAGAAGGCAGAATTTTAGAAATTGCTGGTATCTTATTTCCATCTGAGATTCTGTATACGAACACAGAGCGCTTTTAAGGCTTCTCCTGTAGCAAAATCCTGAAAGATAGGTCCTGGGTAAGATAGTATAGGAACCCTACCTATAGATATCCAGCTGTCCATCAGCTTTATAAATTTTTACACTAGGTATATCATTTTCGTCATCACAACATTCAGGTCAAATCTCTTGGTGATTTTAACTCATTTTTTCATCACCTTGGAAAATATAAGGCTTGGACGATCTCCAAGTATTATATTAGTTGTCAAAATCCGCTTTCAACCGGTTTTTGTAGATAGCCATATTCATTGATGGTAATGGATATGTTTTGTTGTAGATTCGTCTAACAGCAAGGTGGATTTCTACCGATCGGCTTGGGTATCGGAAACGAAGCAGTGCGTGCCTTTATTACATAAGGTTAAGGAAACTACAAACGAGCTGCTGGATCAGTGGCCAGACTTCCCGACGTTGAAAGAGGTATGTTGTCTTATGTTAGCGAGTTTTTTTGCATTTGCGACAGTAGGTGAGAAAACCGGGCAGTTGTTGCTGAAAAAATATGAAAATTGCTCGTGGTATCCAAGTTAACAGTTCAGCTCGTTTGTAACTAGTAACCCGGTCAATTTAGACCAAAAAATGAGAGTGAAGTTACATAAAGTCCCAACAAGCTGAATTTCAGTGAAATTGTTCAAAATATAATTATAAACAATGTCTAGAAGTTCCCCATCATTCTCCTGTAAGGAAAAAATTTTATTCAAGGTCAAAGGTCAAAAAATTGAGTTTTTCGCGATTTTCAGCAAAACGGTAAGTTTTATCATAAAAATACCTCAGACAAAAATTGTAGATCATAAAATTATCTATAAAAAATGTATCAATACTTTTTTTCTTACGAGCCACCGTTTCTGAGATATAACGATTCAAAAAGTTATAAAAGTTGTTATCGTCATAATATGCATGAGTACGCCACGTATATACATCTAGAGTTGTTATATTTTATATAATATATATTAAATGTTTAAATATTTTTCTATCGGTCATTGTAACTTATACTTACAATATAAAATATACATAAGTTTAACGAACAAGTTCATGTAATTTAAATAAATTGATGGGCGTAGATTTTGCTATATATTATATATTTTTAATCTGCCTTATATTTCAATATACCTTAGTTTCAGCTTGGTTATCTTGTGATGACAGATAATTTAATTGTTGTGTACCTATTACTTTTTGCTCGCTTGAATCGAAAATAACTAATACTATTAATAATTGTGATGTGGCTATGGCTTTGGCAAAAAAGTAACTGTTTGGTCGTTGAGGGAAAGCTCAGCATCAATCAGATATATATTCATCAAAAAGTTTATTTACTTTTGTAAAGTGTCAAGATCATGTACTATTTTTACACGCAATAACTGGCTGTGATACGACATCTGCATTTTACAGGAGGGGTAAAACAGCAGTTTTCAAAATGTTTGAAAAACAAGATTTAATTCAATGTGCTGAAGTTTTTAAAAAGAGTAATTCAACTCAACAAGAAGTTATTACCAACGGCATCCGCTTTCTTCTTTCTATGTACGGAGCTCCTAAAAAAACTACCTGTTTAGATAAGCATCGATATGCATGTTTCGTTAAAAATACTAAAAATAAAAAACAAGTTCAATTAGCTTGTCTTCCTCCAACCTCAGTTGCTACTCACCAACATCTTTTTCGAGTATATTACCAAGTTCAAGTGTGGCTTGGTTATCAGCTAGACCCTACAGACTGGGGTTGGAAGTTGGTCAACAATATATTAGAGCCAGTTCAAACTTTACTTCCACCTGCACCGGAAAAACACTGCTGAACACTATTTTTTGCAACTGCAAAAAGGGATGCAGTGCTAAATGTGGTTGCAAAAAAGTCGGACTGTCTTGTTCTTTGGCATGCACAAATTGTCAAGGCCGGTCGTGCTTTAATATTGAATCACAAACAATGGAGGATTCGTTTGACTCCGACGAAGTATCATGCGATACATCGCTATTGACGCAATTTACTTGCATCCAAAATGAAGATGAAGAAGAAACAGGAGAAGAAGAACAAGAAGAAGATCAAGAAGAAGAACAAGAATTTGAAACTTACGAATAAGACGAATAAACTTCAACACTTTTTTTTTAATTTACATCGCTTTTATCTTTCCCAATCATTGAAAAATTTCCGTTATTATGCAATAGTTTTACATTAAACAGGATCACAACTGACCCGTGGAGTAGGCCTACTGGGGAAACCACGTTAAAAAACGCGCTAAGTACACTACCTCAT
Organism: Hypomecis punctinalis; assembly: GCA_949316475.1. Classification (NCBI taxonomy): domain Eukaryota; kingdom Metazoa; phylum Arthropoda; class Insecta; order Lepidoptera; family Geometridae; genus Hypomecis; species Hypomecis punctinalis. Next base: position 14,356,201 of record OX438813.1, read on the forward strand.
AGGTGGCGTGGAAACGTGTGCATATTATGACGATAACAACTTTTATAACTTTTTGAATCGTTATATCTCAGAAACGGTGGCTCGAAAGAAAAAAAGTATTGATACATTTTTTATAGATAATTTTATGATCTACAATTTTTGTGTGAGGTACTTTTATGATAAAACTTACCGTTTTGCTGAAAATAGCGAAAAACTCATTTTTTTGACCTTTGACCTTGAATAAAAATTTTTCCTTACAGGGGAATGATGGGGAACTTCTAGACATTGTTTATAGTTATGTTTTGAACAATTTCACAGAAATTCAGCTTGTTGGGACTTTATGTAACTTCAAATGTCTAAATTGACCGGGTTATAGCTGACCCCTCAGACTTCGTCCGGGTTGAACAATAGGTACGTTACCTATATTATACCGTTTTCGATCATCCATCCATCTGCCATAAGCAGTCCACTGCTGGACATAGGCCTCCCCTATGGATGTCCAATAAGACCGGTTGGAAGCGGCTTGCATCCAGCGCGATCCTGCGGTCTTAATGAGGTCATCCGTCCACCTTGTGGGTGGACGTCCTACGCTGCGCTTGCCGGTACGTGGTCTCCACTCGAGAACTTTAAGACCGACTAACGGTTTTACCGGAGTTCTATAGAAGAGGCTTATGTCTAGCAGTGGACATCCTATGGCTGAAATTATTACGACGAATTACTTAGTCGCTTGTATTTTTTGCCCCACTGACTTTATTTCTTTTTTCAGATTCTGCTAATAGTGAACAGAATCCTAGCGTTCCCCGTGACGAGCCCCATATCCCGCTTCCTAACTGGCTTGGAACTGCTCCGGGATAAGATCGAGGAGTGGAATAAGAACGCTCACAAAGGGAACAATATGATTGACGTATCGTTAGCTGTCGGACAGCAGATCATCAACTGGAGAAAACTGGAAATGGGCCATTGGAAGGAATGCTTGAATAACTTATATCACAGGTATATATGAGTTTGTTTGAGTAAATTCTTATTCAATGTAGAGGCAATAGATTTCGCACTACTACTACTACTAGACTACGAGACGTCTCGTATGGTGTGGGGGCGTTAACTGAGTCTTCAAATTCATAATATAGATTCCCTTATATAGATTTCAAATAGGACGTCCTTATGCGGCTTACATCCTTTGTGATCCTGCAGTCTTGATAAGCGCATCAGTATACCTTGTCAGACGATGTATTACGCTAAGGTACGTAGTAGGCTATCGGTATGTGATTCCAGAACTTTGCGACCTTATCGAACAACAGTCCTACATGATACGAGTATGTAACCTTCTCATTGACATCTCTACTTGCTAATTTGGGCTATATTATAACTAGTTTGGCCATCATGTGCTGCCGTCGACATGACTCGCAAAATTACAATTACAGACAACAATCGGAAGCCCACAAATACTGGTTCTTCCTGTACGCCGTTATCAACACGTACCTGGAGCCTGATAATGAAGGCGAGACCCCCGCGGTGCCGGCAGAGAGGGTGATAGGTGTGCTCAAAGATTTCATGGAGAAATCTAACTTGGCGGAGTATGAAGTCAGATTGGACATCATCTATGCGTACCACTGCCATTTGGTGCATTTGGAGCAGAGCCAGAGACGAGGTATGATTAAAACTAGTATTTTTTTAATCTCTTTAAAGTACTGTTTTAATTAGCGTTTTATATGATCCACCGGTCTCAGTTGTAAATGCTACCCGCGGCCACCCAACTGAAGATTGGTGTTCCGTGCAGGGTTTGGATCTGGTAAATACAGTTTGAAATAGTCTCACTCAATCGTATAAAGAAAACACCCATTTCGGGTGCCCGAAATACAGGCTTAACCTAGTTTGGGGCCCACTGATAACTATTTTAATTTGTGAATAATAATGCATGCACACATTACTACCTATACTATACTGAGCGCCACACGAATTGATGGGAACTTAGCCGCAGATGACACTTCGCCGTGATTCGCTAATTATCGCGCATGTGTGCACAATTCCGCGTGTCGTAGTGGTGAGCACGGGCGGAGGGAGCGCGCGGGAGGCATGAGGTTGGCGGGCGGGTGTGCCCCGGCGTTTCGTCTCTCTGGCTCCCGCGCGTGCCCATATTTCGGCTTTTGCGCAGAACGCTGCGCATAACTTCCCATCCATCAATTTGCGTGGCGCTCAGTATAAATAATGTGTAATAAATATTTTGTTCGTAATGCATGCAATGCACATTATAAGACAAATTGATTGTTGTTTTATAAATCTATCTTGGAAATAAACAATTTATGTGTACTTTAAATACACTGCCATGGATAGGGCAGATGCACCGATTGTGGCCACTGTCCCAGTTTTGGCCCATTGTTGTAAAAATATTACATAAATGGATTATAAACAATGTAACAACAAAAATATTGTGTATGAATGTAAAAGTTTTAAATTTTTTTAAAAAATATTATTTAAAAATTAAAATTGTCTACACATTTTTGGCTACCTTAAGTGTGATAAAAATAACACTAAGACGGCCACAACCACTACATCTATCAGACGAATCATACAAGTCGAGGGATGTGAAGTTAGATACAAGCTGTGCAATATCCAATCCTGACTGAAGCTCACATAAAGCTGCGCGTTGATTGGATATTGCGCAGCTTGTAGCTAACGTCACATCCGCTGACTTGTATACACTACATATTTTCACATTCACAGATGAGCTACTATCAATTCTATGGAACACGTTCAACTACTACTCTCAGTTCAGCGCGCAAGTAGCGTCGCATATCAAGGAGAAACGGGCTCCCATAGAGAAGAAGCTCAAGGACTTTGTCAAGATCTGCACTTGGGATAGAGACCTGAGCTACTGGAGTGTGAAAGATACCGTGGAGAAAGCGCATAAAGCGCTGCATAAGCATACGAAGGAATTTGAGGTGAGATATTTTTACAAAAATCGTATAGGCGAGTGCCAGTGACAGAATTTAAAGCAGCTCAGCCTATGATTTTGATAAATGGTTATACAATCAGGACCTATAATTGAACACCTTGGAAGCCATGGATGACACTTAAATTGCGGGTCCCCCTTTTCTAATCGTTTATCAAAATCAGAGGAATGTGGACGGCTAAAAACTGTCAATAAAGTCGGTACTACATTATTAGTATGGGTTTGTACGGAACCTGCAACCTTTAATTCCTCTTCCAACAGAAAGTTCTAAAAGAGAGCGTGACCAGTTGCCTAGTAGACAACAGTACGGACGTAAGCGGCGACGTACATGTCGGTATCTGGGACCGGCCGAAACGCGCCTCCAGCGCCGTCGTGCCCTCTGGCGGCGCTTACATGATCGACGTTACTAATCATATCGTGTTGGCTAGGAATGTCAAGGTATGTCATTTTCAGCTTTTGTGTCAAATCTTTCGTTCTGCTAACCGTTTTAACGATAATCAAATCGCTGAAATACGACACTACATTCTAGTACCGGTTTTGGCCATCTGTTACATGTTAACATCATAATGTATTTAACTCTTGTGATTGTTATTTTTTTGAGGCTTTGTGGTGTCAAATGTATTCGTCAATCAACAGGTGTTAATAGCGTCTATTCTCATAGAGCATTTACTATAATTATTCTAAGCCAAAAGGGGGTGATTCAGACCATTATTATGGTATTCGAGAAAAAATCTTTCATATATTTTGTTGATTCAAAGTTGCGATTTTGTACAGGAAAGCTCATTTTATTTTCTTAAATTCCGGTTTGACCCCCAGAATAATAGTTTTATTTAATAATGATCTGGTTCACCCCTTTCGGCTTAGCCTTAACCCTAGGCGAATAACCCTGTATGTGTATATAGAAAGATAAATGTAGCGTGTTGTGCTGTTTGTAAATGTTGTAACATTTGTGAGTATCTTTTAATAACACCCGAGATATTATATCCTTGCTTATTTGAGTGGCGATGGAATGATTTTGACCCATTCATTTTCTTTTATTAATTTCCTTAATTCTTTTTAGTTTTTCTTTCACTAATTTTCCTTTTCTCTTTTAATCCACAGCATCTGCAGGTAGTATAGTTTCTTTAACTTGGTTTAATTTAGAATTAACGTATGTGCATGCTAACTACTCGTATATATTTGGTTGTATATGTGTTGATATATCTGTAGTTTAAAATATATTATTAAGGTTATACTTCTCATTCAGTCCGCCTTTGTTTTATGATATGAACTCATGGAAAACGAAAAATAAAATTCATAAATAAAATATTGAATTTGGGTTTAACCGAGATGTAACCTTAATAATAAAATACCTTAGAAGGTTTGTTACATTATCTTATCTCATTTTTTTTCAGTTTTTATTTTCCTTTGATCTGAATTAATATACGGTCTACAGTTTGTATGTAGTGTTATGAGAATGAATATGTAGTTATAATTATATTGTCTTTTATTGCATAACTAGCTAAGGCAATTAAGCTATTGTATTGAGTTTTATAGGCACATGTATGTAAAAGTATTTATAGAAAAATATATGTAAAATTTGGTGGAGGAAGACTAGTAAACGCTTTTTACAAAGAATGACTTTGTAGTTTAGCCAATGAAGCATGTGTTATGCAATTAAGAGCTTTGCCACAAGACTTTTTTATTTTACTTTAAATAATGTTGCACTCGTATTTTTTAGCTAGCACGCATTCGGATGGCCGAATGTCGTGACAGTTTATCATTAAGACTATCTACATTTTACTATGTTCTAATTGACAAATCATTAAACTACAAAAACATGTATAAATGTACCGTGACACGGTGGCAGGAGCCGTAGAAAGCGGTCGCGGTCCGGGATGGGATTTTGTATAACGTGCGAATATGTATGTAATCTATGAGCCTGGCAGAGATCGCTATCAGCGATAAGGCCGCCCATTGTTACACTGTTTATGTTTATTTGTTTCTTTTTTGTGTTTATTTCTTGGTGTGCAATAAAGAGTTTATCTATCTGTCTATCTATCTATCTATCTATCTATCTATCTATCTATCTATCTAATCTAATACATAGATTACATAGCGAGCGGTCGTAATCCGGCGCGTTACTCGATGTGTCAGGTTGCATACAATATCGAACACTACAAAAACAACGGGTCGCTCTCCGGGAGTACCGGCAGAAGTGAGAAAGTACTATCAATAATGTGGTGATATACAATGTCACACTTGCGCAAGCGTCGCGCCGTCTTGCTAATTTTCGAGTTACGTGTCTTGACGCGAGTTTAACATTTTTTGCCCATCCGAAAAAGTACACAACGCTGGTAAAGAAGTCTTCACTTCAAAAATTACATCCCTGATTGCACCGCGTCCCGGCGGCTCCGGTCTCTATGTGACGTGACCTTAAAATGTGTCAAGTCTAATTTTCTACATAGTATTCTGTGGCAAAGTTGTCCAATCCAACATAACTCCCCTTTACAGAAATACTTAGACGAGGCAGAACAACCTTCGAAGATCATACCCGAAAGTGGCCTCCTGGCCAAAGTGACCAACTTGTTGAACAAAGCTAAGACGCTCTGTAAGGATACTATCACAAATACTGGGTATCCATCATTGGTGCAAGCGCTGGACGACTTCGTGACCTTAGTTATAGAGACCAGCAATCATTTGGGGTCTTTAGAGGTAAGGAATCTATTTTTAACCAACTTCAAAAATGGAGAAGCATCTCAATAGCAGCATCTTATAGGTAGAGTTTTAAGAAAATGATCTGGCTATAATGGGGATCGCGTTGGATGTAAGCTGCCTACGGCCGATACTATTGGGAGTCCTATGTCTGTTAGTGGATGACCTATGACCGATATGATGTTGAAGAAGACCCCTAAAGTAGTTCAGTTTTTGTGTTGGTTTTTTATAAAACAAGTATAGACCGTTTCACTCACGAAGTCGCGCCCCTCCACAGTAAATTATTGGTTTGCATTTATACGCGTAGACCTCGTTTGTACACAACGCCTTAGTGTGCATGTAGAGGCTAATAGTACAGACAGTAAAAAAAATAATAAAATATGATCACTTAGGTTAGAGGGTTACACTGTCGTACAACTACATTCAATAAATATGGAGGGTGAGTGAACAGATCTGTACATACATATTTACGCATCTATATATAAAGTTCTTTTGGTAATCCTCAGGGATAACTCGTCAAAATATGACCAATTCTTATCTATATCACCCACAAGGTAGACTGATGACCTCATTAAGACGGCAGGATCGCGCTGGATGCAAGTCGCTTCCAACAGTTTTTATAAGAGATCTATAGTGGAGGCATATGGCTAACAGTGAACGTCAGAATCAACTCTACGTCTCCTACTTATTTAGATATTTTGTTCTTCAACTTTCAAATAATATTTTCAGGTCGACGCATCATCACCAAAAGAAAAACAGACTTCACAAGCGAAGAATATAATTCAACAGAAGCGTAAAGCGCTGGCAGATCTCTTCAAATACCTTTCCAAAATGGGACTGAACTACCGAACTGGGCTCGTTATACTGTCGGCTTCTGACCACGAGTTGCATGATTTTACTATTCCGCCTGTTGACTTGGACGCGGCTATGAGCTATTTGAAGAGCAGGTTAGTATATACTAATCAGGTATAAAAAAAATCTCGTGTCATCGTGTTTGTTATAATCCGCGCCACACAAGTCGGCGGATGAGAGGTTGGCCGTAGATGACACTTCGCCGTAATTCGCTATTTATTGCGCATGTGTGCACAATGCCGACGCCGCGTGGCGTAGTGGTGAGCACGGGCGTAGGGAGCGCGCGGGAGGTATGAGGTTAGGGGAGGTTGTGCCCCGGCGCGAGTTTCTCTGGGTCCCGCGCATACCTATATTTTGTCTTCTGCGCCTCACTTCCCATCCGCCGATTTGTGTGGCGCGGAGTATACGACGTTTTTTCTTTATGTAGAATAGAGCTTCATTTGGCCACCAACTCGCCTCATGGAAAGCGAAGTTGTAGCTAAAGATGGAGTATGTAGACCTAAAAGATACCTATTCACTCTTGACTTGAAGATATCCGAAAAGTAATTTTCAGGAAACAATGACGGAGTTTGTGTCTGAAACGACTTAACCGATTTACATTTATGTTTTTTTTTGTGTATTTGGTGGGTCAGAGAATATAGGTCGTAGGCTGTATTTTGATGATTGAAGTCCACGTTACGGCCAGCGCTGCCATACAAGCAAGTCGCTGTCAACCGGTTTTGTTCTGAAACCATCGGAGAAATTTATACCCAGCAGTAGAGGTTCTACAGCTCATATGATGATCCTGAGTTGTTACACTGACCGAATTAATGATGATTTATATTAGACCAGGCCGGGCCGTGGCACCGGGCGGGGCACGGCCGGGCATGAATTTGAAACGTTATGTACATTTTGTGAAAAGCAGTTTATACTATATAGTCTTCGAACAAATATCTATTGAGTCACAATCGTGCAAAAAAGTGTCCGAGTCAAAACCGTGCCCAAACTACGTAGTGGGCAGGCTTTTTAGTTAGTCGTAGGACGATTGCAAGCTGACTACAACGCCGCGCAATGCCAAAGTTACAAGCACTAATTAGGTGACACTACGTCGAGATTAGAAAGAACGGGTAATTGTGAATTATTTAATCTCAATATCTAAGTCTATGTATGACGGCGCCCGGACATTTTTTACTACTTTCACTTAGGGATTGTGACTCTGTAGATATTAGCTCGAAGTATACAGTGCATTATCCGTGTCCCGTCCGGACCGATCTAATATAAATCATCCATTATGCTTAACTAACCAAATACAAGACAATACCAAATCAAGCCTTATTTGTAGTCTACTGATAACACTCTTTTCCATTGCCTTTTCTCACAGACGGTGTGACGCGTCACTAGCGCTGCTCTGGTCGGGGTGTGAGAAGTACTTCCAGAAGAATATAGCGCGACACAGGTTGCTGTCAGCCGCGTTACTGACGCCCCATCAAGACTTGGGCATCCCTAACATCGAACGGTGCAAAGGTTTCGCCGCGCAATTGGTGGTAAGTACATTTTAAAATTATTGATAGACGAAATGTGAAGTTAAAAAATTTGTCGAAGTAACGTGTTGTAAATGTTCACTAAATTACACTAACTTACAGTTTGCGTCAAATAAATTATATCAAGATGGCGAAAGTGCAACAAAAATATCGAGGGGCGTGCGTAGTCCGTAACCGCTGCTCAGATAACACCTAAAATTCGACTTACTAAACTTACGCAGATTTTACTTATTTAGCACGACCTGTACTACGTAAAAGAGTTTTAGTTCTTTGATACCTTCTGCAATAATGTTACTAAGATGCACCGGGATTAGATGATTATGTACACATTTCGATACTTTAATTGGATAAGATGAACCGGATTGAAGTGACCAACTATTGAGTATAAATGATTTTATTTATCCAATTTATTTCATTACAGCAACTGACGAATACGCAAAAGAAATCCATCTCGAAATACTCGCGACGTCTCTGCGACTTGCGAACTCTCTCAACAAATCTGACTAACGCACTAGAAATTGATTCAACCGACGCAAACATATCGACTTTGAACCAAAAACTCGGCCTGTTAAACGATTGCTACGCTCAAACTAGCGTGACACTCGAACAATTCCGTGTCTTGCTAAAATCTCTACCAGAAAAAGGAATAAGTGCTGATTACGAGCCAGACTTTGACGCCGTATTATCAGACTCAAAGATCGTACGGTGCTACAAAAACAGCGACGAATGGAAGGACATACACAAAAGAGTCAATGGCTTGATATCAAGCGTCAATAAACAAAAGAACGCGCTACACAAACTGACAGACTCCAACCCCAAAAAACTTGGCCAAAATAAAGATTCTCCAATCGTATCGCAATCCCATTTAGACGTAGCTGAAGACGCGAAACAGACTATTGAAAACATGATCGAAACTATCGAAGAAATTGTCAATGAATATCAGTTCAGATTCAAGACTTTGATATCCGATTATGAACCCAAACACCCGATACTAAGAAGTATTATCGAGTTGTCAAAATATTTGAAAGACGTTATCAAACAAGTCGAAAAGCTGGATGAACACGACGTAACTATGACAATTAACAGCGAAGATTTGGTCAATCAGACGGAAGATTTAGTTGCAACTATGCTTTTGATTATTCAGTCAGTGTACAAGAAACACTTGCCTGAACAGAACGAAAACATAGAAGTTTTGAATGCAATTGACGAGATCATTACTGGAGAAAAGCCAGAAGAATCTAAAGATATCCTCGAAGATAAGCATTTGAAAGAGCTTTTGCAAGAGAAGTTGACAAGCGACACCAGATTGCTCCAAATAGATGCGCTTACAAATAAAATGAGCAACTTGTTATCAAACTACGTCGAATATTTGGCGAATAACAAGAATGTGGAGGAAGTAAAGAGCGTGGTGATGAGATTGGTGCCAATATTGGAGCAAACCGTGCTGTTTGTCCAATACTTTGTGACGCAGAAGGTGGCCGTGCATAGAGTTTCGTGCAAGATGCTCTCGGTTCTGTTGAAGATATTTACCGATTTAGCAACTAAAGGGTGAGTAAATTCATCATCATCATCATTCTTTTTTTAGATACCTTTTGTAATGATGTATTTTTTAAATCAAATAATTCCTGATATCTAGTAAGTAATTTTAAATTCATATCATGCAGTGTTCCGTCGACGAGTATACTCGGATTACCAGGTTGGATGTGGTCAAACGCCTATCATATATTTGTAAAGGTAGTTGGCGTTAGGTGTAGTAGGTGTTATTAGTAGATTGAGATAGCAATATCTAAGAAATGTTGTAGGCTCTAAAAAAATAATTATTTATTTAAGGTATAGCAGAGGTGTTATTCACGCTTTATTTTAGTAGGTAACTGCTACTATAGTGTGCTATGCGACACGAGCCCGCGTGCTAGTGCTCCAACCTTGAAAAATATCGCCAAATGCGATCGAAACTGTATGTAGAGCGTGAGTAACACCTGTGCTATACTTCAATTAAAACTATGCTACCTATAGAATATCAACTTGTGTTGTTTTTAAACTATCGCGATTTGAACACATTATTATTATGTACTATAGAACGTTTCACGTTTCGGTGAATCGTCCTGTAGTAAACGTTCGTGGTCGAGACCACGGTCGATGCAACTCGGCCGAAACGTGATGATGAGGTATTTATTTATCTCGTAGTTTTGGTGCGCGATTGGTCCCGTAGTATAAAATAATCTTAATATATATAAATCTCGTGTCACAATGTTTGTCCTCAATGGACTCCTAAACCACTTAACCGATTATAATAAAATTCGCACACCATGTGCAGTTCGATCCAATTTGAGAGATAGGATAGTTTAAATCTCAAATTATAGTCGCAATTTTAATTTATTTAGCCACAGCAACGCGTGGCCGGGTCAGATAGTAGTAGTATATAAACTTGCTTCGAATAGTATAATAGCATCGAAAAGTAAACCATTTGAAGGAGGCAGGATAACAGTCGTATCATAATTATTGATTAATCAATTATTTTAGCTTCTGCAAGCCGTCAGATCTAGAAATGGAAGACGGTGAAGGAGAGGGTGGTCCAGGAAAATTATCTGGCGGCACCGGGCTGGGCGAGGGAGAGGGACAGAAAGACGTCTCGGAGAAGATCGAGGACCAGGTATTACTCATTTTTTATATATTATATTTGATTTGTAACGTCTTGCGCATTGCGTAACGTCTTCTCGTCCGACATACCTCAGTGCATCAAGTCGAAAGTGTTCGACTAGTCTGTGTTACCAGTGACACTGAAACGTAGTCTGAAATAACACGGACGCCTGATGACCCATGGGGTCGAATAGTTTTCAAGTGGAGACCATGTAGGTACCAGCAAGCGCAGCTTAGGACGTTCCATCCACATGGTGGACTCGCGACCTCGTTAAGACCACAGGATCATGCTGGATGCAATCCGCTTCCAACCAGTCTTCTTGGAGATCCATGTCCAACAGTATACTTCCTTTGCCTGATGGTTGGATTAATCGTATGTCAAAACTAGCTAAGGGTAAATATGGCCACACCCGCATGACCCGTATTTCTGTGGAATGCTATTGGTGTGTAACATTTCTGCCTCGTACGGCTCCTGTGGTGCAGTACGGTATGCGGTGAGGAGTAAGGAAGAATGTTGGTATAGTTTATTTGTACAATTCGCAAGTCATTTTGTAGTCCTTTTCTATTTTAAAGCTATGCTGTGTGTTCAAACGCGTAGTGATTAGAAAATATGTGATTAAGATCAAACCAAACTAAAAATATTTTGAGTCGCCAAAGAAGTTGCTAAAAATCTAACTGATATGAATTTTCAGGACCAACTGGACGACGCCCACCGGCCGGGAGAAGAGAAGAAAGAGGAGGACAGAGACTGCAAAGAGGAAGAAAAGGGAGTCAACATGACCGACGACTTTGACTCGCACTTGCAAGACGTTGAAAAGAAAGGTACAATACAACAGTTTTGACAATTTCGTTTTCATCTGTCTCTGTCCTAATCTTGATTGCTATACATGCCACAGGTTACAGGTCTTGACGAAACTTGGTACACGAGTTTTATACAGGGTAATCCATTAGCATCATTTTAAGGGCATATTCTGTACCTACATCAAAACAAACATCTTTTGTTCAGGGAACATGTCCCTCGAAAAGCGTAATTTGCTGTAGCGTCTACCGATTTTGATAATGTTGGCAAGATTGAGTACAGTTTTTTTTCTTTTTATTATTTTTTGGCATGTTTAGTGTTCATGTACTGTCAAAGCAATAATTATAACATTTGTATTCCAGATGGAGAAGAATCGGATCAGGATGATGACGAAAATGACGCTGACAAACAGATGGGTGATACGGACAATGCTGCAGAAAAGTAAGCTTTGTTCTTTCCAAGGTACATTTTTAGGGTTTCGTATCTCAAACGAAAAAAACGGAACCCTTATAGGATTACTTTGTTGTCCGTCTGTCCGTCGGTGTTTTTGTCAAGACTCTTTATCTTGGGATAGATGGGGCGTAAATATATCGAGTTGAAATTTAAACTGTATACGTATATCTATGGTTTCTTGCAGTTGTGTAACAGAAAAACTTCTCAGTTATCGTATAAAAAAGTTAGTGCCGTTTATGTCGTAAAAAACAGCATATTTCGACACTCACAAAAATCAAAGCCTACAGGGTACTTCCCGTTGACATAGAACTATAAAATTTGGCGAGAAGCATTGTCTCAGAGTACACATATAGGAATAAATCTGAAAACTGTACATTTTTATTGACATAACAAAAAATTAGGGCCTCAAAATTCACAAAATATGGGTTCAAAATTCAAAGTGAGTAAATCGTATCATGTAAGGTGTCATATAAAAGAACTTCATTAGCACATGCTAAAACAGGTTTTAATTATTTTAACAATGTGTTTGTACGGAACCCTCGATGTGCGAGCCTGACTCGCACTTGTGGTTTATTTTTCTTCTATAGGCTGAATCGAACTTTTTGTCGCCTGTGACCTCATGGCGCGTGGTTGTACAATAGTAATATTATTCATGTATTAGCGGCGCAAGAGAGATTTGCGTAGCTTGTAGTTAAAATCTCAGCCGCTAAGATTTTGCCTATTGTTCGGTTAATATTCGCCCTAACGCAGCAACACTGCATGCCGTCACCAGGCGAGCTACTGTCAGTGTCAGACGCGCCGGTTTCCCGCGCTCTTGATGTGACCATAGTCAAAGTATAACTAGACAGGGCGCTTAATAATAATAATTACAAAAGTAAGAGAGGGCGAGATGTGCAAGTATTAAAGTGTGACAGGACGAAACTAATATCTTTAGTCTCTATTTGCGTATACGTTTTTTTGTCTGACTATTACGCACGGCCTAGACGTAGTAGCCAGACAAAGGAGTTGTACCTGATTTACAAGGAACTCGGTATTAAAATTCTAACCAAGATCATTTAATTTTTCTAGGAATGTACTTAAATTTTAAAGCTCCATGGAGTAATAAAAAATAATATATAGCCCTGCATTTTTTTTAAAATTGTTATTTTAAAAAAGTGTATTGGAAATTCAAAATCATATAATGGTAACACAGTGATCATAAATCTGACCATAAAGCAGCAACACTTAGCTCGAGTTTACTTTTGAATATGGATGTTCGATCCAGGTGCTTTGTATCGATACTCTGGACTCTTATTACATTGTCCTATCTTTTGTGAAAAATCCTTATAGATTTGATATACTGATGTATGAACAACATTGTCGGTCAATCAAAATATATAGAGACATTGTTCATGCATAATGTGATATAAGTGATATTTAAATTGCATATTTTTATTGCTATAATTGACATATACATACATGTTTGTACAAATAAATAAGTATGCGTACATGCTGGGTTCAGTTTGACCTGACCGCAGAAAGCATCTTGTGTGTTAAATTCTTTAATAGTGTATTGAATTGAATTATTATCAGTTTGTCACTATATCATAGTCACTATCTAGGTACATTTAAAACTTTGCAGTAATGACCTTCGCTTTTAGTTGAGTATAGTTCTATTTTATTTCATAAAATCTGAATCATACAACTTGGTGGCTGTGATGTTAGCTACCTACAAGCAGCAAGTAAGTCAATCTTCGCGCAGCTGATAGATGATGAGCTTCAGTCAGGATTGGGCTATCCGCAGCTTGTAGCTAACATGACATTCGCCAAGTTGTATGATTTGGACTACATAGAACCAACGAGGTTTAATTCTATCCACGTAATAAAACTAAGAACTGAAACACTTTTCGAGTTACTGTATCGTCGTAGTTTACCTGTAAACAACATACAGTTTTAAATATTGCTATAAACACGCGAAACATTCCAGTTTTATTTACACTTGATATCATCAATCATACAACGTCGCTGACTCGCTGATCGCGAAATAGAAAACAGTGTTGCCACCTTAGTTTTAGTAATTAGGGCTGTTGTTAATTTAAAAAGGGCTTTGCTCTATCTAGAGCAAAAATTATCAAGAAAAGACTTTCAGTAAAAAATAAACACCTTTCCTAATGTCATTTTATAACCTCCTCACCTTATAATTGAAATTCCTAATTCTAAACACTTGGATTATCTTTAGACCTTCAAGGGTCTGTGGATGTTTCAATTGCTTTCTATGTAGTAGTAGTGTAGGTAGTTTTAGCATATAAAGTAGTATTGTATCATATTGTAGTTAATAAAGGAACTTTTGCCCGTTAAAAAAAAAACTAATGAAATAATAGTGTTTTGATACACATATTTAATTAGTCGGTTCATAAGAAGAACATTAATCATATTAATATACATAAATCAATACTCTATGACACAAAAAACACTTATATTAAAGTTTAACATCATGGCTCATATTTCAGTTTCTGGAGCAATATTTAAAAAAAAAAATAAACGCTAGATAGCCCTCTCCGGGCTAAATCATTACTACAACAGGTTCACCTACAGTAAACAGTGCTAGGTCTAGACCCAAAAAGGCTAAGGTGGTAACACTGGTTGAAAATCAAATTGATCAATCAATTTCTTTTGACATTGACATATCTATTTTACGTTTTTTTTTAATTAGCTTTGAGATTTTTCAGATTAGCGTGTTTCTTTACGAGATATCCGTTCCGTTTCACGTTACATACTCCTAATATATATTATCGATTTTCTAAATATCGCAGGGCTTTAAAAATATGTTTTTATTAGAGAATAATTACATTTTGAATGCTCTATACAGAACAGCAATCATTGATCTGGTTAGAATTTTAATACCGGTAACGAAACAAATCCTTTTTCGCGTCAAAAACTACTCTTGAATTTTTGATACCAACGCTATAAGTTGGGAAATGTAAGCACTTCAGAAATTTGAAGCTTGCGTAGGAGGCGGGCTGGCTCAGTTGGTTAGAGCGTCGGGCTAGTGATCCGAAGGGGCAGGTTCAAATCCTGCGTTCGCTTCAGATTTTTGAAATGCTTATCACAAAGATAACTCATCATGACTATTGTGGTTAATTTCTACTTTAATGTTAACTAAAATATTCCTCTAAAGGTTGGATCAACAAATCTGGGGTTCCGAAGACGAAGAAGAGCCAGACCAGAGCGATAAGAAAGAGAAGGAAGATAGAGGCAAGGGAGAGAGCACGGGCGAGAAAGAGATGGCTGCTAAAGAAAAGGAGCAAGGTGCCGACGACGGAGAAGAGGGAAAGGACAAGAAACAGAAAAAGGATATCAACGAAATGGAAGAACCTGAAATCGATGATGATCATGTAAGTAAAGGAAACAAACTTTTAAACAGAAAGCGCAATTCTTTTGTCCTACGGCGATTGCAAATTTTATATAATTTTAACTTATTTTTTATTCAGGTGGATCCATATCACGGAAACCAGCCGGAGTACCCGGAACCGGAAGACTTCGACTTGCCAGAAAACATGGACGTAGACGGCGAAGAGGGGGAGGAAAAGGTACACTTTACTTATTGTATAGGTCGAATCATACAACTTGGCGGCTGTAATGCTAGCTACAAGCACAGCCCGGACACTCCGCGATTCTTCATACAAAATCTGCTGTCTTACGCACACAACACTATATTTATTCAAAGACACTACACATACGCACGAACGCTACACGGGTATTTGTGTGCGCAACGCCTATGGTTGTCAACGACCCATGTATGAATTGTAATTCTGACTTACCATGAAGTTATGTGAGCACTAATTAATGTACTAGCCGCTGCAGGTTTCACATATAATCGTACATACACTTATTTCGACGAAATAGCTTATTTACCTACGTAGAACATAACCAAAACACGGCACTGTTACGAAATTCACTTAATTTTCTCAGATATTGCTGAAGTATCCAGTAATATGAACACGAACCACTCGATTATGTATATTTGTAAAATCATCCCATAATATACAACGTGTAACGGAAAGGCTGTATACATAAAAAGTGGGTTGATACTATACCTTATATAGATGCTGTATTCGAAATTCCGAGCCAAAATAACAACATTTACTTTAAAAAAAAATTAAATATGACTGACTAGAAAAATCTTTTGCACGTAAACAAACATGTCACAACAAGGATGTGTGGTCTGATTTTGATGGGCAAGGTCGTGTTATTGATCTCACAGCTGTTTAGTGTGATAGTGCTGTGCAAATGTGAATTAGTCATAAAATTGACTAGTTTTTCAAAAAAAGATTAAAAATCAGCAAACGGACTTACACGGCTAAACATGCCCCCATCTAGTTTGTTACCGTTATCTGATTTGGTACTTTCAGTATGTATGCAGTCTTTCCGTTACACGTTGTATAACCAAACGATATATATAACAAAAGATATAGTAATTAACGATAAAGTAAATCACCGGCCTGTGCAGCCCGCGCGCAGAGTAGTAAATCTGTGTCCTGACGGCGAAGTGAGGAAGACTCAAACGGGTGGGGGGAAACGAGTGGCCGTTCTATACGTAGTAATATTATATCTTCTTTGCTACAAGCTAAGCGGATAACCTAATTCTCGCGCAGCTGTCATGTGAGCTTCAATCAGGATTGGGTCATCCGCAGTTTGTAGCTACTTCAAGTAGCATATTTCGACTTTTGCGCAGCGTTCTGCGCATAACTTCCCATCCGCCGATTTGTACGGCGCTTAGTATAGAACAGTAGCATCAAACAGTAAATACCTATATTTGTAGGAACCGGAAGGCGAAACGGAATCGGAAAATCCTTTCGAAATAGACGTGATGAAGGACGTTCCTGAAGAAACTGAACCAGAGAAAGACAAAGAAGAGAACAGAAATGGACTTGACGTGTCCAGCGACGAGGAAGATGGACAAGATAATGCTGATAAAGACGGAGAGGATCTAGAGGTATTTATTTATTTAACACTTTATTGAACACCATTTGAATAATAATATAAATATAGCTAAATAGCTTTAAAAAATATCTCAACCTATAGGTAGAAGACATTGGGATGTAGGCATGAATAAACAAACAATAGTACATTGTTCACCGAGAGGAGAAAGTGACCGATTACCGTCGAGGGTGTCGTTTGAAGCCCGAGCCGTAGGCGAGGGCTTTAAAACACCCGAGATCGGGAATCGCACTTTCTCTCGAGTGATACATAGTGCTTTATACTACACCTACGAGGAAAATAAAAAACTAAATCTTTACTAATTGAAATTTATATTGAAATTGTTGCAGTTAGTGAAGCTTAATGTAACACTTTTTCCATTAATGTTTGTTTGAGATGTTTGCGACAATGTAGGAGGAATAACTGGCTGTGCTGTTGGCACTGCGCTCGTAGAAGGCTGTGGTGCCAAAGGGGCAACTGGCTGCGGGCCTTTTCCATTGCAAAAAATCGTCATAAGTTTTATTATATTTTTTAATTGATTTCTGTGGTAAAAGGTTATCAATCAGTATTTTTGCTGTTTCCTTCAACTGCGGCGGAGTTAAAAAATCTTCATCATCACTATCACTACTTATCATTTTGATAGTTTTATTTTACTTTTCTACGAAAACTGAATCCTCAAACAACACACAAATTGAAAATGGCGCCAATGGCGTCTGCAATTTTCACATGTTCTTTTTTCAAATTGTTTGACACCATCCAACACACAGCTAGTGGCCAGTGTCATTTTGCGACCTTGGAGATAAAAACTCACTGTAAAAACTTTTTGGCTTTTGATATTTAGGTTACCAGCGCATAGTCTTACCCAAAATTAAAAAAGAAAAACCACGTAAGAAATGGATTTTCATACACTTTTCTCTCCCGCTCAGATGCGTTTTCTCGCCGCATATATGTTCGATATGCAATGACGTACTTTCTACCGTAAATTTGATAAAGTATCAAGGTACATTCCGAGCAGGTGTAGTATAAAGATATAAATTAACTAGAATCAACACATATCAAAACCAAAGTCAAATCATTTATGCAACATATGAAATTTACATGCGGTTCTTAGTTAACATGTTTTGTGTAGATTATATGTGATACATTTGACCCTATAAGGATATGCCAATTTTATTATTTGTATTGGAATGATTTATTATTATGTTTTCTTGATTATCGTTAAAAAATTCGTCTAATGTGTAATAGCATTTCGATAAAAGGATTATTTTTAGTTGTTATATGAAACAATTTTCTCTTTCAATATCTTTTAGATTGTTTGGCAATTTATTGAATACTTTTATAGCCATAAAATTTGGGCTAGAACTGTGCATTGCTAAGTTAGACTTTGGTTTTAAGTGTTTATGTCTATATTGTGATCTAATTTTGTGCGATTTATCAGACGCTTTGTTGAAATAGTCAGGGTGCTTTTTTACAAATTTGCATATTTCAAATATATAAATAGATACCAGGGACATAATTTCAAGTTTTGTAAAGTATGGTTTATGGAATTTTGGTTTGGTAATATCAGGAGTTTTTATATTTGCGAGAATACGAATACATTTTTTTTTGTATTATGAATACTTCATGCGCGTTTACACTATTCCCCCATATAATTTTTCCATATTGGAGCCATGAGGATAAATTAATATATACCAAATAATAATACAATTTCAATTTAAATAAAATACATAAACTTACATAAACTATTATTGCTATATTGACAATGCTTATAAAGAGACAGAGAGAGGAGCTAGAGGTATGAATTGAGACATCTTTTAATTTTACTTGTCTTACGTGCTAGGTAATAGCATGTTAGATCGAATCGTTGCGTTGAAGGATGCGTACCAATGTACGCGCAAATATTCATATTCAATTGATTCATATAATTTTAGATACATGTCAATACGATATGTATACATAATTACTATCTAGAAAAATATCCAGTTACTGACAAACAACTATTACACTTCAAATATCTTTGTAATTTCGGACGTTAGCCACGAGTCGTGCGCTGCTCAGATAGCCTCAGCTATTTTTTATTTACTTTTTTACAGGTCGTATTCAATTTATTCGTAAAATACTTTATATACATGTTAGTACGATAGGTATACATAATTACTATTTAGAAAAATATCTAATTACTGACAAACAATTATATTTCAAATGTCTTTGTGATATCGGATGTTAGGCACTACTTTTTTACTTTTTTACGGTCACCGCAACAAACTCTAAGGAACCCAGCTGATTGAATCCAGGGTAAAATTGTACACACTGGTAACATAATACTAAAAATTCAGTTTTTAAAAAATGCTTGCATATTATTATTTTTAACTACCGGACTAAAAATAATTTGATAGGCCTGCCCCCCAACCGCCTAAGCAATAGCAATCGTAATAGCAATCGTTTATGACTTCATTTTAGTCATTTGGTACCGCCTATGTGACGTTAGCCATCAATTGCTTTGCCCGGATTGCGAAAGCAATCGTTGAATGAACAACTTCGGTGCCAAATGACTAAAATGAAGTCATAAACGATTGCTATTACGATTGCTATTGCTTAGGGGGTCGGGGGGCTGGATTCAGTTTTAGGCCGCCTGAAGGCCTCTGATATGACTACTCTCCCTCCGTCTTACGAATTTTCGATCAGAACACGTGACCTGACGCGAGTTTAGCATATTTTGGCTATCTCAAAAAGTGCACAATACCGCTAAAGTTTTCACTTCAATAATAAAGTGTCTCTTCAAATTTTTTCCAGAATAAAGATGGTCCAGAACAACCCGAAAGCAAAGAAGGCGAAGACGAAGGTCCAGATGAGAACGAAAACCCTGAAGCGGCAGAAAACGACAAAATGGACGAAACAGCCGACAATGCTGAGGAACAAAAAAATGATGAACTCGATGATGAGAAGGAAAATGAAAACGAAAACTTGCCAAAGAATAATGAGGATATTGATAAGGGTAAGTTTGGGTTTTGTTATTTAAAACTTTCATTTGTTCTTTAAGGTATAATTGGAGAATAGTTGGATAGGTTGGCGTTACTTTGCGAAAGCTCATGGCTCACCGTATTAATTTCTTTGCCTAACCTAGAAAACTTAAAAGCCAATACAAGCAGTTGGCTAATGCCTCAGGAAAAATAGACGTTTTTTTATCAACTTTGCACTAAATTTCCAAGCCATTTTTTTTAAATTAGGTTTAGTATCACTTACTGTGCATAAAATCACAAAATGGTGACAGATCCAGGTGGAGCTTCAAGCGCCATCTTGAAAAAACGTTTTTGGCCGATATCTCGGAAACTATGCACTTTAGGGCAAAAGTTATGGAGTAGTATGTAGGTCTAGTAGTAGTATCTCCATAACTTTTTAACTTTTACAAAACAAAAATTGGATCGGAATTTTAATGCAAAGACAAATTTTATTTTTCCTGAGGTATAATCCCCAAGAGCGCTTTCACATGTGAGCGTTTTTGTAGCGCGACTCAAGAGAGAATCACTAGCTACGCTAATGACTAGTTACCATACTTAGTACCTGCCAAATAACTTTTCAACTTTTTGACCGACGAACCACTGGAAGAGGTACTCAATTCGACGTGTATATTTTTTATGTATAACCACGCATAACTTTTTTAATAGTAGTTCGTTTTCAATAAATTTTTTTTATTGGAAAAGTATACTTCGAAATTGATCCCATTTAAATTTTATCGGAATCGGCTGAGCCATTTTCGATAAATCAACAATAATGTGAAAAATGCTACATCGATCCGTGCGAAATATTTGCGAATTCTGTACACGGGTGAAGTCAATGATGCAAACATTTTTTGCAAAAAATAATTATTGTTTAACTACAGAAGATGAAACCGAAGAAAAGAGCCACAAAGCGAACCCCCAGGCTAATCCCTCAAGCAACGATCCGTCGGCTCAAGATCACGCCGAAAATGCCGAAATGGAACGTGGCACTAATGACAACGTCGAAACTAATGACGAACAAGCGAAGGACGAGGAAGCGGCGCCTTATGTGAGTAAACAATTTCCTAGTTAAAGGTATTTTAGGTATACGTTTTTGAACAATAATTTTGATGGACAAGGAATAATGCTCCGACAAAAACGCTACAACCGAACTCCAAACGATTGGGCCTTACATAGCGCCTTGCAAGAGAGTGTGACTAAATTTTTGAATTGTATAAACATTAATAAAGCCCCAGGAGTGGATGGATTTAGAGCTATTTATATAAAAAAGGCTGACTGATCGGGTTTATGGCGTTATTGCTCGATTAATAAATACGTGTGTCAAGACTGGTGCATACCCTCATGAGCTCAAGACAGGAATTGTACGACCTATCCATAAAAGAGGTACTCGTAGTCTGATATTTTTTCTTATAATGTTTTTTGTTTATAATTAAAACAAAAAAAAGATAACACTAAATAACATATTAATAATAATATGACTATAAAAAGTCTGATAAAGATCCCAAAAGTAAGTTCAAAATAAAAGAAATTGCATAAATCATCAATCAATTTGAACTTCTCCATGTTTTTATTGTTTTGGACTGAATATTTGCTATTACTAATATTAGAGGCTAATACACTATTCAGGTGTCACGATTGTATTGTTTAAAATATTCGTACAGGAGCAAGCACAAGAGCAAGTAGGCGAAGACAAACAATCGACCGGTCGTGCGGAATTGGACAAGAGCGAGAAAGGCCATCGCGGGGAGAAGCAAGCCGCCAGCCGAGCCGACACCTCGCGGGAAAAGCAGAAACGACGAGAGAACAAACCAGGCAACACTGACCAACAACGGACGCTGGGTAAGAATTATTACAAACAATCAAAAGGCTAAATAAATATCCCACATGACATAGTCGACGTCCCACCTGCTCGTACCAAGCAATTCGCTTCTTTCTTCATAATGCGGACCACCAGGGATTGGAATGCCTCCGTCATTGTCTCCTGACAATCACAATTTGGATATCTTCAAGTAAGAGTGAATAGGTACCTTCTTTGCACTAAAATTCCGATCCAATTTTTGTTCTGTCAAAGTTAAAAAGTTATGGTGATACTACTACTAGACCAATAATTTTGATGGACAAGGAATAATGCTTTGACAAAAACGCTACAACCAATACATACTCCATCTTCAATTACAACTTCGCTTTCCATTAGGCGAGTTGGTGGCCAAATGTAGTCCTATTCTACATAAAAAAATCGACGTGTGTCGTGAGTGAATTGAACCAAAGTAGTCATTGAAATAGATCGTCGCTACAAAAGCGACGAGAACAAACTGACCACATCGACTTACAACACTGGGTGAAAACAATTTCAAACAATGGATCGCCCTGCTAAATTGTTCTGAGAGAAAATTAACTACAGAGGCTGGAAGAGAATAATTTCAAACATTCGAAACTCTCTGGTCATTCCCCTAACATTTTTATTTAACCTTAGTCTAGAGTCTGGGTCTCCCGTCTTTCCCGAGAGCTGGAAGATTGCTGCCGTATCTCCGAAGAATTCCCCAGACAAATACAGGCCAATCGCACTACTCGGCGTTTTCTCAAAAATTCTGGAAAAAATTGTTAATTGTAGATTGATCAAGTATTTGGAAAATCACAATCTGATCTCGGTTAAGCAGTTTGGTTTTCGTCAGGGAAGATCAACCGAGGATGCTGCTACATGCTTGGTCAATTTGGTGTCGTCCCACATTGACAAAGGAGACAAATGCATAGGTATTTTCCTGGACTTGGCGTAGGCATTGGATCCGATTTCAATTGATGAAATGATTTTTATCGTGCTTCACACACTAGGTGTATAGAAACTTTCTTTTTGTGATAAACATTTCAAAAATTGCATTGCATTGCATCTTTCTGGGATTCCGGCCCAGATGCTTTGTCCAATTAAGCTAGAAACGCTGTCTGCGAAAGCGTCGAATTAGTGATAGTGTTTTATCATTCTTACCAACTACTACATTGTTGGAAGCGCCATCTGTGAGAACTGCTTTAAACCAGTTAGTCACTTAATGTGAAATTATTAGAACTTCTTACAATTAACGAGAAATGGCGCATTGCTTAATCAATGAAATGATCAATACGTAAATTTTTGTGCTAGGCACAAATCTATTACCAGCGTATTCTTAGTATAAAATAATATTTTCAGGTGATATTAACGAAGAAAAGCAGAAACAGGCCCAAACGCTAAACGTGGAAAGGGAAGATGAAAATGCGGATGACGGCGGCGATGCCGATAATCAAGAAAAAGAAGCCGATGCCTTTCAACACGTCAAACAAGCTAAGAAGGACGACTTGCAGGTATTCAATGTTCAAATCCAGAAAACGGTTACGTTTTACATATACAGGGTTATTTCTAATCAATTAGCATCCTTTTTAGTGGCTTATTCTGTACTTCAAAACTAACAACTTCTGTTGTGCGACTTTTGTCAAAACTAAAAAAAAACAGCTGTTTCATACAATTGTCCAGGGTGAACGATATTTTTATATGGAACAACAACTTTTTTTTTGAGAATAAATAAAAGAGTAGAATACATTTTTTAGTTTTGATGTACGGAATAAACCCCTATACGAACTTACTTACTTACTTACCCCTTAAAAGGATGCTAATTGATTAGGAATAACCCTGTATATCTGCATTCTATAGAAGCTGCGGGCCCGCAACCGCGACGGGCGTGGCTAGTTATCTAACTCCTCCTAAACGGCTTGACCGATTTTTATGTTTTTTTTGTATTGTGTAGGTTTGTCTAGGGATAAACCATAGGCTATTGTTATATCCCTAAGTGATAAGAGTGACAGTCTCCCGTATTTTTTTCTTGGCAAAGCAACGTCTACCGACCGGGTCAGCTATAAAATTATAGTTGCTCTATTAAAATTGTCTCCTCAATTATTTTTTGTATACCATTTGTAGTCAAATTTTCTTAAATTCGTCAGGCTGTGGACGCAGCAACCAAAGAGCAAGCCGACCAACAGCCGGTGCTACAAAAAGAAGACGAAGAGGCAGACAAGTTGAAAGAAGATGAGGAAGTACCTATGGATGTCGATGATGAAGAAATTCAGGTACAGTATTTACAAAACAATGTTGATATTTATTTCAGATATAAGCAAAGACTAATCAACTCGAGTGGCACCTACCTACTCGAATAGGTTAGTCAATGATGTAAGTAACAATGTAGATTTTTATATTAGATAAAAAATAAAAGTAGATATTTTTTAAAAAAGGAGGAGATTCTCAATTTCATTGTATGTTTTTTTCTAATATATGTATACGGAGTGCCACACAAATTGAAAGATGGTAAGTTAGCCGCAGAGAGCTGCGCAAACGCCAAAATATAGACGTTAGCGGGTGCCAGAGAGACGAGACGCCGGCGCACACCCGCCCGCCAACCTGATGCCTCCCGCGCGCTCCCTACGCCCGAGCCCACTACTTCGCCATTTGTATAGGCATTGTGCACACATGCGCAATAATTAGCGAATCACGGCGAAATGTCATCTGCGGCTAACTTCCCATCTTTCAATTTGTGTGGCGCTCAGTATATGCTACTAGATTATTCCGCCAATTGTGAATCGACTTTGATGGTCCTTCTTTTGTTTGGTAGGTCATACTTCAGAGGTACCACCATTTAAATTTTATTGAAATCGGTTTTGGGAGGTTTCTATAAAATCATAAATAGTATATACGAATACATTGATTCGAGCAAACTGATCAAATTTGTACGTGTGATTACCATGATTGAAGTCGGTTGTACCATTTTCGGCTAAAATAATTATATCCTAAATATACAACGTGTAACGGAAAGACTGTATACATACTGAAACTACCAAATCAGATAACGGTAACTAACTATATGGGGGCAGGTTTAGCCGTGTAAGTTCGTTTGCTGATTTTTAATCTTTTTTTGAAAAACTAGTTATTTTTATGACTAATTCACATTTGCACAACACTATCACACTAAACAGCTGTGAGGTCAATAACACGACCTTGCCCATCAAAATCAGACCACACCTCCTTGAACTGCTGTCCTTTTTTTTCTAGTCAGTCATATA
This sequence comes from Hypomecis punctinalis, assembly GCA_949316475.1. Lineage (NCBI taxonomy): Eukaryota > Metazoa > Arthropoda > Insecta > Lepidoptera > Geometridae > Hypomecis > Hypomecis punctinalis. The sequence continues at coordinate 14,381,119 of OX438813.1, forward strand.
TTTTTTTTTTAAAGTGAATGTTGTTATTTTGGCTCGGAATTTACAATACAGCATCTATATAAGGTATAGTATCAACCCACTTTTTATGTATACAGCCTTTCCGTTACACATTGTAATTATTGATAAAAATAATTTTATAATAAATAATAATAATTGTCTGCTGACTAAACATTGTACCTACTTAATAATTTCAGTTCGTAATATGCGTTATTTTCAGGTCGAGAAATCGGAAGAAATAAAACCCGAAAAGATAAAAGAAGGCGCCGATAAGAACAAAGAAAAGTCTGGCAACAAGAAAGACGGCAACGAGGAGCCTTCAGGGGAGACTGGTGTCGAAGTTGAAGGGGAGAAGGTGCTCACTGAAAACGTTCCCAGGGGCACTGAAACTAGCTATCATACTAGGTAAGTTCTTTTGTGTTCCGCTTTCACTGCATTATACATTTGGTCACAATATGAGTAAGGGTTGCTACACACATTTGGTTCGGCACAATCGACAGAGCCGAATATGATATGGACTACCACGGTGGCTCAGTGGTTAGTGACCCTGAGTCCTGGGTCAAAGAGGTATGGGTTCGATTCCCAGCCAGGGCAAATATTTATGTAATTAATATAGGTGTTTGCTCGGTGTCTGGGTGTTATTTAGGTATTATCTATACAGGGCTATTTCTAATTAATACGCATTTTTTCAGGGGATTACTCGTATTCTGTACATCAAAACTAACAACTTTTGTTCTACGACTTTTATTAATTCTCCAAAAAAAATTGTTGTTCCATAGAAAAATATCGTTCACCGTCGACAAAATGTATGGAACAGCTGAATTTTTTTTCGAGTTTTGACAAAAGTCGCAGATCAAAAGATGCTAATTGATTAGGAATAACCCTGTATAACTATGTATTTAAAAATATGTATTATGTAGTATATCAATCCTGACAGTCATAACACAAGCTTTGCTTAGGGGCCGTTCAAGTATTACATAAGCAGATTTATTACAATTATATATCCACCCTCCCCTCTTGTCAGCAAAAATAAGCAAAGTTCTTACCCCTCCCCTCTATTCTTACGTAAACATTGGTACCTGTATACATTTGTTTTTTGGAGTCATGAGCAGCAAATTGTAATTCTAGACATAAGAAAATAGATTTAGCGTAGAGGACTTTAACACACATATGCGAAAAGAAATAAATAACTATTGATGACGTAATCACATCTTAGACCCCCCACCCCCATGTCATCAAAAATAAGCTAATGATACCCCCCCTCCCCCCCTTAGTTCGGGGTCAGAGACTGTGTGTAAGATGTCCTCTAATGCGTAGATGAATTATTATTCAATTCGGCAGATGCCGAACGGCATTACAAAGCCGGGCGGCCGCGAGTCTGCACGGTAAAGTGATTTAAGTTGAACAAGTGTAACAGTTGTTACCGGTCTGCTTTGCCGTTCGTCAATTTTTTCCGAACCGAATGTGAGTAGCAACCCTAACATAATTTTAATGCCCATGCATATATCTATTATCATCATTCCAGGTTGGAAACCCCGTCCGTCCAAACAGAAGATATGACCGTAGACCAGTATATGAGCATTCGCGAGTGGCTAACTACCAAGCCGACGCAGGGCGGCGTGTCGGCCGGCGTGTGGAGGTCCCTGTGGCAGCAGTCCGGCGGTGCAGCGAGGGCTCTCTGTGAGCGGCTGAGACTCGTCCTAGAACCTACCATGAGCTCTAGGAGAGCTGGTAACATTTGTTTTCATTTTCGAACTTATAGCAAGCCAGCTGCTCATACCGGCTTCACCCATCTACGAATACAACAAGATATTAAAAGTTTGTTTTATGTCAATAAAGTCAAGTTTTATAAATTTATTAGAGTAGTGTAGCGCTTATAGCATAAGATAAGATTAGATAAGATAACTTTATTGATACTAATAGAACCTAATATTACAAAAAATATTGCATAATATTGATTCATTAACACGCTCGTCAGGTTTAACATTTTTACTAATAATGAGTAGAAACAGCAATGCAGTATTATCTAAAAAAAAATTCTCATAAAAATATTGAATTCATTGACAAAATACGCATTAGGTTAATAAATATATAGGTATGTCAAACAAATAAAACAAAAAAAAAAAAACGCAGGCTGTAAAAAGGCTTACAATTCAAAATAAAATTCATAGTTTGACTAGGTGTCTATCAACGATCACCAAAGTTAAGCAACGTTCGGCACGGTCAGTCTTCGGATGGGTGACCGCGGGTGGCACTTACAACTGAACGCTATAGTGGCTCGGATGACATGTTAAATTGTAGGCCCCGGTGTATTAACTGCCTAGAGGACTTCAGGCGGCTTACAAACTCTGACACCAGAACTAGCCATGCGGCTAAACGAACTTACTATAAAGAAGATATTGCAAAAAGGGCTCTGACTAGGTACAGTAGCTCATAAAATCCGATAAACTATGATAAATAAATGCGCAGAGTAAAACAACTGCATTAAACGATTAATTTATGAGAACTTTCACATTTTCCAATTTGGTTTTTGTTCAGTCATTGAATTACTGCCATTTTAGTCACATGTAACCTTTTTGATATAACCTACATAAAAATAATAGCCTACATGTAAAAAATGCACTGAAGAGTTTAGTTTTGTTAGCAAAACTTTTCAGACGTTAATTGTACATCAAATTGACACGTTTATAGATACTTTATACTTCGATTAAGACTTTATACGTTTCTTTTGTTTCATTTTAGCGTGTTTTTTTTCGTCTTTTTTTGTAAAGCCGGAAACAAACTATCGGACGCGGCTTACGGACGCGACTGACAGCCGCGACTTAGCAATGTGCACAGTCTTAAGACATCCGGTGGGCCAGATCGCTCTCGGACGTCCGAAGACGTCCGCGACTTATGTCCGATAGTGTGCACGGCTTAGTGTACTTTCATAGTCTAGGTCGCGGCTGTCAGTCGCGTCCGTAAGCCGCGTCCGATAGTATGTCTCGAGCTTAACTCTTTTGATAAAATACCAAAAAAGGTTCAATACTTACTTATACTTAACACTAGCAAATGCATAAACCATGCGACACCAAAATATAAAAGAAGAATAGTATGACCGCCTTATTTTCAAACAATGTCAATATTATTTTCAATCCGAATACAAAAAAGTACTTTAAAAAATAACGGGAAATTCATTCTCTGGAAGAAACGAAGCAAATTATGATATACTGTACCCTTTGGTGGCCCAATTTCAAACATTTTTGCAATATCTCCTTTATAATTAATTTCAGGTGATTTCCGCACCGGCAGAGCGATCAACATGCGTCGCGTGATTCCATACATCGCTTCGCATTTCCGCAAAGATCGCATCTGGCTGCGACGCACCAAGCCAGCCAAGCGAGAGTACAAGATAGCCATCGCAGTCGACGATTCTAGCTCGATGGCTGATAACAGGAGCAAGGAGTTGGCTTTCGAGAGCTTGGCGCTAGTCTCACAAGTAAGTAAAAGGCTACGGTAGATGGCACTGTGGTGTGTTAAAACGCAGTAGCGTACCGTAACGATCGCATCTGGCTGCGACGCACCAAGCCAGCCAAGTGATTTTAATAATTTAATTTTTCGGTATTATTTTATTAACTTTTTTGAATATAAATATTTTTGTTGATATATTTCCAGAGGTCGGTATTTTTTTTTTAAAAGTTATTTTTGAGTACCTATATTTGGTCAATTTATTCCTAAACACTTTATCTCGGGAACGCGTGAAGATATTGAGTTGAAATTTGAACTGTATACGTATATCTGTGGTCTCTTGCAGTTGTGTAAAAGAAAAACTTCTCAGCTATCGTTTAAAAAAGTTACGAGTTAATGTCGTAAAAAACCGCATATTTCGACACACAAAAATCAAAACCTACAGGGTACTTCCCGTTGACATAGAACTATGAAATTTGGCAAGAAGCATTGTCTCAGAATACACATATAGGAATAAATCTGAAAACTGTACATTTTTATTTGAATCACAAAAAATAGGGCTTCAAATTTCACAAAATATGGGTTCAAAATTCAAAGTGAATAAATCGTATCATATAAGGTATCATATAAAAGAACTTCATTAGCACATGCTAAAACAGGTTTTTAATTATTTTAACAATGTGTAATTTTCGATGTATGATTAGAAAAGTAAAAAAAAAAACAACTTTTTTGTCGATGGTTATAGTATAGAGATTTTAACAACTTACTTCCCAATTTTGTGAAATTTTCTGGATTAGTACGGAACCCTCAATGTGCGGGCCTGTGTCGCACTTGTCCGGTTTTTAAAGATCATCGATAGTATTTTCTCGCTGGCCAATCGTACTTTGAATAAAAGCTGCAATCGTCTTGACCTGAGGCAGGCTTGCAAAATTATTATTTCTTCGTATTTTGTCACTAAAAGATTGGCCGATGTAAAGTTTTGTTTCCCTACCTAGTATTATTATTATTAGTACTATTTTAATGGTGTGAAAGATAACATGTTTTATGTTTTAAAATAACCATAATATGATACCTGATCGATCCAAAATATCGTAATGAAATTCGAAACAAGTGGATCGATCGATATATTGCGATCCAGAGTATGTATCGCCAAAAACGGCTACGCAAGGCTAACTTCAATGTTCGATCCAGAGGCCTAATTTTTCAAGTTCGCACGGTTCGATCGTATAGTTTGGTCGGAACTTGTATAGTGCATTCGCAACTTCCTTAGAAAATATATTGTAGTGTTTTCTTAACGTCTGTTAAAGTTCCGTATACGTTCCCAGGCGTTCGAAGTTGAAAATAAGGCCCCTGGATCGAACATTGAAGTTAGCCTTGCGTAGCTGTCTGTTTTTGGCGATACATAATTATCATTAATATGAGGCATATGAGGGGTGTTTTCAAAAATTACAATAAAGTGTATCGAAAGCAAAAACCTATAACTTAATTTGACCTCGAGTATAGACCACCATGGCATAGTAAACTCTACGTTACTGCGTTTTAATACTGTACAGTGCCATCTATCGTGCGCCGCACTCAACTTCAACTTCGCGGAGAGCGGCAAGGGTAAAAATTGTGCTATGTTTTAAGCTTATTTGTACTGTATCAGCCTTTTTAATCGTCCACTGCTAGACGTAGGCCGACCTACGAAGGGTGATTGGGCCATATCCACCACGCTGCGCTGGCCCAGTGCGAGTTGGTGGATTCACATACGCCATCGAATTTCTTCTACGTACGTATGCAGGTTGCCTCACGATGTTTTCCTTCACCGAAAAGCCAGTGGTGTGAAATTCCGTACAAAAATTCCAAGGAACTCGTACGGGACCGGGATTTGAACTCAAGACCTCATGATTTTTAGGCGAGTGTCACTGTACTAAACGCCACACAAGTCGGCGGGTAAGAAGTTAGCCGCAGATGACACTGCGCCGTGATTCGCTAATTGTTGCGCATGTATGCACAATGCCGACGCCGAGTGTTGAGCACGGGCGTAGGGAGCGCGCGGGAGGCATGAGGTTGGCGGGCGGGTGTGCCTCGGCGTCTCGTCTCTCTGGCTCCCGCGCCTTCCTATATTTCGGCTTTTGCACAGCGTTCTGCGCATAACTTCCCATCCGCCGACTTTTGTGACGCTTAGTATACCACTAAACCACCACGGCTCTAAAGCGTACATTACCAGAAAATAACAGTTATATAATACATACATTTGTTTTGTCTACAGGCTCTAAACCTGCTTGAATCTGGCGATCTCGCAGTCTTGAGTTTTGGAGAAAAACCGAACCTTCTACACCCTTTCATCGAACAATTCTCTGAACATTCCGGATCGAAGATTCTAGAACAATTACAATTCAGTCAGACTAAGACGAAAATTGCGCAGCTGCTCGACTTCTGCTGTGTGTTGTTTGAGGAGCAAACGATAAGAAGTGATGCTCCCAATGCGAAATTGTTGGTCATTGTGGGAGACGGTAGAAATATATTCGCTGAAGGGGAAAAGGTGGTGTTGCAAGCTGTGAGACGCGCGAGGCAGCAAGGGATCTTCTTGGTGTATGTGGTGATCGATAACCCGGAAAATAGGGTACGTATTTATTATGACGTAGGTGTGTTTCGGAAACCGCTGATCGGCGTGCAAAAAGTATTCGAATTTAAAACTGAGGTTTTAAAATCGTTGACTTTTGACGTTCCATTTGACGCTTTCGACTGTTGCAGTTTACCTTTTATTTTAAAATTGCCGTGTCAAGTTCTAAAGTGTTTCGTGGAAAAGATAATTCTTTCAAATATAATTAAAATTATCAATTTCACGCAACGCGTTGTACTAAACACGGCTATTCTAAAAGAAAAGGTAAACTGCAGAAGATAAAAGTGTCAAATGGAACGTGACAAAGTCGTCGTCAAAGTCTAAGACCGCGTTTTTAAAGTCGAAGACTTTTTGCACGTCGACCAGCGGCTTTATTGTTTTCTACAGACTTCAAAAAAGAGGTTCTCAATTCGACTATGTTTTTTGTATTACGCGATTATTCCGCCAATTATGCATCCATTTATAATTTAAAATTAATTGAAATTCAATTATCATCTATCATTGAATTGAGTCATCTAAAGGACATGTTCACAAAATGTATGGAGGCTGGTATAATAATAATCAAAAAATCTAACCACAAGACTCGTTACATTTCGAGAAAGTTCATATTTTTCTGAGTCTATTACATCAATTGAAAACAAAAAAGAGCCCTGCATTTTTTTTTAAATTAATTTTGATTTTATTAGGATAAATAAATATATTTGGCTCAATAGGTAGTTTATCTCTAGGAACTCTGATTAAGTAACCTCCAAATTGTTAAATAAAAGCATTTTTACCAATTAGACACACTCTTTAAGTGATTTTTTGTCACATTGTACCTACGAACTGGTCACACTGGTAGGTTATCATTTTCAATTTTAGCAAATTAAGAGGTAAATGTGGAAGAATCAGCTTTGAATGTAAGTAAAATAACGCTAGAAGCACTTTATTATTGTTAAACTGGAAAAATTTTTAAAGCTGCATTTTTTTTTTCAGATAATTTATATTTCACTTTAAAAAAAAATGCAGGGATAAAAAAATCTAAATTAAATATTTTTCAGAAGCCCATAAAACAAGCTTTCAAATGATGTATATATCATCTTGGTTAGATTTTTCTCTGAATAATATACCACTTGTGGACATCACCTTTATTTACGAGTGCTTCCACTCTGCCCCACCAAAGCGCCCCACTGGTGGGGCAGATTCCACTCCATCATTTTTGGAGTGGAATCTGCCCCACTCGTCTCATCTTGGTGGGGCAAATTCCACTCACTTTTTAGACCAGTGGAATCTGCCCCACCAGGGGTGTCGCGCGATTTTAAATTAAATTGGTAATGCCATGAAGTGCAAATTTTACTGCAAAATTTTAATCATTATAGCGCCCCACCAAATGAACAGATAAGTGGAGACTTTTAATGCAGAATAATTAAGAAGATTGTAAACTAAAAGCACATTTACTAAAAGTCATAAATTACGGATTGTATGCAGTTATAGTATTTATGTAGCAAATATTTTCGAAGCCATCATAAAGTAAAAGAAAATTATAAATTGAATATTGTCATTCATTATTTATTATTTTATTTTTAAAAGTTCTTTATTGATCAGAAAAAAATACCTAATTACAAAGTACGTACAAACTAGACACAGTCTTAAAAATTTGTATGCAACAATATTATACAAATGACTTTATCAGGCTAACAGCGCCTCCGAAAGTCTTTCAAAAACATAGTTTAAGTATATTATGAAATGTGTTACAATCAATAAACTAAACAAACACATTTATTTGGGAAACATAAACATACAAATAATAAACCTTTTGCACCAGGCTCATTTTTTAAAGAAAACGCTACATTAGGTATTTATGTACAATATGTACAATAAGTCTATTTTTAGAATAGAATCATGTAGACAACATTCGCGAAAAACCGATGGATTAATTAATATGTATAAACTTAACAATGAGGGTAGAATCAATAAAGGATTCCACCTTCATAGTCATACTTAAATCTTCGAATGGGTAGGAGTGACGACATTTCGTCATCCGAATCGTCGAGCACATAGTGATGGGGTAAGCGTTATCTTTTGTAAGTATCGATATATGGAAGTTGTGATAGTCGAGTTTTGCCAATAAGTGATATTAAACGGTTAGTATGATTTTTGTTGGTAAATTTGTAGAATTTGATTGTTTGTTTTAGTATATACTCATTTATTGTAGGAAATTTTATTTTATCATGTAATTTTTTTAAATTTGTTCGAAATTTAGTATTGTACGCAATTTTTAATGCTTTGTTTTGTAAAATTTGAAGTTTTTTATAATTTGATTGACAAGTTCCGCTCCATACAGGAGCGGCGTAAGTAAAACAGGGTCTTATCAATGCCGCGTATATTTTGAGTTTAGTTTTAGGGCTCAGATTGCTTTTCCTATTCATAATAGGACTTAATGCACCAAACGCTTTGAGACACTTTAACTTAACCTTATCGACGTGCGCAGTCCAATTGAGCTTAGTGTCAAGATGCACACCGAGATATTTGACACATTTTGTCCAAGGTATACTATGATCATTAATTTTTAATAAACGATCGGGTAGTTTACGTTTACGAGTGAACATAATTGCATCGGTTTTTGACTCATTAAGTTTGAGTTTCCATTTTTTGAAATAATCGACCAGTAAGTCCATAGATAACTGTAGTCTACTTATAATTAGATTTTCATCCTCGGAAGACGTATATGATGCAGTATCGTCAGCAAAACAAGCAAGACTAGTGCGGGGTTGCCTAGGGATATCATTTAAATAAAAGATAAACATAGGAGGTCCTAGAACAGAGCCCTGTGGCACTCCGGCGGGGGGGCTAAATGGTTTAGAAGAAGCATTGCCAATATAAACTCTATGATCACGGTTTGGTAAGTATGACTGTAAAATTTTAATTAGGCTTATAGGTGCTTTATCTGATTTCAAAAGTTTATGAAATAAGCCATCATGCCAAACGGTGTCAAATGCTTTTTCTATATCCAGTAAAAACATTCCTGTGGACTTTTTCAGGTTTAAATTATGGGAAATATGTTCAGTGACACGAGCTAACTGCTGAATGGTTGAGTGAGATTGACGAAAACCAAATTGTTCGTCAATAAGATCTCCACCAAGGCAATTAAACAATCGGGTGTATATAATTCTTTCAAATAACTTTGCAAGTGACGGTAACAAACTAATAGGACGATAGTTTACAGCTTTGGTATGGTCTTTGCCTGGCTTAGGGAGTGCAATGTCATTCATTGTAATAATCAACAAATAGTATTCAAACTATGATGACATTGATGATTAATTTCGAAATCGCTCAAATTGTTGTATCGTTACACTAAGTAAGTAAGTAAGTTCGTATAGGCCGGGTGGCTAGCCCTTGTGTCAGAGTTTTTAGGCCGCCTGAAGGCCTCTGACATGGCTAAATGGTTAAAACAACCGGGACCGAAATTCAAATTTATCGTTACACTAAAATAATGTTTTAGAAAATTAAATTGTACATAACTAAGTAAATATGTTATTTTTTTAATTCATATTATGTTGACGACTTTATATTTAAAAAGCCAAATATGTCATTTTATTTTGTGCTGGCGTCAGCTCTCCACCCAGTAAACAATGTAACGAAAACTGAAAATAATGGAGGAAAGAACGGTACGTAAATTAAAAAACTGTTACATCTTCACAGAAAGAAATTTCTACGTTCGCCTTTAAAATTAATTATCTGTTACGTAGCTTGATAAAATTCTTATTTTCTTATTTTTAACTTGTTATAAATTATGTAAGTGATTTTTATAAAATTATTCAACCATGTCAAAAATTTGGTTATTATTTTTAAAGATTGAAACAGATAGCGCGCAGCATAAAGTCCAATCAGGTAAGTATGAATCATCACAAGACATTTTACTACACGGATTTATTTATTTACACATAATATCGCTCATACAACTCTGAATTGTGCATTGAAATTTTTATAATGGTTGTTTGTTTCGCAGACCAGGATTATAAAAATAAGTACACCTATCAACGGCTTCGTTCTGTCCTGCTGTGATCAAGCCACTCATATTACACGATCGAGTGAGATAGAAAACGATTATTGCTACCAGCCCCTATGCGTTAGGTAGGGCTTTTCTTTCTTATGATACGATATTTAAAACAATTGATTCCAAAAAAAAGTTTGGCATTTTAAATATTACACAGGTCATTGTGATAGGTAGCTCCCGTAGTATCGCCCAAGTTGATTGGGATTCTCTTCCTCGAGTAGTTTTTGACGGTGTAACAGTCCCTTTTAGTGATACTGTCAAGAACCTTGGAATTACTCTTGACAAATCTCTCTCTAGGGGCCCACAGATTGCGGAAACGAGTCGTAGGATGTTTGCATCTGGAGGGTCTTTACGTAGGCTCCGTAACTTTCTTCCTATTACCACCAAAATTGCGCTTGCACAGTCCCTTCTACTTCCAATCTTTGACTACGCTGACGTCTGCTATCTGGATCTCACTCAGGAATTGCTAAATAAACTTGAGCGACTTCAAAACTTCTGCATAAGGTTCATTTTTGGCTTGCGTAAATATGACCACGTCTCAGAATATCGCGCAAAACTCAAGTGGCTTCCTATTCGTCGTCGCCGGGATGCTCATATCGTTTCTTTTCTTTACAATACTCTCTTCAATCCTTCTTCTCCTTCCTACCTTCAAGAACGCTTTATTTTCCGGCGTTCTCTTCTAACCCGGTTTTTAAAATCATCTGAGAATCTTAAACTTGACTTTCCTAAACATAAGACAAACTTTTACGCTTCATCTTTTACTGTGGAATCTGTTAGATTATGGAATGAGTTACCGGTGGATATCAGACGCGCCCCATCACTGAATGTTTTCAAACAAAGAGTTAAATTGCATTACCTGTCTTCTTAGGTACATTATTGTGTCTGCTCGCTTTATATATTTATTTATTTAAGTAAGTATAAGTATTAATAGAATGTAATTATATAAGTAAGTTTATTTTTGTATTATGTAATACATGTATGTTTATCTGTCTAGGTAGGCATATATATTTATTTATTGGTTAGGTGTTAGTATTGCGTATTTTTTGTTTGTTATAAGTGTTCATTGTTTATTGTTTAAAATCTTTTTTGCTAAGGCCGCTGTTTTAGTTAATGTGCTATTTCTTGTCCGTTCATGGTTGCCTGGAAGAAATCGCTTGAAGCGATAAGGCCGCCATTTAGTATAACTAATTTTTAATGTTTTTATTTTTCATGTGTTTGTATTGTATTTGGTTAAGCTAATAAAGAATTATCTATCTATCTATCTATCTATATTTAGTCAACTTAGAATTTTAGTCAATTATGTGCTGTGGTGCGGAAATCTGTGTAGTCAACTATCCTGTGATGATTTTTACTTACCTGAACGGTCTTTATGCTGCGCGCTATCTGTTTCAATCTTTAAAACAATAATCAAGTTTTAGACATGATTAAATAATTTAAAAAAATCACTCACTAAATTGATCACTAGTAAATATTAGTAGCTAAGTTGTAGATAATCACTTTTAATAGCGACTGTAGAAATTTCTTTCTGTGAAGATGTAACAGTTTTTTAACTTACGTACCGTTTTTCCTTCCTTATTTTCAGTTTTCCTTACGTTGTTTACTGGGTGAAGAGCTGACGCCAGCACTAAATAAAATTACATTTGGCTTTCTAAATATAAAGTCGTCAACATAATTTTAATTTTAATAAATAACATATTTACTTAGTACAATACAGTAGTTATGCACAATTTAATTTTCTAAAACATCATTTTAGTATAACGTTACAACAATTTGAGCGATTTCGACATTAATCATCAATGTCATCATAGTTTGAATACCTATCTATTTTGACTAGTCTAATGTCAAAATATCTTGAATGAATTCCTAATAATTGTATGATGTAGTATTTTTTCTTAATGCTTTTATAATTACGGGTTACTAGTAATACTTGTACATTTAATGTCGGAATCAGTTCTCCAATATGTACGTATACTACAAACATAAGTTGGGATAACGTATTAATGTAGAAAACATAATTAATTCTCATAAGATTATTACGATGAATGACAATATTCAATTTATAATTTTCTTTTACTTTATGATGGCTTCGAAAATATTTGCTACATAAATACTATAACTGCATACAATCCGTAATTTATGACTTTTAGTAAATGTGCTTTTAGTTTACAATCTTCTTAATTATTTTGCATTAAATGTCTCCACTTATCTGTTCATTTGGTGGGGCGCTATAATGATTAAAATTTTGCAGTAAAATTTGCACTTCATGGCATTACCAATTTAATTTAAAATCGCGCGACACCCCTGGTGGGGCAGATTCCACTGGTCTAAAAAGTGAGTGGAATTTGCCCCACCAAGATGAGACGAGTGGGGCAGATTCCACTCCAAAAAATGATGGAGTGGAATCTGCCCCACCAGTGGGGCGCTTTGGTGGGGCAAAGTGGAAGCACTCTTATTTACGAGTGCTTCCACTCTGCCCCACCAAAGCGCCCCACTGGTGGGGCAGATTCCACTCCATCATTTTTGGAGTGGAATCTGCCCCACTCGTCTCTACTTATAAACTTGATTTTTGGCATGAATATAGTATAAACCGAATCACACAAGTCGGCGGATGTGAAGTTCGCTACAAGCTGCGTTATGTCCAATCCTGAGTGAAGCTCACATAAAGCTGCGCGTTGATTGGGTTTCGCACAGCATGTAGCTAACTTCACATCCGTCGACTTGTATGATTCGGCCTGGACAAAGGATGGAAAGTGACATCTATAGGCATCTTTTTATCCCGAAAAAATAAAATGTTCCTATGGGATAGGACAAAAACTAAAATATCACGCGGGCAAAGTCGCGAGCAAAAGCTAGTATCACAATAAATAACAATGTCTATACACGAGCAGTCGTTGCGCAGTAGTATAAATTCATATCAATGGCGTGGCGTGGTAAAGAGTGGGGATTTGTGCAGCTTGTATTTGTAAACTGATTTCTCAAATGCCCATTAAGTTTAGTTTGGCCTATTCTTTTATGATTACGAATATTTTCGAATCAAAATATAAATTAATTCACTAAGACAGTGAACAATATCTCTGCCGGACTTACGAATTTCTTTAATTTCTCAATTTTGGTTTAACTACGTTAGTCTAAACCAAAGTCGAGAAACTATAAGTCTGGTTAAGATGTCAGCCGACTAAAATTAGTAGCTGGAGCGTTTTTTAAAAGTGATTATCATGTCGTTTAGTTCTGCTTTGAATTTTATCCTTGAAAATTACCTCGAGGATAGTACATAGATGGTACGTAAAAATTACGATACTGTGTTTTAACACTGTATAGTGCCATCTATCGAGCGCCGTGCGTAATTGTCTACTATTTCATACTAGAGGGGTTAGTCCAAGTTTACACGTAAATTGAAACTACAGCTGTTTTGGTATAGCTCTATACATTTTTGTACAGCGCCCCTGGCGGAAACGAGGAAGAACCAACCAAAATGTATGGAGCCACACGCGAACGCGAAAGTTTAAGTAAACTACGCAAAATCTGGACTGAGGGCTCCGTCTAATCAGTACTCAGTTCCAACTTAGCTGCAAATCCATTTAGTTGAAGCCTGTGCCCAGCAGTGGTCCTACTGCTAATATGACGATTAACCTATATTCTGCTCAAAAAATAATCTTATTTTTATATCGGTAAAGGGTGGAGAGTGAAACTGACATTAATTTGACCCACAAGTAGTACCTACTAGTACTAGTAGTTAGTAACCAGTGATCATAAAAGTAATAAGAATAATTATTTTTAGCAAAAAATGGCATGACTGACTTCACCCGTGTACAGAATTTGCGAATATTTCACACGGATCGATGTAGCATTTTTCACATTATTGTTGATTTATCAAAAATGGCTTAGCCGATTTCAATAAAATTTAAATGGGACTAATTTCAAAGTAAACTCTTTCCAATTAAAAAAAGAATTATCGAAATCGGACCTCTATGTAAAAAGTTATGCGTAAAAATCCGCGTCGAATTGAGTAGCTCTTCCGTTTCGTCGGTCAAAAAATTAATCCTTAAACAGAAACAACAACATTTTCAAACAACCTAAATACTCAATAGGCCCAATTATGAAGGCGCCTTCGTAAATTTAATAGCATTGTAAAAAGTTTCTCTCTATCGCATGCCTAAAGTGAAAAAGACACATGCTAATTAGTTATTATATTTAAGATGGCGTCTTCATAATTGACCCTAATAAAGACAGTAATTAAGCATCACACTTTCATCAATAACTATTCATGCCATTTTGATAGACTAATCAAAATAGTTTACTTATTCGAGATGTTTTAAGTAACGTCTAAATAGCTTGAATCACTGTTTAGATACAGCTTGCTACAAAATTATGTTTTAGAAAATTGTACATAACTAATGTAAATAGCTTTATTAAATTCAAAATATGTCGAAGGCTTTGAAACAGAAGGCCATATATGCGATTTCGTTTAATGACTGCATCAGCTCTCCACCCTGTACTGTACTAGCCTTTTTAGTAGTCCACTGTAGGACGTAGGCCTACCCACGAAGGGTGATTGGGCCATATCCACCACGCGGGCCCAGTGAGGGTTGGTTGATTCACATACGCCATCGAATTTCTTCCACGGACGTATGCAGGTTGCCTCACGATGTTTTCCTTCACCGAAAAGCCAGTGGTGTGAAATTCCGTCCATAAATTCCAAAGAACTCATTGGTACGGGACCGGGGATTCGAACCCACGATCGCACGATTGTAAGGCGCGTGTCACTACCTCTTGACCACCACGGCTTTTTGCTCCACGGCTCCACCCTGTTATACATTTATTTTTTCGATGAGATTTTTTTAATTTTTTTAACATTTTAGATTTAAAAAATTTGTCGCGAACGGAGACGCTCTCCCCCCACCTGGAGCTAGTTCGTATCCTGAAGACGCCAAATTTGTGAAGTATTTATCATTTCTAGTACCAATTTACTATATTTTTCTTTTCAGGATTCGATAATGGACATCCGAAAACCGGTGATGGATACAGTGACGAACAAACTGAGCTTCATATCGTATCTGGACGCTTTTCCGTTCCCATTTTACCTGATTCTAAGAGACATGGCGGCGCTGCCCAACGTGTTAGGAGACGCTCTGAGGCAGTGGTTCGAATTGGCTGCTAATACTAGTTAAAACTTTCAGTTGTTATTATTTCAATTTTACGTATTCAAATAGACCGCGTCATACAAGTTGGCGGATGTGAAGTTAGCTACAAACTGCGCAATATCCAATCCTGATTGAAGCTTACATGAAGCCGCACATTGATTGGATATTATAGCTAACTTCACATCCGCCAACTTGTGTGGCGCGGCCTATAATGAAACTGTAAGGGCGAGGCCAAACGAGCGTACATATTTGAGCTGAGTCGCGTAAAATGATTTGCGTTCGGTTTCGTGCTAGTCTTGTTTGAACAACACAGCGCAGCGACTGAAAATGAGTCGGCTCATTCAGTCACATTTATGACTTTTATGCATCGAGCAAGTATCTATAGAGTCGGAATAGTGCAAAAAAGTGTCCGAGCCAACCTTACCCAAGCTACGTAGTGGGCAGAATTTTAGTTAGTCGTAAGCTGATTGCAAGCCAACTACAACGCCGCGCGATGCCAAAGTGCTCGGTTACAAGCACTAATTATTTGACATAACGTCGGAATTCGAGAAAATGAGTCATTGTGAATTATTTAATGTATACAGGGTTATTTCTAATCAATTAGCATCGTTTTAGGGGCTTGTTCTGTACATCGTACTTATGTTCTACGACTTTTGTCAAAACTAAAAAAAAAACAGCTATTCTATACATTTTGTCGCGGGTGAACGATATTTTTCTATGGAACAATAAAAGTTTTTTTTTTTAGTTTTGACAAAAGTCATAGAACAAAAGTTGTTAGTTTTGATGTACAGAATAAGCCCCTGAAAGGATGCTAATTGATTAGAAATAACCCTGTATATCTAAGTAGGTAAGTATAATGGCGCTCAAACATTTTTTTACTACTTTTACATAGGGATTGTGGCTCTGTAGATATTTGCTCGAACCCTGTATGAAATCAAATCGTCTCACAAAATATCGCTCATTTGGCCTCGCTCTAAGTCAGCGGTATACTGAGCGCCACACAAATTGAAAGATGGGAAGTTAGCCGCAGAGAGCTGCGCAAACGCCAAAATATAGACGTTAGCGGGTGCCAGAGAGACGAGACGCCGGCGCACACCCGCCCGCCAACCTCGTGCCTCCCGCGCGCGCCCTACGCCCGAACTCACTACTTCGCCATTTGTATAGGCATTGTGCACACATGCGCAATAATTAGCGAATCACGGCAAAGTGTCATCGGCGGCTAACTTCCTATCTTTCAATTTGTGTGGCGCTCAGTATAAAGGTTTTACAAGTTGTGAGTAGCGGTAATTTCGATTTCTTATTAAAGCCACAAATCGAATTTAGGTATAGCCCAAATCAATCTTCTTGGCGGCTGTAAGTTAGTTACAAGGTACGCGGAACCCAATCTTGGCTTTCTTTATCATACTGATTGAAGGTTAGGATAGGGTTTTGCACAGCTTATAGCTAACATCACACCAGTCAAGGATTTTTCTTTTATTCGGCCTATACCTACGTAAGTGTAAAGAGAGTTATTTTTTCATACGGTTCTGCGGAACAAAATGGAAGAAATATATTTGGTTTCGTTGGTTTGAAGACCGTGGTTTCTGAATTGAATATATATGGCTCTGGAGCCAACTTAGTTATAATGTAGATAGGAAACAAATAATTATGTATTTGCAAATTGATTGTTTTTTCGTTGAAAGAGTTGAAACTAGGTATGTTGTGGTTAACGAATTGAAGTACATTTTGTACATTCGTATTTTGTATCGTGTATTGTTAAAGGCTTCTACAAACCAAACCAGTCCAGTATAGTAACAGTTAACTTTAAGTACAAAACAGCATCTTATGCTGTGCTCCTAGTAAGTGTCGAGTATATATATTTTCTGCTCTTTAACAACTAGTTTAATAGAAAATAAAAAACAAAAACTTGACCGACTGTCGAAACTATCTGAAAATAATTACTGGATCACAATATTTATTTAGTCACATTATAATCTAGATAGGTACTAATTTGACAAATTTATATATGCACCTAGATAAATAAAATGTTGCCCTCAAATAAGTAGTTTGGTTTGTAGATACCTCAACTAGGAATATGTTATATTGAGCTGTGATTCCATATTGGATATGAATACTATTAAAATTAAAATCTTGGAAAATTAAATTTTGGTATACAGAGTATATTTTGTTTGACATTAAAATTTTGCTAAAAGTAGCTTGTTTTATTTCATCCATCCATCCAACAGACACATGAAGTCCACTGCTGGACATAAGCCTCCCCTATGGATCTCCAATAAAACCAGTTGGAAGCGGCTTACATCCAGCACGATCTTGCGGTCTTAATGAGGTCATCTGTCCACCTTGTAGGTGGATGTCCTACTGGTGTCCTCCTGTTTATTTGAACCATAGGGAATAGTAACATAAATCAGAACTTTCTTGGTCTTGATCTACAATGTGTCGCTTTAAAAAGTACAGGAAAATACTGAGTTTATAAACGAAATTACTTTTCCTATGAGACCAACCCCGAAGTCGATAAAATCAGGTATTCCATAATAATATAGAAAGTTCATCGACTACTTTGCAATTTCGGGGCTAGTCACCTCTGCAATACTTTGTAAAGCAACATCCTATATAATCCGCGTCACACAAGTCGGCGGATGAGAAGTTAGCCGCAGATGACACTTCGCCGTGATTTGTTAATTATTGCGCATGTTGGTGGGCCAGTGTGCCTGCGAGTCTCGTCGCGGGAGCGCATACCTATATTTTTGGCATTTGCGCAGCGTTCTGCGCCTAACTTCTCATCCGCCGACTTGTGTGACGCGGATTATACAGGACACGAAGAATGTCTTCTGTATGGAATACAGCAGAAAACGTCCTACGGCTGATATGGTTTTATGCGATACAATTAGGGGTAACGGATAGAAACAGCAAAATTTTAAAAAATATTGTATATTTGTCAACTGAACTTTAAACAATATCTTAACATATTTCGCTTAGCTATATTTTGGGAGTTAACAAAAACAGCACTTGTAGTTTTCACTATAGGCCTGTTATAAATCTAATAAATTAACCATAACATCGTTTTCGATATGATAACCGCCAGCAAGTTTTAATCGTATAGCTACGTTGATAAATTCAATAAGTAATAAGTTAAAATAAGATTATAACGCGATATAATGAATAAATGACTCCTCGTCACTGACCATTCCGTTTTTATCTAAATTAGTTCAATCATAGATATCACTGCATACGGCGTAAAAAATGTTAACCTGTTGAATGCCAAAGTCATACTTGACAAGCGCTCCGGGGGCAAATTACGTCTATGGACGACAAAAATACGGGCTCCATAATATGATATAAAATAAATTGAGACGTTACCTATTATAAAACTTTTGTGGTTATGTAGTTTTATTTTTCACGCTCGCGCTAGTTAAAAAACTTATGGGAAACTTTTTATACCTTTTTATATGATTGTTTTACTGCGCAAGATATTTTATATATTTATATGCAAGGTAAACAATGATTTCTATGGATTCGAACACGGTGACACCTTTCAAATATATCAAAACGTAACTTAACATTATGTTTCTAAATGAAACAATTCCTTTAATTAATGCACCACTTATAACTAAAAAAATCTAATATACAAATAAAAAGAACGCACACAAAGGTAGCCCCTAGGTCATATAATGATGTCAGAAATAAAATTATTTCACAGATATATAACCTTTCGATCGCCAAAGTCCTACTTGACCAGCATTTCGAAGCGCCAACGATTTTATAGTCGTCAAAAAATCGGACTTCTTAATATGAAATTAAAGTCAAAATTGAAGGCGTGGCGGTCGAAAGGTTAAATAAGATCTTTCTGTGAATGTTTTGAATCTAAAATTCAGTGTTGAGAGGAAAGGATTTGTTCCGTTACCGGTATTAAAATAAAAAAAAATTCTAACCAGATCAATGATTGCTGTTTTATAAAGAGCATTCAAAATGTAATTATTATCTGATAAAAACATATTTTTAAAGCCCTGCAATATTTTGAAAATCGATAATATATATTTGGGGTATGTAACGTGAAACGGAACGGATATCTCGTAAAGAAACACGCTAATCTGAAAAAACTCAAAGCCAATTAAAAAAAAAAGTATGATACAAAAGTCAATGTCAAAGGAAATTGAATATTAATTTGATTTTCGATCAGTGTTGCCACCTTAGCCCTTTTGGATCTAGATCTAGCTCTGTTTATTGTAAGTGAACCCCATGTATTTGTATTTGTTTATTCATTAGTGTAATGATTTAGCCCGGAAAGGGCTATCTAGCGCTTATTTGCCCTATTTATTTTCGTAGAAAATATTATTTTGAATTTACAATATACTTTTATAAAATAACAATTTAAAAAAAAATGCAGGGCTATATTTTATTTTTTATTACTCCATGGAGCTTTCAAATTTAAGTACATTCCTAGGAAAATTAAATGATCTTGGTTAGAATTTTAATACCGAGTTCCTTGTAAATCAGGTACAACTCCTTTCTAAAAAAGAAATAAGTGGTGGGGAGATGGGTTAAATATTAACGGGAGTTATTCGTGAGACATTTCGGGATCACTGGGTTTTATATTGATATGGTTAATGTTCGAGGTCATATAAAAGTAAAATCCTTAGTCTAGATTGTTTTAATCCACAACAAATATCAATCTGTTGATAACTGACATAGTAGCTATTGTTAATATTGTATCGAGCTACCTTTGCAAATCGTTCTATAACTCGTGTAGCAAAAATATTAAACTAAGTTATAAATATAACGCTAGCTAGAATGTAAATATTAAATATGCTTTGACGTAACATTAAAACTATGCCTATATAAATGTTAAAACATCTGTTAGAACCATGATAATGAATCTTATTACCGAGCAATAAATATGAATTTACAAACTAAAAAAAACCTACTCTCTTCGTGTTTGAGCGAGTTAAAGCTGTTACTGCAATCTGTTTGGAATTCATTACTAAACATAATTTGTAAAGTTCTACATTCCGTTAAAAAATATGTTAAAATTGGACTTGTCTTTAACAATTTTACCTAGCTTGTTCTATCTAATGTAAAAAATCTTTGAAGGCCATTTCGGTGTTTTCGAGACCGAGGTGTGGTTTAACTTGTAGTCTTATAAAGGGACTATGTGATTGTTGCTTTTGCAGCCAGTAGGCATTATAGACTATCAAAAAATAATACACACGTATTTTTTCTTTTGTCAATTAAACAAAAATTGATGAAGATATAGCCCGTTAAAGTTCCGCGTGACGTCATGAGTGTCATAAAAATGTATAGATTTCTGTGAGAGAGATGACGCCACGACCCCCACTCCCAAACTTTGACGAGGTTTATCTTTGTCATTTGATGTTTGATTGACAAAAGAAAAAAAACGTGTCCAATATTTCTTGATAATCTATATGCCAAACTTCTTTTTTTTTCCTTGTATGTTTGCGTTTGACTACATACTGCCTGATGTTGAGCAGATATGCGGTCTAGGATGTAGCACGCTTACCTAGAAGATACCTATTTACTCGGGATTTGAAGACACCCACGTTGTACTTTAGCGGGAAGACAGACCCAGGCAAAGCGTTCCACATTCCGGCTGTTCGTATGAGGAATGAGGATTCGAAACGCTTAGTTCTAACGCGCGGAATGTCCACCATAAAAGGGTGGCGCTTTGGTCGCGTCTGTCTAGCCTTACGATAGAAGAAAGGGTAAACAAATAATAAACTAATTATAATAATGTTTTTTTTATCCAGTCATCTATTTTATACCTATATTTTTTAATGCTGGTGCTCTAGGTATAATTGAGATGACTATTAACTTTTATAGGATTAGCCTGGTTATTTGTTGTGAGAAAGACATGAAGTTAGCTATAATTATTTTTCGCCAAAACTGTCACAACCGACTTCTATAATTGCAATATACATACGTACAAAAATACAATAGTTCGCCGGAATCGAATGTATATTTTTTTTTGATTATCTATTTTTTATATTATATTTATTTATATATTTTCATAATCCATTCAAACGATTTCAATAAAACTTAAATGGGACCACCTAAGCCTGGGACTTCTGACGTATGATCTAACAATCATAATTGGTGGAATAACGAATTGAGAAACTCCTTTTTAGGGTTTTTTTAATTCCGTTGAAAATATTATAAAAACATTGGACGCAGTAGGGTTGCCAGTGATTAGAAATATTTGCGGCGTACAGTTATCTTCCTATTTGTTTTTCTATTTTTATTGTAATTCTCTACCAACCGATTATACTCAACTGCAACCACTACGCGTTGTATTTTTTAAAGAAATATTTAACTTTATGAATCTAACGGCAAACTTTAGTTAACAATGTTATAAATAACATTGGACGCAGTAGGGTTGCCAGTGATTAGAAATATTTTCGGCGTGCAGTATTCTTCCTATTTGTTTTTCCTCTTTATTTTTATTGTCATTCTCTATCAACCGATCATAGTCAACAGCACCATTACGCGTTGTATTTATAAAATAAATATTCACGAAACAAACGGCAAACTCCAGTCAACAATCACACAGTCTCCTCTAGTTGCCATAAGACAATAATGCGATGAAACGTTTCGATGG
The DNA here is from genome assembly GCA_949316475.1 of Hypomecis punctinalis. Lineage (NCBI taxonomy): Eukaryota > Metazoa > Arthropoda > Insecta > Lepidoptera > Geometridae > Hypomecis > Hypomecis punctinalis. The sequence continues at coordinate 14,402,958 of OX438813.1, forward strand.
GAATGGTCTCGATTAGGGCTTCACAGAATCCTTGGACGAATGGTTGTTGGTCTCTTCAGTCTTATCGCTGTCACCGTAGAACTTTGGCGGCTGTAAATAGAGAAAGAGTCATTAATTTATTTTAATATGAAAACTAACGTGGTTTTCACACATTTAAAGGCCGCATTCAATTTATCTGACACGAATTTATTTGTCTAAATTCGTGTCACAAGCCCTCAACAAACGTTGAAGACACGGACAACTATGTTTTGTTCAATAATGGTATTTCTGAACTGGACTTATGGACTATAAGGCTCTGCCTAGCTCCACACTATTCTGGTAGATTCCCGAGCACAAAGATATTTTAACTGCTGTCACTGCACATTTGTATTTGCAAGGATGGAGTATTGCTATGTAATATTTGACACAATAGTTCGAAGTTATGGCAAAATTATTTTTGGGGAAATTCGTTGAGCGCGTTAGGTACTGTAGAATATCATTGCTTTTAGACTATTGAATTCTCTGGTACAGCTATTTTCTAAGTCTATGTGCTTCATCTTCACCCACAACGTTGCTTACCATCAGGTGCGTTGGTAATCATAACATACCAAGTTATTTAATAAAAAATATATGATAACTTTTGATATAATCTACAAATTCTAGCTATTATTAACTAATTTTAGGTCTAACTAAATATGTTTTTTATGGGATTGCATGATTTTTTTTTTGATAGGAAAAAGAAAGTCTAAAAAATAAAGATGTTACAAAAATGACCTAAACATAACTATGGATAAGTAAAAAACAAACACAACAAACCGATTAGTGAAAATTCCTATAGACTATGACCAAACAAAAAGTCAAACGTATGTACTTGCGAACAACATATACCACATCATACATAATAATAAGTAAAATAAATGGCAAGGATCAAGATACATTTAATCGCAACGATTTAAATTATACTGGGCGTGTTTTCTACACGACGGATATATTGATATTATTGTATTCATCATTATAATCAACTTTTACTATGCACCATTCTTTAAATGGCGAAAAAACCACCTATCCCAGAAGTTCTGTGAAAATACGAGTAGGGATGATGAGTAAAAAAAAAACATTATTATAATTAGTCCATGGGATTGAATATAAAAAAATACTGGACACCTTTGATTATGTATCTGTCTAGATACCGAATTGGCTGAGCAAAACGGCCCAAAAATTATGGTCCATATATATCCATACAAATTTTGACAGGTTTGACATATTAAGTACGCGCTCATTGTCAAAGATATGGGCCGTTTTCTTTGTGATTAAAGTTTATATTTGTCCATCTACACAGATAGATAATTAAAGCTGGACACGTATTTTTTTTTCTTAATCATATAACAAATGACAAAGATAACCCTTGCCAAAGTTTGGGAGTGGGGGTCGTGACGTCACCTCTCTTATAGAAATCTATATGTTACAGTCAGAGTTATAAGTCCGTTATTATGTATAATAACTGGTTATTATACAAAATAACTAAACTGCTTAGTAAATGTGATAAATTAATCATATTAACTGGTTATTATTTATAATATCCGGTCAGAGAAAATAATAATTCTTCAAATTGGCAATGGCAACTTTCAAGTAGCAGAATGTTTTAGGTAGCGTAATATTCATTTAGTTGTTTATTGTTTACCAATTGTTGTATCAACTATGGTTTCGTTTTGCAAGTTTTTTTTAAAAAGCAATTCGCTTCTGGCACTTCGCCTGCCCCTGCCGGCCCACGCTTGCTTCGCTCTCTCGGCTCGTGCGTTGTTTGTCATGTTCTAACCTAACCTATTTTTTGTTTCACACCTAATCTATCATGGCGGTTCGCTTCTGGCATTCGCCGGCCGCTGCCGCGGCATCTTGACTAAAACTTTTATTATCACATTAACTGAGTCGTCCCAGATAATATATAAAATAACTAGTTAAAGTGATTAATTCTGTGCCATTTATCACTTTGACTGTGACATATATATTTGTATGGCACCTGTGACGTCACGCGGAACTTTGACGGGATATATCTTCATCAATTTTTGTTTCATTGACAAAAGAAAAATACATGTCTGATATTTTTTGATAGTCTATCTGACTAATTATATTGTTTTAGTCATCATGCCTATTCAATGGACTTTTTGTAAGGAACAGAACAAAACCCGAAATGTCAAATAATCCTTATTTGAGATTTCGGGTTTTTTTGCCTCATCGTGAAAAGTTGTCATAATAATACACACAATGATATTATAAAATATATCCGTTGCATAAAGAAACACCTTCTATCTAAAAAAAATGTTGTTCATCAAGTAAAACCACAAAATAACAATGTCTGAGCTAAATCAACCTTTCGGATATGAAGGAAGTACTCGTGCCCTTTGTTGATATTTATTTTTATTGTAGTCGGACGATATCTTATCAAAACAAACTGCGAGGGAAAACCTGATAAGGGAAAGATAAAAATACAACATTGGGAGGGACTAAAATGACTCGCTCGATTTGTAACCTGATATTTTGATTACCATTGCCGTTGTTTATACTATTGATTCAAAAATGTAGAATATTAAGTTTTAAGTTATACAAATTTGGCCAGTCAAGCGCAAAAACAAAAATGCGTTACTTATTTTTGGTATTGCACTGAAATACACACATTACATTATCCTTTCGCAAAAATATCAAGAATTATAAAATAATAAATTACTTTATCAAGAGCAGATTTTATTTACATTTCAATCATCCAAAAATCTGCCCGGCTAAGAATTTAACTCAAGGTGGACTACCGACCTCATTAAGATCGCATGTCGCTTCCAACCGGTCTAATTAGAGATCCATAGGGGAGGCCTATGTCCATTAGCGGACGTCCTATACCTGATGTATACTTACAAGGCAGACGCTTCACCAAAAGAAAGGAAAAGTTTCTTGGAAAAGACTCTTGACAAAATGTATGAAACAGATGTTTTATAGCCATTTCGAGGATGGTTCGACAGAAAAAGTGGTCATAACGGTACATAATTGCGAAAGAATGCGCAAAACACCTTTTATTGTATGTATTATATTGGCGCTTATATTATTATTACTGTATTATATTGTTTTTAAAGTTCGATTTATCAATATAAATCGAACTTTAAAAACAATAAAAGGGCAGAGTACTATAAAATGGCTATGAGAAAAAAACAACACAAGAAAACTCAAACACCAAACGTCTGGAATGAAAACGTCTGAAGCGTGATCCAACATGACTAGCGTCTCGACTTACACATTTCATTTGTACTATACGGTCGTGACTTTATTTCCAAGTCCGTTTTTCACACCGTTATAACTTGTGAAACCCTAGAAATAAACAAGTTTACATTTATTCTAAGGTTTAGCATTATTTTGACCCTTTATGGGAAAATGTAAAGAACTCTTACAAAGAGCTCTAGTTATTTGATCAAAACGATAGATGGAACTACTTCTATGCTATTTATTTACTAAGTAAATACTGTATCCATCAAACAAGTATTTGGCAGATCAATTGAAATATGACTCAAATATCTACTCTTTACAATTATGTTATTCTTCGACTAAAGTTTTAGGTTGTCTTGTAGACAATCAGAATTTCAATTAATTGAATTTGATTCCCAAAAAATGGTATACCGAATGAACCCACTGATCTGAATCACTGATAGAAAGCCTATCCACATAAAAATGTGCGCAAAACTTCACCAAAATGATGCACCTTTTTTCCCCCAAAATGGGATAAAATATGATTTTAAAACAGTCAATCCCGAATTTTGAAAAATCACCTGCAACTGGTGTAATATGTTTAAAAACGCAGGTAGCTTATTTCTTTGTCGTTTCTGGTCCCATTATCTTTATCATCTGATAAATAAATTGACATGGGCACCACAACCTAAAACATTTTTAGGAAGGTCACAAAAATATATTGCCAAGTCAAAAATTGTTACAACATAGGTACTTACATAAAACGAAATACGCAGTCATAATTATATTAATGTTTTCTGTTCATAACTTGTATTAAATAAATATATCAAACTCAAACTGCCTAGTAAACTGTAGGTTAGTAACTTATTTAACATTAGACAATGATATATCTATTAGGTAAGACAAAAAATGTGAAAAAGAAAAAAAAAACTGCGTTAAGTTTCATGTATGTAAACGTATCTTGTGTGAAGCGGTAAGTTTCGGCATAACGCAGTCTCTACCCTAAATTTTATTATTCTCTAGAACTTTTCCCAATTTAAAATCTTGGAATCTCATTAGGTTGAAATTTAAGTCAGTTCAGTTCCTTGCCTAAAGTTCTTTTTTTATTATTTTATTTTTAAGAGAGTGCCATACCTCTCCTTGTGTTTTTTTTTAATTGAAGTTAAAAATAAACATAATGTAAAACTGGTGTGCGTTACCTCATCGTGTTTGTCGTCGTTGTTAGCACGGTCGTCGTCGTCGTCGCTGTCCTCGTCGGCGGACGACTCGCCGCCAGAGTTGGCCGCTTCGGGTTTGCCTGCGTCAATATTACACATTATAAATGTGTTACGGTAAAATGAGTAAGTTATAGTAGTCTATAAAAAATATTTCAACAAGTTGAGGCCGTCGAAGCTGCATCATATGTGTGTCACGTGACAGTCATGCGTACCTAGCGTGGGCGGCGCGGCGAGGTGCGGGCGCGCTCGCGGTTGAGGCCGTCAAAGCTGCATCACGCGCGTGTCACGTGACAGTCATGCATGCGTACCTGGCGTGGGCGGCGCGGCGAGGTGCGGGCGCGCTCGCGGTTGAGGCCGTCAAAGCTGCATCACGCGCGTGTCACGTGACAGTCATGCGTACCTGGCGTGGGCGGCGCGGCGAGGTGCGGGCGCGCTCGCGGTTGAGGCCGTCAAAGCTGCATCACGCGCGTGTCACGTGACAGTCATGCATGCGTACCTGGCGTGGGCGGCGCGGCGAGGTGCGGGCGCGCTCGCGGTTGAGGCCGTCAAAGCTGCATCACGCGCGTGTCACGTGACAGTCATGCATGCGTACCTGGCGTGGGCGGCGCGGCGAGGTGCGGGCGCGCTCGCGGTTGAGGCCGTCAAAGCTGCATCACGCGCGTGTCACGTGACAGTCATGCATGCGTACCTGGCGTGGGCGGCGCGGCGAGGTGCGGGCGCGCTCGCGGTTGAGGCCGTCAAAGCTGCATCACGCGCGTGTCACGTGACAGTCATGCATGCGTACCTGGCGTGGGCGGCGCGGCGAGGTGCGGGCGCGCTCGCGGTTGAGGCCGTCAAAGCTGCATCACGCGCGTGTCACGTGACAGTCATGCATGCGTACCTGGCGTGGGCGGCGCGGCGAGGTGCGGGCGCGCTCGCGGTTGAGGCCGTCAAAGCTGCATCACGCGCGTGTCACGTGACAGTCATGCATGCGTACCTGGCGTGGGCGGCGCGGCGAGGTGCGGGCGCGCTCGCGGTTGAGGCCGTCAAAGCTGCATCACGCGCGTGTCACGTGACAGTCATGCATGCGTACCTGGCGTGGGCGGCGCGGCGAGGTGCGGGCGCGCTCGCGGTTGAGGCCGTCAAAGCTGCATCACGCGCGTGTCACGTGACAGTCATGCATGCGTACCTGGCGTGGGCGGCGCGGCGAGGTGCGGGCGCGCGCGCTCGCGGTTGAGCCCGTCGAAGCACTGCAGGCACACACGGAGCGGTTTGTCGCTCTGCCCGCGCAGGATCCACCGCTTCGATGAGCACGGCCCGCACACCACCGACCCGCACTTGCGGCAGTGGTGCTGCGAACATACAATGTTTATTATTGTAGTTGGGAGTGATGTTACCTTCGCTAACATCTCTTCAAAAGCGTATTGAGCTATAGCCACAGCACAGCCCGGACACTCCGCAACTTTTAAAATACAAAATCTGTTGTCTTACGCACACTACACAATACTTACTCACAGACAACACAAATACGCTCGGTTACTTCACGTGCATTTGTGTGCGGGACGTCTATGGCTGTCAGCGATCACCACGACGTGACGACATGCCACGTGAGTAAGACAGTTGCGTATTCAATATGCAAAAATGAATATGAATCCAATGCTTAAAAAAGTATAACAATTAATTAATTTGGAAGCATTTTAGCAAAAAGTAACCGATCTACTTCATTTGAAAGAAAATATCAAGAAGAAGTTACCAAATAATGTAAAATAGTTAATTTTATTTATCCTTAGGGAAACATTTAGCACAAGTCTTCCCTGTTGTCACAGTCTAAGTATTTTTTATTAGAAAATCCACAGGCCAGTGCAGCCCGCGCGCAGAGTACACGATCGGTACATTAACGCGTGGTGGAAGAAGGAAGACTCAAACGAGTGATCGTTCTATTCATAATATTATTATATCTTCTTTGCTATAACTAAGGTAACAGGCACACTTTGTTTTGGGTGCTAGATAATAATATGTTTAAGATAATGTTTTGTAATTAAATGTGAAATGTAAATAAGAAATAACATAAACGATTTTTTTTTCTACATTAATTTGTAATCTATCATCATTTTAGCTTAAGACAATAACTGCTGGACATAGACCTCCCCTAATGATTTCCAATAAGACCGGTTGGTAGCGGCTTGCATCCAGCGCGATCCTGCGGTCCTAATAAGGTAATTCGTCCACATTGTGGGTGGACGTCCTACGCTGCGCTTGCCGGTACGTGGTCGCCACTCGAGAACTTTTCGACCCCATCGGTCATCAGTCCTTTGCGCTATGTGCCCTGTTCATTGCCACTTCAACTTGCCAATCCGTTGGGCTATGTCGGTAACCTTGGTTCTTCAACGGATCTCCTTATATCTGATTCGATCTCGCAGAGAAACTCCGAGCATAGCCCTCTCCATGGGTCGTTGGGCTACTTGGAGCTAACTAATAAGGCCCATAGTGAGAGACCACGTTTCTGTGCCATAAGTCATCACTGGCAACACAAACTGGTCTAAAACTTTCGACTTGAGGCAATGAGGTATGTCGGACGAGAAGACGTTACGCAATTGTAATCTATATAGCTATCTTTAAATGAATAGGACGGCTAGCCTATAGTGAAATACAACGTACCCTCCTGTTGAGCACCGTGAACTGAGTCTTCTTGCAGTGCATGCAGATGGAGGCTTCATTGTCCGGCACCCACACCGCCGCGTGCTCCGACGGCGGCTGCTTGCCACCTGCACACATTACATACATTCACACTCATTTGCGAATAGTAATAAATTGATAAAACGAAAAAAACAACGTTGTATAGGCCGAATTAAATTACTTGGCGGCTGTGAAGATAGCTAAAAGCTACAGGCAACTGTTATACTGAGCGCCACACAAATTGGCAGATGAGATGTTAGCCGCAGATGACACTTCGCCATGATTGGCTAATTATTGCGCATGTGTGCACAATTCCGACGCTGACTGTCATAGTTAGTAGTGGGGCGGGTGTGCCCCGGCGTCTCATCTCTCAGGCTCCCGCGAATGCCTATATTTCGGCTTTTGCGCAGTTCTCTGCGCATAGCTTATCAACCGTCGATTTGTGTAGCGCTCAGTATAAATGAGCTTCAGTCAGTATTGGGTTTCGCACAGCTTGAGGCTAACATCACAGCTTCGAGTTTGATTCCTATACATACTTCGAAACTAACACGGAACATTTCGAATTCTAAAACAATAAGCTAATAATAATATAATTAAAAACACAAAACACAAACACACATTACTTCTATCCTTACGGCGATCTCTTTCATTTGATACCTATATTCCAGAAATGTACAAAAATAACTATTGGCCTTTGGCCATCTTGGGCTGACCGCCATATCGGATTTAGAAAAATTAAGCCCTTTTTTAAAATTAATTTTGAATTTTTTGGATATCTAATATATTTGACAGAATAGGTAGATGATTTCTGGCAACTCTGATTAAGTAACCATCAAATTATTATTGTAAAGCATTTTTACCAGTTGGACACACAATAGGCCCAATTATGAAGGCGCCATCGTAAATTTAATAACAAAATAAAAAGCGTTCTCTCTATTGAATGCCTAAAGTGAAAAAAAAACATAAATATGCTAATTAGCTATTATAATTACGATGGCACCTTCATGATTGGGCCTTTTGTATGTATTGAAAGACACATTGTAAATTATACGAATATAGTGGGATCAGTTAGTGACACTAGTTTCTTATAATTTTAGCAAAATTAATGTAGAAGATTCAGGTAAATATGTATTAATGCTCAACTAGAAAAATTAGTAAGCTGTATTTCTATTTTTCATACAGTTCATTTTACGCATTTTAAAAAATGGGAGGGATAAAAAAATATAAATTAAATATTTTTGAAAAGCCCATAAAACAAGCTTTCGAATGATGATTGGTTTGATTTTTTTCTGAACAATATACCACTTGTGGACATCTCTTTTCGTCTGAATAGAAAAATCATGCTTTAAACGAATAGTTTTACAAATAAATATTTGTTTTACCTATTTCAATGCTATAATTATTTTATAATTCATTTGATGTCGTAATTTTAATTTACTCAAAATAGCCTCCCTAATATAAACTTACATATTTTATGGACTTGATTGATTTCTAGCCTCAGTAACGGATTAAGCAAGCGTGGGGCCCGTAACATTCTATAAAAGGGCCCTTGATCTGTCAAGTCCTTAAGTATAAAGTGGAAAAGGATTCGCTTTATTAGAAAAGGGTTTTTTAACGTTTCATGTTTTAAATGGCAGGGTTTTTAAACAATAACTTGATTAGTTTCAACCAAGATATTACCAGAGGCGTGGTCTGGAAACGCACCCTTTATGCGCGGGGCCCGTAGCCAATAGGGTATTTGACTAGTTTTTGGAAATCGTTTTAAATTATTTCGTTAGTACATACTAAGCACACTACATTTATGTTTCCGAGAGATCTACTGTATTAACAATGAAAATCAGTGTTAATGAATAGATATTCAAGATGCTACCAAAAACGACATTCTGTAATGGCGCTGGTCTTTGACGTCACTCACGAGTAAATAACGTTAGTTAATACTGGTAAATACGATAGTTCACATCTAAAAATTACCAAAAAATACTTTAAAAGTAACTTACAGATCCAATAATATTACTCCGAAATCACAAAACACAAACAACAGTCAATCGAGAAATTCTTGTTTACCAGCACGTGACGTCACCAGAGTTGCTGCCCTTCTTAGAGCGTTTACGTCACAGATAAAATATTAAAAAAATATCGTATTTTATTTCGTTCGATTTGCGAAAATTACACATTTTAGTTTAAATAAAGTGAAATATGTCTTTATCTGTATGGATTACCAAAATTAATAGAATATTTTCAATGTTGTCAAATAGCCTATCGCTATTCTTGTTATATGGTTGGTTAATCACACAATAGCTTGTAAATTGTATGTCCAAATAAAGGTTTTTAAATTTTTTAATTTGAATCCGGTACTGTCTGGTTTTTTGTTAAACAGCAAACAAAAGAAACGATCGTGTTTGCACTCACTCTTCCTCAGCAAGTCTTCTATACATTTCTCAATATGCGCCATCCACTCTTCTTTCTCCGTTGCAGTGGCGGCGTACACCGCGAAAGATTTCGAAGCGGTCCGAATGAGCCAGCCATTGCGGTACTCTGGAACGAAAATATCAACTTAGTTTTAGCTACGTTTTTAGTAAACGAGTAGTTCTTCGAACAGTAGACGTCGCAATTAAAATTTGTGGTACACTAGCTTTGCCCGCGGCTCCGCCGATATTTTGACTTTTTTGTTTTCCCACAGGAACCTCTTACTTTTTCGGGTTAAAAAAGTAACCTACCTCACTTTCCGGCCCTTGAACTATATCCATGCCGAAAATCAAGTCAATCCGTTGCTCCGTTGCTGCGTGAAAGAGGAACAAACCAACAAACTTTTCGGATTTATAATATTAGTATAATTCCAGTTTATCTGTAGGTACCTACTCAAAACGTGCAAAAAATATTCTCAATTAAATTCTCAACAGTTAGTCGATATATTAAAAAAAAGTGGTCGAAATAATCAATACCATAGAAAAATACAATATTTACTACAAATAAATTTATTATTAATAATTATTGTTTGTATGGTAGCCATAATTTTCGAGGAATAAATAAAACAATCGGAAAGTATTTTCCTTCCTGTAGGCCATTAAAATTGAAAATGACAGCCAAATCATTTCACATAACAAATAAATCTAATATTCAGTAACGGTACCAGTATGCTGAGTGTGAGTTTTGTCGTAATCATGACGCGCTCTTCGGCGAGCGCGTAAGCATGTAATTTGTATGAACTTGTTGTGTTTCAAAAACGCGCCGCTAGTGGCGCTGTACATTTCTTCATACAAATTACATGCTTACGCGATCGCCGAAGGGCGCGTCATGTTTACGACAAAACTCACACTCAGCATACAGGTCCATAGCCTATACGCTCCATACCTTAGCAATGTCTCTTTTGTTATTCAAACAAATGCACGGCATTTACTATGGGACCCCTAAGCTTCAAAGGTAGATATATATTAGCAAGCAAGGCAATGGCCGTCTTTCAGATACATAGAGTGATGATAGAAGAATACCGGTTATACAATTTAGTAAAACCGGCTACTTTTTTAGAGCATTAACAGTTTCAACAGTGATATGTGACTAAGATAAAAATGAAATTATAGTGTTCATATAAATATGCATTAAGGTGCAATTTAGTAGCCTATTACATTGATAGTGACCGTCGAATCGATAAAGGAAAAAGTGAAAGGCCTGAATATCTGCCTTATTGCCTTAAAGTTTATTGAGTTATAATTCCGTACGCAGCAGCAGACTAGCGCAGCTGGGCGACACGTAGACTGCGCTACGGCAGAATGCGTAACTATGGACTGTATTTAAAGCGAGCAGTACGTCTGCGACACTGTAGTTTGATGCTGCAGCGTTTGTACAGCCAGCTACGGAATTGTACCAAACAAACAAAAAAGAGAACAATTCATCCATCCATCAGCCGAAAGACGTCCATTGCTGGACATAGGCCTCCCCTATGGATCTCCAATTAGACCGGTTGGAATCGGCTTGCATCCAGCGCGATCCTGCGGTCTTAATGAGATCATCCGTCCACCTTGTGGGTGGACGTCCTACGCTGCGCTTGCCGGTACGTGGTCTCCACTCGAGAACTTTGTGACCCCAACGGTCATCAGCCCTCCGCGCTATGTGCCCTGCCCATTGCCATTTCAACTTGCCAATCCGTTGGGCTATGTCGGTAACTTTGGTTTGAGAAGAATTCAATCCTATCTAATTTTCTTTAGATTGTTTTCTTTTCTTTTCATCTTTTGTGTGCTTCGCTGTTGCTGTGACAATATCGCTTACTATTAGGCGAGTTGGTGGTCAGCGCGGACTTATTCGCGATTAAAAAAATTAAATAGACGAACTATAACTTCAAGTATAAACTGTCTGCATTATATTACCCATAAATAGAACTAGCTAATTTATGCTATCGTCCTTGAATTCGCTTTTGATTTCAAACAGTTTAAAACAAAACACGTCCAGTGATATTTACAAAAGCGTACGACAGAAACCACAAAATGAAACCGCGTTTGCACTTGTTGACTCACCGCCAGATTCTCAAATCTCAATACATTATACTAATATTGATAATATTCGTGATTCATAGTGGACATTCACATTAATGACTCATATAGAGAACATAATTTAATTTGCATAGATAAAAATTAGTCTGCAAAATCGTATTTAGTGTCATTTTGTTTGTCGTTTCAAAATAATGCGGTAAAAGTTGAGATAACAGAGATAAGAAGTATAAGACGAGGCAGCAAAATGATTCCAAGGAATTAGGTGGCTTCCTACTATAAATGTTGCGTTTGGATGAACCCTTCTTCAGTAAAATGTATCCTGGAATTCCTATGTCATTTTGCTAATTTAGTACTGTTCAATTTGCTAGGTCATTTGAATATCAGCTATAAATAATATGAGTATTTCCCTAAGTCCTGAATCATTTCCTGAAGATAAAACAACCGACAGACAATTTAATTTGAATATTGCCACACTGAAGTAGTGATACAACAAGTAGATAATATGATTTCAGAGAGGTTTTATAAAATCGCTGCCAGGAACATCCGATAAAGTTACCTTTATGTTTTCCAAACATTGTCTGAATAACTATCTCGTTTTCAAAATAGCTGATATTGATTGTGGTGTTTGTTTTTGTTTCTTTTTTCTTAATTGGTTCTCTTCAGCCGTGTATATCATTCTCATGCAAATATTAATGTATAATTAAACATTAGCATGTAAATAATTAATTAAAAAAACTTCCCTAATTATGTTGGGGGTAAGTAAGTAAGTAAGTAAGTTCGTATAGGCCGGGTGGCTAGCCCTGGTGTCAGAGTTTTTAGGCCGCCTGAAGGCCTCTGACATGGCTTAACGGTTAAAACAACCGGGACCTACAATTTAACGTGTCATCCGAGCCACGGTAGCGCTCATATTATTATTATTTATTATTAATATTTATAATTACCATATAACCCGCGCAAGTGCCTCAACATGCACAAGCTACTTGCACCGTGTACAAGCACCCTTAAGTTTACGATGCATATATCCCGCGCAAGTGCCTCAACATGCGCAAGCTACTTGCACCGTGTACTTGAAGCACCCATAAGTTTATGATGCATATAACCCGCGCAAGCGCCTTAGCATGCGCAAGCTACGTGCACCGTGTACAAGCACCCTTAAGTTTACGATGCATATATCCCGCGCAAGTGCCTCAACATGCTTCTTCAATCAGACTTAGAGAGACTATCACAGTACTGTATCAAAAATAAACTACACCTAAGCTTATCAAAATGTCATAGTATCACCTTTAGTAAGAAGAAAAAGCTATCCCAGTTTACATATTCTCTTTGCAACAACTCTTTAACCAAGGTACAGCTCGTAAAAGATCTCGGGGTCACACTAGACTCTAAGCTGTGCCTTGATGTACACACAGATAATATAATTAAATCTGCACTTAAAATGTATGGTTTTGTGATGAGATGTGCTCAGAACTTCATAAAGCCCTCCACATATATGACTTTATATACGTCTCTTGTCAGACCGCGTATTGAGTATGCCACCCAAATATGGAACCCTTTTTATCACAAATACAGTGATATGATTGAAAAGGTACAAAATAAGTTCTTACGTTCTGTAAATTATAGATGTTGTCATTCTTATCTTGATTACGAATCTTTACTCAAGAAATATGAGATTATGTCCCTCGGCTCTCGTCGACTGTTGCTCGGTGCAATGTTTTTACATGGTATAATTAATTATAAATACGATTGCTGCGATCTCACCAACCAATTGTATTATATTTGTCCTAGAACGGTTACGCGTAGAAGCACACGTTCCTACCCACTTCTTAGTGTTGAATCTCTTGGAGTAAGAACCAACGCTGGTAAACGAGCGCCTCTGCACCGGTTGGTGGATTCGTACAATAGACATTTCGTAGATATAGATATTTTTGCTTTGTCTGAAACTAGATTTAAAAAAGCTGTGATAGGTAGCTTTACTTAAAAGGAAATACTTGGTTTATATTTGTTTAAATATGGTATAATTACTTTCAAAATTATTTCTGAAATATATTTATGTATGTACTTAGAAAACCTTGCCAGCAAAGACACTTGCTATTTAGTAAATGGTGGATAATGTAGTTGGTGGCACATTTATTAATGTATTTGGTTAATTGTTTTCTTGTATTGCAAATTGTGCTATTGTTTGTTATCCCAAATAAATAAAATAAAATAAAATAAAAAAAAAAATAAAACATGCGCAAGCTACTTGCACCGTGTACAAGCACCCATAAGTTTATGATGCATATAACCCGCGCAAGCGCCTCAGCATGCGCAAGCTACGTGCACCGTGTACAAGCACCCTTAAGTTTACGATGCATATATCCCGCGCAAGTGCCTCAACATGCGCAAGCTACTTGCACCGTGTACAAGCACCCTTAAGTTTACGATGCATATATCCCGCGCATGTGCCTCAACATGCGCAAGCTACTTGCACCGTGTACAACCCTAACACTCAACATCTAATGGATGTCATCCATTTGGCGTGATTTTTCAGTGGAGCCTATAATATATTCATATGTGAACGCCGCTGGAGAAGAGATAAATAAAATAAATAAATAAATATTAAGGGACATCTTACACATGGTCTCTGACCCCAAACTAAGCAAAGCTTGTGATATGGTTGCCAGAGACTGATATACTACATATACATATATTTAAATACATACTTATATAGATAATACCTAAATAACACCCTAGATGATGATGATGTAGATGTGGGGCTGTGGGCAGCTTGTTATAAACTTTACAGCCGCCAAGAAGTTTCATTGGGCTCATAGGATGTGCTTAAACGCGAATCTGTCTTCAGTTAAAAAAACTACATACAAATAAATCCGTTCAGAAAATACAATGTCACATACAGACACACGCATGAAAGCACGCATGGACGCACGTTACCCCTCTTTAGGCAGTGGTCCGATCGCCAACGATGAACGAGAAACGAGTAGAACTAGAAACTATAAACGAGTTGGCGAAGCGAATGTGTTGGGGAAGCGGGTGTGTAGTTTCGATAGTTTTATCGCTAGGCTATGAGCGAGTGTGCAAGTGCGACGAGCGATTACTTGCGCCACTCGCTCGCGGTTGCTCAGTCCTGTAAAAACCATTCAATGTCGGCGAGCGAGCATCGCTGAACGTGTATCGCTAAGCGAGTTTATTTCGCCCGCGGTCGCTCAGTCCTGTGCAAACCATTCAATGCTGGCGAGCGAGCATCGCTGAACGAGTATCGCTAAGCGAGTTTATTTCGCCCGCGGTCGCTCAGTCCTGTGCAAACCATTCAATGCTGGCGAGCGAGCATCGCTGAACGAATATGTATTGTTTTTAAATTGATGATTTAGTCATAGGGAAAAAGGATGCATATCAGCTTGACCCATACTAGCAATAAGTTTAAATATAAATGTAATAATAAAATAGTTATTAATGATAATAATTGATAAATTAATGTGTGCTTGATAAAGATTTCAAGGTGATTATGGTATAAAAAGTTACTTTACTACATATACTGGAGAATGGTTCAGGTAGATATAGATTCTTCATTAAAGTGTATCATGTATGCTATGTTCAACATACATTTTGTATTAGTTATGTTCATGTTTGATAGACAACAATAACATAATATGTAGTAATAAAATAATTTAGTATCTAGTAAATAGTAGTAGTAAATAAAATAATATCCACAAACATTGGTTTGCTTAATAAAATAACCAAATGCTCTATAACATGGCACAGATGACAGTTGCTTTTTTAAATTTAATTATGGTTTAATGTAATTTAATACAGTTATTAATTATTTCATATATTACGTAATAGGTACAGCTGAAATATTAAGTAATAATTTGTAAGTCGCGGCAAATTAAACCCTAATTAAATTTAAAAAAAGCAACTGTCACCCACACCATGCTACAGCGCAAATAGTGTACTTAGTGACTTTTGATACCATAATATTCCTCCCAGTCATAATGAAATAGTCTTAAAACTGAATGGATTTGTATACATTTCAAATAGTCATAGTGTCAGACAAAATGTTACATAAAATTGGACTCAGGATTTGAAAGTGTAATAAAATTATCTATGTAATAAAATTCATACAAAATGTCTAAAACTTTGAATAAAAAATAGCCAACCATTTTATTTAGTGACTAATTTTTGGGGTCATTGGAAGCTAATAGACCAGAGTAGAAGCCTTTAAAAATAATAAAGAGTGAAAAAAAAATAATAGTAGGATGAAACCCATTAGAAAAGGAGGGGAATATTATAAAAATAAAAGGAAAAATAAATTACGGGCGATCTGAGGTCGGGAAGGGGATGGGGGGGGGGGGGGGGGGGGGGGGTTTAAGGGTAAAAAACGGTTTTTCTCGATTTCCGACAAAACTAAAAGTCCTATCGAAGATATTCTAGATGAATGATTGTATTTTACCTTAATTTTTTGTAGGTAATTTAAAAGCAATCAAATGAGGTATTCGAGAAGTATTAGGAAGCCTAATAATGTATTACGAAATCTAATTAGTCTAAGGCTATTTCATGTTTCTACAGTGCTATAATTAAAGTTGATTCTTACTCACTTTCATACCACACCAAACTAGCTTGAGAAATGCAGGCTATTAATAAAAATAAATGTAAAATTAGATAAAAGCAAGAAAGGTCTAGTTTGCAACTATTTTCTTAATTTTTTTATATGAAGTCTGCAAGCAGTCAGAGTAATATAGTGCCTTTATAGTGAAAGTTGCAATAACTACATCTTATATAAACAATATCAAACAAAAATTTTCCTGATTTTGCAATTAGGACACTTTTTTACAATACAATAGTAAATTGTGATATTATAAGATACTTATAAATTAGAATTAAATGGAAAGATAAATTACTAATTACAAGAGTAAATATTAAAAGTATTATTTGGAAATTGCACATTTGCAATTGTAAGAAGTCTAAAACAATTTCGGGCTACAAATTGGAATGCAGCCATTTGCATGATGATTTAAATAAAAAAAACTTTCAAATTCATAATGAAACAGATTCTCTTGTAAATTTTAAAAGTAGCCAATGTTAGAGAACTAAGCACACTACATTTATATTTCAGAGAGATCTACTGTATTAACAATTAAAATCAGTGTTAAAGAATAGATATTCAAAATCCCACCAAAAACGACATTTTGTAATGGCGCTGGTCTTTGACGTCACTCACTAGTAAATAACGTTAGTTAATACTGGTCAATACGCTAGTTCACATCTAAAAATGGTCAAAAAATACTTTCAAAGTAACTTACAGATCCAATAATATTACTCCAAAATCACAAAACACAAATTACACAAACAACAGTAAATCGAGAAATTGTCGTTTACTAACATGTGATGTCACAAGAGTTGCCGCCCTTCTTAGAGCTTTTACGTCACAGATAAAATATCAAAATATCAAAGTATTTTAGTTCGTTCGATTTGCGAAAATTAGACATATTTTAGTTTAAATAAAGTGATATATGTCTTTTTCAGGCTATTATCTGTATGAATTACCACAATTAATAAATATTTTCAATGTTGTCAAATAGCCCATTCTTGATAAAAATGGAAAATTATCTCGCATATTGATATTTATATAATAAGAGAAATGCATACAAATTATGTTAATACAATTCAGTGATGGTATAAAATAACACTACCCCTTAATAGGTTACCACTGCCCACAATAAATATGGATTACAAATAATTTAAAGACTTGAGTGGTAGTAATATGCATTATTAACCTACACAATACTTAATTTGCTCTAAAATTTCAAAGCAGGCTTTGGAAAAAATACCCTAATAATATTCAAAGAAAATTCTAGCAAAAGAGCCCTATATACTAATCTGTCAAGTGTCTCCAGGAACATGAGTAGTTACACACAACTATTATCATTATTTAGCAATTCATTTATTTCATACACTGGAAAGGTTAAAACAATAATTTCAATCATATCATCAGTCAGATTTATTGCTGGAACATTAAGAAAAAAGGTTTACGATTAAGAGTTTTCAGTACCCTACCAATTGCCATACAAATCTCAAAATGTGTAATTTTTGTTAATGTTCCAGTAATAAATCTGCCCGATGATATTATCTGAGAAAGTAGATGAAGAGAATCATTTTCATTGTTAGCAAATCAAAAAAATCAAAAGTTAACTTACGTCCTTCATCTTTCAGTGATTCTAATTTGACTTCTTCAAGCGGAATGACATGTTGTTTGTTGTATTTCTTCTTGTTTATAACAATGTTGCCATACACAAGTATGTCATTGAACAGGAAGAACTGGCGGGCTTTTGGCTTCTTTCTACACATCTTTGTGAGGACGCCCTCTCCTACTAAAACTCTTCCTTGTTCTGCTAGCGGCTGGAAGTATTTCACAATATTATTGGAAAGAAAATCAATCCTTATGACAATGTATAACTTGTGTGATAAATAGACCTATAAGTGAACATTCACTTATTAATGACAATACTACACTACTACTACATAGAAAGCAATTGGATCATCCACAGACCCTTCACTTATAGGTCTATTTATCACACAATGTTATAAAGACTACATCAACATGCAGTGGGATTCTGTTTAATAATAATATAACAGTGCATTGTCAAGATAGATATCACAAACTACTTTATAGCAGCCTTGCCTGTCGCCGCTCTACCTAGGCTAGCCGGAAGACATCCCACACAAATTATTCAAGATAATTCTGTTAATAATCCACATATAAGTGGTGAGCAAACACTATAAAATAACAACTATCGAAAATGCTCGCTGATAAAATCGTGATATCAGGCGTTGAAGCAAACCCTTCCGCTGCATAGAAAATTATTATCTTTGAGTTTGCAGACTGATAAAGCGACTGTCGACTTACGTCTGAAGTTGCCAGAGAAACCATATAAAACCACACTCACCTGGCCTGAACTGCCGAAGCAGTTCTCCACCATAGTAATGCGCCTTGCATTGGCTTCGCTATTCACTGGAAAGGTGGAAATAATTACATAAATTGCAGTATGAAATCAAAGTTTGACGTCAAAGGAAAGCGGACCAAGCAAACAATGATGGCGTTCTCCCATAGAACTATGGTTTTGAAACGTATTTTTTATGTGAAGCATTATTTCAAGTGATTTGTTGCATTAAATGTATGATACACCCACCTAAACGATCCACCATTATTTAATTTTTAGCAAAATAGAAATACGAAATCGACACGAACAAGAGAAATGTGTCATTGATTGACTGACAATTGACAATTTGATTTGACAGCATCTTAAGATGACAATGACAAACAATAAAACTAACTGACAACTAAAACAAAGTGTTACCGCTTTCATTTGGAAGTAAGCCAGGTTTGCTTTAATTAAATCATTAGAATGGCTGAAGTTAATGATTCGCTAAGTAAGAGCAGGAGCGAGCATTGAAAATTTCTAATGTGCGACGGGAGGGCGAACGACGGCCACGCTGCAATAGCTGTTTGCGGGATGCTTTGTTTAAGAGCTGGCCAAGGCCAAATGCATACATTCTGAAATAGATTATTTGAATTTGGTAACTTGGCAACATTTTTGTAAGAAGTCATAGACAATAAATATTTACGTTCCATTTCACCTATCGCATATATTACAGTAAATGTTTTTTACAATCTTCTACAAAAATAAATATTTGCAATTAAAACCAGAAATGCAATGAAATGACATTATTTAAATTAGTAAAAACATTACGGATTTTGTGAATCTTTGTAAAATAATTTTGTGCAATTTTAAAATTATTGGACATCCATAGACAAGAAGAGGTCATGTGAGTGTCCATTTTTGACACCAGCTGACAGCTAGTGGTCGATCGAATTTATTTTTGCAATTCGGAATATTGCAATAAAATACCAACAAAATGGCCTGTAAAGTTTG
The DNA here is from genome assembly GCA_949316475.1 of Hypomecis punctinalis. Classification (NCBI taxonomy): domain Eukaryota; kingdom Metazoa; phylum Arthropoda; class Insecta; order Lepidoptera; family Geometridae; genus Hypomecis; species Hypomecis punctinalis. The sequence goes on from OX438813.1 coordinate 14,422,446, forward strand.
TGGACCTAAACTGTCGCTATGTGGGCTTGTGTTGAGCGTGTGGGGAATCATACAATTGGTAAGTAACACCTCGGTGAACGTTTCTGAGGGAATTGATACTCTGGTACTCATCATCTCTTGTGTTTTTAGACCTTGATGGGCGTCTTCTATTATATCAGAGCAGTGGCTCTGTTAGAAGACCTCCCTCTTGAAGAGGACCCTAATATGACCATTCCCAAGTTCATTGCTGAGGTTGAAGGAGGCTACACTCAGGTGAGTCACTTGGAGTAATTTTTGGTTAGGTACTGTACTGTAAGCCTTGTAGCTCTTAATTTTTTAACCAAAGTGATAATTGGGCTAAAATTCATTTATTCATGGAATTATGAATAGTGTAAAATAATGAAACTGAGCGAACATCCTTGAAATACTTTTTCATCATGGCGTTTAGACCCTGAAACTGCTGTAAAAATATGTATAGCATTGGTGCTTAGTTGGTGCTAAATAGGTCTTGCAAAATGCCACTTATTTAATTTCTTCATGCTAGGTGCAATTCCTTAACATTATTGAAATAAATTAACATTCCAATCCTACTAATATTATAAACTCAAAAGTTTGTATGTATGGATGTTTGTTACTATTTTATGCAAAAACTACTAAACAGATTGAGAGGAACTTTGCAATAGCAATGCTTATATATTAGAATAACACAAGTTAAAATAATGTATAAAGATATTGCGTGAAACGAAATTCGCCGGGTCAGCTGGTTAAAAATAAAATAGTGAATTTAGACTTGAAACTAGCTAGTAGTATAAATTTTGCATGTACAATTGTACATATAAATACTCTGTAATTATCATAATATTTCAGAATTTAAATTTCAGTGTAAGAATTCATACTTGACAAAGAATGCAGATTGAGGTGATACAATCTGATGTAAAACAAGTGCAACCTCTGGGTTGTGCCTGGCTACTAAAAACATGTTTGATACTTAGATTGCAAAGAGTGTGCACATCCGCTTGCGCATACTCCGTATTTGTTAGTTATTCTTCCTTTATCCTGTTTTTACTTTCTTTATCCATGTACTTATTTGCAGTTAACATTTTCTAACGAAACCAAAAGCCTCTATGTCTTCTCATTCAATTACTTTTTTTTTTTTTTTTCCGACCCCAATTTAAGCAAAGCTCGTGATATGGCTGCCAGACACTGATATACTACATATACTTATTTTTAAATACATACTTATATAGATAGTAACTAAATAACACCCAGACACAGAGCAAACACTTATGTTCATCACATAGAAAGTTGTTTTTCTGTGTACACATGCATTTGAATTACAATCCAGATCTTTATCTATGTTAAAGTTGAACTTTTGTAACGATTGTGATTTGTTTTGTGTATGAATAAATACAAAGAAAAAACAAATAGATATACAATTACAAAGTGACTAACTATACCTACATATAGTTAAAACACACTCTTATTTTTCCAGAACGCCTACAACTGCTGGATTGCTGCTCTGTTATACGTCATCACACTTGTTGTCTCTGGCCACCAATTCTGGATGAACAATCGCTCTTCAGTTAGTATGTAAATGGTGAACAGCAATGGTACTATTTTCAGTACATTTTGTTACTGTAAATTCCATTCCATTTTAAGTTATTTTTGATAGTCAAATCGGAGGATGTTGAAAAACTTGAGTTTATATACTGTAACAAAACAGTACATTCAAGGTTTGATAAGAATTGTTTGCGCCAATGACTCCAATGACCTCATAAGGCCTGATGTACATTGTGTTGCACAAAGCTCTAAGTATCTGGCTTAAATTACATGTAAGGAGTCATTTCTATGTACTCGGATCCTCACAAAAATCTCCAAATCTTATATTCTTTCACTGGGAGGATTTTGTATTCAAACATTGTATTGTATTTTGGAAATACTGCATCTAAGTTAGTGCCTTATGAGGTTTAGGCATGTTGCCTTTATTTCCATCACCTTAAAAATAATTTATTGAAAATTTTGTTCAAACACCTTCCCTTCACACCATTCACAAATTATGTATTTATAGTATCAAAGTTAAATAAGCAAAGAATAATAATGTTAATAAATGTTTTTCATGTGAATAGCTTTTAATTATATCGAGTTGAGTTACATAAATTGTGCATAAGTATTAATTCTATGGATGATTGCTAATATTGTACATAAAATAATCCTTTATAGTAGGTATTGTTGATGACTTTGCCTAACCAGTTTTGAGCTTACTTGCTGAGTTATGCAGTTCAAAGTTGGTTGGGTGGTTCTTTGACAGCACATTGTAAGATGCTTTAGGTTTTCTTGAAGTAAATGTATTAATGTTAACCAATGTGTTGTTTGTATTAATATATCAATAAGATATAGCTGTTTATCTCATTACGGTACACACACATGACTTTAGTCTCGGAAACTAGTCGCCTCGGAGTATATCACATAATATATTTATCTTTGTTTTGCTGTTTTGTGCATTTACCATTATCATAGTGTGCGAGTCTCTATTTCAAAGTATTTGCGATACTCTATGGTTATTTTTTTCCTAGACTAAGAGTCATAGGGTAGGTCCACAGTCTTTGGCCCTTGTGGGGGCTTTGGCCATTAGATGTCTAAATTATATTACATAAATAGATTATAGGCAATGTAATACCATAAATATTGAAAGAAAGAAAGACAAAAGAAATTTTCGTTCTTTCTTTCTTTCTTTAAATATTGTGCAAAAGATTCAAAATTTCTTTAAACATTTTTTAAAAATTAAAATTGTCTACTCAATCTTTAAAATTCGAAGTGGCTAAAAATGACACTAAGCTGGCCAAAGCCGGTACACCTACTATTTGTGCGTTTCGTAATATACTTACTCCACTTTGAATAGGCACTAGGAATAGGGAAAAACATTACAAATAGTCCGTAGTTAATTGACAAAAGAAAATGTGAGTCTTATATTTTTTGATAGCCTCAGATAGATTTTAGATAATTTCAAAGTCATCTAGCCTATTAGCACATTCAAATGTGTCTAATGCTACTCCACGGTCAGGGTTACGCCTATTATTGTTTTTTAGGGTTCCGTACCTCAAACGGAAAAAACTGAACCCTTATAGGATCACTTTGTTGTCCGTCTGTCCGTCTGTGTGTATGCCAAGATTCTTTATCTCGGGAACGCGTAAAGATATCGAGTTGAAATTTAAACTGTATACGTATATCTATGGTCTCTTGCAGTTGTGTAAAAACTTCTCAGTTATCGTTTGAAAAAGTTAGAGCCGTTTATGTCGTAAAAAAACGCATATTTCGACACTCACAAAAATCAGAACCTACAGAGTACTTCCCGTTGACATAGAACTATGAAATTTGACGAGAAGCATTGTCTCAGAGTACACATATAGGAATAAATCTGAAAACTACATTTTATTAAAATCACAAAAAAATAGGGCCTCGGAATCCACAAAATTTGGGTTCAAAATTCAAAGTGAGTAAAATGTATCATGTAAGATATTATATAAAAGAACTTCATTAGCACATGCTAAAACAGGTTTTTAATTATTTTAACAATGTGTTTGTACGGAATCCTCGATGTGCGGGCCTGACTCGCACTTGTCCGTTTTTTTTTTGTTTATGTGAAACATTCATAAATACTTTGCCATTGAATTTCGTTAACACTGGGGAATGTAGTACGAGTAGATTCAATCTCACGAGTGTCTTAGTAGGTATATGCAAAGATTATGTATATGCAAATATGACATTTTATGCTGTGGACTCCTTTGGTGGACTCACGCAGTGTGACCACAACACAATGCGCACTACGACGCTCCACCCACTCTTTGATAAACACGCCATGAGCCGTCCTCTGCTGAACATAGGCCTCTCCTGTAGATGTCCAATAAGACAGTTGGAAGCGGTTTGCACACAGCGCGATCCTGCGGTCTTGATTATGTCATCCGCCCACCTTGTAAGTAGAAGTACTCCGCTGCGCTAGAGTGCACTCTAGCTGGTAAATGGTCTCCACTCGAGAACTTTTCGACCCCATGAGTCATCAATCCTTCGTGCTATGTGTCCTGCCCTGCCACTGCCATTTCAACTTGTTAATCCACTGAACTCCAAAAGGTATACATGTACCATTAATCTAAGGTCATTGAAGTATAATACACCATTGTCTAAGGTAAGATCTCGTCGAGGTCATAGAGAAAATACCTACTATGGATTGTAATCTCATTATATAAGGCATCAACTTCATTAACAAACTCCACGGACCAACAAGGGACCAACTGACTTGAAAATACAAGTCAAACTGACATTAAACTTGGTAGATTTTTGATGTAGACAACCATAGACAGAGAAGACATTTTTGCCATTGAAAAGGAATCTATATAATGCATTGAGGAAGGAATCAAAATATAATGGTTTGATGATTTCAATTTCAATGAATTTTGCTCTTGGATTTTTGACAAACTAGGTATATAATCAAAATAAATAAAGAATTATTAAAAACTGATAGAATAAGCCACCGTTAGTTACAATGGGCTTGTGGTACATACTCTCATTGTGCGGAATTTGGTTGAGCGTATGGGGAATTATTCAGCTGGTAAGATATCTAGACTATGGAGATGGCCCTAGGCTAGAAGATATACTACTTCTATCCTATTCTTTTAAGAGTTAAATTGGACAACTTGAATAAGCGGGTGGAATTGGTGAATGGAGAGGCGGCACAAGGACCCTACTGGTACAAGTGATAGGACGCCTATACCCAGCAGTGGGTCGATACAGGCTGATGATGATGATGATGGCCCTAGGCCAGATGTGCTTATATTAGAATCTTGGATTGGGTTGGATTGAGTAAGGTAAGGCGCAGACGGGCCATACGTAGTATCTATAGTAGTCTGTGGACGGGCCACTGACTACAGCAACCGGTGCGTGGGGGCCGCGCGTTGCCGCTACATGTAATACAGATTCTGTATTTATCGCGGACACTACTGAAGCGAGTGGCCACCACCAGTCACGCGTGTATGCCGCGTTTTAACAAAATGTATAAATAACCGAATCAACTGTTTGTCACTGGCCACCAGTGTCTGTGGTCGGAGGCCCGTCTGCGCCGAGTATAAGCGAGTGGAATTAAATCATACCATATACCTACTAAGCGCCAAACAAATCGGCGGATGAGAAGTTAGCCGCAGATGATACTTCGCCGTGATTCGCGCATGTGTGCACAATTCCGACGCCGCGTGTCGTAGTGGGAGCGCGCGGGAGGCATGAAGTTGGCGGTTGGCCGACGTCTCATCTCTCTGGCTTGGCTTGGGGTATAACTTCCCATCCACCGATTTGTGTGGCGCTTAGTATAACACCGATGTGATTAAGTCCGTGGTTACAGGGAGTGATGGGGTATTCTTACGCCACAATGACTGTCCTGTTAGTGCCCGACGTGGAGCCATATCCGGGAGAATATGCGAATTTCGATGACTATGTCACCACGTGCGAGAAGCGGTACAAGATTGTTGGTAAAGTTAGACATAATATTATTTAGGGGTTTTCTCTCGAATTCCGGATTTTGAAACGGATCCGGAAAAAATCTGAAAATTGCAGCGCCTACAAAAATCATATACCTACCTAGCGGAAACGACTACTTTCTCTAAAACTCGGGAGGACTTAGCTCAATTATTGAATGAAGCTGGTTGTTACATTTTTGTTAAGAAAATCCGGGAGTGCCGGTGAAATGAAAACTTGAACTGGAACATATAAAGTACCTACCTACTATCATTTATTGGTGGTAAAATACATAGGTATTACACATTTTCGCCGCGCGGTAGAAATAGAGGGGAATGTTACTTTCTCTCTACGCCGCGCCGGCGGTCTACTCTCCCTCTGACTTAATAATTTTCGATCAGCTTAGATTACGTGTCCTGACTCGAGCTTAACATTTTTTACCCATTCCAAAAAGTGCAAAACGCCGATAAAAAATTTTCACTTCAAAAATAATTACGAGATTTTAAGTTGGCATATGGCCGGGCATCTAGCCCTGATGTCAAAGTTCTTTAGCCGCCTGCCTCCGTCATGGCCCGCAACTTGTCGTGTCATCCGAGCCACGGCAACGTTCAGTTGTAAATGCCATCTTTGACGACCGTCTGCGTAGGTAATCTTTTTGGTCACCCATCCCAAGACTGACCGTGCCGAAAACTTCACATTTCGCCAAGAAACGCTTTGTCAAAGTACGCTAAGAGCGCTACTACATAAAAGGAATTAATAATATTACTGCTTTTCTAGCCAAGAACTGCTTCGTGGCAGCGTACACCTACGTTTGGATACTCGTAATATGCGTGGTTTCGATGCTCCTGGCCCGTTTCACAGAGCTGTGGCTAGCTCGCAGGCGTCTGGAGCAAGACGAATACTATTGCAACGCTCCCCCACCCACACCGAAGTTCTGTGGTAGCAGCAAATGTCCAGAGAAAACACATACAAACTAATTGAAATAAGAATAAAGCATACTGCTAAGAGAAAGTGCACAATATACGTAGAATGTATGACTGTTACCTCTCCTGGTAAATGGAAAATCTCAGCTAAGAAAATAAATGCAGAAAAAAATCGATGGAAACTAGCTGTTTTAGAATAATATTCAGTTAACCTACTAAACCATTGTCAGTTATTTGAGTTTGAACGAGTAAGTATCTTATTATTTTGAATATAATTTTGTACATAATTTTGTACCTACCTAATAAAGACAGTTACAAATTATGTCTTTGACAGTCTTTGTACTTACCTACATTTTTTAAAGCAAGCAGCTTGCCCAGTCCTTAGCTGGGGAGTGTAGCCGAATTGCCACCATATCTATTTTTAAAATTATTTATTTTTCGCAAAAAAAAGCGTAACCGACTTCAACCGTGTACAGAATTCGAATAGTTCGCACGGATCGAAATAGTTATTTTCACATTATTGTTGAATTATCAAAAATGTCTAAGCCGATATAAAAAACCGGACAAGTGCGAGTCAGGCTCGCACATCGAGGGTTCCGTACAAACACATTGTTAAAATAATTAAAAACCTGTTTTAGCATGTGCTAATGAAGTTCTTTTATATGACACCTTACATGATACGATTTACTCACTTAGAATTTTGAACCCATTTTTTGTGAGTTTTGAGGCCCTAGTTTTTTGTGATGTAAATAAAAATGTACAGTTTTCAGATTTATTCCTATATGTGTACTCTACGACAATGCTTCTCGCCAAATTTCATAGTTCTATGTCAACGGGAAGTACCCTGTAGGTTTTGATTTTTGTGAGTGCGAAATATGCGGTTTTTTACGACATAAACGGCTCTAACTTTTTTAAACGATAACTGAGAAGTTTTTCTTTTACACAACTGCAAGAAATTATAGATATACGTATATAGTTTAAATTTCAACTCGATATCTTTATGCGTTCTCGAGATAAAGAGTCTTGACATGTGTGTATGAGACTGACAGACGGACAACAAAGTGATCCTATAAGGGTTCCGTTTTTTCCTTTTGAGGTACGGACCTCTAAAAAATAAACGGAACTATCTGTGAAGTATGAACAAAGTATGATATAATCAATAAAAAAATAATTAGGTATTGAAATCGGACTACTCTGTAAAAAAGTTATGTGTGGTCATACATAAAAAAAATACGCGTCGACTTGTAAACCTCCTCCATTTCGTCGGTTAAAAATGAATTACTATTTCCTTGGTCACGGCATCACGCGTGATCGTCTAGACCACAGAAGAGAGAAATAATTCTGCTGTTCTGTGGTCTAGACGAGGAGTTCCTCGTGCGTGGACCAACTGCTTTCGCACAACTAGTTGGACATCCAAAATACGTACCTATTCCTGATAGCACAACTAAGCACAACTGTGTACAATTTCATTTTTTTAGCTATTGTGACACAACTGTTACTACAATCAATAGACCGATTTCGCTAATTCCATTTTGTTGTATATTTGTGTTATTGTCATTTGTCAGCTCAGACCAAATAAATATTTTTTATAAGGTTATTTTTTATTTTTTAAATAAGGTTTTCTCAGCTATGATCAGTTCTCTCTACATATTTATTTATTTAAGACTGATTGATTTTTATTTTTGTTACGTTTGTTACATAAATTTAGACTGATTAATTCGTTGTACCTACCTAATTATGATTTAAGATATATTATGTTATATTATGTTTCGTTTTGTTTCCTTGCTTCTGTTTTAGCATAAGTGTATATATAGGTATAGTATTTCAACTCTATAAATGTAGCGTATTAGATGTAAGTCTGTCAAGCTATATTTATTGTAAATAAATAAATTTGAATTTGAATTTGGTCTGTTTAGTCAGGTGAAAGTTGTAATGAAAGAAAAAATTAACAAGAAAATTGCGTGGAAAATATTTCCTAATACAAAATGTTTCTGCCATGGGTGGCGCTAAACGTCATCGAAATCAGATTCGACCGAATTAGTGAGATGAAGGTGATAGATGAAGTTTAATAACAAAAATAAATAAATAAATTAAAGGGGCCTCCCATTCGGTACGGAACCCTTCTTGCGCGAGTTTAGTTCGTATTTGGCCATTAAGTATTTTTTTTTTCTTATTGCTTTTAAAATTACTGACTAGTAGTAAGTGCTACTTTTGGGTCAAATTAATGTCGGCGTCAGCTATATACCCTGTCTAACTAAATATAACCGTTATAATTACAGTAGAGCCTCGATTAACCGCACTATCTTAATCTTTTAATATATATAAATCTCGTGTCACAATGTTTGTCCTCAATGGAGTCCTAAACCACTTAACCGATTATAATAAAATTCGCACACCATGTGCAGTTCGATCCAACTTGAGAGATAGGATAGTTTAAATCTCAAATTATAGTCGCAATTTTAATTTATTTAGCCACAGCAACGCGTGGCCGGGTCAGCTAGTACTCTATCTATATAACTTGATCTCTGCGACAGCTCTCAGAAAAATCACGCCTATCAAGTCCTGCATTTCTTAATAGTACAGACAGTACCTTTCAATGTCATACTTTGTGGGCATGCCAATTAGTGATGGGCGACAAATGATCGTGACCACGGAGTTTTAGATAGAGTTTTAATTAAAATATCGATAGTTTATACTGACGATATTTTATATAAAACTTAATTTATCATTAATTTTATTGTTTATTTTAATATCATAACATTTTTTACATGTGTAATTAAATTAAACCCAATTATATGTTACATTAGCATCGATAATAGTGAAAAACGTCGATAAATTCTATGGTTACATTATTATGAGTATTTAATTAATATCATAACATTATTTACATGTGTACATACTTGATCTTAAATAATAGTAAGTAAATAAAATCCAATTTCTCACCTTCAACTACTCATTCGATTTCATTACAACATTGTTTGAAAATCGATTTTTTCCACCACTATCTCAACTCTAAAAATGTCAATCTTCTATGTCAATATTTTTAAATGACAATACTACACTACTACTACATAGAAAGCAATTGGATCATCCACAGACCCTTGAAGGTCTAAAGATAATCCAAGTGCTCAAGCCCACTGCCAGTTGGCAGCGTGCCCAGCATGCTGGCAGCATTGCCACGCTGAATGGCAATGCTTATACAATGAGCCAAATAAACACCAGCATTTTGGTCACGCGTCGCGTCCACCAGACGCTCAGAAAGACTTTTGAAAACGAGATGAGCTCCCGGCCCCCACGGACCCAAAGTCTCAACTCCAAATGGCTCAAATATGTAACCACTACCGAGGTTAGCATGCGCCGCTTGTGCTGCTCAGCCGAATTGGCCGCCGCTCCAGCCCTACTCTGAGTCTCAGGAAGATGTGACGGTGCCAAAGTATCGACGCAAGTTGCGTCCCATACTAAGGGCCGTCCACACTTCCATGGGACCATATGTTAATATGTCAATGTCAATGTCACTGTCTCAGAGATCAAGTTATATTTTATAGATTATAATTAGTATGGTCAAGGATGTTGTATACAACGTTTGTTGAGCATTCGGAAAATCGTAAATCCGGATAAACGAATGATTGAAAAAAGCGGTTTTTTTTTATTGTTTTTCTATTGTTTTCGCTAACTTACGACCAGTTTCTCTCGTTTTTAATTAATCAATAATAATTATCTTTAAGCGATAATACCACCGGTTCGTAATTTTTAAGTTCAGAGATCGCGTGACCCCTACGGAATGCAATCACATTAATTGGCTATACTTACTTAGTTGCTAGTTCTATGACTTCTATGGATTTTGATTTCAAATCTTATTTCTAAGTATTGAAGTATCATACACCATCATTGACCGTAGTAGGTAGGTACAAGGAGGTAGGCGTACCTACAAAGGAGCCTACAAGGATTTTCAAGATTATTTGGTTTATTACCAGTGTTGCTACCAATCTTACTACCAGTGGTAATATATATCTGTCATATTTGATATTGGACTAGGACCTGAAAAATAACATATTTTAGTTTGACAGCTATCATTTTGACACCTGTCATGCAAGTCTAGCAGGACCGGTCATATTTAGTTTCTTTTTGTTATTTTAGTTTTACGGTAGTATCACGGTTAATTTATTATTGCTGTTCTAACAACTTTCAACTGTTGTAGCAACAACGGTAACTCATTTACCGTTCTTACCACTGGTAGTAAGATTGGTAGTAACACTGGTAATAAACAGATTATATCACGACTGTGTTTGTAATATAAAGGTGATGTCCACAAGTGGTATATTATTCAGAGAAAAATCTAACCAAGATGATATATACATCATTTGAAAACTTGTTTTATGGGCTTCTGAAAAATATTTAATTTAGATTTTTTTATTCCTGCATTTTTTTTAAAGTGAAAATTAAATTATATGAAAAAAAAAATAATGCAGCTTTTTATTTTTTCTAGTTTAACAATAATAAAGTGCTTCTAGCGTTATTTTACTTGCATTCAAAGCTGATTCTTCCACATTTACCTCTTAATTTGCTAAAATTGAAAATTATAACCTACCAGTGTGACCAGTTAGTAGGTACAATGTGACAAAAAATCACTTAAAGAGTGTGTCTAATTGGTAAAAATGCTTTTATTTAACAATTTGGAGGTTACTTAATCAGAGTTCCTAAAGATAAACTACCTATTGAGCCAAATATATTTATTTATCCTAATAAAATCAAAATTAATTTTAAAAAAAATGCAGGGCTCTTTTTTGTTTTCAATTGATGTAATAGACTCAGAAAAATATGAACTTTCTCGAAATGTAACGAGTCTTGTGGTTAGAATTTTTGATTATTATTATACCAGCCTCCATACATTTTGTGAACATGTCCTTTATATTCTTCTTTGCTCTACGATCTTTGGTTGTGTTTACTTGTGTTCTATGTCCCGTTCTATAATCTAAGGTTCTATGACATATCAATTCAAATAACCTGTGCAAATAACATTATCTGTAAATAGCTGTGAATTTTGTTGTACCCATGTCATCGCATTTTTTACGATCCAGTGTTTAATACTTATTATTAAATCGTCATAATCATGGGTAAATGCTATTCGTGTTCAATATTTGGCATGTGTATAAGCGTGTGGGCTATAATTCAATTGGTAATTACTCGATACGTTTTATTTCGTTTACGGTTTTATAGGTAGATACCTATGAATTTACTTAGAGTTTTACTAGACACATTTCAACAGAGTACCTACCCTTTGTTGAAATGTAGTAAAACTCTTAGTATGCGTAATGGTATTGAGTAAAAGTCTATGGCTCTATCTTTGACTTTGGCGCGTCAGTAAACGTATCCAGTTTATGAAAATGAACAGAGCCCTTAATCCAGGTTTTGCGTAGTTCTTCTCGTGTGGCTCCATACATTTTGGTTAGTCCTCGATTCCGCCAGATGCGCTGTACAAAAATGTATATAGCCATACGGAAACAGCTGTATGCTGAGTGTGTGTTTTGTCGTAAACATGACGCGCTCTTCGGCGAGCGCGTAAGCATGTAATTTGTATGAAGATATGTACAGCGCCACTAGCGGCGCGTTTTTGAAACACAACAAGTTCATACAAATTACATGCTTACGCGCTCGCCGAAGAGCGCGTCATGTTTACGACAAAACTCACACTCAGTATACTGTAGTTTCAATTTACATGTAAACCTGGACTAATCCCTCTGAAACAGATGTAGGCTACCGCTTGAAACTCTAAAAACACACTCTTATTAATTGGTTAGAAGTAAGTAGGTAGGTAATTAGCCAGAAGCAGCGCCCATCAGACAAATAAGGAAAGTTTGTACTTACAGCGCTCATTTCAACTCCTTTTCTTCCTATAGACTATAATGGGAATCTGCTATGCGATAGAGTCTGTCACACTGCTCGAAGACGTGGAACCCCATGATCCTGATAGTTTTGACGAATTTATAAAAGGTTGCAGACGGAACTATCAGATGACGGGTAATTAATGTTTGTAATGTGGACTTTAACATTAAATCGCGATGCTGAGATTATGCCACTGGGTTAGCTAGTCCAATGGCATAATTTGAACCCATTGTAATTACGAGTACTTTGGATTTTACGTATGGATTTCCACATGGGTTTTACGATAAAGGAAAACATAGTAAGGCTATCCGCATGCGTACACTACATTCGAACGGAATTCAATAGTGTATACATGTGAATCCACCAACTCATACCTACAGGCCGTATGGGTATGGCACCTACCCAAACATGGCCGCGCTGGCCCAGCGTTGTAAGTAGATATGGCCTAATCATCCTTTATGCGGTGTAGGTCTGTGTTTAGCAGTAGACTATTAAAGGCTCGTACAGTAGATTGATTTCTATGCTAAAATGCTATTATCTTTCCAGCTTTTAACTGCTTCTTCGTGGCTTACATCTACATTTGGCTTTTCATCATATGTTTATTCTTTGTGCTGAAGTGTCGTTTATCAGATAACAAATTGGCAGCGAAGTTGGAAGATGATGATTACTTCTGTAACCCGCCACCGCCCAAGAGATGTTGTAGAAGGAAAAATGTCACCAAATAAGGAACGAAAATGCTAGAGCTAACGAAAGAGGTAGCAATAGTCATAGCATTGTACTATTCGTATTAATTACCCTTATTCAAACGCAAGCCTGTGGAAGGGTAAATGGAAAACTAAGATAGGTATTAGGGTAAGTTCGGGTCGTAGATTTTAAAAATCCTTCCAAAATGTTAGGTCTTAGGCTCGGCGCAGACCCTCTAGTAGCAGTAGTCCGGTTGAGCGAACTACTGATACTTTTCAGTTCCAATAGTTCGGTTTTAACTAAGTACCTACCGGACTATCGATACCTTCCAGTTGTTAGTCAGGTTGACAGAACCACTGAAACTTTTCAATTACAGTCTACCGACTACGCTACCGCTATATCTGTAGATATTATTGTAGCGAGTGACCGCCACTGGCCCCACGTGTTCGCCGCGATTTAGCAAATTTGTATGTAAAATCGTATAACTGCTTGCCTGGTGCGTGTTTGTTGAGGATCAGTGTAGACAGGCTATCGGTGGTGGCTGTAGTCGGTGGCTCGTCTGCGAGCATTAGTGACTGCACGGAAAGCTCAAGAATGAAATGGTGCTGAGCGGAGCGCTTTAAGTACTATACGTATAGTAGGTAAGTACTTATAGCTCTCCGTACCAGTACTATTGGACCTCAGATCAAATAAAAAAATCAAGACAGAATATTGTGAACAAAACATGTGAGGCCGGCATAACTCCGCCTAGCCGTGTACTGACACAGTTACACACACATACACGTACAAGGAAACTAAGCCTTGGCTCGTCAATCAAACTATGGCGGCGCAACACCGACGCACTCACCACATGTATAAAAAACCGGCCTTACTTGTCTGTTCACGACTTTCTGTCTTGATTTTTTTAATGGTTGAGAAGGGACCAACACTTTTGTTACATTGTACACTCCAAAGCGCAGTGAAGCTGAGTGAAGCAGAGTTACATAGTCGCGACTACAATGCTTGCCGTATGTAACTCTGCTTTAATTCAGCCCCACTGCGCTTTGGTTTTCTCGCATTTTTTTCTACATACATTTTAATTGTGTTTTTTTTTAGAATGTAATTATAAACCTCTCTCAAGAATTCGCTGTCCATAGATGAAAACCAGACATCATTATCCGTTTCGTAGTTTAAAAGATCCAAGTGGATAGACGTTGGGCAGAGAATTTGTTTTATTTTATGTAGAGAAGAGATACCTACATATTATACTTGAATAGGTACCTACTTCTTATTTGAGTAAGGTGTTAGGTTACAGATCTTTATCAATTTCTCATAAGTTTTCTTAACAATCGTTTAAATAATGCCAATTGAAAATATTAAGTCTATATTCTTTAATCTTTATCTTATTTAATTTATTCGTGATAAAACTAATAATGAAATTAAATTAACTTATATTTAATAAAAACAGTCGAGTGTTGTTATTTTTTTTATTATAGATTTTTCGTTTTATTTCACAAGTTAATATGAAAAAAAAGCTTAACTTCGTAAGTTCATAATTAAATAGATTAGTAAGTGGGTAAGATCCACATCTAAAGCCACATGCACTATGCAAATGCTGTTGCGGTCTGGTTTTTACAAAACAGAAAAATGTATAAAACTGGAGTTTTCATATTTAGGTAAGTACCTAATCTACAATATCCGGGCGGCTGATCTAGAGCGTGTGAGAACTGCGGTTTCGTACTTTTTCTGTGTTACGGCAACCAGACGGCGGTTGAACCGCAACCGCATCCGCATATACTGAGCGCCACACAAATTGAAAGATGGGAAGTTAGCCGCAGAAGACACTTCGCCGTGATTCGCTAACTATTGCGCATGTGTGCACAATGCCTATACAAATGGCGAAGTGGTGAGCTCGGGCGTAGGGAGCGCGCGAGAGGCACGAGGTTGGCGGGCGGGTGTGCGCCGGCGTCTCGTCTCTCTGGCACCCGCTAACGTCTATATTTTGGCGTTTGCGCAGCTCTCTGCGGCTAACTTCCCATGTTTCAATTTGTGTGGCGCTCAGTATACATGGCCTAAGAGATATAGGTATACCATATTCTATACGCAACTGTGTTAATGTTAATTGATAACAACAAAATGTTAGATAATTATGTCAAGACAGATGAGTTGCCTAGCTAAATGATAGACCTTTATACTCGTAAGGTAGAATAAGGTTAAATTCTGTTAATTGGGCAAAAGTAACTAAGTTCGTATAGGTCGGGTGGCTAGCCCTGGTGTCAGAGTTTTTTTTTGTCAGCGATCACCGAAATTAAGCAACGTTCCGTATGGTCATTATTTGGATGGGTGACCGCGGGTGGCATTTTCCAACTTAGCGCTACCGTGGCTCGAATGACACGTTAAATTGTAGGTCCCGATTGTTTTAACCGTTTAGCCATGTCAGAGGTCTTCAGACGGGAAAAAGTAACTGAAATCAGCTCAATAGGTAAGTATGGGTGTATCCCACTATTTCTGTTAGGTATTTCTATTGATAGAAATACTGGGCCTAATTCAGACTGAGTGTGTCCCACTATTTCTATTGCTGTGGGCTGCGATAAAAGAAACGCTGCATCACCTCTTATGACGGCGTGCACATAGAGTATGTGGTGGAGAATTATTAAAAAAAACAGATAAGTGCGAGTCAGGCTCGGTTACCGAGGGTTTCGTACAAATCCAGAAAATTTCACAAAATTAAACATCGACAAAAAAGTTTTTCATTTTTTTTCACTTTTCTCGTCATACATCGAAAATTAATCATTGTTAGAATAATTAAAATCCTGTTTTAGCATGTGCTAATGAACCTCTTTTATATGATACCTTACATGATACGATTTACTCACTTTGAATTTTGAACCCGTATTTTGTGATAGGCCCTATTTTTTGTGATTGAAATAAAAATGTACAATTTTCAGATTTTTTCCTATATGTGTACTCTGAGACGACGCCTCTCGCCAAATTTCAAAGTTCTATGTCAACGGGAAGTACCCTGTAAGTTTTGATTTTTGTGAGTATCGAAATATGCGTTTTGTACGACATAAACGGCTCTAACTTTTTTTATACGATAACTGAGAAGTTTTTCTTTTGCACAACTGCAAGAGACTATAAATATACGTATGCAGTTTAAAAAACTCGATACCTTAACGCGTTCCCGAGATAAAGAGTCTTGACATACGGACAGACAGACAACAAAGTGATCATATAGGATTCTGTTTTTTTCCTTTTGTGGTATGGAACCCTAAAAAATGGCAGATAATATTTGTTCTCCATTTTTTTTAAAACGAGACGTGTTTTAATTTTAATCTATTTATTAAAAGTGGTAAACTTTTCAAATAACATATTTGTGTTATTTGTCGCAGTAGAAATAATGGGATCTAATTTGTCCCACTTAGTCCCACTTTTTCTATTTTGTATTTCCATGGAAATAGTGGGATACACCCGTAAGTACAATACCTACAGAAGTAGGTACCGGGTAGAAAACTTACATACCTACCTATAGGTATTTTAAAATAACACATCATGACAAGTGATGCACCTTTTATTTAATGAAATTAATTTGATTAACTTATTTTTGATTCCTAAATTTTAACTTCTTCCAGCTTTCTGTCGAATGTGGCGGTGCCGATGTTGATGCTCTTTATGTCTTCTTTATTGGTTTCTTTGGCTTCCTGAAACACCAATCCTGTTTTAAATAACATACTGTAAAGTAATATAATGTCTATTTCACTAAGGTACAACGTGTCTTTAACCTTTTGACCGCCCTAATTTTCTCGGGCTCCACGCCACAGAACAAACAATATTTTAATAGACAACCCTAAATGTTTTAAAGTAAAAAAAAAAGTAATGGATATTTGCTTATGTCGTCAAAAATTATCTATTTTTGGAGCAAAAAGTGTATTACAAGCTGATTAATCCGTCGTTGGCGGTCAACCACGGACCACGGACTAGCACGCTTCCGTCCGTGGTGTCCGTGGTCTCCATTCGTCGTCGGCCGTCAGTTTGACGATGTAATAAAGATCGTAGGAACCCGCTGGATGCAGGCCGCTTCCAAGCGGCCTTATTGGAAAGCCTAATAAGGGAAGCTTATGTCAGCAGACGTCCTACGCCTGATAAGAACTTCTGAACAATAGGATAAAACCTTCTTCTAAGATCTTCGTGTTTTCTATCCTGGGTAGTTACCTCGTCGTCTTTGGACGCGGTCTGGTTTGGGTTGAGCCAGGGGTCGGCCAGGATCTGCGGGATCTTGACGCGGATCTTGAGAGGCGCCAGCACCTTGGTGATCAGCTTGCGGCACTCGGCGGACACTTTCGGCTCGCGCGGGAACGACACTTTGTTTTGAACTTGCTGTAACAAAATACAACAGAATTTCAAGACAAGTGCTGTAAGCTGTGTACTAGTGGCTTATGCTGCTCGTCTATTTTGAGTTGAGTAGGTAGGACTAGTAGCCGTAGTGGTCTAGTGGTAGTGACACCCGCCTGACCACCGTGTGGTTGTGGGTTCAAATCCCGGTCCCGTACTCATTGGTACGGGACCGGGATTTGATTGGTCTTGAGAATTTATGTACAGATTTTCAGACCACGGGCTTTTCGGTGAAGGAAACCCACATAATATATGTGTGTAAAAGAAATTCGATTGCGTGTGTGAATCTACCAAGTCGCATTGGGCTAGAGGGGTGGATATGGCCCAATCACCCTTCGTGGGTAGGTGTACGTCCTGAAGTGGACTATTGAAAAAGGCTGGTACAGTACAGTACGCATGGCATTTCTAATATATCTCACTGATAAGTCAAGTTTAAATAGGAATGTGATATAGTACCTTTAACAGTTGTGTATAGTTCGTGTCGTCGAACGGCAGGCGTCCATACACGATAGCGTACAGCACCACTCCCATGCTCCAGATGTCAGAGTCCTGCGGTCGATACGGGACTCCCTTCAGGATTTCAGGAGAAGCGTACGCGTAGCTCCCGCAGAATGTCTCGCTGAGTGCAAATACACCGTTTTTGGGCTTCATGTGGCCGCGAGCAAAACCAAAATCCGACAATTTTATGCTGAGGCCGTGGTCCATGAGGAGATTTTCGCATTTTATGTCCCTGGAAGTAGATTATAGTGGGGATGTGCATCTTTAGAATCCACTAATGACATTCTAAATATGCTCATCCCTAAATTAAATCTCAAACCCTAAAATCCCGAAAAGATTATAAATACACAGCACATATTTGTTTGAGGATTTACTGGGTATTATTCAAGTCAAATTGAAGGCTATTACGAAAAGCGCTTTAGTTTCCAGACGGAACTGAGCAATTGCAATAAATGTTAGTGATTGCCTAATATTCTCAGCGCTTAGTTCTGCGAAATAAAAGCACTACTTAAGTTAGTTCGTTTCAGCAGAAAAACGTCAGTTGTTGGACATAGGCTTCTCCTATAGATCTCCAAAAAGACGGGTTGGAAGTGGCCTGCATTCGCAGCAAGATCCAGCGGTCTTAGAGAGAACATCTGTCCACTTTGGTTTACACTTTACGTATACATACACGTTCTACTTTTTGAGTTTTTTTTTAATAATTTTGAATTGAAGTGTCGTTTTCTGGCTTTTGTAAGCGTGTTAGAGCAGTATTTACCTGTGAACAACGCCCCTCTCATGGCAGTAGTCGACAGCCTCGACAAGTTGCCGGAACCAGCGGCGGCCGCGCGCCTCGTCGATGTGCTGATCTTTGCGTATTATGTCCAGGAGGCTGCCATTCTCCGCGTACTCCATCACGATATAGACCCTGTGTTATTAGACATAGAGCTTATATTTTATCATCATCATTATTATCATTATAAGCGTTAAGGACGGGGTACTGCTCTGCCCTTCAGATAAACGGCATATGTGCATACGTTATATGTAATCTAAAATGTGAACCTTCTGATTGGAGACAGAAGGTTGTGTTTTCAGATCATATCGCAAGGCATACACGCTGTTTATCATAAGAAGGGCAGTTTAGATATGTCAACATCCTCATGTCTGGGTCAACCTCCCCAATGGATTTCTATTGAGACCGATCAAAAGTGGCAGCTTGCATTCAACGTGTTCCTTAGATCATCGGTGTACAATTTCGGTGGACGTCCTATTCTTCGTCTCCATTCGAGAAATTTACAGACCCATCGACCATACGTTCTTCGACCTTACCCTGCCCAAGTGTCCACTGCCGTGAATTTCAAAGCTTTTCAAAGCCGTGCTACGTCAGTATCTTTGGTTTGTCTATGAATCACTTTAATTTTTTTCTCTCCTCAGCATGTTGGGCTGAGTACCTTGAACTTACTTATAAGCATAATTCTACTACAGTAAATTATTTTTTGCAAAAAATAGCATGACCGACTTCACCCGTGTACAGAATCATTACCTACATGTATGCTTATATCTTTAAAACTACGCAACTGATTTTGATGCAATTTGTTTTTATAGATAGAGTAATTCAAGAGAAATGTTTATATGTATAATACACCTGTGCGAAGCCGGGGCGCATCGCTAGAACGCAAATATATACGGATCGATGTAGCATTTTTCACATTATTGTTGATTTATCAAAAATGGCTCAGCCGATTTCGATGAAATTTAAATGGGATCAATTTCGAAGTATACTCTTTCCAATAAAAAAAGAATTATTGAAATCGGACTACTATAAAAAAAGTAATGCGTGGTTATACATAAAAAAAAAAATATACGCGTCGAATTGTATACCTCCTCCGGTGGTTCGTCGGTTAAATGGTTAAGATAGGTACAAAGTAGTTGTCATAAAAACGTCAATCCTGCCATAACCATGGGCGGACAGATTTCAAAAATAAGATTGGCAAACAATTACTTAAGTACAATACATTACCAATAGCCAATTCTGTCTATCACGATGATAATATATTCAAGGTTTTTTTTTCATTTCCAGTAAGGCCGGCCATACACAGACAGCTTAAAATAATTATGTAAAATGTGTGCTAACAGCTCGAGCGGATCCGTATATAAATACCTGGGTAGGTAAGTAGAAGTCTGTAGATACGAGTAGCACGAACGAATAGCATAAATGCGATTATAGAAAAGTAATTTTTAAATGAATGGCTAGTGCGAGTCGGGCTCGCGCATGTAGGGTTCCGCACCGTATGGAAGGCCCCCTTAATATATTTTATTTTAATTTATTAATTATTTTTGAAAGGAATATAACCACTTAATATTTCAAGCATCTTCCTGTTCCCGTTATTAATATCGAGCCAAAAATTCACTTTACTTGTATGATTGATTTGATTTTGAAAAACCTTTATTGACATAACACATTACAATGTTTTGTACAACTTAGTTAACGTTAACTAAGTTATAATTTACCACAATAGTACAGTGTTTTGTAGGCTATTGTCGCGTTTTAAAACTTATGTCTAAATATTAAGTTATAAAGCCAAAGTCCTCATTAAGTCGTAAGTAGAGGGTAGATATAAAATAAATTTTAGTTATTTGGCGTATTACTTTGCGATTTCGTACGTTTACAGCATGACCAAGTCTACGGGTTACATAGCATAATTAAGTATTAAAATGAGAATTATTACTTAACAATAATAATAATTATGAAATAAATGTCAGGAAAGAAAATGTATGATATTTTTTTTTAAATACTCCATACTAACTCTTTAGAAATTAGGATAAGTTGTTCGAGAAGAAAATTCTAATATTGAATTATTAACAATAATAATGAAATGCTGCCTTTGTTTCAGGCCCTTGAACCGACCGTGGCCGTGACTGCCCAACGACTATCGGACCAAGTGCGGGCTATCCACCGGTGCAAACTGCTGGATCAGTCCGTCATTGATCGGCTCCGCCTGGAGGCACTGCCTGCTCGCCCCACTGCTTCTTTGACGCAGGACCCGCCCGTACTTGTCGCGTCGTCAGCCCCGACAATGGCTTTAGTGCCGATGTCGGCGGCGACACTTGCGACATCACCGGCTGGTCCTGCGGTCGACAAGGCAGATGACGCGAGTATGAGCGTATCTAGCCAGGTGAGTGAGCAACTGAGGAGGGCTTTGGAAGACGCAATTTCCCAGTATCGATTCGCACCCGACTCTAGGCCGCGACTGCCACGTTTTCCCACCCATAGGCGTAACTTGGCGCTTATGGGAGCCCTGAACCCTTTGCTAGTCCCGTATTTACGGGCAAGCGAAGGCTTAGTCGATACCCACTCGATCTTGTACTGCGGCGCCATCGCGGCGTGTCGCGTTGCACGTGTTAAGTTTCCGGACACTAACCGTGCACCGCGGCCCGCCGGGGGTGTGCCCGCGTGGCAAATGCGGATCCAGCGGCGTATCGACTCGTTCAGGACTCTCATAGCAAAGCTAATCTGTTTCAGCCGGGGGAATAACCGCCCCCGAGTCATGCGTTTCGTGACACAGGCATTTGCCGGGACTGGTATCAGACCCCAGCACTATTTGGCCAGTGTCACGGAACGCATAGACTATCTGAAACAGAAAATCTATGCGTGGGCAAACCGCATTCGTCGCTACAGAGAGCGTGTGGACCGATATTGGCTAAATCGCCTCTTCCAAAGTGACCAAAGGAAGGTGTACCGAGGCTGGGAGAGAACCGACCAACGTGTGAGCGATAGGCAGTTGCCGGATGCTAGCGCCATGAATGACTTCTGGCGCGGCATCTGGTCGGTGCCCGTCGAACACACGGAGGGTGACTGGATGCGTGTGGTTGAGCGGGAATGCGAGACTATCGAACCTATGGGATCTGTTTTAATAGATCCCGTAGACGTTAGTTGTGCGATCCGTACGGCTCAGAACTGGAAAAGTCCTGGGCCGGACGGGCTGCACAACTTTTGGATAAAATGGTTTCGATGCTCGCATGACCGCTTAGCCACACAATTCCAGGAAGCCCTTGAGGTTGGTTCTCTACCTAGCTTTTTCACCACCGGTGTCACCTTCCTGCTCCATAAGTCCGGTAGTACCACGGAAGCAAAGAACTATCGACCCATTACGTGCTTGCCTACCATCTACAAGCTCCTCACATCCATTCTGAGCATCAAAATTAACGCGCACGTCGTTGCGCAAAACGTTTTGGCTTTCGCTCAGAATGGATGTAGGGTTGGGTCCCGTGGTACTAAGGAGCTCCTCCTCATAGACATGACCATAAGCCAGCAAGTCCGGCGGAACAAGGGAGCCCTCTCTGCCGCCTGGATTGACTATAAGAAGGCCTATGACTCAGTGCCTCATTCGTGGCTCGAGAGGATTTTAGAGTTGTATAAAATCGATACAACTCTAAAATCATTCTTAGTGTCATGCATGAGGCAATGGGCCACAGTCCTTCGTCAACCAGGTGGTGGAGACGGCTCCGTTGGCTCGCAAGACTTGATAAGGATTGAGCGGGGAATATTCCAGGGTGACAGTCTGAGTCCATTGTGGTTCTGCCTGGCCCTGAATCCTCTCAGCACTTTGCTGAGGAATTCAGAGCTAGGCTATCGGCTTCGCAGACAGGGTGAAGTTATCTCTCACCTGCTGTACATGGATGATCTCAAGCTGTTTGCACCGAAATACCAAGACCTGGTGGAGCTGCTAAAAACCACTGAAGTTTTTAGCAGGGCCATCAGGATGGAGTTCGGTGTAGATAAGTGTGCGGTCATGCATGTACAGCGAGGGAAAGTTGTGGATTCTCCGAATCTACAACTTTCTGAGACGATGACTATCAGGTCTCTCTCCGAAGCCGAGACCTACAAGTACCTCGGTATGTCAGAGTCGTTGGGTATATCGGCAGTGGACATCAAGAAATCGGTGAAGGAGCGCTTTTTTTGTCACCTGACAAAAGTACTTAACAGTCTTTTGTCCGGCGGCAACAAGGTGCGCGCCTTCAATGGTTGGGTGATGCCGCTGCTGATGTACTCCTTTGGCATACTGAGGTGGACTCAGACTGAGCTGGACGCCCTGGATAGGAGGGTCCGTCGACTGCTCACTTTGCATCGCATGCTACACCCGCGCTCGTCTGTCATGAGACTGTACATTCCGCGGAAGTGTGGTGGCCGAGGCTTTTTAAATGCCAAAGACCTCCACAACCGCGAAGTATACAGTCTTCGGGACTATTTCCGAAACAGCGGGCGTGGAATGCATTGCGATGTGGTGGCAGTTGACAGAGGCCTCACCCCGCTCTCCCTGGCGAAGGAGAACTGGCGCAGGCCATCGGTGCTCAGCACCGATGATCGCAAGGCGGTATGGAAGAGCAAGGAGCTACACGGGCGGTTCTATCGGGCCCTAACAGGACCCGATGTGGATCTGCTCGCGTCGGTGGCCTGGCTGCGCTTCGGTGACCTCTTTGGGGAAACCGAAGGTTTTGCCTGTGCAATTGCGGACGAAGTTGTCTTGACGAACAACTACCGGAAGTATATCCTGAAGGACGGTACGGTCGACATTTGTCGGGCATGCCACCGTCCCGGAGAGTCACTCAGGCATATTACTTCCGGTTGTTCTCATCTTGCCAACGGCGAGTACTTGCACAGGCATAACCAAGTAGCCAGGATCATCCATCAGCAACTTGCTCTTCGATACGGCCTTGTCGAGTCTGAGGTGCCGTACTATAAGTACGCACCGGCGCCAGTTCTCGAAAATGGTCGTGCGTTGCTCTATTGGGACCGCTCTATCATCACGGACAGGACTATTGTCGCCAATAGGCCTGATATCGTGGTGGTCGACCGGTCCCAACGCCGAGCAGTGCTCGTCGACGTCACCATCCCACATGACGAGAACCTCGTGAAGGCCGAGAAGGACAAGCTCAGCAAGTACCTTGACTTGGCTCACGAGGTTACCGCCATGTGGGATGTGGACTCTACGATCATTGTCCCGATAGTCGTTTCGGTAAACGGCTTAATAGCGAAAAGTCTCGACCACCATCTTAAGAGGCTTTCGCTAGACGGTTGGGTCAAGGGTCAGATACAGAAGGCGGTCGTCCTGGACACAGCGCGCATTGTCAGGAGGTTCCTCTCTCTGTAGACCCAACCACCGGTAGCTTGGGCCTCGCCCCGCTGCCGGCGGCACTCTAGGTTTAGGTTTTTTTATAGTATTTTATTTTTTATTATATAAATATTGTAAAAAAACTTAAATTTAAGACTATAAATAAATATGTGTATAATAATAATAATAAAGAGGCTCTCGCTAGACGGTTGGGTCAAGGGTCAGATACAGAAGGCGGTCGTCCTGGACACAGCGCGCATTGTCAGGAGGTTCCTCTCTCTGTAGACCCAACCACCGGTAGCTTGGGCCTCGCCCCGCTGCCGGCGGCACTCTAGGTTTAGGTTTTTTTATAGTATTTTATTTTTTATTAGATAAATATTGTAAAAAAACTTAAATTTAAGACTATAAATAAATATGTGTATAATAATAATATATACTTTATTGTACACCAAAGAAAAACAATTACAAACAATCTTAGAATTAATTATGTATCACACAGGAGTACAAGGGCGACCTTATCGCTCATAGCGATTTCTTCCAGGTAACCCGTGGAGGAAAACATTATGGATCAGCAGAATCGTCGGTGGTGCAATAATAAGTAAATATTATAAAACATAATAATTATATACGCATGGTATTTATAATACATATTATATACAATATTATACATACACAATGACATATATACATATATACCAAAATATAAATAAATACATAAGTACCAAAGTAATTAACACATAGATAGATAGTGATTATAGATGAGATTTTTGAAAATGGGAAGTGACTTAGCCTGCCTGATGGCAACAGGCAGCTCATTCCAAAGACAGACAGCTTGTACAGTGAAAGATTTAGTGTAGGACAGATTGACGTGGGATGAGGTGTGGATTTTAAGTTTGAGTGCTCGTGAGGGTCGCAAGGAACCGGAATGACCAATGATAAATTCGAATCGTTCCTTAAGATATGGAGGGATGGTAGGGTTAAAAAGGATTTTATAAAGAAAGGAGAGAATGTGGGTATTACGGCGAAAACGGATAGGTAACCATTTGAGCTTTTGTCGAAATTCAGAGATATGGTCATATTTTCGTAACCCAAATATGAACCGAATGCAAAAATTTTGTAAACGTTCGAGCTTGTCGAATTGCTCTTCGGTTAGATCTAGATAGCAAGCGTCAGCGTAATCTAATATAGGAAATAGGAGAGATTTTACAAGCGCAGTTTTGGTAGCGATCGGGAGGAAGTTACGCAACCGCTTAAGTGATGCTGCAGAACTAAACATTTTTCGACTAACATCAGATATCTGAGGGTTCCAAGAAAGCTCACGATCCATAATAATTCCCAGGTTTTTTACAGTCTCACTGAATGGTATCGGAATGCCTTCAAAAACTACTTGCGGGAGATGGAACCAATCAATTTTGGAGATCATGCGAGAGCTTCCGATAATTATCGTCTGAGTTTTGCTTGGATTTATTCTCAAGCCAAATGATTTACTCCAGTCCTGTAAATGTCTGAGATCAGCATTTGTGGTCTCAATCGCCTCATGCAACTGTCCTAGAGGAGCTTGGGTATATATCTGCAAATCGTCTGCATAGAGATGATAGGAAGAAGTTAACTGTTGAGTGATAGAATTTATAAAAATTGCGAAAAGAAGTGGAGATAGAACGCCGCCCTGAGGAACACCAGCAGTGACTGCACACCAAGATGAGTACGACTCATCAATGCGAACCCGCTGCCGGCGACCAAAGAGGTAACTACGAAACCAATCTATTGCCGTTGGAGATACGTTAAGAGAGCGTAGGATTTCCAAAAGGATATCAAAATCCACGTTATTAAAAGCATTGCTGAAATCAAGTAGCGTTAGCACCGTCAGTTGACAATGACCAATGCCATCTCTTATGTCGTCAGTAATTTTAGTTAAGGCTGTCACAGTACTGTGTCCAGGACGGAATCCGGATTGAAACGGGTTAAGGAGATTGTGCTTAACTAAAAAGGATGAAAGTTGTTGGTGGATAAGTCGCTCCAACACTTTGGACAAGAAAGGAAGGATGGAAATTGGGCGGTAGTCTGAAAAAGAATTGGGATTAGGTTTTTTTGGAAGAGGTGTAATTTGAGCTTCTTTCCACATGACTGGAAAGGTACCCGAGGAAATTGAGAAATTGAGAAGGTATTGGATGACAGGGGTGATCTCATCAAGTATTGGCATGATCATTTTGCGACTTATACTATTACTACCGACAGCGTTGGATGAAATGGCCTGGATACTCTTCTTAACGTCACAAGCGGAAAACTGATCGAAAGTGAATGCGTCATGGTCGGGAGGATTGACGGAAGAAAGATGTTTCATGGTGGCAGACTTCGCTGGTCCATCAAAATTGGAGGACGAGGCAAAATGTTGATTTAGTAAATCGATGTTTAAGTTATTGGAAATACTATCTTGACGAGTTTTGCCTACTCCCATTGACCTGAGAAACTTCCAGACTTTAGCTGGGTCACCATTTTCTACGGAGCTATGAATGTGTCGGCGTTGTGCATCCCTACACGCTCTATTGCAGACATTGCGAATATTTGTGTATTTCTCCTTGGTCGCATTATATTTGCACAGATTGAGCTTGCTCTTAGCCGTAAGCTTTTTGTGCATAAGGGCACGTATTTCGTCGGTCAACCATGGGGCCGGAGCATGTTTAATTTTGACAGCTCGAATAGGTGCATGAACATCGTACAATTTGGTTAAAATGCGGTTGAATTCTAGAAGTTTGTCATTAATATCTGCTGCATTCATTACAATTGACCAGTCTAGTTCCTGGGCATCTTTGCGTAAATTGTCAATATTCATACTACCAAAACTACGTTACAGAAGAATTTTGGGCTTGGCTTTAGGTGGGCGGACTTTATAAGACAGAAAGATTAAATCATGGTGAGAAATGTCATCCGCCTCACACTGATCATGCTTAACAACATGATTTGGAGAGGACACAAGCATAAGATCAAGAAGAGAAGGATTATAATTTGGTGGATTATGAGTAGCTTTAAGAGGAAGGATAACCCGGAATGTTGTGACAACAAAGTTTTTGAAGGATGATAGTTCTGCAGCTGTACCTTCCCAAGTGGGCGTCTGTGTACTTGGCATCTGCCCCACGATCGAATCAAGGCGCTTGTGGAAAGAGTCCATCATTTCACTCATAGACTGTTGAATGGCGTCCATTTTGTTTGGCCAAAAATGAAGCTCAAAGGTATCTTGTTGAAAAGTGAGTTTGCAGTGTACTTGTTAAGGAGATAACACTCAGTGGCAGGCAGGGTTCACTAATACTTGCATTTAAACATCAATTTGATGCGTAAGTACACTTATAATATTTTTCTTTAATAAACTAAGTGGAGCAATTTAGAAAAGTTGTTTCTTATTTCACACCTACCCACACAAACCTTAATTAATGCCTTTTAATCGTAGGTACTTAAAGTTTCAGATCTAATATTTTAAAATGGGTACTCGGCAGTGTCAGGCGAGTAGCATTAAACCAAAAATGTAGCTGTGTGTTAGTTAATCAGCTGATAATGCATGAGACAGCTAATGTAGACATTGGATATGTCACCTGTTTAACCTTAACCGACGGTTTAGTCGCTCTGTGAACCTGACTGATCTGTGCTCGACGTCCGTCAGTCGAACAAAAGATCAGTTACTTGTATGGGAACCATCCTTAAATATATATTTATTTAAATTAATTGATTTTCTTTTAAAGTGGATATTAACTAAACAATCTAAACATTCTGTGAATAATTTAAGCATCTACCTGCCACCGTTATTAATATCAAGCAAAAAACGGCTAAAAATCAGGTTTATTGTATGGAAGCTCCCTTAAATATTTTTTTTCTGATTTTAGTACTTGTTGCTATGGCGGCAACAGCAATACGTCATCTGTGAAAATTTCAATGTTCTACCTGTTACCGTTCATGAGATATAGCCTGGTGGCAGACACATACAGACGGACAGCGGAGTCTTATTAATAGGGTCCCGTTTTTACCCTTTGGGTACGGTACCCTAAAAATTAGGCTTTTTGCAGTCATTCACATCATATCAAGTATGTATTGTATCTACTTAAAATGTTGAAGAGAGTCACAAGCAAAGCACGTGACAGATAGTTTTCTAAAGAAAACTATTTCTGTGAAAGCTCACCTGTGCGTAGTTTCGATAGCTTGCAAGAACCGTATAAGGTTTTCATGTTTTAACCCCTTGACGACTTCAATTTCTCTCGGTAGAAACTTCTTCAAGTAATCTCCTGGCGCTTGAAACTTGCTTATAATTTTTATTGCCACTTGGCAATTGTGTCTCTCACTGGTGGCGACCTGGAAACAAACTGCCTTAATTAATACAAAATTATTATAAAGACACTAGCGTGGATACATAATCGTATGACAGTTTAGGTTGCAAATTTTGGCTTGAGGCGATACTGAAATACCATCATGGAAATATCAAGGTGTGGGTGATGATTCAAATGTAAAATCATATGATCGTTCAATGTTGTATTTGGGTGATAATATTTTTGTATTAAGTGTTCTTTGAAATTTCTATACCGACTAGAGGTTGAATCATACTATTTGGCGGTTGTGATGTCAGCTAAAGTTGCGGATAGCCCAAACCTGACTGAAGCTTACTTAATATCTGCGCGATGATTGAGTTAAGCCCAGCTTGAAGCTTATGGACGCTAGGGTTGGTACGAGCGTGAGTAGTTCCCAATAGAGTAAGGAGAAAGTAGATGTAAAATAAATGTACGCCTCTTACACGTATATTACAGTCCAACATTTCAGAAACCCAAATATTCAATTGTCAATTTATCAATTTTGGATTCAATGTCGTCACTTATCTGTTCTTTTGGTGGGGCGTTAAACTTCATGGCACTAATAATTTAATTTAAAATCATGTGACACCCCTGGCGGGGCAGATTCCACTGGTCTAAAAAGTGAGTGGAATCTGCCCCACCAAGATGGGAAGAGTGGGGAAGATTCCACTCCAAAAAATGGAGTGGAATCTGCCCCACCAGTGGGGCGCTTTGGTGGGGCAGAGTGGAAGCACTCATTAAATCATCGTTTTTCTTGGCACGGACATTTTGTAGTAATGAAGCAAACCAAAATAATAAAATCTAACCGACAAAAAATTTCTGGTTTCACGAATGGATATTAAATACCTAAATCAGTAGCGAAAGCACCACTTTAAAAATCACTACCTACATATTATAAATCAAAGTCGCCCTTTTTGCGTGTCTATCTATCGTAATTTATATAAATAGCCGCGTACCCACCTAGCGCACAGGCTCGCGCGGCAGCCTCGCGAGCCAAATGCCTCGGCTGGTGTGGACGTGCCTCGGGCTGCCTCGGGCGCGCGTTTGCTCGGCTGAGCACGGCTCGGCCCCGAGCCATCTGTTGTCGGTAAACTTGACGCGCTCAAAGGTGCCTCAGTGAGCGCTGTGTGTTAGGTGGGAACGGTTATGTTCTGGCTCGCGCGCGAAGCTACTTCAAGTTTTGTCCAAAACCGTGTTTGTCTCTATCTATAATATTGATATCATGGGCAGACGCTCATAATTTTTTCTAATCCAGAAGCGGCTAGGTTTTTTCTTGATACGTGACAGTTTTCATTTTTTTAAACAATAAGCAGCTAGGAAAATAGCTGCAGCTGAGATTACACGACTGTCCATTTCGAATACTCGCGGACTTATGATGGCTCAGCCTGCCTCGCGAGGCGGCCTCGTGTAAATTGAACAAAACTACTGAGGCTGCCTCGGGAGCCATCGCTCGCGATCTGGACACCGAGGCTGCCGCGCGAGCCTGTGCGCTAGGTGGGTACGCGGCTAATATATTGTTTTTAAACTTTCGCGATTTGAACTCAATTTTTTATTATATACTACGGGACTAATCGCGCACCAAAATTACGAGATAAATAAATACCTCACTATCCTGACGTTACGACCGAGTTGCATCGGCCGTGGTCACAGGTAGACTGACGGGATGATGAGGTATTTATTTATCTCGTAATTTTAGTGCGCGATTAGTCCCGTAGTATATAATAATAATAAGTATATAAATATCTTCTCAAATCTTCTAAACTACAAAACGAATTGCAACGTGGTTTCCAATACTTTTTAAAATATTTCTTCTGAAATATATATAGCTATAATTCGTAGCCGGGCGAAGTCGAGACGGGCATCTAGTTAACTAGGTATATAACATAACCCTGGTATATGTCCAGTGAATCCTATGTTTGATTATATAGAAAGGGAGGCAGACCTTAACAGTGGCGTAAGAGCCAGAGCCTATAGTTCTGCCGAGCACGTAGCCGTGAGTTTCAAGCACTGTCAACTTCTTCTCAGTTTTGGCCTCCACGCCACTATGCACGGTCGCCGTGGGCTCTGTCGACCTCTCTCCAAGGACATTGTCGTTGCCCCTCACGTCCGGCCCCGGCATATCACAGAAATATTTAATAAAAACAGATTTTAGCTTATGAAAGTAACATCATATATAATTTCGCCAAATTTTGCCACATATTTATTTTTCCATTTATTTTGTGTGGGTTGATTCAGGCTGTCATTTTGTCAGGAAGTGTTATTTTTTCTGTGACGCGTTGATTTTGAACGTTCCTTTTTGAGTCATAGACAATTTTCGATAGCCAGTACCATTTTTACTTAAATAAAATAGTCATCGTAAAAAATAATCTAGATTTTTCAATTCTTAGTAGTATGTATATATCTATATGTCGAATCTGGTCGAATCCATAAAAGGATCCATAAAGGATGGTGCTTCAATGTGGTAATGATTTTATACCATCTGACCCAACAATACTTCAAAGTGTGGTGTGGGTTAAGCGGGCGAGGAGATAAACGCGACGTCACGAACAATCAGTTTATTTCAAAGAGGATTACTCTTATGATTACAATTATAGAGAAAACTTTAAGCGAAGGACATGGCGTTCCACAGCGTAACGCACACTGAGCTGTTATAATCACAGTTGACCACAACTTCCTCCGAACCTATAATCTAAGCTCCGAACAAACTCTATCTTCAACTGACAAGTGACATCTGACATGTAGTAATCGCATTTTCCCGCCCACCTGCCGATCATGCGATGTCACTTGGAACCACCTTGGAACAAATCAGCAGTGTTTGTTACACGCGTTACCCCAGGAATGTTGCCACTTCCATTCCTAGTCCTTCGAAATTATACTAAGTGGCACTATCTCAGAGCAAATAAAAAATCAAGAATGTTGTGAACAAACAAGTGAAGCCAACCAAAACTACGCCTCATACAGACAATTGCACACACATCCAGGTAACTATGAAACTACGCCTTGGCTTGTCAGTCAAACTATGGCGGCGCAACAGCGACGAACTCACACATGTATAAAAAACCGGCTTCACTTGACTGTTCAACGACGTTCCCTCTGGATTTTTTATTTGCTCTGAGGGCACTATTTAAAAATAAACTTAAAGCTATTGTCCCGACATATACATTTGCATTTTCACAAGCCAATCCCAACCGGTCTTACTGGCAGGCCTAGGTATGTCCAACAGTGGACGTCCTATGGCTTATGGATAATATACTTTCTGTATAATCTACTGCTGAAAATACATAAGTAAGCATATTAATAATAAACAGTGAGTTATACTCGTGTTTCGAAAATAAGCTAAGAACTTATCGCATCCTTAAATATCATTGAACGCATCTACCCTCAAGACAACTAGCTCGTAGTACCTAATTAAATTATTTTCATTATTAAAGCATGTTAACAGCCACAAAATCATTATACACGGGCAAGCTTCTAAACTTACAGCTATTTATGCCTGGGCTTTGACGTGACCTGATTAACTTAACAACTTTCCGATCTCTTCACCTGAACAAAAAGCCAATAAGCAAAATGTAATAAACAGTCTCATAAATACCTTTAAAAAGTTCAAACTTCTTCAAAACAGCGGAGAGTTTTCAACCGCCTTCCAAAAGAGAAGGTTCACGATTAAATGTATGTATTACATCTTCTTTGCGATTGTGATTTTCTTTATAAGAAGGTTTACTCGAGAAATAGTTCGTTATCAATTTCATCATTATGTTTGGCATTGTTGCTCACCAAGTCGAGTCATTGTTCCTTTGCTGCGAAAGAGTAACAAACAATCACACCTTCGGAGTTTATATGCTAGGACACAGTTTCTTTTTATTTATAAGTAGGTATAGGTCAGCGACCTTCAAGATAGACACCTAATCGTACAAAATGAAATGTCGCCGACCAATATCAACCAATACATATGGAATCAACCAATTCAATAACTAGTCTTCATTAGACTGGCGTTGCGGTCGCATCTCGAAGCAAAGAGGTAAATATAGTGAACTGCGTCATTACATCTTGCCGAAATTACTCGGTTTCAAAAAAAATAACGAATGGCATTGTCACATTTCACCGGTAAGTAATAAATATCTTTTTATGTGATTTACAAGCAAAAGCAAAATATTGAAAATGAAATCATTTGACAATGTAAACAGAGTGGAAAATTTCTCTATGGTCAGTTAGGGACGTCGGATAATGTCAGTATGAGGTCGAATATTGACTCGTCAAATCGATTAACTTTAAGGTCAAAATTGATTTTGACCCGGGCGGCCGGCCATGTAAAGGAATAAGATCGCAAGGTCAATGTGGGTCGAACTACTAATTTTAGATCAATTTAATAACATTATGGAGCAGCATCACGTGATGTGTTCACATTTTTAACCGATTTAAAAAAAGGAAGAGGTTCTATGTTCGTCTGTATGTATTATTATTTTAGGTTTACGAATCAAATGTTTTTTTTTTTATTTCTGGAAGAGAAAAGATCAAATTTAGAGGTACTTTAGGCTGCCAGCTGTTATTTAATAGTGTTATTGACTTTTGTTTATAACTTCTGGAATGAACGATAAAAACGTATATATAATTACATAAGTCCAAGTTAAGTTCAGCCAGTCGGACTTATCATGTGATAAGACATAACGTCATTCTAGACTCGAGTCAATTTAAGAATCGATTCTTTTCATCATGTATTTTGAAATCCCTATTTCAAGTGGCAAGTTCAGTCAAAAGTTGTCTATGGTACAAATTGTATTTTTCACGTTTTTAAGTCTAGGTTTGTATGAAGAGGCTCCTTTTGTGCCCTGTGTAATAGGGCCTATTCTG
The DNA here is from genome assembly GCA_949316475.1 of Hypomecis punctinalis. Taxonomy (NCBI): domain Eukaryota; kingdom Metazoa; phylum Arthropoda; class Insecta; order Lepidoptera; family Geometridae; genus Hypomecis; species Hypomecis punctinalis. The sequence continues at coordinate 14,455,551 of OX438813.1, forward strand.
TGGTATAGGTATAGATGAGTAATAATAGTAAGGATTCACGAGATTTTTTAAATCTAGTCTAGAATCATCCCATAGTTAAAATGAAAACGTATCCAAGTTTTGAAAACTCTCGCACTCTATCACAAGATATTCTTTAGTTATTTACTGTGATAGGTCTCTTTTTAGAGAGTAGTATATCCCTTGCTTTCAATTCGTTCTCCAAGTTACAGTTCATAAAAGCGTCACAAAGAAAATAAAAGACTATCGAGTAATAAAATTCTCGTTCCGAAGAAAGGCAGCCTATCGATAGGAAACAAAGAGGCAATTTCAATTCGAATTACTCCACAAGTCGATTTACAACAATCCAGACTTTGGAAACTTGAAAAATTGCACTTCATAGAACGGATAAGAAGCCACAAAGTGTCTCCTTGATGGCGACAAAGTTCAGCTTTTATATCGAAATGCGACCAAGAGAATAACCATTAAGCATTTCCGTCGGGTCTCCGCAATAAATGGGTGAAAAAGTCGGCTGACTTCCATACAATGATAACTTGCGGCAAGCACTAACTTTTTGCTTTCTGCTCCGTTATTGACGGACCTTCTGTTGAAAGGCACGTCTTAAGCTTTCATTCTATAGATTGTTTTCTCTTTAAACTAATCTAATAAACTAACCTTGTTTGGGCTTCGGTGAAATAATTTTAATATCTTTTATGAAACTTTAAGTAAGTTCTGAGCTATTTCGTCCGGTTTTGGGTCGAAAATTCCAGTCTATACTCTATAAAATTTAACTTGATCTCTATGACAGCTGTCAGAAAAATCACGCCTATGAAGTCCTGAATTTTTTAATTGTACAGACAGTACCTGTCAATGTCATACTTTATGGGCATGCCGATTAGTGATGGGCGACGAATGATCGTGACCACAGAGTTATAGATAGAGTTTTAATTAAAATATCGATAGTTTATACTGACGATATTTTAAATAAAACTTAATTATCACTAATTTTTTGTATATTTTAATATCATAACATTTTTTACATGTGTAATTAAATTAAACCCAATTATATGTTACATTAGCATCGATAATAGTGAACGTCGATAAATACTATTGTTACATTATTATGAGTATTTAATTAAAGTCATAACATTATTTACATGTGTACATACTTGATCTTAAATAATAGTAAGTAAATAAAATCCAATTTCTCACCTTCAACTACTCATTCGATTTCATTACAACATTGTTTGAAAATCGATTTTTTCCACCACTATCCCAACTCTAAATATGTCAATATGTAACTGTCGCAGAGATCAAGTTAAACTTTATAGAGTATAAATACCTATATTTTAAACAATAAGTCTGTATAACATAGAGGGAGGTACTGGCAGGTTACACTACAGGTTATGGCATCGCTTGAGACGTTATGTCAATAGTTTTATGAGGACATGAAACATGATGTTTGCCCAGATTTTGTCCAGTAAACAAACTACTAAATAATCTTGATACTTTCAGCCAATGTTTCAGCCATAGAATAAGAACGAAAGTAATAGAAACAGTAGATATTAAAATAGCAAAGATATCATCACTTAGTCCCATTTTAAATATGAAATTTAAAAGGTGTTAGAAAAAGACACCCGAACTTACGTAATTTCACAGGGTTTCACAAACTAGCATTGAGCTATCTCGGCTGTCCAAAGGTGACGTCCACAAGTGGTATATGATTCAGAGAAAAATCGAACCAAGATGATATATACATCACTTGAAAGCTTGTTTTATGGGCTTCCCAAAAATATTTAATTTAAATTTTTTCACCCCCTCCAATTTTTTTTAAATGCGAAAAATAAATTGTATGAAAAATAACAATACAGCTTATTAATTTTTCTAGTTTAGCAATGATAAAGTGCTTCTATCGTTATTTTACTTGCATTGGTAGCTGATTCTTCCACATAAATCGCTTAATTTGCTAAATTAGTAGGTACAATGTGACAAAAAAAAACACTTTAAAAGTCTGTCTAATTGGTAAAAATGCTTTTATTTAACAATTTGGAGGTTACTTAATCAGGGTTGATAGAGATAAACTACTTATTTAGCCAAATATATTTATTTATTCAAAATTCTATTTTATTAATTCAAAATTAATTTTAAAAAAATCGGAGGACTCTTTTATATTTTTAACTGTTGTAATAGACTCAGAAAAATATGAACATTCTCGAAATGTAACGAGTGTTGTGGTTAGAATTTTTGATTATTGTTATACCAGCCTCCATACATTTTGTGGACATGTCCTTTAAAAAGGTAAAAAGTATGAAGGTAAAATGATCTTTTTACTGGAACAAGAGGGTTCAAGTTTCCGAAAAAAAGACAAAAGACCAAGTGGTACCTAATTTTAACTATTTTGACATTCCAACTGGTAATTTTTGACGTATGCGACAGACATTGCGCTTTTTTTGTTCCACTTACTCACGCGTATGCTGTATAACCAGATATAAATAAGACAGCTGTAACGTAGTTATTATTTGAGTAAAATTTAGCAATACCTATTACTTGTCATTCTTCTGAGGTTTCAGCCAATTCGATCCTATTTTTCACATAATCTTAAAAAAAATTAGGAACTGAACGTTACACACCCAAAATTTACTTTCGAACTTTTCACCTTTTATAAGATGGATAAATAAACATTGGTTACAAAATAAAAACTTTCCAGTATATCCATTGGAGAACTTTGGTCTACAGAGTTGGCCCGAGTCCTAGTTTCCTAAAGTTAAACTAAAACTTCACCAGTTACAGAGAAATTACTGATTTCCACCAGTTACGAATAAATAAATTCAACTATCATATTCATTATTTTCAGGAAAAATATCGTAACGGACAAAATTTTTCTTATTTTTCACGAGAAGAGATTTTCTTAAAATCCTAAGTGATAAATATTTCATTTACATACTAGAGGTGGTGGAGTGGAGTGGTGGTTAAGATAGGAAAATTAATTGATGTAGTTGTCAGTTACGATAAGAAACTACTTACTGCTATAAAAGTTGTTTAATTTTGACATTTTATTCAAGAGTAGGCTTGGTAAAGCGTAAAACCGCTTGAACAAGAGGTCACTGTGAAAATACTTTCGCAAATTAGGGCGCATACGATGTTTTTCCTGAAAAAGCTCGATAAATCGTCATCATATCAGCTGTACGACATCCTTTACTAGATATAAATAATTAGAAAGACCTCCCTTATAGATTTTCAACAAGATCACTTGACAGCGGCTTACATTTAGCTCTATCCGGTAGACTTACTTAATGAGCTATTTTAATCAGTCCACTTTGTGAGTGGGCGCTTTACACTTTGCCGGTACGTGGTCTCCATTCAAGAAATTTTCGACCCCACCGGTCACCAGTCCGTACTATGTGCCTTGCCATTATAACCTACCAAACCGCTGGGCCATGTTGACTATAGGCTGAATAAAACGTCTTGGCGGTTTGGAACACGTGGCAAGTGGTTGCGCAGTGGCTATATATTAATATGCTAGAGAGGATGTGTCACATTCGATCTTGCTAAAATATCTACGAACCTCTCTCTCCATATCGTATATCAAGTGTAATATATACAGGGTTACTTGGTTACTGGTAATCAATTAGCATCTTTTTAGGGGTTCATCAAAACTAACAACTTTTGTTCAACGACTTTTATCAAATCTAAAAAAAATGCTGTTCCATAGAAAAATATCGTTTCGACAAAATGTATGGAACAGCTGTTTTTTTTTAGTTTTGACAGAAGTAGCAGAACAAAAGTTGTTAGTTTTGATGTGAAATGAAATGAAATGAAATATCTTTATTCGACACATAAATAACACGTACAAAAAAACTTATATAACTAATGAAAAAAAAAACAAAACAAAAGTGTCGAAAGGGACTCACCTCAGCTATAAAATGTTGAGTGCTGGAAGGACCCAACACTCAACACTGGTATTCTGATGAGCCCTTTATTGAAGGGTATGTGTAACTATAAAATATATAAATACTAAACAGACAAAAATAACTAACCCGTGACAAAGCGCTTAGATATCAAAAAACATCAATAGAAAATGTATAAAAGCAATAACAAAAAGATCTTACAATCAATCAATAATATGTAAAATTATTATAAATAAACTACACATATTAATACAATGTACATAAATATACTTAAACTTAATAAAACCGGATAGGCACTATACAAAAAAAAAAACAAAGATTTTACTCGTAACGAAAACAAAAAAGAAAATAAAAATAAATAAAAATAAAGTAAAAGAAATACCACTTTGAAACTTGTACAAAAGGCAATTCTTATCCCACACGAGACACCAGCAGACAACGAGGCGAAGACAGGCAGAGTCAGATGAAGGACTGATCATACACTATCAACCCGTGCTGAAGCTGTTTTGATAGTAAATATTGTTTTAGTTTTAACCGGAAAGAATAAAGCGATTTGAGCTCTCTGATGGGAGGAGGCAACAATATGAGGAGGATGTACAAAATAAGCCTCTAAGGATGCTAATTGATTACCAGTAACCCTGTATATCGTATCAAGTGTTGTATAGTTTTTTTTGTTCTAAAATGAGTATCGTCATCCCTCGATGGAGCACCATCGTGTTTCAATTAAAACGCGCGAGCCAGTTCTCGGTTTGCTGGACAACTTTTATTACTTGCTCAAGTAGAAAAAGTAATCAAGTTTCCTATACCTATCGCCCTCTTCGATCCTAACTCTTGATTGTTTAATACTTATGGGTACTGCCCAGGTCTAGGATAGCCGTAAGTTACAGAAATTTTATTACGCCATAGGTGTTGTTAATATAAACGTAACCGTTGATGACTAATTGTTATTTCTTCTTCTAGCATTAGGTACCCGTAACAATCCGTAACATATAGGTACTTACACCAAAACTTGAAAACCAAGTTGTAGACATAACCCAGCGGATTGACAAGATGAGATGGCAGTGGGTAGGACACATAGCACGTAGGACTGATGAGTGATGGGGTCGAAAAGTTCTCGAGTGAAGACCACGTACCGGCAAGCGCAGCGTAGGACGTCCTCCCAGAAGGTAGACGGATAATCTTATCGCGCCGGGTACAAGCCGCTTCGTAGATACTGGTACGTAGTATTATTATATATTCTTGGGTACTGGTCTTATTGGAGATCCATACGAGAGGCCTATATCCAGCACATTACGTCCTATGGCTCATGGATGGATTTTTGTATAGAGGTCAACCCGTAAACCGAGTAAAAAACAGCTTTTCCCTACAATGCATTTTGTCGATTTCGAGTTGCAATTTTGTACGGGTAGCTGATTATTTTATCTCTTTGTATGACCTAATAGTACAAGTTAAGATTATAGGATTCATCAAACATTCGTATTTGCTATAAATTACCGTAAAAAATGAAATATCATATCAGTCAGTAGGTACAGCTAGTGTTAGAGTAATAAACTTAAACGACGTGTGGTTTAGCCAAGCTAATTTAATTAACATAAATAACAAGAGCTGTGCGAAGTTTCCCATCTGGCCGGCATGGCAGGTGCGTTCGGGGCGGCACACGGACCACTTGCCCCTTTGTTCCTCTTACAATGACTAACTTATCTGTGCAGGTAGCTAAATGAGCGAACTAGACTAGTCAATGTAATCAAGTTTGTATAAAATACGCCACACACACACACACAAACACAGAGACATACAATCAAGTACCCACACACACACGAGAGTGAGGAGGAGAAAAAGAGAGTGAGTATGTGTCAAGCGCATAGTATAAGTATAGGCGCGGTGTATATGGTTTGGCCAAGATAATTTGATTAATTTAAATAATAACAGCTTTTCGAAGATTCCCAGCTGCACTCGGAACGGCACACGGACTACTTGATTCTTTGTTCCTCTCACAATTTCTAGGAATAAACATAGATACACATATAAACTGGAAAACTCATATAGAATTCATTAAGACAAAGTTATCGAGATTTACATATGCACTCTTTGAAATTAAAACCAGCACTGACATAAAAACAGCTATATCAGCTTATTACGGGTATGCCCACTCCTGGCTTAAATATGGTTTAATGTTGTGGGGCAACAGTGTCAATGCTGAGCAATTATTTATTATGCAAAAGAAATGCATTAGGATCATTTCACAAATAGAAAATACCGACAGTTGTAGACCATTCTTCAAAAAATACAACATACTGCCCTTACCCTCCCTTTATATCCAGGAATTGTGCACATACGTATTTAAAAACAACAACACATTTCTTAAAACAAAAGAAACCCATAATTTAAACACTAGATATAAAGATAACTTAAGTTTGCCATCATCTAGAATAAAAATGTTAAATGAAAGCCCATATTATATGGCAGTCAAAATATATAATAAACTACCAATCACCATACGAAATGAACAAAAAATTACATCATTTAATTCTAAATTAAAACAATTTTTAGTATTACATTGCTTTTATTCGTTAGATGAATACTTTGAAGTCACCACCTACAAAAGTAATAAATAAGCATATTGCCAAGTAGGTATTTATATTATTTGTATGACGATCTCTTAATAGTTCTATAATTGTTTGCTCTAAACATCTATGTAACTATTCTTAAACTTAGATCATAAGAAAAAAATGTAATTTTGATAAATATATTTAGAGAGCGCCCTAGCAAGTTATAATTTTGCAATGCCCGACAAGGGCGACTAAGTTGTAAGCACATAATATCTTAATTAAGACCTTAAATGTAACACTTAGTGGCAATAAATAAATGAATGAAATAAATGAATGAACTTATCTTATGCAGATGGCTAAACGAGGGAACTAACGCACACACGCACACACACCCACACCCACACACCCCCCCCACACACACACACATACACATACACACACACGAAGATGTTATTGTGGAAATGTGTGTGCATATATGTATGTGTGGGACATTTTTGACTAACTGTGCGTCAATTCTACTGTAACTGTGTGTGAATTCTAAACTGAACGGTGTCCGATTTTCTGGCTTAAAAAATAATAAAATTATAGTTTGAAACCCAACATCACAAATTCAAATGGGATTTTCGGAAAAGTTATTGAAAATACAAGGTGTTTCTATAGTCTAAGATAACAAACGCTGTACCCTTCGTTATTGCCATTTTTTACTACGGGACAAATGCTATCATTAATTTCATGAAAAGTAGGACTGGCAAATGTATAGGATTGGGAAGGTTTCGTTTTTTTGCAATATTAGAATTGGTCTCATAGTACCTAAAAGTGATGATAAGTACAGTGAAAAAAAAAAATTAAAAAAAAAGTACAGTGTTATTCTAGAATATGTCCGTCTTCTAGTGATACACCTTGTTTTAGCTTCGTCACTGATAGAAGGTCGGTTTCACTTTGTAAATGCGATGGTGGCGCCACCAGCCAACTGCAAACATAAAACGGGCAGTATGTGCTGGAGTTAGTTTTACGAGCGGCGACCTGCTGCGGTTCCTCGTTTGCATAGGTTATGTACAAACAGCTAAATGAGCAAACACGATTTTTGGAAAAGTTTGCGTTTTTGGGGAAACCTCATGAAGTTTAGATGGAATAAATTATAATTTGAAGTCTGTACTAGGTCTGGACGTGAGCTGAATTTAATGGGCTGAAATAGCTAAAGCAGCTTTTCTCTAATAAATTTATTAAAATGGGATAAGTATTGTACACAATGAGCAAGTAAACCACAAAATGTGACAAAAGTGTCGTTAACATTATATTTAGTAGAAGAATTGCTCATTATGCTTATCCCATTTTAGTTGGTAATACATCCACTTCTTCTGAGTAAAACATCTCTATAAGAGTAGCTATAACTAAAAATTTAAAAACCTCTTAAACCTAAATTTACTAGAAATACTTAAATAAAGAGCCATGACAATTAAAAATACAAACAAAAGACGCTTCAAATTGACTATCGGGAACATCACTACTTACCTAATATTTAGTCAAGCACGATCCTTTTAGAGTAGTGTAACCACGAGTAAAAAAGTTTCATTGTAGTCACACTGGTGTAACAAAGCGGTGTAACCACGAGTCTGGACCCGTTCGTTTTGGAGATATAATGACAGATACATTTATTATCATACAGCTGTACAGACACATCAACCTTCAAGTAAAACTTATAAAATCCTTAATTTCGTCGGAGGGTAAAAACATACATCTTATTTTGCAACCATAATATCTCGATCCGCACCATATACATAATTAATTATATACTCATAAACTTTTTAATCATAACAAATAAATGTTACATGTCAACTTAATTAATCTTACAGTACAGTTCATAATTATATCAATTAATAAAATAAAATGTAACAAATAATTATAAAATAGTCTACGTTATGAAAAATTATACTCGTAAACAACAATAATTTAATTCAAAAGTAATTATAAACAATGAAATTAAAAAGAAACGTCACATACAGACATTTAATGACTACCATCTACTCTACTTTTGGTAGAAAATCTTCCAGCCTATAAAATGTTTGCTCAACATGCCAATTCTTAGTTTCGGTTTTATACATACATTTATTTTTCAAAATAAAATCACTACGGGATATGAATAAGTACGTATGTTATGATTTTACGCGTATACGTATGATTTGGCCATCATTACAATAGCCGACCGCTGCCAAATGGGTTCCGCCGAAATAATATCATTGCTACATTCATACGAGGTAACATGTACATTATTGTACACATACACGCATACAACACGTACCAACCTTCAAAACTTGTGGACCCGACACAAACAGCGAGCCTTTCAGTGAACGCATTAGCACAAAAAGTATCTTCAAATACAGGCTGTTGAATTTCGAGGTAACATGATAGATAGATAGATAATCATTTTTTTTCAGTAGGGATAATTACATACATTCGTATATAAAAATATACAACGAGCAACACCCTACGAATCGTCAAAATAACAATTATTAATTATGTACTCAATTGAATTGAATTATTAGCCATGATATTACAATAAATTAATTAAAATTCGGTACATTACATAAAAATACAATATTACAAAAAAATTAAAATGTCATGTATTGTACAATGACATTACTGTACACATACGACTCTCATAACTTATTTACACGACATAATCAGCGATCATTTTTAATGCTCTCATAAGCACAAAAAGCACCTTCAAAATACAGGCTGTTGAATTTCAAAGTGCAGGGACTTTCATATAATATTATACTCGTAATTATGAACAACTTTTACTTTGGTAGGACCAACTTGTACCAGCGAATAATAAAATAGTCCACTTTTAAACATAAGTCTACCCATTGGCTTTATCAACCTAGTCCAGAACCAAGCAACTGTCTATCAACCCGGTGCACATTGTGTTTTCATAATGACTAATATACCTTATGCTAACGTCCATGCATTTTGCCAAGCAACATTTGTAAAGTTTTACTAATAGTTTTTTGTACTATTCTGAAAGTACGTAGTATAGTTTACTTTTAAGTTTCCATGACCGAATCTATAGTTCATCTTCATATCTTCTTGCCGATCCCGTCAATATGTAGTATTCTTCAAATATCAGTATCTACATAATCGAACCTGTCAATATCTAACGTTCCACAAATATCTCATTTGAGTTATTTGAGTTTCAAAGTTTTATGTAATGTCTATATTGGATTAGTCGTCGGAAAATGCTCAGATTACCATAAATAGATACTGAACTGCGTAATTTCGCTCTATAAAAAGTCTAACTTATGACAATTAAATGGTTTCGTAGAGACAGATGGTATTTCTTTTTGTTATTCTACAGTTTCAGAAAAAAAGTTTAAAAACTCGTCTTTTAATAATACACTTGGCACTTAATTCAAACAGCCATGGGCAAAGTTAGCGTCGTCGTAAAAGAACTGTATGGAATAGTTCCACAGTGAACTTCTATGAAAAATTCATGGTATTAATCTGCTGTTATGTAAAATACGATATTGCTAAAAACAACTTTGTTTCTCGTTTCTCCTTTTAGGTTATTGTATTGAAATTCTACTTTGGTATGTATAGATTTTCTTTCTTTTAATTTTTTTTCTTTTTCGTCGTTGCCGTTTCACTCATAGGACTTCCTCTGTTGGTCAAGAAATCTTTTGAAAGTTTTTTTGACTACCAGTGCGGAATCCAAAATAGGTAATCAGAGGTGACATGACACAAACCTTTCTATTAAAATTCTGCAAATAAAGGGACTCGCCCGCCCTTGTCTGTTTACCTGGCCCGTGTTTAAAAAGGAATGTAATACAATCCCAGTTATTTTCATTATTCAACTTTGCATTAGCGCCTTTAGTTTACGTCGCTCGGCCGGCACAGATACTGTGCTGAATATTCAAGAGTCTGTTAAATCATATTAGGTATACCTATAGGTACATTAACAGTGAGCCTAGTATGATTTTCTACCTGTAGTAAACGAAAAGGATTATAGTTTTCGTGTGGCTCCATTAAGTCCGATTACAGAGGCGCAAGCGTAAATTTAATAGCAACGTAAAAAGCGTTCTCTCTATCGAATGCCTAATGTGATAAAGAAACAATAGAAGAACTATGCTATTTAGCTAATATAATTACGATGGTGCCACTGTAATCGGGCTTATTATCCATTTATTTTTGTAAATTCATCTCATCCACGCTTTACTAAAATGTGTATGTACTCACACGGAAACTACTGTAGTTTTCATTTACAAAATAATCTCATGCTAAGCCCTCTTTAATAGAATTTGTAAATATGTATTATTAAAAATAATTGTCTATTTAGTTTTTTTATGATAAAAGAAAAATATATTTAAAAACGTAACCGCCGCCGCCAAGCCCGTCGTTTCGACGGCAAACTCACCCAGCCAACCTTGGTCACCTCGACCTCACCTCACTTCGCTCAAAGCTCACCTAGTACCGGAATCGGAATATGTGAGCTTTGTAATTTAGGTGAATGTTTATGTGACATTGACGAGTAGGGGAAGTGGGGTGATATAAACTCACTCAGTGAGGCGTAATTTGAGAATCGCGCTTGAGCCGCTTGGTCTCCCACACCAGCAGTCTGCTGTCAGCTGCAAGATGACAGGATGCGAAAGTACAGACACAAGTGGTGTCCCATTTATTTACTTATATTTTGGAGAAAAAACAGTTTTATTAGGGTGAACGCGCATCTGTCTTGAACCGCAGGAGTAACAGGAGCTGGAAAAGTCAAGCGTCTACAGGATTTGACACAAATGCTGTCTGTGCGGCGTGGATAGCTGTGCGGTTAACGACTTAATTTAAAGAAAAATTAGATGACTGCGGCGTATGCTGTTCTTGCGACGTGGTCGTTTGAAGTCATTTTAACGGGAATTATTGTTTTTTTTTGTTTTCGGTTTACAGTACAGTACAGTACAGCTTGAACTGTACTGTACTAGCCTTTTTAACTGTCCACTGTAGGGCGTAGGTCTACCCACGAAGGGTGGTTGGGCCATATGGCCAACACGCTGGCTCAGTGCGGAATTCACATACGCCATCGTTTTTGTTTCTACGGACGTATGAAGGTTGCCTCACGATGTTTTTCCTCTATTTGAAGTGAGATAGTTTCACAAAAAGTAACGTACCGTATTTATTATACTTAGTCTAAAATAGTACCTATAATTAATTGATCCAGTCGGTATAAAACATCTCGGTTACTCGACAATTTTGCTTTCATCTGTCCAGATGTTGATTCTCATCTACAGACTACATGTTTTCAACGAATCTTGACGAAACTTCATGAAAAAACCTATGTATAGTTTTTTTACAAAGAAAAACTTTTTTGCTGTCGCGTCGATGATTTTTTTTCGGGAACAGGATATTTACCACAAAAATTTTCTAGAGCTTGCTTCATCAGCTGATTTTTATTATATTGGGCAAAGCTGTCTATGGTATGATGTATGATGGTCTAATATCTAAATTCTAACACGGTTTGTGAGTATATCTAAACAAAATCGGTCAAAAGCGATTTGAGATATAGGCTTATGAATATTCAAATATGTGATAAAAAATGCCACCATAGAGAAAAGTGGCGACACATCATGAAGCGTATTAGTTATATTACACAAGTTATACTAATGAATAAAACCAAGTAATTGTACAATTTGATAATTGTATATTATCAAACCCTCGATTAAAACGAACACTGTAACATCACAGAGCTAACTACTTGATCCAAACAAACTTTCCTCCTGATGTTCTCCACAAAACGTCTTTAAAATTCACACAGCAGCAGACACTTACTCCTCATTCGATTCCTATCTGAGCTGCAAATCTGCGAAACCAGCATTATGTCCCGTGCTAATGTGGCTACCATTCCGTAGCGTCGTAGCCGTTATCGTCGTTACTATGCCGTTACGCTACGTGAGTGCTACGGTAACGCTACGCTGGCTACGTTGTAGCTCCGAGCGTAGACAATAACATTTACAGTGGGGAGTGGACAGTCAGCTTTTTACCATTTCTGATTTTGGTTTAATTTTTCTTTTGCTAAAAAGTTTTGGTTGGAATGTTGTATATTATGTATTTTACGAAAAATCTTTGCTAATATTATAAATCCGAAAGTGTATTTGTTTCTTTTTCATATAGCAACGGAGCAAGAAATCGACTTGATTTTTGGCGAATAAAAGAAAGATTGAGAAACGGAAAGTGATATGGGCTACACGTTATCCAAAAAATAAACGCTTCATTAACCAGAAATCAAAATATAACGCGGGCGAAACTGCGGGAAAAAAACTAGTGTACCTACCAATAAGTGTGTGGTAATAAAAAAACTTTCTTATTGTGATAAACATTTCAAAAATTGACGCGTTCGCAGGATTTGAACCTGCATCCTCTGGGATTCCGGCCCAGATGCTTTGTCCAATTAAGCTAAAACGCTCTCTGCGAAGGCGCCGAATTAGTGAAAGTGTTTACCATTTTTACCAACTACTACATTATTGTTGGAAACGCCATTTGTGAGAACTACTTTAAACCAGTCAGTCACTTAATGTGAATTTTTGAAATGTTTATCACAATAAGAAAGTTTCTATACATCTAGTGTGTGAAGCACGATAAAAATAATTTCATTGGTAATAAAGAAACAGAAATAAGCATTGCGTTCATTACCTGAGCATTTAATATGCTCGCCATAGAAGGCTCTTTCTTGCGGCGGCACTGTATATATAGTAAGTTCATATAAGCCTGATGGTTAGCCCTGGTGTCAGATTTTTCAAGCTGCTTAAAAGCCTCTAATATAGCTAAATAATTAAAACTCAAACCCACAATTAAACGTGTCCTCCAAGCTACAGTTGTAAATGCCGCCCGGTATCACCCGTCCGAAAACTGATTAGCTTAGCCTAGCCTAGCGTTGCTTAACGTATAGCACGTTTAGCAAAGGTCAAGAGTCAAAATTGAAAAATAATAAGTGCCTGTAGCTATAAAATATCTAAAACCCTTACCATTCCTTAATGTCGTCTAGGTCTTTTTTACAAGCATGTAATTTAATGAGCGCTGAGCAAACATCCAGGCCCTTTTTATTGTATCTCGGACGTTATCGTGACAACAGTCGTTAAGCTTTTGTGGAGGATCTGTATAACTTTTAAGCTGACCATTTGGTAACAAAAGTGCAAAACACTTGTGTTACAAATAATAATATAATATAAATATAAATAACAATCTAAAATTGATATAGGTACTTACTCTTCGACTAAGTGCAAACAATGAGATGTAATTTAAAATCGTACAGGAGACTAAATTACATCCAAATTACATCATACCTTTTTATTTCAAAAAGGTTTTTGGCGCTACAACTGTAAAATAGTCTTTCGTGTGCTACAATTGAGATTATTTAGAATCTAGATAAGATAAGGTTTTGGATTTGTATATCAAACAAATTGATAATACGATAGATTATGGTTAAAACATAGAAGAAACTATATTTGTTGAGATATTTGGCAAATTTGAACTCAAATTAGCCCATCAAAATAGCAAGTTTAAGTGGCAGTTTTTCTCATTTTTCTTTACGCTGCTGAGACGTGGACCTTGAGAGAGAGTGAGAAAAAGAGGATAGATGCTCTCGAAATGTGCTGGAGAAGTATGCTGAAGATATCGTGGACTATACTCGGCATATCAAGCAGCGTCTATCTTCAATTGTCCAAAATCGCATACCTACTTCGGGCACGTATCGCGACGCGATAACACCTCTGTGGAGCGCCTTGTGGTGCAGGGAAAGATTGAAGGTACAAGACCGCGCGGTAGATCTCCATTACGTTGGACCGACCAAATAAAGGCTGCACTAAACGGTCCCGTCAATATGTGCACGAGAAAGGCGTCCATACGAGACGAATGGCGACGTATTGTAAAGCGAGCCACCACCGGAACTGATGACCACGACCACTCTGTCAAGAGTGTATACGACTAAGAAGAAGTGGCAGTAGGCAGACTTCATTAGTTGTATATCTGATGACCGGTATAGGCGCCAGAAAGTAGCCATGCAACAAGTGCAGTATAACGATTAATAAGAAAATATAATTAAAAAAAAATATTATAAAGAAAACCTTTAAACCGACGAAAATATGATGATGAATGGAATGTTCTACTTCTATAAATCTAGACGATGCAAAAAACAATGTAATGAATAACTACAGTACAATTATAGATTTCCTTAATACAGACACCATTAGTAATGAGTAAACACATCGGGAACAATATGCAGAGAGATGTCCAGACCGATGTCCAGCTAATATTTATTTACACTGCACGATCGATGTGCCGGATGCGGGATTTGAGTGGCATCGATCAGTTCGGAGCGAGACAATAAGTTTTGAGGGAATGTAGAATATAGGTAATTGTTGCAAAAATTAAATTAAATTAAATATTTTGGGACATCTTACACATGGCCTCTGACCCCAAGCTAAGCAAAGCTTGTGCAATATTATATTTTTATTTATGTATATCTTGATGATATGAAGAAATAGAGTTGTAAAAGTGTTCTGTACTTGGTTGAACTAAATACACTGTTAATAGATCATTTTACATATACAGAACTTTCACTATGAGAGCAACCCTGAACTAGCTGATGCTCAATAAAAAATATATTTTCGAAACATGTATGAAATGGTTTGTTTTTTCTTTAGGCTACTACAGGTACAATTTGTAATTAGCATGGATTTATTCAGTTTCAGCTTCATAATAAATTATTGTTTGTCTAGTTGATATTTATTTACACTAAACGTAGCTGATCAATGTGCGAGATGCGGTATATCGAGTGGAATCGATTTGTTCGGGAGCGAGAAAGTTTTAAGCGAATGTAGAGTCTGTGGGTAGCCTGGTAATTGTTGCAAGAATTGGGTCTATTACGTGCATTTATGTATAATGTACAACATACTTCTAGTTCTATCTCAATGATTACGTATTCATCCTACTAATATTATAAACGCGAAAGTTTGTGAGTATGAATGGATGTTTATTACTCTAGGCTGCTTTTTGTCTGGGGTTAGCGCGATTAACGCCGCGGGGCGCAGCTAGTTGAGATATAAATATAAGTGCGTGTACACGTACATTCTTGCATTATATTATAATTATTTGAAGTAAGTAATTAAATCTTGCCGCGTAGTAATCCAAACGAAGAGATTCGGTTGCTTACGATACCTACTGAAATTCGTAAACAGTTACGGCAAATTACTTATTATATAGATATGATAAATACGATGGAATAAAGCCTAAAATTCCGGAAAACACCAGCATTTTTTTAAACCAAATTCTTAAGCGTTGATTGAGGATATTGACGATTTTTTTGTAAGTTTGTATAAGAAGAGGATTGGGAGTTTAAACGCCACCTACGTGACTGAACGGTGTGAATAAACAGGCATGAGTTTGATCGGACTCCGATCAAACTCATGCCTGTTTATTCACACCGTTACCAATCTCGAAGAGAGACTCCGATCATCGGAGTCTCTCTTCGAGATTGTTAACCCTAGAAGAGCCAAAGTTACCGACATAGCTTAACGGACTGGCAAGTTGAAGTGGCAATGGGCAGGGCAAATAGCGCGGAGGACTGATGACCAATGGGGATTCTCGAGTGGAGACCACGTACCGGCAAGCGCAGCGTAGGAGGTCCAGCTACAAGGTGGACGGATGAGCTCATTAAGATCGCAAGATCGCGCTGGATGCAAGCCGCTTACAACCGGTCTTATTGGAGGCCTATGTCTAGCAGTGGACGTCCTATGGCTGATGGATGGATAAATGGAACCTAGTCTATAATTTGTTTAAAGTATAATATGAGCCACTTAACCGTTGTCTCTTATTTCCTTTGCATTTCCAACTAAAATGCACAGTTCCGAATAATATTTATTCTACTAAAATTCTATTGCCATTATTTCAACAGCATATTAAGCACACATAATGTTTGTACTCACATTAACGTGATTTAACTCAGAATTTCCGGGAATAGGAAATATTCAAAGCTTTAATTAATTGCTTCATCAATTAACCGTAACCTAGCGCAACAATTGTTAGTATTACAGGCTTGATACTCGAAACGCATGCATATTCGAACATTTACGTATGTGGTAATTAGTAATGTACCATAGTGTATATTGCCTTGCAATATTCAGGGACTTCCAGGTGTATATTCATCATTATGAATAACTTTAAGTGTGAGGTCATTCCCAAAATGCCATTTTGGGATAATCAGCCGTTAAAACATTTTGTTGGAGTCGATAAACTTTGAGTCTAAAATGGTAGATATTTTTTTAAGATTTTTTGGGAAATTCTCAGGTTCTTTATAATGGTGAGACGAGTATTGAATCTCTTAAATTCCTACACTTTGTAAAGCAACACCTTGTATAACGCGACCGCGTTACGTTTTTGTTAATTATAACTATTGCAGGTTTGTTACTGGAAACGCATGGATGAGGATTATTCTCCGGTAATATTAACGTACCTATGTGTTAATTGGTAACGTAGTGTGCATTAAATTCATTTACGTCACAAATTCACATCTAATAGTAGATTATGTACCAAGAGAATCAAGTGTTGTCTTACGTCACTAGCGACAAATTGACCTTGAGCGTAGCGAGGGACTCTATAGTTAAATCCCGAGCGCAGCGAGCGTGTTTTAAGTTACTTAAAGTTTAGTTAAATAAGAATTATCTAGAGGTCTGAGTGAAGCGAGGGGTTCAAGACGCCCAAGACGAAGACAGACTTGGTTCTAGTGGTGCATATTCTACTTTTCATACATCCGGCGAGAAAATAAAACCCCAAGAAAATGAGTAATACATACTTACGCCATAAACTCACTAAGTGTAGGTACTCACTAGGCAACTCGGTATTGTTCACAATAAAATAAAATAAATTACAATGTGCCTACGAATTTTATAAGAGCACACAAACCCTTAATAAAACAGAATGTAAATACTACGTGAAAATCATAGGACCATGACCAGCCCCCCGACCGCCTAAGCAATAGCAATCGTAATAGCAATCGTTTATGACTTCATTTTAGTCATTTGGCACCGCCTATGTGACGTTAGCCATCAATCGGATTACGAAAGCAATCGTTGAATGAACAACTTTGATGGCTAACGTCACATAGGTGGTGTCAAATGGCTAAAATGAAGTCATAAACGATTGCTATTACGATTGGTATTGCTTAGGCGGTCGGGGGGCAGTTCGATTATCATGGCCTAAAGCCGGAAACATACTATCGGACGCGGCTGAAGGACGCGACTGACAGCCGCGACTTAGCAAAGTGCACAGTCTTATAACATCTGGTGTGCCAGATCGCTCTCGGACGTCCGAACGCTCAAGATCGTCTGAAGGTGACGTCCGCGACTTATGTCCGATAGTGTGCACGGCTCAGTGTACTTTCATAGTCTAGGTCGCGGCTGTGAGTTGCGTCCGTAAGCCGCGTCCGATAGTATGTTTCGAGCTTAACACATGCATTCCAAAGAGGTTTAACTCTATAAAATTGAACTGATACAGACACCAAAAAGGTTATATTCTTATTCTTATATTCTATAAAATCGAATAAATCCTCCTTACCATGCCTGTTGCCGTGCAATGCAAAGAGGTTTAATTCGGTTATACAAAATACAACCTCCGTTCCTAAGTTAAGAAATTTTCATACGAATTAGACGTTCGAAATTTAAATCACTTTACTCCCTAGGGAGTTTCATACAAAATTACTGACCTGCCATAGCCCTCGAGATTGTGTTAAGATAATAATGACTTAGTTGATGTTGAGATTGTATGACATATAATGAGTCATTTTCGAGCAAGTGGTATGAAAAATCAGTTATAAAACAAATTGCTATAAAATTCTAAAATACGGTAAAGATAGGTTTTAAATAAAGATGTAAAATAACACAATTAAAGGAATTTTTGGTGTTTCCAGACCTAGCAAACTCCAAAAATTATTATAGATGATGAATTATAAGACACCTTGTATACTCATTTTAAACACAGAATAAAAAAAAACGGACAAGTGGCTCGCATACCGAGGGTTCCGTACAAATCCAGAAAATTTCACAAAAGTTGTAGTTGTAAGTTGTTGTGTTGTTGGTATCTATACCAAAATTATCGACAAAAAGGTTTTTTATTTTTTTTTCTTTTCTCGTCATACATCAAAAATTACACATTGTTAAAATAATTAAAAACCTGTTTTAGCATGTGCTAATGAAGCTCTTTTATATGATAACTTACATGGTACGTATTACTCCCTTTGATTTTTGAACACATATTATGTGAAACTTGGCCCTATTTTTTTGCGATTTAAATAAAAATGTACGGTTTTCAGATTTATTCCTATATGTGTACTCTGAGACAATTTTTTTGGCTTTTTTTGGCTTTTCGCTAAATTTCATAGTTCTATGTCAACGGGAAGTACCCTGTAGGTTTTGACTTTTGTGAGTGTCGAAATATGCGGTTTTTTATGTCATAAACGGCTCTAACTTTTACGATATCTGCGAAGTTTTTCTTTTACACAACTGCAAAAGACCATAGATTTACGTATGCAGTTTAAATTTCAACTCGATATCCTTACGCGTTCTCGAGATAAAGAGTCTTGACATAACGGACAGACGGACAAAAAAGTGATCATATAGGGTTCCGTTTTTTCTTTTGAGGTATGGAACGCTAAAAAGAGGAAATCATGCGAATTTTATCATGAAATGAAAAAAAGGAGCGAAACTGAAAGAAAAATGATAAAAAATGTTTGTACAATTTATAAAAATGAAAGCACCATCAACAACTATTAAAAGCTCTTAATGCTCGGACGCACCTATAAAATTATATCTCAAACACATTAGCAACGTGTGGCCGAGGTCGTTACCATCAAGTACTGGCCTGGAGTGGATACTTGCCTGTTTAGAATACGTTTTTTATACGTGTAACCTATGTTGGGTCAGGAAACGTTTTCAGGAACGATGTAGCACATGTAGCGCAAGTCTAACGACATAGATATACGAGTACAATATATGTCGTTAGACTTGCGCTTAGGATTTCGAAATCATCATCTTTACTATGTCTACAGTAGTTCGGATCCTTGCTTTTTAAGAATAGTTTTCTTAAAAGTGTAACAGCATAGGTTACTGGCATCAAGTACTAGCCAGTGGCCAGCTAGTCAAGCATGCGACCACGAATAGCCACGAAAAGAACCCATTTCTACGTGTGATAAAGTGACAGATATATACTTTGCCATAAAGCTGTCTCGTTCTGACACTACGAATGAAATAATTCGTGGCGCGCATACTAGCCCGGCTGGAGTGTGGATACTTGTCTTTTTTAGGATACATTTTATACGCGTAACCTATGTTGGGTCAGGAAAGGTTTTCAGGAAAGAAATATCTTTCGATATACAATTTATATAGTTACACTCGCTCTTACGATTTTGAAATCATCTTTATTATGTATACGGTAGTTCAGATCCTTGCTTTTTTAGAATAGTTTTCTTATACGTAACCTATGTTGTTTCACAAAATGTTTTCAGGAAAGCTGTAACTCATTTGTATATATCTAAAGATAGACAGGCCGTTAAACTCGCGCTTACCATTTCGATAATAAATTCTTCATTATTACTACTTCTACCGTAGGATTTTACTGTGGGACATAGCTCTCCTCTGTAGTTCCCATATATTATATCCTATAAGACTGAATAGTAGGGGGCATATATGAACATCATCAGTTGATCGTCAGATCACCTGTCTAGCTTGTGAGTGTTCACTCCGTATACATGGTTATTGGTAATCAATTAGCATCCTTTTAGGGGCTTATTCTGTAAATCAAAACTAACAACATTTGTTCGGCGACTTTTGTAAAAAAAAACTGCCGTTCCATACATAATATTGTCGAGTGTGATCGATATTTTTCTATCGTACAGCATTTTTATTTTTTGAGCTTTGACAAAAGTCGCAAAACAAGAGTTGTTAGTTTTGATATACAAAATAAGCCCCTAAGAGAACGCTAATT
Source organism: Hypomecis punctinalis (assembly GCA_949316475.1). Lineage (NCBI taxonomy): Eukaryota > Metazoa > Arthropoda > Insecta > Lepidoptera > Geometridae > Hypomecis > Hypomecis punctinalis. Next base: position 14,475,997 of record OX438813.1, read on the forward strand.
GATTACCAATACCTAACTCTGTAGAAAGAGAAACACATCATATTTCAATCTCTTAAAACATTAGAATTAGTTACAGTTTCTACTTAACAGATTAGAGTAATACCAAAACTGCACATAATTATCTAAATGTAAAATACCTCAAGCATTAAAATCTCTTGATTTCAAAAATAACGCACGGCTGGACACCACGCCAGAACTAATTTTTGAAAGCGCACGTAGTTTGCTACCCTCGGTACGGTCATGTGAAAACTCATTTTATGCTCCGTGAACAAAAATACTTTAATTTAAACGACAATGCTATGGGTACCTACTTACTATATATATTTGCAGAGTTAGCAGGGTATTTTCGTGTTTGAAAAGAGATTATTTATTTTATAACAGGGCTGAGGGAGATGGTAGCATAAATAGAGAGGCCTATATGTATATCTAAAGATCTACGTATAGTAAACACTTATTCACAAGCTTAAAAAAGAGAGGACATGACGTTCCGTACACATAATATGCTTTGTTTTATTACTTTTTAAATAAATGGGTGGCAAAAAAGAAAACGTCGTTTGCTCCGTAAGCTTTCCAAGAAAGCAGAAAGTGTTGAAACTAAAAAAAAATCTTAAAATTTCTGACTCCAGGGCTTAGAAAAGCCATATTTTTTCTTTTTGATGTTTAATTCATCAGTAAAATGGCTCATAACTATAAATAGGTACCTACCTGATGTACAATGTATTGAATTCTCTAACACATTCACTATGAGGTACATAAATATCGCTTTGGTCAGAAATCTTACCATAAGTTTAAAGTTTCATTAGAACCACAAAACTATCAGGAGTTGCACAATCTGGTCCCACCTGCCCATTTCTTCTATCGTAAGGCTAGACAGACGCGACCAAAGCGCCACCCTTTTATGGTGGACATTCCGCGCGTTAGAACTAAGCATTTCGAATCCTCATTCTTCATACGAACAGCCAGAATGTGGAACGCTTTGCCTGGGTCTGTCTTCCCGCTTAAGTACAACGTGGGTGTCGTCAAATCCCGAGTAAATAGGTGTAAAAAAACATCCAGAAGCCCAATGCAATCCACTCCCATGATTCCTTCAAAAGGCTGTAAAAAATCCTAATATGTGACAAGAATCTCAGAAAATCTATAACGTGTAGAGGCATCTTTACTGTCCAACCGTTAATTTTTAAAGGCAATGTCCACGGCATTGTAGTTATGATGATTGTAGTGGTTTTTTACGACAGCTACTTTATTAGGGAAAGTGGGGGTAACATCTCGGTGCTATATTTTTGAAGACGCAGAGGACTATGTTGTAACAAAATGTGCTTGTCGTGTACGCAACTAACTTTTGCAACTAGTGGCTTTTTATTATTTATCTAGAGTAGAGTATCACTAGAGTTTTTATACTGTATTTTTTCTTTTTTTATTGGAAAATTATAAACCATAAACTCCATGGTCTGTGCCTTTTGTTAACTAAAATGTACAATTATTTGATTTTACTGTACAAAAAGAGTTAGTACAATAGAGATGGGTTAGTTTAAATTTTAGCCTAGGTTAGTAGTTTCGGTGCATTGCGTGAATGCCACGAGCACACCGCCGACCGGCAAGCCGCATGCAGCACCTGGGGCCTTATTTTGTAAGCGCTCTGACGTTCGGCTTCGCTTTTTCTCTTGCTCGCGCCAGTTACTCACGCCACGAGAGCGAGCGGGAGGAAAAGCGAAGCCGAACGCCAGAGCGCTTACAAAATAAGGCCCCTGATCACGAGTGTGACGTATGTGCCAGCCATCGCTCTCCTCGACCATATTTGAGGAAAGATAACGACCCGACACAATAAGGTTTTTCTACTTTCTGGCAACGAGTTACAATGGAAGAATATTTTATTTTCATACAATGTATTTGTCTACCGGTGTCAGAGCCTTAAGCGGTGACATCTATGGCAAATTTTGAACAACTTTTACTATGAGGCCAACTCTGAAAACGTAAAAAATACTGCTGATCGATACGATTTTTATAGACTTTCGACAAAAAGTATGGAAAAAGCTGTTTTTTTTGCGTTTTCAGAGTTGATTCCACAGTACAAGTTATTCAAAATTTGCCATAGATGTCACCGCTTAAGGCTCCGACACCGGTAGACAAACACATTGTATATTGTACACGCAATCAGTTGCAAACAAATTTTTTTTAACATTAGTACTACACTAAGGGCGATGGACTAAAGCGGTTCCAAATCCATGTAGTTTAAATATAGCTTATAATATGACAGATTATCGTATTGGCAAGTTGAAATGGCATTGTGGCACATATCTGTGAGAGCGTCGTTATCACTTATTTTATTTTACTAGTTATTTTACGTGCAAAAAGATGATCAAGATGGAATTAAGAACAGAGATAAAGTATTGAAAAGATAGAAGCTCGACCAATACAATATGTGAGCGATTGCAAGCTCTCTTTGGATGAGTTATGTTAACAAATCTCATAAATTGTTGTATTGTTGGTTCTTGGATGAGATTATTTAGGCTCACGAATGTGGACTCATTTAGACGGTAATATGACCCAACACATACATTAAGTAAGTCTGCTTGTAATAAAACTTGTCAATGTCAGTCAAGGGTACCTTTTATCAGTACAATATACATATATCAAAATAGTGTTACTGTAGAAAATACAACGATGTGCCAGGAATTATTAGCATAGCAACGTTATTTAATTTGTAAACAACTATTGAATTAATAATCAATATAATCTGTGAATTGCAAAAAGACAATTAAAACTACAAATTAACTTTTAATACAATATCTGAAATAGAGAACATAAATAATGGTAACGTCACTATGGGCCAATTTTAAAAAGGAGCCATCTTATTTTTACTCGCAATTTAAAATGTTTCTGTTATTTTAAAAATATTATAAATTCTTATTCTTATTATATTAAAATTTAATTCTAACCACAACACTCGTTACATTTCGAGAAAGTTCATATTTTTCTGAGTCTATTGCAACAGTTAAAAACAAAAAAGAGCCCTCCGATTTTTTAAAAATTAATTTTGAAAATATTAGGATAAATAGATATATTTGGCTCAATAAGTAGTTTATCTCTATCAACCCTGATTAAGTAACCTCCAAATTGTTAAATAAAAGCATTTTTGCCAATTAGTCACACTTTTAAAAAGTTTGTTTGTCACATTGTACCTACTAACTGGTCACACTGGTAGGTTATAACTTTTAATTTTAGCAAATTAAGTGATAAATGTGGAAGAATCAGCTACGAATGCAAGTAAAATAACGATAGAAGCACTTTATCATTGCTAAACTAGAAAAAGTAATAAGCTGTATTGTTATTTTTCATACAATTTATTTTTCGCATTTAAAAAAAAATGGAGTGGTGAAAAAATATAAATTACATATTTTTGGGAAGCCCATAAAACAAGCTTTCAAATGATGTATATATCATCTTGGTTTGATTTTTCTCTGAATAATATACCACTTGTGGACGTCACCTTTAATAGCAACGTAAAAAGCGTTCTCGCTATTGAATGTCTAAAGTGAGAAAGAAACAGAACTATGCTATTTAGCTATAATAATTACGATGGCGCCTCTATAATCGGGCTTAATGGCACCTTTAAAAATGGGCCTTTGGGTGTTATTTTATGAGTATAAATACATAGCGTTCATAGCGTTGCTTGAGTGCTAGACTAGGCATTCTATATCTACTGGCTAGTAGAGTAACAACGTTAAATATTTGTCAGTCTTCAGATGGTTGATCGCGGACTTACAACTGAGTGCTATCGAAGCTTGGATAACACTCTAAATAGTACGTTTCAGTTAAATTATTTTATCCATCTCTGTCAATCACAGAATCGAAACTGATTCTATAACTAGTCACCCGGAGTACATCAATTTACTTGTTGCTCCATACAGATTTCAATCAAGAAAAGCCTACTAATTCTAACCTAAATGAAAGCACAAAAAGCTCAAATACTGCGCAGCAGAGCCATCCAGCGGTGATATCGTGATGCGGCTTGTATCTTTTATAAGCGAACTCGGACGTCGCGGACAGGTTTATAACTCGTCCTTTTGTGGACGAGGGTAATGTCCACTGTTTGTGTTAAACAAAAACTTTTTGCTGCCGTTTTGTTATGTTATGAGGTTGGATATTGCGGTTCCTTATTTCGGAGGACTACTTACACGGTAGAGCTATAAATTGGATTACTGTGTCTGGTTCGCATCTGTCTCAAATTTTGCCTTTAAAGTCTTCAATGTCTCCTAACATATACTAAATTATTTTTCGCAAAAAATAGCATGACCGACTTCAACCGTGTACAGAATTCATGAAAGGTTCGCACGGATCGATGTAGCATTTTTCACATTATTGTTGATTTATCAAAAATGGCTCAGCCGATTTCGATAAAATTTAAATGGGACCAATCTTGAAGTATACTCTTTCCAATAAAAAAAATATCAAAATCGGACCACTATGTTAAAAGTTATGCGTGGTTACACATAAAAAAATATACGCTCCGAATTGAGTATCTCCTCCGTTTCGTCGGTCAAAAATTAGACAACATTTTCAATGAGAAACGATGCCATTTTGCTGTAAGTTATATTTTGGATCTGTATTCTTAGATCTGGCTTTGCAGTTTTGTTTTACTTGAATATTGTAATAGTACCATGTACCAGCCTTTTTAATAGTCCACTTCAGGACGTAGGCCTACCCACGAAGGGTGATTGGGCTATATTCACCACGCTGGCCCAGTGCGGGTTGGTGGATTCACATACGCCATCGAATTTCTTCTACGAACATATGAAGGTTGCCTCACGATGTTTTCCTTCAACGAAAAGCCAGTGGTGTGAAATTCTGTACATAAATTCCAAGGAACTCATTGGTCCGGGACTGGGATTTGATCCCACGACCTCACGGTTGTAAGGCGAGTGTCACTATCTCTAAGCCACCACGGTTACCACGGCTATTGTGATAGTAGTCAATTGTAATTATGTTGTGCTGGTTCAAAGTTAGCAAAGTAGGCAAAGTTAACTTTTAAAAACTGGCACCAACATTTTAACAATGTATCTTTATACTCTTGAAATTATAACAAGATTTTGATTTAATTGCCATCAAACAATAGCTGATCTGTACTTTGCTTGTGTTGCTGTTGGATATTATTTGCTTGTTAAACATGCCATAATATACAGGTATCATCGTAAGTTCAACGCCCCGGGCTCCCCTAATTAAGACCCTACTGTGCTGGGTGCAAAACTGGTCAATAAATGTAAACAAGAACCTCAGTCCTGATATTGTCAAACATATAATTCGGAATCAATCTGAAGGCACGAATCGAATACTTGTAAAGGGTCGTTTGTACAGTATAATAACCGGGTTCAAGGGCGGACGCGGCCGCCAATTTCAATATAAATATTATTGCAGTGGCACGCTAAACGCAGGATAACATTTACATATTTATAAGAGAGCAGCCCTCAGCAAACATGGAGAGAATTGGTTGATACGCAGTACAGATAGGGAACAGTAAAGAGTGTCATACTTCCTTATAGCTCGGTGATTTTCAATTAAATTGTAGAGTTCGTAAAAGTCAGAATGAGATATCACTACAGCGCAAATTAAGCCTAACTTGTAAATAAAAGATTTTTTTAACATGATTCTGTCTTGCTTTCTGTCTTCTCGTAGAAGTAGTAAAGTGTAGGAAAGTAAAGACCTTGCCCTTCTCTTATTACGCACTTTCATCAGCACAGGTAGCATGGCAAAGGGACAAATTATGTTTCTACCATTATATCCCCTCGAAGAGGAAATAAAATAAAGTATGATTGACAATGACATCTAAAGTGGATAAAATGGTTTTTCCCTTTGCCATGCTACCCTTGCAGTACTTCTTTATTACTCTAGCTAAATTCTTATACGATTTATGAATGACGAAATGTGTCAAAAAGTTTTCACATAAAACATATAATAACACTTAAAATATGATATGACCGTTTTCAACCGTGCATAGCATTCGCGAATATTTCGCACGGATTAATGTAGAATTTTTCACATTATTCTTGATTTATCAATCAGATTCAGATCAAAGATTAGCCGATTTAGATCAAATTTAAATTTCACCAACCAATTTAAAATATTATGGACTACTCTGTAAAAAGTTATGCGTGGTTATACATAAAAAATATATACGCGTCGAATTGAGTACCTCCTTCGGTGGTTCGTCGGTCAAAAAGTAAAACAGGTGGTTTTTGATGTTAATTAAATTCTCACAATGCATATCATTCATATCATTTGATTTGTATATCATTCATCATTGTTTATTTTACATATTCTAAGAGTTATAGTCGCACGTTTAATGGCATTATCACTATTGTCATTTGTTGTAACTATTACATTGATGTGAAAAGAAAATTTCGAATATATAAAAATAGACACTTTTTATCTATTCGTTCCATAAATAAAATAAATAAATATTTTGGGACATCTTACACACAGCCTCTGACCCCAAACTAAGCAAAGCTTGTGATATGGCTGCCAGAAAGAGATATACTTATTTTTAAATACATGCTTATATAGATAGTAACTAAATAACACTCAGACACAGAGCAAATACTTATGTTCATTACATAAATATTTGCCCTGGGTGGGGAACGAACCCACGCTTCTTTGATCCAGAAGTTAGGGTCACTAACCACTGAGCCACCGAGGCAGTCGATACTACGAAATACTACTCAAAAAATTATATATAGTGTTTTATCAACAAGGTTTGAAGTAACGATTCTGTTGTAAGTTCCTTTACTACTATTTCATAAGTAGGGCGATGGCATGGGGCCTGGGTTTGTTTTTGACATAATAGGCCCTTTGTCGAAGGAGGCTGTTCCTTATAGTCATTACTCAGTGGCTGCTACGTGTGAGTTAGCATATTGCGGTAGCAGGCGTGGTTTCTTCGTATAAAGTAGACATAAATTCCATTTTACTCAACTCAGATGAAATAGGGCTAATTTGAGCTCAAAGTATCGATCTGCCACATCAAAATGGAACTTTCCAGCATTTGCTAAGAATGTGTTTTGCCACTTGTTGTCTTGAATGAAATGGACCGATAACCTAATAAGAAATTCTTGGAATCACGGCATCAAATTAATATAAATTTAATACCCAGAGGCTGACTTGAAAACTGTATTACAGAGGACGGTCAGTAACTTGGCAAACAATACTGGCAACTGGTAAACATTGGCTAAATTCATTTGACTTCAACAGACGCCTACGCGCGCAAATGTACCACATTTCTATTCAGCAATTTCGTCGCGAACGTACGTTGCGTTAAAATTCACTTTCGCTTCAAATGTGAACATTTTTAGCTATTATTCGACGCCGAATTCAGGTGTTCGAATAATAAAAGTAGATTTTATTGATATGCAAACGAAGACAGGACTGCATATTAAAACCACATGCCTAGACTATTCAATATTAGCGTCAAAGCTTGTCCTTCGCAAGATCACTTTGAAACATTTGTACCTACGAGTACGTGCCTTCGTATCAAGATAAATTGGTACATTCTCCGAGTTCGTCAAACATTTCACCCTTTATATTTTAAAAGTTGGGACAACTTCGCTCATATGCGATGTTAGATGTGTCACTAAGGTCGTGTATCTTGTTTTTATTAAATGAATAATTCAAGCTGGAGCGAATTTATTATTCTACGACGGTTTGTTTGTTTACGAGCTATTAGACTGTTACTAATTTTATTACGGCATGAGAATGATGGAACAGAGGAGCATTGAGGTTTGCTTTGCAAGTCTAGAAAGTTTGGGGTGAGGTCAACTCAACAGTCAAGTGCAGGTTGGCAGGTTAAGTGTGCTTTGCAATTTGAAGAGCATTGTAATTAAATTTAACAAAGCATTTTGGTTACACGACTGGGTAAGATTTAGTTCTATTATAAACTGAAACCAAGTCAAAATACTGCTAAGTGGTGTAGTATGCTAGAGCCTGTGTTTTCAAGATTGCTCTGTCTAAGATATCACAATTTTGGCAGTATTTTTTGACCGACGAACCACCGGTGGAGGTTTACAACTTTTTAACTACGCATAACTTTTTTCGTAGTGATCCGATTTCAACATTTTTTTATTGGAAAGAGTATATTTTGTAATTGGTCTCATATAAATTTTATCGAAATCAGCTGAGCCATTTTTGATAAATCAACAATAATGTGAAAAAGGCTACATCGATCCGTGCGAAATATTCGCGAATTCTGTGTACGGGTCAAGCTAATTTTTGCAAAAAATAATCTTGTTGTAACTTAATTTTTCTTAATATAATATATACCTAGTTAATTATATTTAATTCTATTCTTTTCAAATATGAATATTTATTTTTTTTAGTCTGCCTCTTAAGAAGGTAAAAAATTAAAAGAGTGGTAGGTCCATAATTCATTCAGTCACTTACCAGTGACTGAATGAATTATGGAGAGACTAGCCACGACCCGATTTTTAAGTTTAAATAACTTTTCTCTTAATTATTTATTTTTTCTGGTGCACATTAGTTTTTGCTAAAGCTAAGTCAAGGTGGGTGTTATTTAGTTACTATTATAAATATGTATTTAAAAATAAGTTAATGTAGTATATCAGTCTCTGGCAACCATATCACAAGCTTTGCTTAGTTTGGGGTCAGAGGCCGTGTGTAAGATGTCCCAAAATATTTATTTATTATTTATAAGGTAAACTTACAAAATCTTTACCATCTTTCCCTTACAGAGGGTGAAATTCAAAATGGTGTGCATTTTCGTATAAATTCCTCCGTTCGGCGAAATGGTAGTGAAGTGGCGCCAGGAGTCAAGTTATTCCTGAAATTCAACACTACGAGTACATTCGCACCTGGCATCGCCATTTTAGTTGGACCTCCCATTCCCTTCTCTAGCAGTTCTAGTTATAGCATGTTTTGTTTTATTTTGTGGCCGAATTTTCAGAATCCGAAATGAAATCAAAACATTTATGATTTTTTTTCTTTAAAGGAATCTAGGAATATATTTTATTAATTATTGTCAGTTATACCACTAACTTCTGCGTAGAGTTGAATTATATAGTTTTTATTATATTATAGAGTGGGTGCCTGACGGACGACGCAGCCAGGGAAGGCCCAAGAAGCGCTGGCGTGACGATCTTGACTCATTCGAGAGGGGTTGGCAAGAAGTTGCGATGGATCGAGACTCATGGAAGGAAATGGGGGAGACCTTTGCCCAGGAGTGGGACAGTATAGGTTAATAATAAAAAAAAATGAACTATGAAACTGTAATGCCTCGTACTATCAACAATATATTAAATATCATGAAGAGCCAAAACCTTTTATAACTCTACACCTTAGTCAATATTCGTGTCTTGGCTGTTTCGCTACCGCCACATGGGGCTAAGGTAAGATTTATTCACTGTTCCATATACCTACTTCTATGTTTTGTTTTATTTTTGTAGTATGTATAAATGGTAACGAAATGGCCAAGCTACATATTTTGACTAAGGTGTAGAGATTCTAGCTAGTTCAATTAGAAAGCTTGGCTCTTCCCGAGATCTGATCGTTTTTTGATAGTGTGAGCCGTGGTCTTGTCTTGGCAACTTTTTATATACCTACTAGCTGACCCGCCCACGCGTTGCTGTGGCTAAATAAATTAAAATTGCGACTATAATTTTTTAAACTATCCTATCATGATCCTATCTCTCAAGTTGGATCGAAATGCACATGGTGTGCGAATTTTATTATAATCGGTTAAGTGGTTTAGGAGTCCATTGAGGACAAACATTGTGACACGATATTTATATATATTAAGAAGATATGTCTACCCGTGACCACAATGCAACTCTGTCGAAACGTCGGGATGATGAGGTATTTATTTATCTCGTTATTTTAGTGCGCGATTAGTCCCGTAGTATATAATAATAACATTTTACATGTTTTATAACGTTTTTAGTGGAATAAGTACATGTTACAGAAATCTTTGCTTTTCCTTCTGCCGTTTCTATAGTTCTGTAGGTCGCAGTTACCTAGTGTGTCACTAGAGAGGTCTGTATAAGCTGGTCAAATTGTCGTTGGCTAAGGGCATCCCTTCGTCTGGGCCCTTACGTGGCAAAGCTAGAATTCTATTGACGTATGTCCTTTTGTAAATCCAATACATGGTCAGCATCAAAATTCCACAGCGTGTATTATCATGTATGTCTGTTTATTGTCAGCTATTAGTTTTGGTATTTCACAAATTGTCTGTTAAATGGTTGGTCTCTAATTTGATCCAAATGTTAGGAATATGGCGTTAGTTTAAATATCTGTAGTTTATAATAATATAGATAAAGTTAGATAAGCCATGGTGGCCTAGAGGTAGTGCCTTGTAATCGTGAGGTCGTGGGTTCAAATCCCGGTCCCGTACCAATAAAAACGTTTTATGATTATATACCTACCTATGATATATATAACAGCCGTGGTGCTCTAGAGGTAGTGACACCCGCCTTACAATCGTGAGGTCGTGGGTTCCGAACCAATGAGTTCTTTGGAATTTATGTACGGAATTTCACACCACTGGCTTTTCGGTGAAGGAAAACATCGTGAGGCAACCTGCATACTTCCGTAGAAGAAATTCGATGGCGTATGCGAATCCAACTCTTACTGGGCCATCGTGGTGGATATGGCCCAATCACCCTTCGTGGGTAGGGCCACGTCCTGCAGTGGACTATTAAAAGACAGTACAGTACAGATAAAGTTGATTCAGTTGTGATACATGTGTTTATAATCGGGGATTAAAATGTTTGTTGCGGTATTTTGTAGTTTCAATTTTACGTCCTGGTAAATTTTTGTTACAAATTATTATAATTTTGATTTAGAAAAACCCAGGTGCTGTTTTGATAATAGGTTAAATGACTAAAAATAAGATAGATAGATAGATAGATAATCATTTATTTTCAATAGGGATCATTACATACATTCGTATACAAAAATATACAAAGAGCAACACCCTACGAATCGTCAAAATAACAATTGAATTGAATTATTAGCCATAAATACTAAAAATACTAATCAGTCCGTAAGCAAGATCATTATCACTACATAGTATAAAACAAAATCGCTGTCTGTCCGTATGTTAAAACTACGCAACGGATTTTGACGCGGTTTATTTTAATAGATAAATAATTTAATTTTGTTGTATATGATTTGAATTTAAATTTTGTTTACTGTATTTTTTTCAAAAAATCTTTAATTTTGTCACAGTAAATTTATCATTTATATTCCTTTTTTGCGATGATGTATACAGGGTTATTTCTAATCAATTAGCATCCTCTTCGGGGCTTATTCTGTACATCAAAACTAACAACTTTTTCTCTGCAACTTTTGTCGAAACTAAAAAAAAATATTTGTTGTTCCATAAAAAAATATCCCAAATATCGATCACCCGCGACAAAGTGTATGGAACAACTGATTTTTTTTTAATTTTGACAAAAATCGTAAAGCAAAAGTTGTTAATTTTGATGTACAGAATAAGTCCCTAAAATGATGTTAATTGATTAGAAATAACCCTGTATACTCAAGGCAAGCTGTTTTCGCCTGTAATTGCTGTGTCACTTGGTTCCTTCTTATTCTATTCTTTCGTGTGTTGTGTTGGTGTGCAGTGTTAGTGGAGCTTATCAATAAAAAAAAATAAAAGAAGCGATTTAAGAGGCAGGTTTATATGCTATATAATACACATAATTTGCAATTAGACTAAACAACAATAGAAGAATACAATTAGACTAAACAAAATGTAAGAGCTGCAAATATAGTGGAAATATTTGCACTCTTATAATACTCAGCTGTAAATCCGACATAAATGAGTGTACGCATGGTATATAACATGCATACCTAACTCATTTAAACGCTTTCAAATAACCCAAAACTGACGAGCCAGATAATAAATGTAGATATGTATATAAAAACTGGAACGCGGAATAGTTATAAAATAAACTTAAATAATTTATATTATACTGTACTAGTTAGGTATAAGTATCTGATATGAATATTTACGTGAAAAAAAAAATGAAATATAAAAAAATTATATCAGAAAAAAGGAAAAAAAAAAAAACGTATAAAAATTTGTAGAGATATGCTAGGTATAATTAGTAGTGATAATAACAGTAAGTGTTTAACTTTAGGCTTAGTGCTTAAAAACTTAATTTGATTAGTTTACTAACGTAAGTTATTATTTCTTGTAACATATTATTTATGTACCTACCTATTCTACTGTGTAACATATGTATAATTATATATGCATGTCATATTTATGCTCACACAAAACTGCATGAGGCAATCAAATTGGCCGTTCATTAATAAAATAGAAAACTGCGTAAGCAAATGTTTAGCTTGACAATCAATCCGATTTATGTCGGAGGAAGTACAAAAAAAAAAAAAAATACAATACACTAATACACATATGCGAAGCCGGGGCGGATCGCTAGTGGTCAGTAAATATAATAGAAACTCAGAACAACAACTAAGGTTAGAAACGCATTTTTGTTAAATAGCCTGTTAAAGTTCCGCATGACGTCTCGCCTAGCTACACCGTTTACATAGAAGTGACATCACGAGTCACGAGCTCTTACTCCCGAAAATTGGTGCACTTTATCTTTGCCATTTCATGTTTGTTTGACAAATAATAAGAAAAAAACAACTAATTAGTTTTAGTACTACCAAATAAACGAACTAATATATATATGTAGTAGCTAATCTTTTTTAACCAGTTATCATGGACTTTAAGTACTAAATATACAGGGTTATATAAATAATAAAATTGCCATACCCTAACTACACAAAACAGCGCATGTAAATTTCATTATATATGTAGCAATAAATGACTTGAGTTTCAGTTATTCCCAATCAATTAGCATCATTTTAGGGGCTTATTCTGTACATAATAAAACGAACAAGTGCGAGTCAGGCTCGCACACCGAAGGTTCCGTACAAATCCAGAAAAATTCACCAAATTGCGAAGTAATGTGTTAAAATCTCTATACTATAATCATCGACGAAAAGTTTTTTTTTGACTTTTCTCGTCACACAGCGAAAATTACACATTGTTAAAATAATTAAAAACCTGCTTTACCATATGCTAATGAAGCTCTTTTATATGATACCTTACATGATACGATTTACTCACTTTTATTTTGTGAATCTAATCTAATCCTATTTTCTTGTGATTTAAATAAAAATGTACAGTTTTCAGATTTATTCCTAAATGTGTACTCTGAGATAATGCTTATCGCCAAATTTCATGGTTTTGATTTTTGTGAGTGTCGAACTATGCGGTTTTTTACGACATAAACGGCTCTAACTGTTTTATACGATAACTGACAAGTTTTTCTTTTACACGACTGTAAGAAACCATAGATATAGTTTAAATTCCACTCAATTTACGCGTTCCCAATATAAAGAGTCTTGACATACGGACAGAAGAACATCAAAGTGATCCTATAAGGGTTCCGTTTTTTCCTTTTGAGGTACGAACCCTAAAAAAGTCAAAGTCGCAGAACAAAAGTTGTTAGTTTTGATGTACAGAATAAGCCCCTAAAAGGATGCTAATTGATTAGGAATAACCCTGTATAATACTCAGTCTGGAGAGATAATACAATCATGAAATTTCCAATAAGTATCTACCCAAATGAATTATGCCATATTAGCATTTGCATCACCGTTAATAAAAAGCAACGGCGCACCGGAACAGATCGGGAATCCCCCGCGATTAGGGTGTGCGAAATTTAACATTGTAATTTATTTTTATGGACATGATACGATCCCTTAGTTGCATCTCGTCCTGGGAATCGGGGATTAAATAATCACATCGGTGGCTTTTGCTTTTTATCTGTGTTGGCACAGTTACTAGGAAAAATATTTGCCTAAAATTTTTGTCTTTCGTAGCGCTCATAGCACTCATCTCACCGAAGTTAATTAATCAACGTTTAGCACGGTTAGCCCCCGTATTGTGCTATTACGCTATTTTTGACATGTTATTTTTAGTTTTTGACAATGCAATTGCAGATTTTCGTTTCGATTACAGTATATATCTTAATTTTTTTTTCAATATTGTATTTTTAATTTAATTTAATGTAATGTACCGAATTTTTAATTATTTTAATATGCCTACAGGTTACAGCCTACAGGGACGGCTGCGCATACTGACCGCTATACTAAACCCATGCGCAGCCATCCCCACGTAAGTTAAGCGCTAATCGAAGTATGGACTTCGATCAGCGCTAAACTTACGTGCCGCTACCTGTAAAAATTCTGTTGAGTGCATATTAATAATAGTTGTTTTGACGATTTGTCGGGTGTTGCTTGCAGTATATTATGTTATACTAATGAATGTAATTTTCCTAACTGAAAATAAATGACTATGTATTTGTATTTATCTATTGAGTACGCGTATTTTTAATTTAATTTAATGTAATGTACCGAATTTTTAATTATTTTAATATGCCTACAGGTTACAGCCTACAGGGACGGCTGCGCATATTGACCGCTATACTAAACCCATGCGCAGCCATCCCCACGTAAGTTAAGCGCTGATCGAAGTATGGTCTTCGATCAGCGCTAAACTTACGTGCCGCTACCTGTAAAAATTCTGTTGAGTGCATATTAATAATTGTTATTTTGACGATTTGTCGGATGTTGCTCGCAGTATATTATGTTATACTAATGAATGTAATTTTCCTAACTGAAAATAAATGACTATGTATTTGTATTTATCTATTGAGTACGCGTACAGATGTTCGGCTTCGCTTTTTCTTCTGTTTGCGACAGTTACTCGCGCCATGAGATCGAGCAGGCGAAAAAGCGAGGCCGCTGTTCTAACTTGAGTGATCGCGGCTTTTATTTATTTTCGGGATTTAAGAGGTGGCCCCGTAGTAGAAAATAATCATAATAATCAAAAAATGATATCTTACACTTACTTATCGATTATGTTATTTGATTGTTTATTAAACATTTTTTATTTGTAATCAACACATGATATACAAGGTTATTCCTAACCAATTAGCATCAGTTTAAGGGCTTATTCTGTACATCAAAAACTAACAACTTTTGTTCTGCGACTACCTATAGCTAAAGACAAGCTATATACTTATAAATTTGCAATGTGAATTTATAATGTGTACCTAGTAATTTTTTCAGTTTGTAAATTGTACACTGTAATTATTTTAGTAGGTATTGCTTATGACATACCAACAGGTAGAGTATGAGGGTCTATTGTTACCCATATAATTATGTTTATGTTATTTTTTTCACTATTTGCAATTGAAAGGGGAAACAATATCATAAATTGCTATTAAAATTACGATAGCGCCTTTAAAATTGGGCTTATTGGCGGCTTAAAAAACCTTGTGATACCAGGGCTGGCCACCCGGCTTATCCGAACTTACTTACGCAATAAATATATTTTTTGCGATAAAAATACTTTGAGATTGAGAATTTCTGAATATTAAAAATGTTTAAGAGACTTTGATAAGACAAAATGAGAATTTCTGAATAATAAATGTTATTTATCAGTGCTTTTAAAGCTCCATGGAGTTTTTCAGTGCACTACTGAACGAATAGATGGCGTTAGTAGTTTGTTTTCCATTTGAGTTGTTCATTATCATCATAACCAGCCTTAGTCAGCAATAGCTCTTTTCTATGATAACTTAGTTGGAAGCCTTAGATTTGCTTATCTAATGTCGAGTTTCCGGTGTAGATAGTGTAGAGGATAAAATATAAACTAGCCATAAGTAGGTATAATATAAAGCACCCATCTGATGATTCTTGTGAACAAATTATTTATAATAGTGGTGAAAAATTATCTTTAAAAATAATATCAAATACTTAACAAAACGTAACTCTGTATGTAGTGTATAGATCATCCATCCAACCATCAGCCATAGGACGTTCACTGCTGGACATAGGCCTCCCCTAAGGATCTTCAATAAGACCGGTTACAAACGTCTTAATGAGGTCATCCGTCTACCTTGTGGACGTCCTACGCTGCGTTTGCCGATACATCGAGAACTTTTTGATCAGACATCAGTCCTCCGCGCTATGTGCCCTGCCTACTGCCGTTTCAACTTGCTAATCCGTTGGGTTATGTCGTTGTAGGTATATGGATAGATTACTCAAAATCTATAATTTATTTCAAAACGCTTGTGTTACTCTACTTGTGTCCGAAACCAGAGTAACTAAAATTTATTTTAGTTTATTGCTAAAATTATGTTGTACCACGGAATGGCTGTAACATGCAATAGACTAATTTTAGCAATTTATTCCATCTTTTATTGTATAATGTAGGTATAGTACATAATTTTTTGTGTAATAAACGAACTACCCATTCAATATATTGAATACAAAAACAAACTAATCTTTTATTACCAACATCATTTCAGAGATTAAAGTATTAAAGTAATTATATTGCCAATAAGATAAACAATTAATAAAACCATTGAAGAATTGCGATTGCCTGCAGAGTTTCCAGAGAGGGATCTGCTGGATCACCATAAAAGATTTCTTACACCAACCTAATCATATTTTTCTTTTGCTGACGCAGCGTTTTCACTAAACAAATCTACAAATATTTGGCTAAAGTCAAATTGAATCTACGCATTATGCCGCGAAACAAACGTGTTATTTTTAATTCAAACTCATATAGCAGATGAAATGTTTGTGAAGGGATCACTGCATTAATATTCAAAAACGTTAGGCAATTTGAACCGAGCATCCGTGACGAAATAAATATGTTTCAAATTCATGTTTTAACATATCAATGTGTATACAAGGAAACAGGGAGTTGTAGAAGTTGGTACTTACATTTAAATTCACTGATATGAAAAAAAATTACTTGATGGCTTAAAAACTTTGACACCATCTGGGCTAACCTCTATACTAATTAGAGCCGACACGAATTTACGTTATAGGTCGAATCAAACAACTTGGCGGCTGTGATGTTAGCTACAAGCTTCGGATAACCCGATCATGTTTAAGCGGAGATGTTAAGTGAGCTTCAGTAAGGACTGAGTTTTTTTTTTAAATAAATATACCTATATAAAGAAATGGCGTAACCGACTTTAACCGTCTACAGGATTCGAATAGTTTCGATCGATGTAGTAATTGTTGATATATCGATATCATATTCGATAAATTCGATAGATATTTTTGCTGTGCTAAGAAATAAAGGTATGTCTTTATTTCTTAGCACAGCAAAAATAGTCAGACGTATTTTAAGCTTTACCTACGACAATAAGAGGTTATTGGGATAAACTTAACCATATTTTCGCAAGAGTTCGTACATAAATTATTCCATAATATCGCGATAAAACGTTAACGGCCACATTTATTATTTATCGCCGAATTTTATTGTCAAACGAGGGCTCGCGTGTCATGGTATCGACGTGGCCCTTTTGTCTGAATGGTGAAACGCTCATACCGCGCAGAATCCAGGTAAGAGAAATTTAAAATTCTGTATTTTTTCTTTCACCTATCGAGATAGAAATAGAACAAAATAATACCTGCTCCATTATCAGACTTAAATCGTTAACGAAACCTCTTCACTGTATTTATCAGTCGTAGAACGCCCACTACTGGTGAACATAGCCCCTAACTTTATTTATAAAAGGATAAATAATCTAAAACCAATTAATTATAATCAATTAACACTATCTTTGTGAAACACGGGGAGGAGGATTGGACTGTGATATCCAGCAGCCTAACATTTCTTGAGTAAGTAAACCGACTATTTAAGTAGTATGTATATTCTGAAAAGAAATTATATGGAGTATAGTTAATCCATCAAGTCTCTATTGAGTCCATAGACTTTTAAGTAAGTCCATTTCATCGTAGTTAAAATCACGCAGTCCCGCGTTTCAAATGTAGGCACTGTGTTATTCAGGGTATTGCGGCGTTTCGCCCCGCAAGCGGTTGGGCCCGTGGGGCGAATCGCCCATGGCTCTTTTTGAAGGACCCCATTCGGCCCGCGGGGAGAAACGCCGAGAACGATGAAAGAAGAGGTCGTTTTGGCCCACGTTAATAAAGAACAATTTCCCGCATCAGTCAACTCTGGACTATGTTAGTTATTAACTTTATTGAATTGATCAGAAAAAACAAACTTAAATCGCTGCCCATAATTTCTATAGTTTGGTTATATATCTTTCTCAACTCTCTAATTTCTCTTGGCATAACTTATTCTACTTCGCTGCTTAGTTCCCTGAGAAAT
This sequence comes from Hypomecis punctinalis, assembly GCA_949316475.1. Lineage (NCBI taxonomy): Eukaryota > Metazoa > Arthropoda > Insecta > Lepidoptera > Geometridae > Hypomecis > Hypomecis punctinalis. The sequence goes on from OX438813.1 coordinate 14,494,211, forward strand.
TTCAAAATTTTCGTCATTGCTTGAAAATGTTCAGAGTTTTATAAAACTTAAGTTTATAAATATTAAGAAACTTGCTAAGAAGAAACTATAAACCTGCTTAAGAAAACTTCTCATTTCGTGTTATTTTATTCAACAAAATGTTTCGTCTACGAAGTTGTTGCTAGTCAAAATCTGCCAGTTGTTTATCCAAATCTGCGAAAACCCTATTTTTCCTTAGCTTAGATTTTTCCAGTTAATTAGGTTAAGTAGTTTACGCTTTTGTTTACCACTGGGTGTTAAGGGAGGTGGCGTGTCATAAGCGGAAGCGTGAGCGAGAAATGACATCGTTAAGTAGTATTAGAGGGTATGCTTTAGTAAATGCAGGGACTTTTAGAAGTATCTAATGTATATTATTGTGTATGCTTATCATTATGAACAACTTTTTCTATGGGACCAACTGCGTAATTGCGAAAAAAGAAAGAATCACCTCAGTATATTTTGTCGAGAGGCAATGGATTTTTTGCATGGAATAGCTGTTTTACCGCGATTTTGCAGTTAACCCCATTGATTCTGTTTGTTTTTAATTATTTTCATGCATTTATCTTGTTGCTATTTCCCCCCTTTTGCACACATCGTCAGTGAAAACCGATGGTGAAAGCTCTGACAACACTTGCACTTAAACTCTTGTGTGAGGCGTACCAATCTGTCAAATATTTTCTGCAATTACAAAATTCTCTTGAAATGACTCTCATTTCTTATTATTTATTTATCTAGATCTACGACCATGACAAGCAAAACTTTTTCAGAGTAGCCCTGTGTTTCCTGGCATGAGTTGAAAAGTTGCCTGGCAGATATCGCTATTACAGATAAAGCCGCCTCTTGCTTGTGTTAGATATAATGTTTTTTTTTCTGTATATTTTTCTTTGTATTAACAATAAACATTTCATCTAAGTAGGTAGTCTGTAAAACTTCAACTCTCGAATCCATACAGCTTAATTTTATCCCGCGTAAATAACGTTAATACGTCCACACCCTTAGCAATGCGAAACCCGACACGATATCGCAAGGTAGTCTTAGCCCGGATGAAATTAAAGTCACCCTTCTTATTACCCCTTCCAAACACTCTATCCGTCTTTCGTCTAACTATTCGGCTCGGCGCAACTTACTTAGTGGATGCTTCATTTGATTAATCTTCATTTAAGTATATCTATGTATTGGAGGAAGCCGTGAGATGATTAGGATGTTTAATGAAGCTGCTGATTAATTGGCACGTTTGAGGAATTTCCTTGGAAAGTTTGGTCTATCTGTGTCATAGGAGAGAATCCTCTTTGGTTTGTCATACGAGATAATTCTCCTGGTTTATTTCGTTAGGCTGCGGGTGGTGAGCGAAATTTTTTTGAAAACTTGTATATGACTAAAAAGAGCAAATAAAAGAGAAAGAGAGACTGAATTTGATGAACTTTAGACTTCAGTTCACATTTTGTATTTTTGTTTGTTTTATTTTTCTTGTTACATACCAACTTCATTTGGTTAATCTTCATTAAATTACGTATTGGGAGTAGCCATGAGATGATTAGAATGTTTAATGAAGCTGCTGATTAATTGGCACGTTTGAGGAATTTCCTTGGAAATTTTTGGTCTATCTGTGTCATAGGATAGAATGCTCTTCTGTGGTCTACTTATAAGTCGTTGGGCTGCAGGTAGAGCGTGAATTTGGAAATTACTTTTCTGAAAAAACATATGAAACAGAATTGTAAGTTTTTTGAGAAATTAAGTGAAAAAAATACTGTAAAGTTACAAAAATGATTCATCTGCTAATTTCAGCTCACACTTTGAACTTTTGTTTGTTTTGTATTTGTCGTGTGAATCACTTGATTAATATTCGTTTATTTAAGTACATATATCTATGTATTGGAGGATGCCGTGAGATGATTAGAATGTTTAATGAAGCTGCTGATTAATTGGCACGTTTGAGGAATTTCCTTGGAAAGTTTGGTCTATCTGCGAAGAAAATGCTTTTCTGTGGTTTATGTCTTTGAATTGCGAGGAGAGCGCGAGTCTAAAAAACAAGTAACTGTTAAAAGACGGATTGGCTTGACATGAGGGCTAATGTCTCTACAAGAAATAAGGAGATCCGAATCCAAAAAAAAAGAACCAAAGTGGGCGATATGGCCCGGCGGATTTGCATGTTGAAATGGACGTGTGTAGGACATAGCACAGATGGCTGACAAAATAATCTCGAGTCGAGACCACGTACCGGGAAAAGCAGCATTAGACGTCGACTCACAAACTGGAATGACTGCAAGATCCCGCAGGGTGGAAGCCACTTACAACCTGTCTTTTTAGAAACCTATGGAAGAAACCTATGTCGATTTGTGCCCTGTTGAAACGACGACGACGAAAATTCAGATTGAACAGATAAGAAAGAAGATAAAAATAATGAGAAGAAATTACTATAAAGTTACAAGCAGTTACAACTAGATACAAGTAAAGACCTTTGGTCAAGCAACCTAGATTTTTCACAATCAAGTGGCGACCGAGAGAGTTCCTAAATCATTCGTTTGAGTGCTACGCCTCCTCATACCAAATCAGCATCGCCATTACAATAAATTAATAGGTTTTGTTACGTTTCTTACTTGACTGCGCAAAGGAAACAAAATATTTTGAAGAGGTTATGAATTCACACAGATATACATATTTAACTTTATATTTTATACATTAAATAACAAGAAAGTATAAATTCCGTTCAGGTGTCAGTAGTGTAGCTTTAGGTAGCTTCTTGGTTTAAGACAAAAGAAAAAAAATGCAAAATTTAATTAACAAAGTTATTCAAGAGCGATGACTGTAATTCATAGACGTAGATGTGATGCTTTTTCAAGACCATCCATTTGTGAAAAAGTACTTATGGATTTCTATTGTTTTGTTAATTACAGCAGCTTTAACTGCAATTGCGTAGAGAAGTTCGGTTTTTTGACACAATACTTTTTTGACTTTATTTTCTTTAGTCATTCAGGGGCCTGATTCTCTATCGACAAAACGTAACGTAACGTGGTTAGTATTTTTATTTTTATTTCCGTGAATTTCGTTTGGAGAAAAAACTGAGTTTAAGTTATGATATTTGAAAAGTAAGTATTTTTGATAAGAATTTCTTAAAAATAAAGAGCACGTTAGAGCGCGTTACACGCTTGTTTTCATACATAATCACCCATCAAGAAATACCATTCGTAACAATTTTTAGTTTAAGAGGAAAAACAGTTTGGATTTAGACACCGCTAAGAAATCATTCCTGATTCTCCTTCTTGATTTAGGTTCTAATGAGACGCTGAACTACAAAAAACAATTATGTTTCCGATTTGACCGTGTAACAAAATTTAATAGAAAAATGTTTTGGCAATATGTCTTCTCCATATCAAACGAGGTCGTTGGAAGATAAAACACAAGTTCCCGAAGAAAAACGCTCAAGTTAAGACGCGTTAATTTGATCCCGGTGAATTACAGCTGGTTGCGAGTGAAATGCCGTGAGGAGCATCTCGACGGCAGCCTTATACTGTTCTACTATGGCTTGAAAGTTGCTACTCCAATCCAAGATTCTACAATGGGCTAGATGTTTAAAAATATGTACAATTAGTCAATCAGTGAGATAATCAAAAAATATGTTATACGTATATTTTTTCATTAAATAAAACCATAGACGAACCATATACTATATGGTTCGTCTATGATAAAACGAATTATGAAATTGCTGAAGGGCAAAATACTTTGTGGATGACTCCTAGTTATTATTTTATTAACCTAGGCTTATAAAGACCTAGGAGACAATGAAACGGGAATAGAAAGAAATTTCATGTCATAAAAGATATCTTCTAAATGCGACACAATAATATATATAGTTTACTTAGTTGTAATATTCCTTTTAGACTGATCTGGAAATCAAATTTAGAGATATGAAAAATTTGGAAGTTATCAAACAGAAGGAAGTAATAGGAATCCATCCATCCATCAGCATACATACATCCACTGCTGGACATAGGCCTCCTCCATGGATCTCCAATAAGACCGGTAATCCGAGCCACTGTAGACCTCAGTTGCAAATGCCACCCGCGGCCACCTATATCTGACTCGACCATTACATCGGTGATACAAACCGCTTCCAATCTGTGCAATTGGAAATCTATAGATGAAGCCTATGCTCAGCAGTACACGTTATATTGATCATATTCTAAGATATTGAGTTACTCGCAATTTTAAACTATTCATTTTGAGTAGTATAAAAATCCGAGGTCATGAGGTGACACTAATGTTATTATACTTCATAATTATATTATTGCAAAATATATTGATTTGTGTTTCAAGAGTAATTAATTTATCTTATTATAATTTATGTGTCTACTTATTTAATTGCACGAACGTCACTTCATCAATTTATTTGCTATTCTCGATACAATATTGGTTTACTTCGCCGTAATCAGTTGATGTCATACTATAATTAATGTATTGGATAACAAGATGTAGTAGCATAATAACATAATTTATTTATATCAATAAAGGAATAAAGGAATTCCCTTGTGAAGATTTGCATTGTCAACATTTATTTTTGTAATCTAGACTTTAGCTGGTACCGTGTCGTTATAAAGTTTAGAGTGTCTATTTAGTGGTTCAAAGGCATTTTAAATGGTTTTTTATGTGACAAGGAACTAAACTGTGCTGGGTACTATCCTATCCAATATTTGGAACCCTCTGCATACATCAAATGAAGTCTTTCTAAACTATTCGACAGAGCAACGATTCGATTGGTGAGCCTACTATGACACATGGTTTTGGTACTTGTTATATATAATTTAAACTAATTATATCAAAACAACGAGCCGTGGTGGTCTAGTAGTAATGACACCCGCCTTAGAATCGTGACGTCATGGGTTCAAATCCCGGTCCCTAATGAATTCCTTGGAATTTATGTACGGAATTTCACACCACGGGCTGTGAAGGAAAACATCGTAAGGCAAACTGCATGCGTCCGTAGAAGAAATTCGATAGCGTATGTGAATCCACCAACCCGGACTGGGCCAGCGTGGTGGATATGGCCCAATCACCCTTCGTGAGTAGGCCTACGTCATGCAGTGGACTATTAAAAAAAAGGGCTGGAACAGATATCTAAACAGGGAAATATATTCTTATGTCTGCATACTGTCCTGTACTGTACTGTACCAGCCTTTTTAATAGTCCACTGCAGGACGTAGGCCTGTATGTCTGCATAATAGATTAATAAATATATTCTCATTATTTTTTTCATCCTATTTTTTGCCATAATTTCTCTGTTTCTTTTTCTGTATCATAGTTAATTAATTAATGAATTATTACCTCGTAAGTTAACAAAATAGTAAATATACATTAAATATTTTAATATTTAGGGAATTGAATTAAATTATGTTATCTTAGAATTTTAAAATAATCTGTTATTTCTTGCTGCTCTCAGTCATTTAGAACACCTACTAAAGAGAAAAAACTTTTCTCAAGCATTTGTCGTTTTATGATGGAGATGGCGCTAATAAGGCACCAGAACCGTTATTAATCGATTTAGGTAGGTAACGATCTAATAAATGATTCAAAAATATCTTTGCATGATGTTAAGTGAGATTTTCAATTTCTTTTATTATCTTCACCAGCTCTTTATTCTACTTTTATCTTTACAAAATGTTATGTTAAAAGATAATTGTGGATTTCCAGCATTTTCCAGTCTCTATTTCACTTTAAATTAAAACGGTTTTCGAAAATGGATAGTGTAAGGCTGAGATACTCGTAAGTATCAAATCCAGTTGAGCGGCGTAGCAGTCGGGGTCGATACTCATATGATTGTAAATGTAGATTGATTGGCTGCATCCAGAGCATTTCTTTTCACTTCGAGTCACTCTATTACGACACTATTCTAGCCGATTGCAGCTCCGACTCGAATATAGGCCTTATGGAGAGTGCTTTGATTTTCGCTGTGAGTTTTTAGAACGAAAGAATAATCGAGTTTTTAGACGAGAGTGACTCTATACACTAGCAGTCTTTATTTTGCTAAAAAGAATGTAGGTATAAAGCCTTTGCATAACATTTCTTTTTTATGAATTTCAGTTCCATGGAATTTGGAGTTCGTACATTTTACCAATATTTTGCTAAACTGTTAGTAACAAAAGAAGAAAGGGGGTTAGTTTATAGCTTAGTCTAAAATTAGTATCTCGTTTACAAAGTCAATAAACTTATGGTAGGGAAATATTTTTCTGGGTGGGTTATTTTAAACAAAAAAACCGGACAAGTGCGATTCAGGCTCGCACATCGAGGGTTCCGTACAAACACGTTATTAAAATAATTAAAAATCTGTTTTAGCATGTGCTAATGAAGTTCTTATTCAGTCCCATATTTTGTGAATTTAGAGGCCCTATTTTTTTGTGATTTAAATAAAAATGTACAGTTTTCAGATTTATTCCTATATGAGTACTCTGAGACAATGTTTCTCACCAAATTTCATAGTTCTATATCAACGGGAAGTACCCTGTAGGTTTTGATTTTTGTGAGTGCGAACTATGCGGTTTTTTACGACATAAACGGCTCTAACTTTTTTAAACGATGACTGAGAAGTTTTTCTTTTACACAACTGCAAGAGACCATAGAAATACGTATACAGTTTAAATTTCAACTCGATATCTTTACGCGTTCCCGAGATAAAGAGTCTTGACATACACATAGACGGACAGACGCACAGACGGACAACAAAGTGATCCTATAAGGGTTCCGTTTTTGCCATTTGAGGTACGGAGTCCTAAAAATGCGAAATCATTTTACAAAACTAATAAAGATAATATGTATTCAGCTACAGTACAAAGTCATGACCTAAGCTTTTGACATTTTTTGACGTATCTTTTATAAATAAGTACCTATCCTAACCTAATATAAATACCTATCCTGATCTAATATAAGTACCTAACCTACCTATCACTTAATCGTAAGCAAATCAAAACAGTTTTACAAAAAGCTTTTTCTCTAGATTATATATTTAGAGCTTGTGGAACGATTACCTAAGTAACCTGTAGTTTAAAACTTTCGAGTTTTATGAGAAGTTTTCAGATGTTTTATTTGACTTTTATTTTTTACCTTTAGGAATTTAATAGATCGCATCTGTCTTTCTCTGCAAACAGAAAGTGGATTAAATATATTTTTACTAATGTTTTGAAACGCTTCAAAAGCTGCGACTCTATTTATAACTTTATAGATTTTTTTAACTGATTATGTGTGATATCTTCGACATTGTTGTTGAAATAAAACGTCTATGATCAGTTTCATTATTGTAATTAACAAAAAACGATCATGAGTACACGTGCAAAATATTATCGTTACTAGCTCTAATTTTGAATCCTATTTTATAAATAGCTTGAATACAACACGGTACCTTAAATTCTCGTTTTACTTTCACCTTTTTCAACCATTACAACTTGGTACTTCAATTTTAATAACCAACATAATGACTCAAAAATACAGCATGGCCGCTGCGCAAAAACTTACTGCCGGCACCCGCTCAAAGGCCCCAGTAAGGAGCCTAGTCCAACGGTAGTGTTGCCACTATGATATCTGTTCAAAGAGGTGCTAGTATGGTAGTTTCTAACATGTGAAAAGTAGATTAGTAGCTAGATCTACAACTGCCAAAAATGTATTATCTGTCAGAACGTGTATTTGTTTGAACGCTGCTGCAGGTCATATTTAAATACTGACACAATTCCGAAACCCTCTCAGTAGGCAGTGATCTCTCGTGGTCTACGTGGAAAAAGGTCCAAGTACGGATATTCGGACACAGCAGCGGTGCAGTGCTACTGCGGAGCGCCAGCGCAAACTAGGCATGCAGCACCTTTCGTGCTACCTTCACGAGGCTACCCCCCGAGAGACCAGCGTAGCTAAATAGTATTAAATCTTAAACTAGTAAATCATTTAAATGCTGAGGATCATCGACTTGAGGATCATTGACACAACGAAGAAGAACTGACACACATCATGGATGGCCGATGACCAATCGGAGCAAAATGTTCTCAAGCGGAGACTTCGTATAGGCTTTAAATGATCTCACAACAGGATAGTCCTGAATGCAAGCCGTTTTTATTCGGTCATGTTGGAAATTTATTATATCCTATGTCGAATACAAACGTACGATTTCCTCCACAGAGGGAGGGAAGTTTGGTGCTCTCCTAGTGTTTCTGTTAATTGTTGCCTATTTTCAATCGACTACAAAAACCTTGTTCTCAATTCGACTGTACTCATGTTTTATTTTGTATGTGTCTTACACAATTCCTCCGCCAATTATATTATGAACCGATTTTAATGATTCTATTTTTATCTTGTACATTGTACTTCAGAGGTCCCAGGATCCCACTATGGGTGAAATAGGTTAGTAGGTATTTGAAGATCAGTATTAATCTAAAAATGGCGTAGGTATGTTTAAGCGAACTATTCGAATTTTACATGTAAGTAGATTGCGTTGATTGAAGTTTATACCATTTTGGCGAAAATTAATTATATTTACAGTTTAGGATAAAAGGTCGTAAGTCCTTGAACAAATCATGCAAAGACTAAACACAATTGTTGCAAAAAAGTTTGAGCCCGCGAGGTCTGCTGTTCGTCGAACTGCCAGTTTATCATAGATAAAATAGTTATCGGAAAGTTTTTTATTAGTTCGCAACTGTGAGCTTTGAGCTTTATACATTTGTTGCTAGAGTACTGTTATATGAGACATTTATTGCGGAGTTCCTATTAGGAGACGTTCAAAGTTTTATTTTATTGCAAGTAATATGGCACTTTCACATGTTTTTTGATGTTCCACTTAGTCATTAAATTCATTACGCTGGTGTTATATTACACACATATTTATTTTTTATTGACAAATCTCAGATGAAAGAGACGGAATGACGGGGTTTAGAATTTTGTATCAACTTCAACTCATTGGCTATAAATAACACAGATTTGATACTTTTATACGCTGCGCCAAGCAAGTTGGCGGATGCGAAGTTAGCTACAAGCTGTGCAATATCCAATCGTGACTGAAGCTCTAGCTTAATTGACTATTGAGCAGCTTGTAGCTAACACCACATCCGCCAACTTGTGTGACGCGACCTATACTACTTCATCGTTAATTGTCATCGTTTTAGTCATAGGACATCCGCTGATGGACATACGCCTCTCCAATTGGAAGTGGCTTGTATCCAACGCGTTCCCGCGGTCTTGCTAGGGTCATCCGTCCACTACTTACATACTTCATAAATAAAACCTTTATGAATGTGACATTTGATGTTTACAAATCAGACAGCTAAAGAATTAGAAGAGCTTTTTTCTCTAATTGTATAATTAACAGTGTCAAAAGGATTTTCAATTTTAGAAAAAATAAATCTCAAACGCAGTGAAACAAACTCTAGGCTTATAATTAAAGGACATGTCCACAAAATGTATAATGGAGGCTGGTATAATAATAATCAATAATTATTCTAACCACGCCTCTCGTTACATTTAGAGACTGAGATTTTTCTGAGTCTATTACATCAGGTAAAAATATAAAAGAGACCTACGATTTTTTTTAAATTAATTTTGAATTTATTAGGATTAATAAATATAGTTGGCTCAGTAGGTAGTTTATCACTAGCAACCCTGATTAAGTAACCTCTGAATTGTTAAATAAAAGCATTTTTACCAATTAGACACACTTTTTAAGGGTTTTTTGTCTCATTGTACCTGCTAACTGGTCACACTGGTAGGTTATAATTTTTATTTTTAGCAAATTAATACATGAATGTGGATGAATCAGCTACGAATGCAAGACAAATAACGATAGAAGCATTTTATTATTGCTAAACTAGAAAAAATACAAAGCTGTATTATTATTTTTCATACAATTTACTTTTACATTTAAAAAAAGAGGAGAGATAAAAAAATCTAAATTAAATATTTTTGAGAAGCCCATAAATCATTTTGGTTCTATTTTTTATAAACATAAGCTTTCAAATTATGTATATATCATTTTGGTTCGATATTTTCTCTGAATAATATACCACTTGTGGACCTTTATAAATTTAATGTTTCAGTCACCGTCGAGAGGTTATCAACCCACTTCACAAGTTCAGAATGTCTTTTACTCAAATTAAAATTTATAAGTATTCATTGAGTGTAATTTGAAAAGATCTCAGATGCCAAAAAAGGCCATAAGCTAATTGCTCCGGTATCAATAAAAGAATGAATTATGTGCTAGAAGGTAATAACTCCTGTTGAATAGGGGACGACCCTAAGATTTCGGTCGTTTGCGAACCAAGACTTGTAGGGACTTTCTATGGAACATTTGAATACTGATTTTTTACGCACTACGATTTTAATTTGTTAAACCTTTTTGTTGGTTTTGTATCAATCAGGCATTGATATAATGATTACATTGTGATTACGTATTATGATCTTGAAAAGGCTAATAAGGCTCTCATCAGAGAGTTTAATTATTAAAAATATGTATATGTAGTATATCCGTCTCTGGCAGCCATATCACAAGCTTTGCTTAGTTTGGGGTCAAAGACCGTGAGGAAGATGTTCCCAAATATTTATTTATTTATTAATGAACTTTGGGCTTGATCTGTGCTTTATTAAGTCTCTCAGTTTTGAAAAAGTCAATGTCTTATAAGAACCTAACATCTAGGTATGTCTCGTTTTTAAAATGCAAGCAAATAAAAACAAAGAAATAATTGAAAATGAGGAAAGAAATGGTTATCAAAGTTAGGTACCAATGAAATGAAGTGGAGGGAGGGAATTAAAATATAATATATGAAATGGATATTTTAGTAAAGTATAGAAAGACGACCGCTATAATTAGAAATTTAGAAAAAAAATGGTCTTTTGCTCTGATAGATAACCAGAAAAATTAGAAACCCATATTATTTTGCTAATTTATTAAGTAAAATAACATTTTGTTTGGCAGCTACGTATAACGAACACTGAAAAATATCAACCTTTTTCTGCAGTTTTGACGAATTTGTTGTTCGTTTTCTGTCAACGAAAGGATTCTAAAACAACGGTGAAATAGTTTAGATTTTTTTAAAAACCCTGTTAGTTAAAATGCCGCGTTTGCCACCGTAGTACGTGAGATGGGTATGGGTATATCTATACGATGAAATATCGTACAAGTAAGTTGTTTTCAATATTCAAGCAGCCGCTGCCTTCATTTGTAATTTATTCCTTTAATTAATAATATTTTAGGGCGATTGTTCTCTGTCTGCTCTTTTGTCTAGAAGTGGGGTTGCTACGAATTACGAAACTAAATTTCTTGAGGTTGAAAACAGATCGTGAATATTAAGGGTAGGTACTAAAGTCCCGACTCCAACATAGCGTAGTTAAGTCGAACAGTACTTTACCCTATTGCGTTAATGTTATCTTTAGCGAGAACAAAATCAATCAAAAAATCACGAGCAGACCTGTCTTGTTTATGTCAAGAAAATTCAAAATTATTTATTTCGTACAATAACATAAGGTAGGGTAAGTGTGGGCTTTGACCATCTTTTCTCATTTTTGGCCACTTTGAATTTTATTAATTGTATAGACAATTTTAATGTTAAGATAATACTTTAAAGAAATTTTCAAACTTCGAATTTCATACAAACAATATAAGGCAAAAATTTTGCCTATCTTGTTTGTATGAATTTCCGTAGCACTAAACACAATAAGCCTGTGTGTGTACCAAATACATGCTCCAGTAAAAATAACAATGGTATCTGCAGTAGTCAGGAAAACCTTGTCGCAGAAAGCAAAGAATCTTAATTTAGAACTTATAATTAAGTTAGTATGACAGAAATCAATTAATTAATCAATTAAAGAAAATTTGACATTTCTTCAATCGATTTACGGACTCTAATACTCCCGCTCCGCTTTAATTCACACTTAAAAGTTTAAGTATGGGCTTAAAAATCTGACTCATTATATAACCACTAGACTAGTTACCTAAGTATCTGGCATTCAGCTGGTAGCAAAATTAATACATAACGCTAACGCTATGAAAATTCCCAAGTTTTTAATCTACCCTAGAGTTAGCGCTGTAACCGCAAGGGAATTTTCTTACGGAAACTTAAAATCCTTTATTGTATTATCTCGTTCCCATTGCAGACTTTGAGCACGCCTTAAATTCCACACTAATTGGATTATTATACTGAAATGTGAGGATACGAATACGAATGCCTCGCCGGTACGTGTGTCTATACTTTTGTATCGACTTGAGCAGTTTCGCGAAATACCTAACTTCTCTTCACCTATTCCGAGTCTACCTTTAATGCAGTTTTGGATTCGAAGTTAGCGTTCTTAATTTCGCCGAGTTTCTTGCGGATGTGAGAAGTTATTTCTGCTGGGGAACGTTTAAAATGAAATGAAATCGTCCTGAATAGTAATTTTGCGCTAGCTGCTTTTAGAGATTTAAAATTGACTCATTTCGTATAATATTCTTATTAGATACTGATCTTTTTCGTATTTTGAGTTTGTGGTATGCTATGTCAGCGTCTTTGGGGGTATTCCATGTATAACTTTCCTAAAGGCAAATTGGTAGGTATCATTTATGTGCTGTATCTTTTAAGTGAATATGATTCATAAAAACGGGTTTAACTTAGCCAAGTATATAATTAGATCAGTATAACAATTTCTATCTACATAAACTGTTTCATGTTATGTTTCTGTTGTAGCTGATTTTTTTAGCAAAAGCTTTGGATTCGTATAAATATATGTTCATCGACGTTTGAAATTGTGAACAATAAATGTTTATTCTATTGATTTTCACACGGTTCCGGCAACAATACATCTTGCCAATAAGTTCAGAAGTTATTATGACAAAGTCCTTAAATGCTCCCATAAAAATACTAGGGTGCAACTTTACTCAATTAATAATAATGAATACGCTCTCCCGAAGCACCCCAATGTTCTACACAAACTTTCTATTCCGATAAAGTTCCATTTGAATATTTTGTGGAAAGGGACTTAGAACTTTGTTCTTTTGGTGTCTAAAAAGTTTTTGTTTTGTGTTGGTTCCCGTTACGATTGCATTTGGCTTAGCAACAATCGATTAATTTTACGATGTGTGTAATTAAAATATACGATTGTTAAAATCTACTTTGTTGCCGCGTCCACTAGCAACTATTTCAGTAAGTAATTTTCCTAAAAGATCCGTAATAATGTAATCGCTGTATATACATACCTTTCAAGTTAATTAATGGGACACTCCTACTCCGGCGTGGAGCAGCGACGGAGCAACAGTAACCAACTTTAACAAGGCAAATAATGAATTTGAGTACGCAGGTAGTGGAGGCGGTCATTAGGAAGCGCTCCTGCGTACCTCAATTAGTACGAAAAGCACGATCAGATTTTTTCCCGGAAGGGGAAGTAATGGGAGCTCTCGCGACGCACGGCCCCACATCCCCGTTGTTAACCGTCAAAGTTGTAATTGCGATCTTACGACTCGCTGAACTGTCACGCCCCCGACGTACTCCTAACGAATTTTTAATATACCTAAATGCGCTTATAAACAAAGGCGGGCGGCGTCGGCTCCCTGTCGGGTTTAATTGCAGGTTTAGTCGGCGTTCATTAGGATATGCAGCGCGTTTTTTTAACGCGATTATGACGTCGCAGGGTGTCTAGTGAGGGTGGCGAGGCGAGGAGGGCTGCGTCACGTGCGAGGTCCGCACTCCGCAGCCCCACGCATGCGAGACCGCGGGGCGCCGGCGGCGCAGGCGCGCGCTGCCCCCGGCCTCCGCCGCCAGTCCGCCGCCGGCCGCCGCGCGCCCCGCCCGACGCGCCCGCCACGCGCTGTGATCTCCAAGTGATGTCGACTTGTGACTAGTGCCATGCTCGTGCTCCGCTGTGCCCTGCTCGCGGCACTGCTCGCCGCCGCCGCCGCCGCCTGGCAGGAGAACGTCAGGCCCAAGGTCTTCGCACAACTAGGTGAGTCTCGCTGCGAATGCCATGGAAACGTGACGGTGTTACTGAACCCGATGCAACAATACGCTTAATAGCCGTCCGAGTCGATCATGTGGGTCCCCACAAAGCTCGCGGCGGCGTAGTTACGCCCCGAATGTCCAATGTTTATGTTGTTTTGTTTGACGACAACGCGCGGACAAACACTCCATTCAAAAGTTCTCGTGTTTATGTCACAAGTGTCATGAACGTCTTCCGAACCGATGTTGAATAACATTTTGACGAGGATAATTACAAAATCCGAAGTTTGTAGCATCGGATACGACAGAATTCGGAACGAGCTTTTCTGTAGAGCTGACATAGTCCCAAGTTGTGTCAGTAACGTTGAATATAACCTAACTTCACACACTCCTGTCATTCTAATTGGAATCCAAAACCCTTCTTACGTTATTTTGGTGAGATGTTTGTTGTGTTTTTAGTCAGAATCGTATTAGTTGCTAGTTAGGTGCCATTGGTGCGGAATTCAATGAGCTCTATGCACAATCGATAATTTTCCTAAGTCATGATCTTGCAATTCAGTAGTTTGATGATCACTATTTTGAGTACAGTGAAACTCGGGTAGGTTAACTTCTTTAGAAAATGGTAAAAAGCGACTGCGTGCATCGTGAAGTGTTTTAGTTTGTTAGCTAGCGCGTAGGTTCAGCGGGACATCTAGATAGAATTACAAGTAGTACATTGTGTAAAGTTGACACGGATTCGCGTTGATTACTTGTATAAATTATTGCATAACAATTATTTTAAATGTTCTTAGATAATGAATCAAAAATCTTGGGCGTAATAATTTAAAAATCAAAGTAGAATTGAAACAACTAGAGTTACTGGAAGCAGATCCAATAAACAATTTTGTATTCGCGTGACTTATCAAAGAAACGAAACATATCCGTATAGCTACTTCAGACCAGATATTAATACTGTCTATCTAGAAAGCCTGCAAGCTCTACAGACACGGACAAAGTTGTTCATTTCGGTAACAATCTCCACCATTCACATGATAAATAAAATGAAATAGCGGCTCCGGCAATGCGCCTTGCGGTACTCCCGCAACTATTGCGAGTCACGCGACAGTTAGTCCTGCAGGAATAATGTTAGAGTGCACAACTGCACAGTAGTGTGCAGTCGTCATTGTTTTATTGTGCAGTCTGCATTGCGGGGGACAGCTATGGGCCACGTGGCTCTCATTACACAAAGCGTAGTTTGTCCAACGTTTTGCTATGTTCCGCTCGGATTAGCGATCCACGCGATGCTTAACGTAGCGAATGGAACTTTGTCTGTGGAATGCTTTCGGATGCACATCGCGACTCGTTGGGTAGGTAATGAATGCTAGGCTTCTGCTGTATGATGTGAAATCATTTTTGACATGTTCCAATGGAAAATTACAATTCGTGAAAATTTTTTGAGACGGAACTTGGAACTTTGTTGGTAATGATGCCATTACGTGAGTACTTGGATGCGAATAGCTATTTATTGACAAAATTGTATATAGCTACCGGCATCAATATTACCTATTACTGACGTTATAAAATTCAAAACTGAATACAATACAACAAAATAAAATATGTAACATGACAACAATAACTTCTGTTCCATAAAATTAAGTGACTATAAAAAGTTTAATCGTGAGAATGAGATTGTTTATTATAATGAAGAAAATAACTTACCAAGCATGTTTTTGTATGCGTATGAAATCGATACGATGTGGTTCAGTGGACCTTACGCAAGTTTCGATTCGGGAGTTATCACTGTGCCGAATCTGTCTTTATTTATGACTACATGACTACGCTTCTTTATTTCTGTACGCTTAATGCTATTGTTTATAGATTTATTTCCATATGGTAATAATGAATCAAAATGTCTGAGAAATAAATAAATTTTTATTTATCTTTTTTTATCTGTATAACAAAGATGAATTTACTTAGTAGGTTTAAGACTTTAGGCCGAGTTATAGATACTAGTCGGCGGATGTGAAGTTAGCTACAAGCTGCGCATTATCCAATCCTGACAGAAACTCACATAAAGCTACACGTTGATTGGATTTCGAGCAGCTTGTAGCTAACTTCACATCCACCGATTTCCATGATTTGGTATATACCTACTTGTTTTGTTTATATTCAAATGCACTGCGTGCATTTACAAATTCGGTTAGAATTTCACCGTCGATCCCAATTCCCAATATTTGGATTTTGCCCTCATGAACGTGACCAAGTTCTTGTATCCCGAAAATTTGTGTACCTGTTCGGCATGAATTTGCGAATTTCTAATTATAAGCTCGCAGTGAATGGCTGACGTCAGTGGGGATGCGAATGTGTCGAGCACGTATCCTGCCATTCCTGTCGGTGTACATCCGGCCATTGTTTTAGCCTTTTAGTTAACACGCTCACATGCTAATGGCTTTGGGTTAGTGAGGAACGGAAGATGTGCGTGCTTTATAATGCTATTAATTTTTATTTCGTTTACGTTGGGCTTGGAGTTTAGTGGAGTAGGATTTATAAGGATTATCATTAGTCAATCTTAATCAGTTACTGGATTGCACGCCTCTTTGACGTTTTGGCTCTTAGTTTCATTTTAGCGCATGATAAAAGTACTAAGTAGTTCATAATATACCTACTCATTTTTGTTTATTTAAAATTTTAAACCAACTCCGAAATCAAACTCGGCTGGGCAGCGTTCGAAAAATTGCGTAGCGTCTTTTCGTCCGACATACCTCAGTGCCTCAAGTCGAAAGTTTTTCGACCAGTGGGTGTTGCCAGTGATGATTTATGCCACAGAAACGTGGTCTCTCACTGTAGGCCTTATTAGTAAGCTCCAAGTAGCTCAACAAGCTTTGAAGAGGGCTTTGCTCGGAGTCTCTCTGCGAGATCGAATCAGAAATGAGGAAATCCGTAGAAGAACCAAAGTTACCGACATAGCCCAACGGATTTGCAAGTTGAAATGGCAATGGGCAGGGCACATAGCGCGGAGGAGTGATGACCGATGGGGTCGAAAAGTTCTCGAGTGGAGACAACGTACCGGCAAGCGCAGCGTAGGACGTCTACCCACAAGGTGGACGGATGACCTGGTTAAGACCGCAGGATCGCGCTGGATCCAAGCCGCTTCCGACCGGTCTTTTTGGAGATCCATAGGGGAGGCCTATGTCCAGCAGTGAACTTCTTATGGCTGATGGATGGATGGAAAATTTTAAACTATCGATTGGTGGATGTTTATTTGTACATTTCTATCGACACTATTTATACATATTTCGTTTTAGTCTTGCTGTTGGACTACTAAAACATAAAGTAATCGTTTTGATATTACCTAAGCACAGTGTTATGTTCAGTTCCTCATAGGACAACAATACTTTAGCCAAAGAAATAGCCACTCCAAACATAAAGTAGATATATTCTCTTTCTTATTGCGTTCTAAAGAAATATTTAGCGAATAAATTTCCAAAAGTAAATTTTCATACACAACCACTAATCCTCTCAAGTTCATTAGCCAGTTCCGAATCGCCACTCTTAGCGAGAATGTCAATGCCTCTGTAATATGAACCCCCAATTGAAATCGGAGGGTCAACTGGCCGCGGTTTGTGGTCTGATTGCAGTGCGATCTTGCACTAGAAGGGGTGGTGTTACATTGTGGCTCGTATTACTTTGAATTTTCGGTTGCTAGAATTAAATGGTACGATTTCGCACTCATTATAAACACCACTTTAGCGGATACTATTTGATGAAACATAATATTAGCTGATAATTTGCAAAAGGCACAGATTTACAGAGTCAGAAGAGTATACTTACCTATACCTACTGATCATGAATAACTTATACTTCGAAAATGTTCTTTTTGTGATACACATTTCAAAAATTGACGCGCTCACAGAATTTGAACCTGCATCCCTCTGTAGAAGTTGGTAGTAAAATGATAAACACTTCACTAATTTGGCGGGTTCGTAGTACAGCGTTCTAGCTTAATTTGGACAAACCATCTGGGCCGGAATCCCAGAGGCATGCAGGGCGAAATCCTGCGAGCGCGTCAATTTTTGAAATGTTTATCACAAAAAGAACATTTTCTGTAAAACTAGTGTGTGAAGCACGATAAAATTATTTCATTAACTTATACTTACTTTATAATCGCAGAAAAACAACTGTTCGATACATTTTGCAACAGTCAATGATCTTTTTGAATGGGACAGCTGATTTTATCGATGGCAAAGCAACATCTTGTAAAAATTTTATGAAAATGTTGTAACAAATTGTTTGACAAATTGCGTCGTTTGCCGTCGACTTCGTTTCAGCTATAGGACGTCCACTGCTAGAAACAGGCCTCCCCTATAGATCTTCAATGAGATCAATTGAAGCAGCTCGCATCCAGCGCCAACCTGCGGTCTTGATGCAAAAGTCATCCGTCCACCTTGCGGGTGGATGTCCTTCGCTGAGCTTGCTCGTACGTGGTTTCCACTCGAGACCTTTCGACTCCATCGGTCATCAGTTCTCCGTGCTATACCATGCCCACTGTCATTTCAACTTGCCAATCCGCGGGGCTTTTTCGGTAATTTTGGTTCTTCTGCGGATCTCCTCATTCCTGATTCGACTTCGCAGAGAGACTCCGAGCATAGCCTTTTCCATAGCCCGTTGTGGTACTTGGAGCTTATCAATAAGGCCCATAGTGAGAGACCACGTTTCTGTGCCTTAATCATCACTGGCAACACACATTGATTGAAAACTTCTTACTCATGGCACTGAGGTATTTACGTTGTTACGTTTGACAAAACGTTATTCATATTTTCACACGTGTATTATAATAAGGTTACAAGAATACCTAATATGTTATTTATAACAAATATGTTTTCTGATCTAAATTATACTTTACTCATATCACGAACGTAATGAAACAGTATACGTCATAATTTACCTTATGTTTCTCATATACGCTACCATGATGAGAAATTGAGTTTTGTTTACAAATGCTGTCAGATGGTGCTTTGGTTATGATGTATCTATCTTCTTTATTATAATAATATCCATCGTAGCTGTTGTTAAAATGTTACTTAAGTATAGTTTTTTATAAGCTAGGTCAGCTTCTTGGTTTCGCTCATCATTCTGACAGATTTTTAAGTGAAATCTTCCTTAGCGGCGTTTTGTGCTTTTTGGGATAAGTAAAAAATCTTAAAATCGCGTCTGGACACGTGACTAGTATGCTGAGTGTGAGTTTTGTCGTAAAAATTATGCGCTCTTCGGGGAGCGCGTAAGCATGTAATTTGTATGAAGAAATGTACAGCGCCACTAGCGGCGCGTTTTTGAAACACAACAAGTTCAAACAAATTACATGCTTACGCGCTCGCCGCAAGCGCGTAAGCATGTAATTTCTATGTACTTGTTCTCGTACAAAGTGTTTCTTTAGTGTAGTTTTCATACAAATTATATGCTTACGCGCTCGCGGCGAGCGCGTCATGTTTACGACAAAACTCACACTCAGCATACTGATCGACAATTCGTAAGTCGGCGTAGAGCGCTTGCGCGTGTGTGATATTCTATTTCATCACATAAATAATAGTAGTTTATATGTTCAAGTTTTCACTTCTGCCGGCACACCTGGAGCGCAACCCGTTGTTTTTTATTGGTAGGTTGACGTTCTATTAATACAGTAATATTCTAAAAAAGAAACTGCCACGTAAAATCTTATCCAAATTAGTTCAGCTTCTACGAAGGCGAGTTAAAATATTGTTTGCACACTTTTGCACAATAAAACGTTTAATTTTACTAACACAATATTAATGTGAGTGTGATTAAGTATTAAAATCCATGAAAATTATAGATGTAATTTAATAATATGCAGCAACGATTAAACCAAATTGAAAATCACATTACGCTCACTTGTTACAAGTTAATTTATTATGAACTGACAAAAATATGTTAGTTGACTTTCATATTACAAAAACGGCCATGATGCAATAAAATAAGCTTACGTTTTATTCCCTTTGAAATAAATTGGTATAGGTAAGTAAATAGTCTTCACTGTACAGTAGCGCTCGAGCGTTATGTAGCAATCACCGAAATTAAGCAACGTTCCGCACGGTCAGTATTTGGATGGGTGACCGCGGGTGGCATTTTCTAACTGACCGCAACATTATTATATATTCTTTGCCGCAACTGTGGCTCGGATGACACGTTAAATTGTAGGTCCCGGTTGTTTTAACCGTTGAACCATGTCAGAGGCTTTTAGGCGGCTTAAAAACCCTGATACCAGGGCTAGCCAGCCGGCCTTAGTTTTTACTATAAAGGGTTTTTGGTAAACAATTAACATCCTTTTAAGGACATATTCATATAGCCTTGTATACACAATTCACATTACGGCAAGTTTTTAAACTATTAACCTTAAAAAATTAATTAATTACGCCAACTTTGACTTCCTTATCACACTTCCAACTTATTCAGACTGTAACAAAGTTGCACACGCTGTATAATGCATGAATAGCCCGAATAATTGTCAACCGTGCTAATATAATTATTTTCTAAATAAAGATTTACTACATTTGAATAGATAGAGATACAAATGTGAAAAATTGTTTATTTGCGTTAAACATGAGTGTAAACACGCGTTTCATAGTTGAGTTACAATATGATTTAAACTGATGAAGCGTGAAAATTGAGAATGACAAAATGTTTTGAAAATAAAAAATAGTAGATATACTCGTATGATTGAAAACGCGGTGCAGGTCGCTTAACTGGTCTAATTAGAAATCTGTAAAGGAAGCCTGTATCCAGCAGTAAACGGCTTATGGCGGATATGTGATGATAAGATACATAATTAAATATAATAATATTGAAGAGGTGGTAAAAGTGGAATATTTAAAAAGTGAGAAAATTGGTTAGATTCGTAATTTTACGATGGATGCAGGCCGCTTCCAATCGGCCTTATTGGAATACCATGGATGTCCTGCAGGGACGTTAATATTGAAGAGGTGATAAAAGTTGAATATTTGTGATATGAGAAAATTGATTAGATTCGGAATTTTACGTTGGATGCAGGGCGCTTCCTACCGGCCTCATTGGAATACCATGGATGTCCTGCAGTGGACACCCTACGGCTGATGGATGGATGGAATTTAACATACAGGTTCTTGTTTCGCAAAGTTCGGGGACTTTCAGAGATATACTTATTTGTAACAACTTTTACTATGGGAACAACTGTGAAATCGCGAAAAAACAATTGATTCAATGAAATAAATCATTAACAATCGATAAAGTGCATGGAGCAGCTGATAAGTATGCACAAGTACATCTCTGAGACTCCCTAGACTTAGCCAACTAACATCTTGTATAGGTAGCCTGAAGATACTGTTCATTATCATTAACGTTATTAAATTTGCTTGTTGTAAAAAGTGATAAATAGTGATTTGCTTATGAAAACCAACACTGTACATAACAAGGCATTTTTTCTGCTTTGTTGATCTGTTCTGTTTAATTTTTATGACCCAATGACTCCGGACCTCACTCAGGACAATAGCGTAGGTCGCACCTTAGCTCTGTTGTCGTAATTCAGACGACAGATACCTAGAGAAGGTATACAGTTACACGCCTTAGGAGATAATTGCACTAACCCAATTCGCGTGTAACACTGCGTCCGCTTGATAACACATTCTCGAACTATGTCAGTAGAGTGCGAGATAGTAGGTACAGAGAAATGCACTCTCGCCGGCACAATTATCGTTCCTATTTGAATATAAGCACTAGCATTGGGTAAATCAACCTCTACATTGTATTTGTAAGCTTTCAAGTTTCTGTATAAGAATCTGTGGTTGCCAATTTCTACGTTAAGGTATGGTATTCTACGTTAAGCAATGCTAAAAATCTTTGTTTTTGTGTTAGATATGGTTCTGTCTATTTCTTTTTTTGCTGGCGTATTATTATATTTATATATGATGGTTGTCTATATTTTTAATGTGTTTGTAGCTTTTCATTCTTACTGCTATCATCATCATCGTCATTATAGCCAGCTAACTGCGGCGCACTGCACGGAATAAGCTTTTTCCCGCTTTTGACAATCTTTCCTGTCTCGCGCCCATTGACTTGGATTTTTTTCTCATATTAATGCTTGCGCCACTTTCATACAGGGGTTCCCAACGTGCTTTTTGGCATTGTCGCCATCTATAAATTGGTCTTACTGATTTGTGTGAAGTTAATTATAGTAGGTACCTAGGTATAATATAATATTGACCATATTTAGATGGTTTATATACTTTGTTTTTCTCGCTGTTAACTAGTTCTAGAGGTATTGATCAATTTACATGTCCTAATAAGTATAGATCTGTTAGATCAAGCTTGAAATCAATAATTTGATACCTGATATTTCAGAAGATATTTTAAAAGTTGTACTATTTAAAGTGGATTACAATACATACCTAGTAGTTCCTAAATAATTCAATCTTAACGAACTTATGAGACCACCAAGAGTTCAATATAAAGCAATAATAATAAACCAGCTTTGCATTAGAGAGCAGCATACAAAATACAACATTTAGAAGATGTTAAGGCGGTTTGCTTTACGCAATGGATACAAGCAACTCTATTTGTAAGATTTCCCTTGAATTTACTGTTGATTGTGGTTCCATAGGATTATAATACCACATTGTGCTGTCATATGTAAACGAAACCGCGGGTGGTCGGTTCTAAGCGTCCTAACATGCGACATATCTTAATCTTTGAACGCCAACAGACCTTTGAAGAATTTGAGAAATATTTCACTACGTAACTTGATCTCACGCTGCTTTATTAGAAGCAATAAATACTCTTAATTTAAAATTTGACATCAAACTAGCAAACCAGAGACTAGTAACTAGTAGTACTAGTTAGTAGACCAGACTACTGGTACTACAGTACTAGTACTACAGACAACCAGAGCTAGCATTTTAACTGGTTTTTGTAACATTTACTCTCTAGGAACTTAACTTTTTATCTGTACCAGGAATGTTTGTATCAAATCGCAATTCCGTTCCACGAATGTTAAAATATTCAGCTACGTTTTCTTTATTGCCAAATTAAAATAGAGTAAAACTGTTGAACTGAAATCCGAATAAAATTTTCAAGGATTGTAGAAGGAAATGAAACATGAATAAATGGTTCCTTCAAGCCGGTAGGTAAAGTATCCAGTTTTATATTCTAGACCGGTTTAAATGACGTGGGTAGCAAGCTCGAGAGATCTGGGATGAAGTTTGTCTGACTCAGGGGCCGATGACTCACTACTTACTCGTATAGCTTGGAATTAGGAATGGTTAATATTTTAAGCTCACACGTTCCAGCTTATCTAATTGTGAATGAGAGTTGCTTTGTTACGAGAGCACTTTCGGAGATTAGTATGAGGATAAGTGCAAGAATTTACCGCGTTACTTGCGAGTATTATCTAACACGATATCTTGCGCTCTTTATACTGTCTGTTTTTCTGTTTACCCAAATGCTGCAATGAAATCAAATCTGCTTCCTTTTTAAAGAATTTATAGCAAAATAGGGGAATGTAGCACTTTTTTATTTACAATTTAAATCACTACAAGTTAAGCACCCTCAAAATCCATAGATAAGGTAGACCCTTGAATACGTAAATCCTCTTTTAAAAAAATATGATTTATCGACGCAGTCTGAGGCAGGTGCCTGCGTCTGGAGTTCCATTCTTCAACAGTTTATGGTGGTGCATTATGGGTCCCAACACCCTCTTTTGTGCTCTAACTGGTTGGATTATAGAGCGCTTAAGTGGTGCCATAAAATAACCGTTCAGTTACAACCTGAAGAAGAAATAAATTACTTAACAGGATAATGCTTTTATATCCGGGGAATGTTTTGTACGTGTCGCGTTTTACCTTATGGGTATTTATTGGGTCATTCGTCAGGAGCCAATACTCTAGGGGGCAGTTATGTGGCTGGGGTGCATAATATGACGTCGTCTCGTTTATGATTTCAAGCCTCTGGCTTACAATTTATTAGCTCACTGTGGGGTCTTGAGCAATATAACCATAGAATATTTTTTGTTTTGCTCTCCCTTCCCGTTCATTAGTTTAATTAAAGTAACAGTTGTCGTCTTCTTTTATGGGGCTATTACATCGTCTATTACGATCCGAGCTTTATATAGACAGTGATCGATAGATATTGAAATTGTCCGTTGTTTTCGATTCAATAGCGATTCCTTATTTAGCAACAGTTCAAACACAAATAACTGTTTTACAAAAAAGGACTAGAGTTCAAACATCGAGTCAGACGAAGAATGCGGTCGTGGAACGAATCAAAATGTGTTCAATGGTAACGCAATATGGTGAGTAATAGGTTGCGCTGCATCTTCCTTGGATTGCCATTGAAGATTGGGGCTTGTTGCAGGGTGGAATGGCCTTTTATTCTTTGAATGGATAGTTTACGCACGTGCGTGAAGTAGAGGGAAAATGGCTCTTGTGGCGCCTAGCGGGACAGGGACAGCTTCATGACGCCGCGATGTATTGTCTTCGCCCGGTGTGGGATTTACCGTTTCTTTTGTTTTATTTTTCGGACACGCCGATTAATTTCTTCTAGTGGGCCGTTTGGGGTCGCGGTTTGCTTGCACAATCAAATCCCTTTTTGTTTTGTGGCTTTTCTGAGATCTTTGCGGGTTTTAGTAAAGACTAAAATAGTCAGCGCAATTGCGATTATTTCAGTCATAAATATAGCGGACGGGGCATGTGCTTGACATTTGTTTCACATGCGCTTCCTTTCCGAGTTCGGAGAAGCTCTCGTAACTTCAAATGCACTTTGTGGACTTCGCAAACTTTGAAGTTCAATGGGAAGACGAAATGTTTTCGCACATATTCACTTGGAAATTCGCGGTGAAGTAAGACGTTCTATTTTAGGGTCCCGCATTTATGATTGATAGGGTCCTAAATTATCACCGGAGCACATTTCATATTAGATCCCATAGATAACATTTTCTTGTTTGCGAGTGCAAAAACAAAATCGATGGTACCAATTCCATAAATCACGTTACATTTCGGATATTGCTACCAAAAAGGGAAAGGAACGCTTCTTGCAATCTATCGGACCAGCTGTTCTATTCATAGCCCCATGAAAAATGGTTCAGAAGCGTATCAAAGGCGGATAGCTCATGAATGGGTGTTTTATCCAACCCTTGCTGACGAGGGCAAAGCAAACATTGGTTCAGTAATAAAAATATTTGTCCAAATCGACGGGTATAAGATGGTTTTTTTGCGGAATGGATCCCGGGACCTATTGTCGTGCAGTTTTTAAACTGGGATTAAGGGAGCTAATCATAGGAAGGGGTTCGATTCAATCGCGATGGATTTGTTTCGTTATGGTTGCAATTTTTTGTGGGAACTCAAACATGATTAATCATTATTATTTTTATCGATCATCGATTAGTTTTTAAAAACTAATTGCGCGGAGTGGACGTGTTGTGTCTGGCATTTCAATGAGATTTATAATGCTTCACATCACATCTACTTCGGCATCATATGTTTCGTACTTCTAAGTAATTCTCGCAGTGCATCAATCAACAGTTGACTTGCCTCCTAAACATCGTTTGTTAAAAGTTAATTAAAACAGTCGAAAGCAAAGTAAGCGTTAACAATATACTCTCGCACAATACCCCATCGGCTATAAATCTTCATATTCGTACTCATTCGCAGCGAGCATTTAAAGCCCTTCCCATTTGAAAAGGCACCGATGAATGGCGCACAGTCAATGGGACGTAAGAAATGGGCCAGTGACGTGAGGCACGGGCAAGTGAAACGCCTCCAGTTTAATCTGAGCCTCCAGAGACTTGCTTTGAAGGCTCAGGTGCGATGCCGACGGCAGAATTAAGGTCCTGTCCCCATCAAAGCTGAGATAGGCAAAGCTTTGCTAATTCTGCAGCATTTTTTTATTTTTTTTTAATATCTCCTTCATCTGTTCCCCTGATATATAGATATTTCAGGGTCTTTTTATAATTATTATTTGAATTGTTACTACAAACTTATATCTCAATGTTACAAAATGATCAAGTTACAATTTTTAGCCTGATTTTAATTTTATACATTACATTACATTTACATTTTTATACAGGTAGTTTTGTTATCTTAAATTGTCATAAAGCAAAATATGTGAATAGTTCCCAACTTCAAATATATTTTATAGTTACTTTTACATTTATACTTTAAGTATCAATCTTTGTCGTGAATCATATATATATATATATAATTATACTGCCTCGGTGGCTCAGTGGTTAGTGACCCTAACTTCTGGATCAAAGAGGCGTGGGTTCGATCCCCACGCAGGGCAAATATTTATGTGATGAACATAAGTGTTTGCGCTGTGTCTGGGTGTTATTTAGTTACTATCTATATTAGTATGTATTTAAAAATAAGTATATGTAGTATAACAGTCTCTGGCAGCCATATCACAAGCTATGCTTAGTTTGGGGTCAGAGGCCGTGTGTAAGATGTCCCAAAAATATTTATTATTATTATTTATTTATTATATATATTGCAAATATAAATTAAATTAGCTATAGAGTGTGTCACTCATGAGAAATAATTAAACGCATGTATAATCGTCCTATGTGCATACTTATGGGTCGAATTCTGCTGCATTAATAAATACCATATTTTATTTTCATTATTTTTAACCCTTTAACATTAGTAATAATTTTTGAACCATTGACACAACGGAGATAAGTTATATAAAAATATTGGATTGTCGAGAAGAATAAAGTAAGTTCGTATATGTCGGGTGGTTAGCCTTGGTGTTAAAGTTCTAAAATTTTGTATAATGTACCTTAGTTTTAAGTTTTATGGCTATGTAACATTGTACTAATTATGGATCTGTGTTATCTGAAATAAAGTTTATATTATTATTATATTATTATTATTTAGGCTGCCTGAAGGTTTCTGACCTGGCTAAACGGTTAGAACAACCGGGACCTACGATTTAACGTGTCATCTGAGCCACAGTAGCGCTCAGATGGAAAATGCCACCCGCGGTTACCCATCCAAATACTGACCGTGCGGAACGTTGCTTAATTTCGGTGATCGCTGACAAACACCTAGTCAAACTAAGGTACGAGCATAACATGATACCATAATAGTCAACGTAGGAAAGTTTTAGTTTGTTTCTTTGCCAAGCATAAATGGCATTTCTGCAATAGGTATTTAACTAAATATTTATTATTAATTTATTTATTTAATTTCTAGATTTTATGCAGCTCTATACTTCTCCACTTTGGTGGAGTCTCGGCTTTAATTTCCACTGGCCGAATTAGGACGCGACTGCATAGACAGGTGGGCTTTGGCGTTATCCTGGGAATTAGTCCTGTCAATCTCGACTCGTAGAGTTTGGATGATATTGCAAGTTTTATTCGCAAAATTTCGCTAAGAGCTCGGGTCACTAATCGTAATATAATTTCTACTAATAGAGTAAGTAAAATGACACGTGGGAATGAATAGAAATATTATTAATGCTTTGCAATAAAGCATTTATTTATTTAATGATGATATATTTCCCACTGTCGACAGTAGCTAGCATTCAGTACTTTCCTGCGTTTAATCACGTGCTCTCTTTATATCTAAAGATAGCTATAAATACATATATCTAAAAAACTTTCATAAGCAATATCGCAAGCCTTAGCGCGTGCTTTCATCTCTCGGGTCTAGCTACGCTGGTCGCAGTTCAAGCCCCGTTAATGAGCCAGGTGGTTCTTGCACAATGTGCACGCCGACAATGGAGGGTGCTCTATGGGGCTGATGTGTGGACCTCTATGTATTTATTTAAATCGGTCACGTGGCCATCACAGCTGGTACGCTCCGTACGATGCTACTGGTGCAATTGCATATTTTTATATATGGCAAATAGAATGTGTATCAGTTTGTGAAGATTTTTAATAACAAACGCATAGTTGCAAGAACCAAATATTTATTGGTATACCATAATGTTGTTGTCATGTAATCTGGCTTAATCAAATCAAAAAAAAGTAAATGACCTTTTATAAAGACAGATAACTAGATCATTTTAAATAATAATAGATAATTTTATAAAATTTAAAGTCCAGTCACTGTTCTAATCGCCAGATTCCGCTAAGACGTATAAAACTTTTTTCAATTCCTTTTACTATCCACATCTTCCAGCCATCATTAATAACACCATATTTATTTACACAAGCCTGCAGAATGCAATACACGTTTGCATTCCAACCATCCAGTCGCCAGAAATATATCGTCTTCTGTTTCCGCAATAGCACCATCTATTTTATAAACAGCCAGTCCTAATGCAACTTTACGAGGGGATTAGGCGACATCCCGAGAACCCCATTGATCTAAACAAGCAATCTTGAAATGTTATTACTTCCTTGTACAATTTCGCAAGTTTACCCAATAAAATGAGCACAGGATTCCGTCAGTGTTACCAGGTATTTCTATGCTCGAGTCGCTCAAAACTTGTCACGAGGTAGACTTCTAATTGAAATTACAAGTACGTGATATTACTATAAATATTTAACATATCAAACTTGATATTGTTATAATCTGAAGTCGTCTCATTGGAATTATATAAATAAGATATAGTGTGGAACTGCTGTTTCATAATTATATCACAGACTAGAGGTAGAAGGATGTAGTAGGATAATCAAAGAAGTCTTTATTATAGTATCACAAATTTAGAAAAAAAATATTTAAAACTGCGTAACTAAAAGCTGGGCTACCTTTATTTATCAAAAATATAATGAATTTTTTGAAATTTTTTTGTAATTAATTTTTTTTTTGTATTTTACTGTAGGGCTTATTAGTAAGCTTAGAGTAAATCAACAAGAGAGAGCTTGGAGAGGGCTATCTGATTCTATGCTCAGAGTTTTTCCCTGAGAAATGACAAGATCCTTAGAAGAATCAAAGTTACGATACCAGTATACGATGCCCAAGATTGACAAGTTGAAATGGCAGTAGGCAAGACACAGTACGCAGGACAGATGACCGATGGTGATGACATTGGACGTCCTTTAAGTGAGAAGAAGACGAAATGATTTCTTATTTCTGTGGTACTTTTTGAATTTAGCCTAAATGGTGACAATTCGCCAATTCTGGCAACACTGGATTCCGTAGGAAGCGTTGTATATTTAGTGGCTAAGAATAAACAGGACTGCGCGGCCCTTACCACTTGAACTTGAGTCGAGTTCGATGACCGATGCTTGGTGATTGCGACTACTGTCTTGATTCTTTCTATTTTTAAGTTCATTGGAATCGGTTTGTTTGGAAGATTTATTATTAATTAAATCTGAATGTGGGTTAAGACTTTTGATGGGTCCTAATTCAAGTTGGTTTTCCTTCTGATTGCATTATGGAAATATTGATGTTAAGTATTTTATTTTGATTTGTGGAGAGGTTGATAGTTTGCTAGAAATACGATAACAGTGTCTTTCTTTTATGTTTATACAGAGTTATTTCTAATCAATTAGCATCCTTTTAGGGGCTTATTCTGTGTGTGTGTGAACGATATTTTTCCATGAAACGACAATTTTTTCTTTTTAGTTTTGACAAAAGTAGCAGAACAAAAGTTGTTAGTTTTGATGTACAGAATACGCCCCTAATATAAAGGATGCTAATTGATTAGGAATAACCCTGTATATGTATTTATTTATTATTAAAAAAACTACACAAATTAGCCATTGAAACGAAATGATGATGATTTAAAATACAAAAAGTAATTATCGTTACTGTAAGTACATACTTTATTCAAAGAAAGAAAAACCATTCTTGTTTTAAAATATATTTTTGAGTACATAAAGTAAAAGCGAACATCGCTGATTATACAATATTACATAGCTCTATATCTTGTCTTTAAATGGCGAAACGGTGTTAACAACAAATTAAATCATCATCGATACTTGTACTTTATTTTAAAGCATTTTCTCATATTACATACTATCAACTCATAAGCTAACACACACTCCGTCTCTTAAAATTACATTGCGCAAGTTGATTTATCTTTACTCACTTTGGTAAGCTGCTGTTAAAACTTTTAAAAGTACGGGAATAAATGCATATTAAGACATTATTGTAACGTCTTTATCGAATACGACGACATTACATTTAGGTACGTTAGGAAAGTAATTATATAAGTGTGGGAACTCTTATTTATTTTAATTGTAAGTATGTGGCAAATAAAAATACAACATGTGGTGAGCATAATTCTGTAAACACTTAGTTTTAAGTTTGAGCGTCATTAAAAGGTGAATTCTAAATGATAATACTATTTTTATGACAATTTTTAATAAGGCCCAATTTTAAAGGCGCCCTCGTAAATTTAATGTCAACGTAAATAAAATAGTGTTATCTCTACCAAATGAATAACTACCTACAGTGAAAAAAAAAAACAGGGCTACTCTAAATTGCTATTATAATCACGATGGCGCTTCTAAAATGGGGCCTATTATGCACATAAACTAAATAAAACAATTATCATAGCTTTGCTAACTTTTCTACTTTACATCATCATACGTCATAATTGACACCCTCTGCTGGATATAGCCCTTCCCTAACGAGTTCTTATACGAGACTAATTGGAAACGGCTTGTATCCAACATGATCCTGAGGTCCAAATCCGGGCATCTATGCGCTCTGCGATTGAACTATATATTCAATGTATTTGCTGTTACGTGACCTCCTTTCGAGAACTTAGCGACCCCTTCGGTGAACCTTAAATAAATGAAAGTAAAGTAAAGTAAGTATAAGTATAAGTCTTAATAGTCTGCGACTCACTCACCATTTGTTGTACACACAAATGTGTTGTGCAACCAAGAAAGATGATATGTGTGTAATGTTCTTGCGTCTCAACTGCAGCGCATCCGTCATGCTGTAATGTGCGGGTGCACGGATCTCTTTGAAGGTTTAATTTCCTGCAAAAGCTCCCGGTGTCGACCTACTTCTATTGATGCACCTCGAACTTCCTTTACGACGTTAGTATTATCTTCAAGGATTTTGACGAATTTTCTTCTTATTTTATACCCTTAAGAAATACGTAATGCTCTACGACTAAATTTAAACTTTCGTCTGTATTGTGTAGTGTAGAGCTAGCAATCTCTCTATTTCTTGCTTGAGGTTTTAGTGTCCGTGTTGTGTCAATTCCAATACTGTACTGTACCAGCCTTTTTAATAGTCCACTGCAGGACGTAGCCCTACCCACGAAAGGTGATTGGGCCATATCCACCACGCTGGCCCAGTGCGGGTTGGTTGGTTGGATTCACATACGCCATCGAATTTCTTCTACAGACATATGCAGGTTACCTCACGATGTTTTCCTTCACCGAAAAGCCACTGGTGTGAAATTCCGTACATAATTTCCAAAAAAACTCAATTGTACGGGATCGGGATTAGAACCCACGACCTCACGATTGCAGGTCGGGTATTACTACCACTAGACCACCACGGCTTCCACAAATCCAATTCCGATACAAACGGAAAGAATTATGTTTCCAATGACTTTTTGCAGCTTAATCCGATTCACATCGTCATTTGATGCACCTTGTGATGCTTTTGCCTTACGCTTGCCAGTGCATAGTTTTTTCAAAAACTTTGTAGACTTATCATTAATTTTCGTATATTTACACCAACGTCCATGTCAATTGCACGTTTCGACACATTAGAGATTGTATGAAAAAAAATTAAAACGCTTTTAGCGATAAGACCGCTTATTGTACCATTCTTCTTCTCGTTTTTCTTCTTCTGTTATGTTTCATTACTTGTGGTGTCAATAAAGTGTTGTTGTATTGTATTGCATTCATCGGCTATCAATATTAATCTGCCCGCTATGTGGCCTATTTACTGCCACTTCATTTAGTATGTAAATACTCTGTTTTTGTTACAAAATGAAAATATTTTTTCTTTCTTTCTTTCAATTCACTAATTTATTGGGATATGTTAACATTGCTTGGTCTCTTTTTTGTTTTCATTATTCCAACATTTTTATTGTGACAAGATTTTTAGTTTAGTTTATTTCTACGCCATTGAATAAGATTTTTTGTTAATATGAAAAAGTTCTCCTATAAATCATCATAGTAAACCTTATAATTATGTAATGTGCCCAGAGACCATTTTATTGGATTTGCAGACTGTGACGAGGATTATGTTAATGCAATACAAGCGTGCTGTGTCCAAGTATTCAGCTGTAGTGATGTGCTGTAAGTTCGGTTTGGACTACGTCTAGACGAAAATTTCTTTTTACTTCTGCTATATAAAACCTCTTAGAATATAGAAATTTTAATAGCCTGTTCAAAGTTTTATTTCACATTCCCTCTACTGTTGTTCTATGTAAAATTAGATTTTTAAAATATAGGCCTTGGGAGTTAATCTGTTTTAACTTGGAAAAAAAAAATTATAATTTTTATTTGTTTTGCCTGTACTGTACTGTATCAGCCTTTTTAATAGTCCACTGCAGGACTTAGGCCTACCCACGAAGTGTGTTTTGCCTGCTCTATAAAATTTTAGCTAAAATTTTCAACCCTCTAAATATAATAAAATAATTAAAATATAATATCCATATTTAATATTTTAAAATAGCGTGTAACTTTTCATACAATTTTCCATCTCACAATCAAAATAAAATTAAGCTTAAATTACCAAATCGACTTTTCGGGTAAGTACACAAAAGTTTTCGGCTTCGGCCCAGTTTAGGCAGCACTGCCGCAAATACTGTGCCGTATTGATTACTCTATATTGGGTCTGTCTGCAATGTCTCGTCGGAAAAACGATGACTTCCAATGCGTTCAAAGTAACTCACACAAATTTCGATCTCACAATCAAAATAGAACACCCCTAGATTCATGTTAACAAACTGTTATTTCATCCTATATAATACCGAATTAACTTTTCGGTTACACAAAAGTTTTCGGATTCGGCCCAGTTTCGGCAGCACTGTCTCAACTACTGTGTCGTATCGATTACTCTATATTGGGTATGTCTGCGATGTCTCGTCGGTAAAACGATGTCTTCCGCTGCGTTCAATCGTTATGGTTCATTGTACGGCTGTTGTATAAGCTTACCTAATTTTGAATATAAATTAGGTTTTGAATATGAGATTAACTGGTCGCCCAATGATTCAGTAGCTTTATGTATTTGATTCTGCGAGTTTGAAAGGGGTATTCATGTTTGTTACAATAATGCTTTGATAGTTTATATTTGCTGTAGGCATATGGTTTTAATTGGCACCCTTTTTGTTTAAAGGTGACTACGAAATTCGAGGAAGTTGAAATATAATATTTTGCGGGCTTATCCGTGAATGAAGCCGTGGTGGTCAAGAGGTAGTGACACCCGCCTCACAATCGTGAGGTCGTGGGTTCGAATCCCCGGTCCCGTACCAATGCGTTCTTTGGAATTTATATACGGAATTTCACACCACTGGCTTTACGGTGAAGGAAAACATCGTATACGTCTGTAGAAGAAATTCGATGGTGTATGTGAATCCACCAACCCGCACTGGGCCAGCGTGGTGGATATGGCCCAATCACCCTTCGTGGGTAGGCCTACGTCTTGCAGTGGACTATTAAAAAGGCTGGTACAGTACAGTACAGTTATCTAATAATTATGTTTGATTAAGAAACCGTATTTTTATAAAATTGTTAAAAGTCTAGGGATTGCCCTAGACTGAACAATTTTATAAAAATACTAGTACCAGTACCAATGGTACTAGATGTGCATTTTGTGCTTATGTGTTTTTCATAACCGGTATATATATTTTGAGTTCAGGCTTTAGCTCACTTTTTCCGTAGTTGATCTCTTCTTTTATAAGTTCTTTAGCAGTCCTGAACTCGTCCAATCATCTACAGAATTCTAATTTGATAATTTCCCATGTTACTTGAACTTGTACAATTTAATATCGTTCTTGTTACTCAAGCTTTTAAAAAAATGATAACTTAATTTTTATGTCCTGCAATTTCAGAACGATTTACATCGACACGATCTCTTTGTTCATTCATGAAGGAAAAGTATTGCCCTCTCGCTTAGATTATTTACGAGGCTGCGAGTAAAAACAAAGGCATCGAAGGTTCGAAATGTTCCATCGGGTTTCTTTTGCAAATGTGTTGATAAATGATTCAATGCAGTTGCTAGCGGCCTGTTTTGCGATCGACTTCGTGCTGATCAATAGCCGACGAATAATTTAATAGAACGGCTCGAATAGAAGTGGGTTTAAAGAATACGTAAAAAGAGAGATTGTAATACGGTGAAAATAAATTTGCTATAACACTGAATTGTTTCTTCGTACGATGCAAAGGAGAAATGAGAATCCTTCAGTGTCTAAGGATTAGACTTTTAGCAAAACGGAGCGGAGCTGGAGCCTAATTTTTGAAACGTTAGAATCGTTTTAAGCTTTTGCACAGGATCGCACGCTATATGCTCTCCTGTTCGCACAAGAATAGATTTTTAATGTTTTTAAACTCCTGCTCTTACACGATGTCGTGGCCATTTACTCATACGTTCAGCCATTCTAATGATAGATACAATTATAGAACCGTTATACCATTGCAACCTGTGTGTCTGCTGCATAAAAATTTAAATACTTAATATTTTTGTGTGCAAGTGTTTTTATACAGCAAAATACTGCTTAATTAAGCTAAAACAACGTAAGCTATTACTACATAAAAATATTTCGCATGTTTGGTAACAAAGTAGTCGTTTGCTGAGTGGTGCTGTGTTTTGTTATCTATTACGCAAAATGGTATTACGTACTAGAATGATTTTCCTAGCTTCACCCAGCTTCGCTTTGGTGGAAGTTGGAAGTTCCTTCTTTCGCAGTGCGTTATTTCAATGCCAGCTTTTGCGATTAGTGTGAACTGTATTCAGTTTTATCATCTTTGAGGAAACTTTTAAGAAAGACGGAAATAAAATGCACTGTTTTTAACAGTACCAGAAGTTTTTCTTGTACTTTTGAGTATGATTTTTGAGTACTTTAAAGGAATTTTAAAAAATGTTAGAGACATTTTTCATTAGGTACTTACCTACTTAATTTTTTGTTTTATTAACATTTTTAGCAAAATAAATGACGACTTAACTACTTTCACAAACGTCTAATTCTTGTAAGTCGTTGAATAAAATTATCAATTATTTAAGGAAAAACGATCTCAAATGTTCATGTTCTACATATAATTTTCTACTTCCAAACGTTATACTTGTTTTAGTAAATGCCCAGTTGTTTCTCAATTAAAAAACTGTATTGTTCCTTTACTAGTTAAAATTGTGGGTACACGATAGAAATCAAATATGTACTGAGTAACTTTTATAAGCAGATGTGGCGCTTTACATCAGGTGAATGACTTCCTGTTCCGTTACACAAAAAAATCTTTGCTAGTTTATCTCCCTCTCGATATGATTACAAATAGAGCATAAAGTTCGTTACGCATAATGCATCGTCAAGTTATCGGCATAGATGACTAGACGCCATTTATAATTTTTGGTAACCTTTCAAGTAGCCTAAATGGCAATAAATCGCCTATGTTGGCAACACTGTAGGTAGAGTCTGAGAGGTTTTAAACCACAAAGTTCGTTACGCACAATGCATTGTCGACATCATCGTAGAAAATTATGACAACTTTGCACTTACAATAAATGAGACTAAGTGGTTTCAAATGGATGCAATCAATTGTTTAGAGCTGAATAATATGAAACAATGTATAGGTTCAAACGACCTCGGTCTTTCAAACCATAAGCTGAGAATATCGTCGATGTTTGATATAGACTAGTTGAAACGTGGTTTACTGGAAACTGTAGGGCTTAACAGTTGGAGATATCTATTTTGTGTCCGTATAACTTTAATATTAGCTAACCCAGGCCCTGATACGATACTCTATCGACATAACGTAACCTAAGATTTTTTTACGCGAAACTCTAAAATGTATGGCACGTATCATTTTCTACAGAATCACGCTGCAGAGCTATGATTTTGTGTTTATTCAATTTACGTACATAGTTAATCTAAGTGACATTTTCAATAAACAGAATTCGAGTACTTTTGCATAAATTCCTTGTATTGTCGAGTAACGTAAAGACAATACCTACATACATGACATACTGGGTCATCATGCACACAATAAATATTATATCAAAGAATTTAGTGTTTATATAAAATCGTTTTTGCTTTTTATCAACTTAATTTAGTGTTTATATAAAATCGTTTTTGCTTTTTATCAACTTTACCAGTGGCAATAAAATCCAAGAAAGCAGTTTTCAAAACCGTGGTGGTCAAGAGGTAGTGACACCCGCCTTACAATCGTGAGGTCGTGGTTTCGAATCCCCGGTCCCGTACCAATGAGTTCTTTGGAATTTATGTACGGAATTTCACATCACTGGATTTTACGGTGAAGGAAAACATCGTGAGGCAACCTGCGTACGTCCTGAGAAGAAATTCGATGGGGTATGTGAATCTACCAACCCGCACTGGGCCAGCGTGGTGGATATGACCCAATCACCCTTCGTGGGTAGGCCTACGTCCTGCAGTGGACTATTAAAAGGCTGGTACAGTACAGTACAGTACAATTTTCAAAACAAAATTAAACTACAATTGAACCAATAAGTACAAAATCTAATAGATCCCAAAGATAACTGATCAAAAGATCATCCCACCAAGTTGTAAACTAATCCTGTGTCACTACAGAATTGTAACCGTAAGTCAGCCAACAGAACTTGGAAAGTTCTCGACTACTTCATCAATTATGACTAGCATTAATATAGGTTGTAACGCCGCGGGCGATGGGGATTCGTCGACTGCTGTGTTTAATTTACATTGTTTTGCCGGATAAATATTTTATGACGTACTATAAAATGTAATTACTTTGAAATTCTGAGACTCTCCTGAGTATCAGGTTTCGTTGAAGACATTTCTCAGAATATCCTTATCAATAGCAATATATTCCAACATGTCTTAAATTTTACTAGACCCTTCTTTCAGAACTTTCAGAAAAACATACCGCAAAGACCGCTGATGCCGACTTTTATTAAAGTTATTGTAGTCGCCCGCTGTCATATCGTTACCGATGTGGTTTTTTTACGACACATGTCATTCGTAATTGCCAAGGAGCGGTGGCTCTCCCAAGGGTAGCTTGGAGACTTGCTGCGCTATTATAGCTCTTATTTTTATGGACTTAATAACGTAATTTCTTGTGTTTTATGTACTTGGGAGAAGTGGCGTGGAAAATGTAAGAGGTCTTGTTAATTTCGTTTATTGTAGCACGTTCGTCAATATACTCGTGCAAAGGATCCCTCGTAATTGAGACGCTTTCTTTATTAACATGATGTGATGTGCTGAAAATGTGTGTAATTGTGTTAATATTGTGTTAAGGAGTGACAATGGGTTGAATAATGATACCGTTGGATATGAGCTTTCTTAAAATTCAGCATATTGATTGGGTAGAAGGTATGTTGATCAATCTATCAGAACTGTCAGTACTTAATCATCGTGTTATTATTAGAATACTTTGTGCTAGTTTATACTTAATGAGGATCTTTTTTTGTAATATTCTAAGTTAGGTTAGAGAGGTTCGCAAGTACTTATGTGTATTAATAACAATTTGGAATGTTCCACAAGATAATAAAAATTTAAATAATAACGTAATACGTTTGTAATTAAGTATTTATTACGAATAACAATTATTTCTAATCTACATTAGAGAAAATCTTTAGAGCATGTCTGTTTTTTTTTAAATAAATAAGTAAGTATATTATGTAGTAATTTACTGATAATATAGTATATTACATATTAGACTGATTATGCAAAATCCCAAACAACAAAAGACCCTGAAAAATATTCTATCCCCACAAAAATAAAGACCGATTTCCACCACTTCTACAATCTACTATTGGCTAAGGTCAGATGAATCAAACAAACGACGTATGATACTGAGTATGTGAACTATATTTTCCAATAAACGCGTTATACGACTAGTATTACATAATTATATCCATTATACATTCCTTTTTTACGAGATAGGCGCGAGTGCCGTCTACCAATGTCCAAGAGCGGTATGCCGCCAAAAATTAGCCAAGCCCTGCGATTCAGCTATGGAACAAAGAGCTAATTTACTATTACGTAAACAATGTACAGGAAAGAGAAATACTCGCAAATATTATAAGTCCGAGTGAGATGGAATAGTTTGTACATATTATCTAGTAGGATGACCCAACAGCTCGGCCATCCTAATTTTAGCGAGTCCCATCGCTATTAATAGGTATTCAAAGATTTTTAAATAGTAAGTATCTAGAATTAAAGATATAGTTGTATAACATACACAACATAGCAGGTGCTCTAATCGATAAAAAGGTTACTACAGTTACAATTACTAAGTATAATTACAAAAACTTACAGTTATCAAATGTATGATTCATATTACTACTAATTCACTCTTGTGTCTGATAATTATTCGCAATAACTTAGATTTATAATTATATGATATCCTAAACTAGATAGCTACTAACAACTTAGGTTATATTTATAGCCTAAACAAACATGGGTACATCATTGCTATGTGGAAATAGTCTAAATCAGATCGAAATTAATTACCATTATATAAACTCAATGGCCATGTTTTTTTTTTTATATATATTTTTTTTTATGTGTTTCAATTGAAGACTCACATCTGCTCGTTTTCATTAGAGTCATTATCAGATGACTCGGATTCCAGATCTCTATTGAAAGTCGTCCAAGGTTGGATCTTGTCTACTGCGACTACGGCTTCATATTTTCTGCCTCGCTTGCGAGTCAGAGGTGTGTCTTCAATCAGAAATCTGTCATTGGGGAGTATCTTGGCAATTCGGTACGGTCCCTGATATTTTAAGGCTAACTTTTGTGACTTACCATCATGTTGCACCTGTCTCTCCACTCTCACTAGGTCTCCTTCATTGTATCGGGTTGGAGATTTTCTATGTTTATTGTAATAGGCTGTGTCTCTTACCTGTTGCTCTTTGATCTTCTCTCCTGTTTGCTGTCTCAAGTTTTCTATTTCATCCGCGGGAGTCTTATTTAAAGTTTCATAAATGATTTCACTTAGTTTGTTTTCTGTTCGGTTTATGATATTAAATCCAAACAGCAGTTCAGATGGACTCTTTTGAGTAGTTTTATGTTTCGCTGTGTTGATACCTACCTGTATATCGGAGATATGTTCTTCCCAGCATCGGTCATCTTCCCCATGGCTAGAAGCTGACAAAGCATCTAGTATTGTTCTATTAAATCGTTCTACCTGCCCATTTGCCCTAGGGGTAGATACAGCATTTTGAACGTGTTTGATGCCATAGGATTTGATGAAGTCCTGAAACGCCTTGCTAGTAAAACTAGTACCTTTGTCGGTAATAAGGCGTGAAGGAACTCCAAAGTAACTAATGAAATCTTTTATCTTCCGCACCGAAGTCACTGATTTGGTATCCTTCACGGGATATATACTTACGTATTTTGTAAATCCGTCAACCAGTACTAGTAAATAGCAGTTCCCCTTCTTACTCTTCACGAATGGTCCCAGGTGGTCTGCGTGAATGGTATGAAAAGGGATATTAACTTTTTCTATTGGGTGTAGTTTGCCTTCCCGTTTACCACCGGGGGTCTTGTGATGAGCGCATTCCAAACATGAGGAGACATACTTCTTTACAAACCTGCGCATTTTTTTAAACCAGTAGTGCTGTTTTATGCGTTCCAATGTCTTCTCAAATCCATGATGTCCGACATCGTCGTGATTCATTTTTAGTATTTGCCATCGTACACCACGCGGGACTAACCATTTAATTTCTTCTCCAACTACTCGGTAAACCTTACCATTTTTGAGTTTATAATTTTTGTGAATCTCAATAGCTTCCAGCGTCGAAGGGTCGGATAATATTTCTCTAATGTTCCTTACCTCATCATCAGCAGACTGAACTGTTGAAATCCAATCATCAGTCTGTTGTAGTAGTAGTACATCTAAGATGTGTTGCTCAACCATGGGGCTGCCGACTGGGTTTCTGCTGAGAGCATCCGCGTGCATCATTCGAGCTCCGGGACGATACTCTATTATACAATCATATTCCTGAATTTGAACCCACCATCGTGAAATTCGCGGTACTAAGTCACGTTTTGTCAAAGTTGATCTGAGGGCATTGCAGTCAGTCAAAATTTTAAAGGGAATTCCTACGAGGTAGACTCTGAAACGGTTTAGCGAAGCGATAACTGCCAATGTCTCCAATTCGTAGGAATGCAACTTACGTTCGTCAGCCGTGGTTTTACGGCTGAAGTAAGACACTGGTTGCAGCGCGCCGTTTGGGTTCCTTTGTAGTAGTATTCCTGCCAGGCCTTCTTTGCAAGCATCTGTATGAAGTTCCGTTTCAGCAGTCGGTTGATATAGGGCAAGAATGGGTCTATTAGTGAGTAACTCTTTTAGTTTGTTGAATGCTAGTGTGTGCTCACTTGTCCATAGCCATTCCGTGTTCTTCTTGAGCAGATTTGTCAACGGAGCAGCAATAATTGCATAGTTTCTAACAAATCGCCTGAAGAATCCTGATAAACCCAAAAATTGACGTACCTCATGTTGATTATTAGGTTCAGGGAATTTGGAGACCGCTTCGACTTTTCTGCTGCCTGGACGAATACCGTCTGCACTTACATCGAATCCAAGAAAATCTATGGATTCGAGAAAGAAGTGACACTTGCTCAGTTTCAACGTAAGTCCTCCTTTCCTCAACAACTGTAGCACTTCGTCTAATCTTTGCATGCCTTCGTCGAAATTTTTAGACGGTATAAGCACATCATCCATGTACACGATAGCGTATTTTATTTTGGCTTCTTGGAGTATCTTATTGATGGTCCGTTGAAAAACGGACGGGGCATTGACTAAACCAAAGGGCATACGATTATACTCGAACTGTCCATCCGGTGTAACGAAAGCAGTCTTGGGGCGAGACTCCTCAGATATGGGGATTTGGTAGTACCCTGATGCTAAATCTAACGATGTAAACAGATTATTACCTGCCAGAAAATCGAGTTGATCTTCCACTCGTGGTATCGGATAATGGTCTTTCTTGGTTTTTCTATTCAAAGCCCTGTAATCAACGCACAGTCTCTTATCACCTGTTTTCTTTTGCACCATTACAATAGGACTTGCATAGGGTGATGATGACTCCCTGATGATATCGCCATCTAACATTTCTTGAATCATGTCTCTTACCGTTGACCTTTCAGAGTGCGACATTCGATACGGACGGTAAACTACAGGGTCAGTATCTGTGAGTTCAATGTTCATTTCGGTGACTGTCGTATATCCTAAGTCATTTAATCCGCTAGAAAAACAATGGCTATGCTTTGATAATAAATGTTGAAGCTGTTTACGCTGGTCCTCAGTCAGTTTTAGATTATAGCTTACGGAAGACTCCATTTCTGTGTCGCTGAATGTTACGCTGAACGAATTTAAGGTGTTTCCAGACGCAATTATGTTTCGCTCTAAAGATCGAGTCATTAGAGTACCTTTCGAAAAAGTTAACGGCTTCGACGAAACATTGTAGAGTAGAACCACTCCATATCCATTCTTGATTTCGTACTGACCAGGAAATAAGTAATATTCCTTACCTTCAGGACCTCGTAACTCGCCGTCAACATAAACGTTACAATCTATTATC
This sequence comes from Hypomecis punctinalis, assembly GCA_949316475.1. Taxonomy (NCBI): domain Eukaryota; kingdom Metazoa; phylum Arthropoda; class Insecta; order Lepidoptera; family Geometridae; genus Hypomecis; species Hypomecis punctinalis. Next base: position 14,535,774 of record OX438813.1, read on the forward strand.
TCATTTATTGATACCTGTACTGGTCGTACCGTGTTACTGGGAACTTCAACATCAGTGGATATAATGAGGTTTAGTTTGCGTGGAGTCAATCTCTGGAACCTGATCTCATTCGGTGTTTTTATGATCACGATATCGGGTTTTTCTGTAAATGAATGTCCTAAAAGAACGGGATGTAAGAGTACATAGTCCTCTACAACGTATAAATCAACCATCTCTGTCAGATTCTGAACCTCTACAGCTACATGAGCTACCCCCAAAGGGCGAGTAAGGCTTCCTCCAATACCCCTGAGCATTGGTAAGTTTGGCCTCTCAGCAATTTCAAGGTTCAGGGATTTAGCCTCACTCATCTTGATAAGGGAACATTGGCTTCCCAAATCGACATGGCAAGAAATTGTTGATCCGTTTACCTTAATGTTGAGAATGTATTTGTCGATACCGTTATCTTCAGCTGTTAACTCCGATACCTGTTTTAGTTTCAGATCGTTACCTGACACTTTGATCTTATCTGCATCGTACCCAGCTCTGTTTCTAGGACAATTAGAGGTTTCATGTCCGAGTCGGTTACAAAATTTGCATCTCAAGAGGGGTTTCTTACATTTAAAGCTTGGGTGTCCGATTTCGAGACAATTGAAACATCTAATGTCCGCATTCGTAGCACGAGTACCTGGTTTGAAAGATCGCGTGTGGTCCGCACTGGGTCCAAACTTTCTATCACTTGGTTTTCGAGTTAAGTTTGGAGCTTCTTTCCCCTGATCGACTTTAACGGTTCGAAAATATTTCAATACCTGTTCCGGTTCGCTGAACTGCGCTGCTTGGGCACCAACCTTTACCGTTCGATCATCAATACCGTAAAGCAAACAGTCTACTGCCTGCCTACCATATATTTTACACCTATTCAACAAATTCATCTTTGTATAATAATATGTCTCTAAAGAATCTCCGTTTATTGCTCTTTTTGCCAACATCTCAGTTAAGAGCTCCGCGTAATCTTCCCTACTGGGAAAGGATTCAATCAATTTTCTTTTCCATTCTGTCCACGTATGTAATATCGAAGTTAGACCCTGATACCAAGTTTTTGCGACACCAACCAGTTTAGGTAAAGCATAGTGAATAATTTCTTTCTCCTCCCAACCATAAATTTCGGCACATTCTTCTACTTTGGTAATCCACGTCAAAACAGATTGTTGTTTAATCAAAGGGTCGAATTCCGGTATCACATTCGTGTTGAATGTCATTTTAGGTTTGTCGGCGCTCTTAACTTTTTCTAAAACTAACAAAAACTTATCCATTAGCTTACTATTAAAATCATCTCTTCTAGACTTCGATCTTCTCGACCTCCTCGGTGGTGGTGTGTCTTCTCTCGATTCTGAAGAAGTAGAATAGTATCGTTCCCGCTTCCTTGATCTCGAAGGCCGTTCCGAAGCGTCTGTGGCATTCCTTCCTCCTTTTTCATCCGGATGTGCGGATGGAATACTTGAGTGAATGTGCCCTTGTCCCAATCCATGTCCGTTTCCTTCCAGATTCGATTTATTTGCATTTCCTGAACCAGATCCCTCGGGTTCTCCGGTGTATGTCTTATGCTCTTGTCCTGTCCTTGGACTCACACATTCCTCTCCAAGACCCAGTCCTTCGGGTCCTCCTCCTCGGGCACATTCATCGTCCTCCTCCATTTGAATGGAATCTGAAACTCACAGTAACTAGCTTAGTAAACATATTTAATGGGAGTCACCATGATGTATATGTAGGTATGTTGGTTAAGTAGATAGGTATATGTAAATATATACCTCAACCTGCTCTTTCTCCTGCAAAGCAATAGAAGATTTTTCGCAAAATATTTCTCTACTACATTCTCTTTTTTAAGGAAAATAATATCTATCAATGTATTATTTTATTGATCAACTTGGCATGTGTATCACGCCTTATTTTCATCCTTAGCATCACGTCATGGGTAAAACAAAACAAGTAGGTAACAGTCTTTCGACGCAAGGTAACAATTTGAACTTTTAAACACAAGCCTACAACAACTATGAATATAAAACAAACTCGGATTACATTAACAAAGCTGCTTTGTTCTAGTCTTCCGTTTGTTACGTTCGTCATGTTAATATTATTGAGAAATATGACGTGCTCATTCGGTACGAACTAAAGCCACGGATGTGCAAATGTAGTGGATCAGTATAGTAAATCAATCATACCAATATTACCTTGAAATGCGTGCCATTTTATAAAATCGTTTAGTAGTATTACAAAATTAGTAGGTACATTAGGGATTTAATTGCATTATTTGTTATTTTATTGTTATATGGTACAAGTCATGTCAGAAAAATGTGTAATTGATATTGTATTCAATTATTTTTTTTTGTATAAACGTCGGATATGCCATGTCGTCACTGAAATTTCACGCACCAAAACCATTTCATGAAACCAATGACTCTACATTTCAACCAGATTTCTCACATCCATGGGCACAGTACGCATTAAATAAATACCAGAATGATTTACCTTCGCAAACTTCGTCAAGAAATGTCTATAAAAACCATAATTATTATCACTGTTAAAATACAAAAACCACACGTACATTATCTTTTTAGTTTCTCTCCCAGCTAATTAAATACAGCTTCAAGAAGGAAAGAAAAGAAAAGTAATTTCGCACTTCCTTTCAATCAGTATCCAGCTGGGCTAGTATGCACGCCACGAATTATCTCGTTCTTAGTGTTAGAACGTGATAGCGTTATGGCAAAGTATATATCTGCCACTTTTTCACACGTCGAAATGAGTTCTTTTCGTGGCTTTTTGTGGACGCATGCTTGATTAGCTGGACGATTGGACGGAATAAAAATATCCAAGCAAAATATTGTTGTATTAAATAACGCTTGGAGTGTCTTTGTACATATCAATCATAGTCAAAAACAGGACTTCAAATGTATGGAGAACTCCAGGTAGGTATTTTGAAAAAAAAGAAAGAAAATGTACAACCATTCTGACCCACTGGCAACTTCCTCCCTTCGTTTACAAGTTGGTTGAAAAAAACGTAGCCATTATGCGATTGACCAAGAAAATAAAAATACAGATAAATGTCCAGCGTGTCAAAATACCTTTGATTAGCGAAGAAAAAAAATAATAATTGAAAAACAACTTACGTTTTGTCCGAGTTGCGAGCGTGGCAAGAAAATGTATATTTTCTTGATATCCCCTTCTGACCTATTGGCTAAGGTCAGATGAATCAAACAAACGACGTATGATACTGAGTATGTGAACTATATTTTCCAATAAACGCGTTATACGACTAGTATTACATAATTATATCCATTATACATTCCTTTTTTACGAGATAGGCGCGAGTGCCGTCTACCAATGTCCAAGAGCGGTATGCCGCCAAAAATTAGCCAAGCCCTGCGATTCAGCTATGGAACAAAGAGCTAATTTACTATTACGTAAACAATGTACAGGAAAGAGAAATACTCGCAAATATTATAAGTCCGAGTGAGATGGAATAGTTTGTACATATTATCTAGTAGGATGACCCAACACTACATACTAAATGACAATCGGCAAAATTACACGATATCAAATTCTCCGTCCGTTAACTTGGCACTCGAAACTGTGTCACTGCACAAGTGGCGATCCGAAAAAACTATTGGATCGAAAAAATCAAGTCTCCAGTTTTTATTAAAAGCCCGAACGTCGGTCGTCGATCCCCCCATGTGCCAAACAGCTGCGCCGACAGTTTTTTCAACACAAACTTTGACCCCACTTCGCTACGATCATTCATATGGGAATTGAACTTTACATTTTTTATCTCTCCAACTTTTAACCCAATTTTAAAGCAGAAAGGTTTCGTTTCGCTCGGCAATAAAAAATCTAATTTGACGCCAGCACTATTATTATTGCAGTAAATTAATTGCGCCATGTCATTTAAGAAATTACGAAGTATGCGAGTTATTGGAGTTGTTTTTATTAATTACTTTAACAACTGGTTAATAACAAGCGTTTATCATGGTTATATTTATAAATGTGAGCTTTTGTTTATGTGGGTTATAAACTTAATTTCGTAGCGAATGCAGATTTTTTTTACTACAGAAAAAATAATGGATTTTGACTAAAAGACAAGTGCGTATCAGGCTCGCTCACCGAGGGTTCCGTACATATCCAGAAAATTTCACAAAATTGGGAAGTAAGTTGTTAAAATCTCTATACTATAAACCATCGACAAAAAAGTTTTGTTTTTACACTTTTCTCGTCATACATCTATAATTACATATTGTTAAAATAATTAAAAACCTGTTTTAGCATGTGCTAATGAAGCTCTTTTATATGATACCTAACATGATACGATTTACTCACTTTGAATTTTGAACCCATATTTAGTGAATTTTGAGGCCCTATTTTTTTGTGATTTAAATCAAAATGTACGATTTTCAGATTTATTCCTATATGTGTACTCTGAGACAATGCTTCTCGCCAAATTTCATAGTACTAAGTCAACGGAAAGTACCCTGTAGGTTTTGATTTTTGTGAGTATCGAAATACGCGGTTTTTTACGACATAAACGGCTCTAACTTTTTTAAACGATAACTGAGAAGTTTTTCTTTTACACAACTGCAAGAGATCATAGATATACGTATACAGTTTAAATTTCAACTCGATATCTTTACGCGTTCCCGAGATAAAGAGTCTTGACATACACACAGACGGACAGACGGACAACAAAGTGATCCTATAAGGGTTCCGTTTTTTCCGTTTGAGCTACGGAACCCTAAAACTGTAGGTAGGTACAGTAACCATCTAATCCTTATTTCCTTATTAGACTATAAGTCCGAAAGTGTGTTTGTTGGTTTATTGCTATTTGTCACTCTTTTACGCAGCAACAGAACAAGGGATCGATTTGATTTTTGGCATGGATCTCAAACAGTTCAAACATCAATATAGAATGTAAGAGAAAAATGCCATGTCCATGAGTGCCAAAGATCGGAGTGACGTAGGCTACTTTTTGTTCCGGGGAAATAAAAGGTTCCTACCATTGACAGTATCAAAAATACTGTCAATGGTTCCTACGGGATAGCACAAAAATAAGACGCGGGCGAAAGCTAGTACTAGGATAATAAATTCATCTAAAATCCATCTCCATCACTACTATCAATTCTAGAAATACTAGAATATTCCAAGCGGTATCGCAGGATTCGCAGGACGTAGTTATGCAAGAGTAATAAGAAAAAACATTGAGTACATACTTTTTGTTGGGAAACAAAAAATGTCTTCCTACTTGATAAATCGTGGTCTTTATGCGGGGGAAGGAAGCGATGAAAAACTTGGCGAATTGTTTTAAAACACTCCCTTTTATAATTTTGGTATCGTGTTCTCCCGTTTGCGGGCAACTCCCAGAAATATGGCCTAGATAAATTTAGAAAGTTCGAGAAAAAGTTCCCTAAACAAGTTGGGAACTCGCGAGAAGGTTTCGGAAACGAATTGGTAATTAGGTACACAAGTTTAGTTTAACTTTTGTTTGCTTTCCGGGAATTTTACATCTATCGAGTAGTTTGCTAAGTTTATTAGTTGGTTACAGGTGACTTGTTTGTTGTGATAAGTCTGAAATAGAGTTATGTGCATTATCAGTATGAATAATTATTTTTAGCAAAAAATAGCATGACCGATTTCACATGTGTACAGAATCACTAAGTACAATAGTATAAAACAAAGTCGCTTTCCGCTGTCTGTCCCCATGTATGCTTATATCTTTAAAACTTTTTTTGATTTTGATGCAGTTTGTTATAGATAGAGTAATTCAAGAGAAATGTTTATATGTATTATACACCTTTGCGAAGCCGGGGCGCATCGCTAGAACGCAAATATTATGCACGGAGCGATGTAGCATTTTTCACATTATTGTTGATTTATCAAAAATGGCGCAGCTGATTTCGATAAAATTTAAATGGGACCAATTTCGAAGTATACTCTTGCCAATAAATTTAAGAATTATTGAAATCGGATTAGTATAAAAAAGTTCTGCGTGGTTATACATAAAAAATATACGCGTCGAATTGTATACCTCCTCCGGCTTAACGACAGGGAAATTGCTCACCTTGTGAATATGGAAACCAATACCGAGTTAATGTTGGCTGAACATGTGAAATGTCAACAAAATGTGAAGGAAACGAAAATTCGTTTCAATAAACTTTAGCAATTATGGAGTATTTAGTTCAATAACAACTCTTCTGGACTTCGAACTGCGCGGCAATTTTAGTGTTAGTTTCGCAAGGACCACAAGTTTTAACGCAGATAGGCATACAGGGTTATTTCTAATCAATTAGCATTCGTTTAGGGGCTTATTCTGTACATTAAAACTAACAAGTTTAGTTCTGCGATTTTTGCCAAAACTAAAATAAATGTGTTCTATAGAAAAATATCGTAGAAAATGTATGGAACAACTGATTATTTTTTTGAGTTTTGAGGAAAGTCGCATAACAAAAGTTGATTGTTTTGATGTACAGAATAAGCCCCTAAAAGGATGCTAATTGATTAGAAATAACACTTAAAATGAAGTCAAATTTTATCACAAAGGCGAAATACTCCTCTCATCATATCATTCCATCCTTGCACGTTCGCAATCATCTGTCACTATCTCGCCCATTACAACTGTCATTAGAGTGACAGAGATTACGTAGCACTAGAATACCCGGTCAGAGCATTTGTCGGACTGTAATTACTTGAGAGATCTTAATTACCACCATCCGGGGTTTGATTGGGCAGCCATTGTTTGTGTTCTGGTGCTAACAGGATAACTGCAACTCTGTCTCTCAAACTACCGTGGGACGGTGTTTGAAATGACATGGCATTATTACTATGCGTTTAGGGTTCAAAATAAAAGCTCCACCTAGGAGTCGTTTGAAGTTTGTCCACCATTATTGTGCAATTGAAGTTGACATTTGATCAGTAGTTCAAATGCCATTTGTGTCAATAGGTATTACACAGTAGTTTATATGCGTTTTCGACGCCATGTTTCTGGCAATCATGCATCACAACTTTTTTACTTTATGTCACTTCTACTGTTTTTCATTGTTCTGAGGTTTGTCATATTATGGTTCATTAAATAGAGATAACAATTCTACATAACCGAATAAAACCGTAACAAAACAAGTCGATTATTTAATTTTCTTTCCAAAGGCCGATCGATGTCCATGCCTAAATCGCTATAACTGTATGTACTTATATGATTTTTAACTTTTAGGAACTCGTTTTATTATTATTATTACATAATGTAAACATGTCATGGTGTTATTTTTAAATGTTGGTCCAAAAAAATACTGGCCAATTTAAAACAACGTTGCAAGTTTGTTGATTAAATCATGTTTATTACAAACTTTAATTTTACTTCACAAACACTATTTAAGCGGTTAACATCTATAAAAATATTTTTAATCTGGTCGTATACCGAAAACGCGATAAAAATTTTGTTTCACAAGTGTTCACACAGTACACAGTTGTTTTTGTGATTTTCTGGGTCAACAAAATAAACAGAAAACTTTTTGACTTCTGTCATCAACACAATCATTTATCAATTGACTCTATCCTAGACTTTTGCATCAAAAAGCAGGCATAACATGCTCAAAAAACGCGTTGTATGTAAGTAAAATGAATAAAGTTATTTTTGCACTGCCAGCACGCACTTACGCAGCCTCTTTCCAACCCCGACTAACCCTTACGTTTGAAGTATTTCAAGCGGCTGCCAGGCCTGTTGTCCTCCACACATGAATTGCGCTCGTCAGTTTTTTATAGCCCAATAAAATCATGCAATCCTCCGCTCTGCCTATAAGTATACTGGCACAAAAGCTACATTTTCGTGAAAATTCGTGACGTCAGCTTAAAAAACACAATGGCCCCGGGCAGACAATACGTCCCTAGCAGGGATCTGATCATTCTTAGACTCTTGAAAATAAAGAATCGGGGTACGAAGATATGGATGTATTATGTTATCCTTATTCTTAAGGTGCTTTTCTTATTACGAATAGGAATCATTCTAAAATTGCTTTTAAATATCTGACAAGCAAGTTACAGTAGAGGTGAATCTGCAGTCTCCAACTTTGAAGACGTAAGACTCATTTTTCAAAATCATATTCCAACTATTCGACTTCCCCCCAAGTTTTGCACAATCATCACCTTTAAGACAAGCTCAATCCCTATAATAACGATCTAATAATCCTTCCAAAGTTTCTCGCCAACTATGAATGAAGTTATCGACAATTCTTGGAACATTTCGAACGTCGCCAGTCACCAGTTCCGCCACTTTTGCTTTCCCGATGAGGTATTCAGAAAATTTAATTTCCGTAGATAGATCGAACAATTTTGCTTCAATGCGGTGCTCGCCCGTAATTGGGTCAGATCGACGGACAATCGACAGTGACAATATTATTTCTGGATATCTTATTATATTTTATTTATCTTCTTTAACTATCGCTGATTTAAATCGGAGGAATTTTGCAGCTCGTTGCAATTTGAGTTGGATGCATCGACAAAGAATAGACTCACATTTTCAGATTAAATAATTTCTATTTACTTTTCTTTTGACTTTGAAGAATTTTTGTGGATATTTATGAGGGAAATCAAATCTCGTTTTGTTGAAAATCCACTTGGGGTGCGGACAAATCTAAAAGAAAAATATGTAAGGGCATTCCGTGTCATCGCGTCGTTTTCCACTGTAACATTTTTCACGCACCATTCTCACCCTCGTCTTGGCTTTAAACAAATGTAACTATTGCAAGCTCAATTGGAATTCGTCCACAAATCGTTTAACACCAATTCAATTCAATTCGTTAATTGTAAACAGACAAAACAAGGCAATCAATCACGTCGCACGTCTTAGTTTTGGCGAGTAATGAATCGAAAAGATTAAGAAGCCGAGCGTCGGGGAGGGAATCTAATCAACGCTTCAATTTACACAAATCGTTTCGACCACTCAAACGTGTGGAGTAAGAATGTCTGCGTTAATCTAACCAATAGATTATTCTGGCGGGTTAATAAAGACTGACGAAGGGCCTCGCCCTCTATTCGATCTCGGGATTGCAAAAATCGACACTGTGTCACTACGTTTGGACGCAGACTTGCCTTTCTAAAGTATAGAAACCATATATAGAAACCTATTTGTGATTGACAGATAAAAATATTCGGCGGTTAGCAAGACTTGAACCTATATTTTGATTTCCGTTCCAATTGCTTTTAAATTAGCTGAGCCACTTCAAGTAAGAGTATTCCGATTAGCTAACATTGAGTTTCTTGAAATATCATACACGAATTCACCTTGGTACCTATTCTGTACTAGTCGAAGGCCATTTTGAGTAGTTATCATCGGTCTAAGTCTAAGCGCTGTAAATAAATTAGTCATATAGTCATTTATTCATAACACCATTTTTGTTACAAGTCAATAAGTAAACATTACAATAGGGCACTATACAATATAGCACAAAAAAATCATAAAAGAATTTGACAATTACCAAATTAGTCACAAAATCTTAAAACAATTCAGGTAATTTCAAAAAGTCATTTACGTCATAAAATAGTTGCTCATGTAGCCAACATTAAACGACACAGCTAGACGTGAATCCCGAACTTCTACGGGTATTCGGTTGTATATAGCGGGCTCACCAATATATACAGACCTCTCCGATTTCGCCAGCTTATGAGAAGGAGTCACCAGTTGGTTTTTCCTAGCATTGCTTCTTAAATTTAACCTAGAATAGATACCTTTCCTCTCAAATAATTCTAAATGGTTGTGCGTGAAAAGGGCTACCTGATAGATTAGTTCGCACGGCAGTGGCAGTACTCGCAGTTCCCTAAAGAGCTCCACACAAGACACGTCGTCCGAAACCTCGAAAATGGCTCGCACAGCCCGTTTTTGCATAGAGAAAGCTCTCTTGTACTCCGCGGCGCGGCCCTACAATTGTAATCCGTACCTACGTAAAATATTACTATGGATTGTGGCAAAGTAACAAGAGCGCACAACGTCCCGCGTGGCCGTGCTCGCGAGCCGCCCGAGCACGAAGCACGAGCGGCTCAGCTTCCCACATAGCTCCTGTATATGTGACTCCCACGTGAGGGCGCTATCTATGTTGCTGTTGCTGTTGCTGATATATATCTAAATTATTATTTGATGATTGATGTAATTAAATGACGTGTACTAAAATGTATCAATAAATGAATATGAATATGTGGAACCCTAGTAATTTCGTTGAGTTGACCTGCTGAAGCGCGGTGTTTCCGAACGTTACCGAGTCACGTTATTCACGTCACGTTATTGACGGTCACAAACATTTTGAAATGCCAAGTTAGAAATTGCTATAAAATAAACTATACGGTATTTTCTAACTTTCTCAAACTATTGAAAAACAGTGAAGACCTTTTGATACTGTGACATAACAGATTTGATTATAGAGGTGAAACAACCGTCAATTCTGAGTGGCTCAGCGGTTAACCGCGAGACAGGTTGACGTTAATCCTGTTTCGAGTTTCATTTGGGTCAAGCTAATATCTCCAGTCTGCCATCTATATTCGATAATCACGCTAGTCTATTGTTCTACTCGAATTATTACTATAAGTTTCTACTAGGTCTCATTGTTGCTGGAACAATGAAGCTTATAAATTAGTTGAAAAGGTTCGAAATCAATATTTTTAAAGTTTAGAATGTCCTATTGTGAAGCCCGTTAGATGCTATTGGTCTATAGATAAATGTTACTCGATTATATCGGTTGGGAGGTCGTCGGCCGATTGTAGGGCAGACATAAGGCGAACTACATTGTGGCAACTACGAACACATTCAAATGCTATGTGTAAACATTTGGTTCTATTGCTTTAAATGGAATTGATCGTGTTTATTCTCCGTCGTACCTCGATAATCTAAATGGGTGGAATTGAGCGTGATTCATCGGAGATACGAGTACGTGGAATACGGACTCTTATTTCATTTGCATCGATTTGTAAGGCTTTTGAGGTCACATTACAAATGAAGAAATGCTTTTAGTACTTATTTGCTCGGATTTCTTAATAAATTTTGATTTTGTTGCGTTTTTGAAGAACTCTGTAATTTATGGCTATATTTGAGTTTTAAAAGTTAAAATTCTTAGCACTTAGCACCATATCCCAATGTTAAGTACCTCTTGATGTAAAGTTGTTCAGTTGTTCACCTATGAAATTGAATCAAAATGAGAAAATACCTACGTGGCCAAATATATTGATATGTAAGTCTTACGGATTATTTGTATCATGTAGTTGTAGACTCATCTAGCTGAAACTGTATAATGTAGACCGTAGGAGCCTGAAGGTTCTCTAACAGAGACCACAGACTGAAAATTGTAGCGTCGAAAGCTGGAAACAGTTTAATCTACCACAGGAATACTCAATCTACAATTAGCATCTTCAAAAAAAAAATCTAGTCAAACTGCGCAGTGTGCATTGTAAAATTTTATCTTCTGTTAGTAGTTTTGCGAATGATTATGACTAAATAAGAATTTCAAAGAAAACAATATTAAGCACTTTCCACAATATTATTTACGCCAAAAACAAGTTAGAAATTCGCCCAATAATTAAGAAAAACTTCGAAGCATTTATCCTCAGGACCCCAAACTTTCCATTCCAAAGGGCTTCTTCAAAACCGCAGCAAGCGGCAAAGCAAACAGTCACCGCTGAGAGTTTCTCAGTTTCCTAGCAATAACCCTACAATGTGAAAAGTTAGTCATACAATGGAGTTATTGTGGAGCTGGTAAACAGAGGGACGGCAGACGGGGCCGGCCACGGTTGGATGGTGCCCCCACGCTCCCCGTGTGCCGGCGACATACGGATCTTGGTTATGGGCGGTGTGAAGGCTGCATATAAGCTGGAAACATACTATCAGATGCGGCTTACGGACGCGACTGACAGCCGCGACCTAGACAATGAAAGTACACTGAGCCGTGCACACTATCGGACATAAGTCGCGGACGTCACCTTCGGACGTCCGAGAGCGTTCCGACGTCCGAGAGCGATCTGGCACACCGGATGTTTTAAGACTGTGCACATTGCTAAGTCGCGGCTGTCAGTCGCGTCCGTCAGTCGCGTCCGATAGTATGTTTCCGGCTATAAGTGTATAAAGTGATGTTAATGCTCTTTTTCTCATAATCGTACCTATTAAAATCATCAAATAAATCTATGTCTTTGTAGTTTTTTTCTGAATGAGATAGAGGTGTTTACATATATCAGGGAATATCTCTCTGGTTTATGGGGGTTTCACACAGTGTCATTGTGGCTATTATGACTGTCAAGACGTGAACTTGCAGTTCAAGCAGAAATTTCTTCATATTAAAACGATTGACATTTTTTCGTAACATAAAACATAGTTCATTAAGGTTTACTTACTCTATCTTTTGTAGGCCCTTACAATTAAAATGAAGCAATCATTTGGATTTTTATTCGATTTTATTACCACTAAAGCGGTAAAATGTTTACTGAAATAATAGAGCTATATTGGAGATTCTTAAAACTAATTTTAAATCATATTAACAAAAAATAACAATAAAACTTAACTGTAATTAAATGTGGAATCAAATGCAAAAATCTACACGTACAAGCAATGCAGCAAAATGCATTACGATAAAAATTATCATCTATCGTAACATTATTACGAAAAATATCGGGAAGATAAATAACAATACACAGATTTATGATACGGCCTGTGACATCTTTACAGCTTTCCGACATCCGACCGCAAACCGCCGCGACAAGTACCGTGAAATACAGTCGTATATTTCATCCTCTTGTTTGGCATAAACGCCGCTTTTGGCAAGTATTCTACACAGTCTAGCGGTTTTGCATTTAAAAAAAAATGGCGATACTTGCAGATAATCGGATCATGAGATTATATGTAGGGAAATAAAGGTATGATCTGTTTACGCAAATATCCAATAATCCGGCTTGAAAATGTGGAAAACAGATGTTGAGTTTTGTGTTCAAATGGCGGCGAGTCATGAAGGCACTACGAAATGTTAAAAATCTAAAGTGAGTACGTAATGGAAAATACTCTGTCATATAGTTATTTAAATATCAGCACTTAAAGACTTTATATAATAGCCTTATGATGAATCTTTAAGCATTGAAATTGCTTATTAAAGTAGCGGTTGATCAGGTGGCAGTTGCATGTAACCTGTCTAGTAAATTAAGTCTATAGGTTTGTAGCAACTATTTGGTAACATACATGAACTTCTTGTGTTATAAAGATACAACAAAATAAACAAAAATACACAGACCCTCGATTTTTTCTTTTCAGTTGAGTTATACACTCTTTTCATGTCTCTCAATTGATTCTACTACCCAGTGACTTTTTCATCTGGTAACACATTAACGGACCACCGCGGTCCGCCGATGTCCTTCGGTAAATTGATTACAGATACAAAGAATTCCATCACAGACCTTTTTCCGCCTTCAGTCAAGTTCTGCGACAATGCCTCTACCCGACTCCTTCATCCCGTAATATTGTTCCCATTGGAAGCTCAGTAACAAATGGTAGATCTACCGATCACCGATATACCTACCCACCGAAAAGGATATAAAAAGAGTTTAGGCAAAGTTTAATTTCCGCCGGTGCCGACTACGATTTTCGGAGGATAATGTATTTTTTCGTTGCTAACGCGGAACTTTTTAATTGAATATGAAACACAACCTTATCTTTGCATTATTGAATCGCATTTTCGTAATGGAATCAAGGAAAAAATTAAAGTAAAGGCAAATTTTTACTACCTATCGAAAGATTTTTACATCAAAATTCAACGAACAAGATGGTAGGTGCCTTTATAAAGACGTTAGTAAGTAATTTTTATTCGTTGTAAAAAGCATTATCCAAACTAGAGCTTTTTATAAATAAGTATCGTATTATTGTTCTTTTAAGATTTTTTTTTGTTGTAAAAAGCATTTTCCAAATTAGAGCTTTTTATAAATAAGTATCGTATTATTGTTCTTTTAAGATTTTTTTTGTTGTAAAAAGCATTGTCCAAATTAGAGCTTTTTATAAATTAGTATCGTATTATTGTTCTTTTAAGATTTTTTTTATTGTAAAAAGCATTATCCAAACTAGAGCTTTCTATAAATCGTATTATTGTTCTTTTAAGATTTTTTTGTTATAAAAAGGATTATCCAAACTAGAACTTTTTATAAATAAGCACTTATCGTATTATTGCCCTTTTACGATAGGACAAAGTGTACCTCTTTTATGTACACTAATGTATTTCTTGTTTACACTACCTTCACCTCTATTCTTTGAATATCCGATATTAAATTTCACAAAATAATAGACGACTTATTTTTAAAATTCCAGTAACATAGGTCAACGTAGACCGCTGCAAAAGGTCGCATAAAGCTAAATATATCTTGTCAAGTGCCTTATAATAAAACCGAGCGGGCGGGGTCAAATCCACTTTGACAAAAACACATACAATATGAAAAATCTGTGTGTAAACAGGATTAGAGTGAATATTCTTATAAGGAGGGCTGCCAACGGCAGAGCCACGGAGGCAGCGAGCCGTGAAGCCAGCGCTCCGCCGGACGTGACCTCCCCCTTCCACCCCCATATTGACACATCTTTGTCTGAACCATAGACACGAGTATCTGTAGAGAATGCTCTGCCAGTTTTGCGCTTAGAGTTACCCAAAATTTTGTGGTCTACCAAAAATATACCTTTCGTGTCCCTTTCTAGGCTATATCAGTTCAGTTTTAAGATGTACAGTTTAGGGGCAGTGGATTTTTTACAGTAATATGTTGGTAGAGTTTTAATTTCTATAAAAAATACGTTAAAACTCTATTGATTCTTTACTAGATTTGAGCGCGTACAGAGCTCGAAAATTTCCTACTAGGGGCGAAGTACGCACGAAAACAACGTATTATAAATAATTGCACACATTGAATACAAAGAATTTAGGTTCTTTATCAAGTATATTTGATTGATACATGAATTAATGCTGATTTCAATTCTTGGATGAACTTGTTGATTTATTGGAACAATAATTTGAGTAGGTAATAAATAATTTGTACGTAAAAATAGAGCATATAAAAATCTAACGTTGGTTGTTTGATCTGTAGATGTAAATGTCGTAAGGAAAAGTTTTGTAGTTCTTGTTTCTCAGGAAAAGATGAATTCTAATGATTGTGTGCGCGTCATAGATAAAACGTTTGTAGGTAGGTAGGCTTGGACAAATCAGTTTCCCATACCACAGTAACAAACAACTATGTAGAGACAGATTTATATCACGAAAACAAACCAGTGGCAGCCATGGTGACTCATTTGGCCACATCTTTCCTGACGAACGATTTAGTGGAGTTGGTGTAACTTGCTAGTGGGTTTTCGGAGACGCACAAAATAGAACATGTAAAACTCAACGAAGTCTAGGTTTATGAAATAGTGTTCAAGGACTAGCAACCCAGCAAGTGAAGCGTAGGTTGGCCAATACTAAGTAACTGATTACATTAGAGACAGATAAAACCAGCTAGAATAGCAGTAACTTAACCGAGGTTAAAACAGCATGCTATCTCAATTCTCATTTGCATTTATCTAAATGGTGAGTTTTTATAGACTACAAGTATATTAAGTAAATACCTATAATCTATGGGTGTATTCTAGGATTTAAGGTTATTGTGCTCATCAATATGACCAAGCACCAAGTTAAGCTGAGGCTGAAGATGAGGCTTATTTCGGAATTGTGAATAAATGCTTACCCACTCATAAAGTTCATTGATTGACGATAAAATCTATGTGATTAAGTATTGTACATTGTGAACTAAACAGAACATACCGTGGAATAGTAGATTCTTCGTAATTCCGATAATAGTCTCCTATTAAACGTTGGAATGTATGTACGGAATTTCACACCACTGGCTTTTCGGTGAAGGAAAACATCGTGAGGTAACCTGCCTACGTCCGTAGAAGAAATTCGATGGCGTATGTGAATCCACCAATCCGCACTGGGCCAGCGTGGTGGATATGGCCCAATCACCCTTCGTGGGTAGGCCTACGTCCTGCAGTGGACTATTAAAAAGGCTGGTACAGTATAATGACAAAATAGAAAGACTAGGTGTCTTTCTTCTAGACGAACTAAAAATAATATTTGTGTAAAAATGTCTAATCAGATGAGATCTCAGCAGTAGAGCGACCACTGCTGAACATTCGCACAATTTCGAAATTTGCCGGTTGGAAACGTGTGGGACACAGCATGGCAGTCGGTCTGAGTCCAAATGAATTTATAGCACGTACGCAGTACAGTATAATGACAAAATAGAAAGACTAGGTGTCTTTCTATTTTGTCATTATACTGTACCAGGCTATTTTCAATGGTCTCTCTAGATTGCACTTGCTTGCAATTTGGACTCAGACCGACTGCCATGCTGTGTCCCACACGTTTCCAACCGGCAAATTTCGAAATTGTGCGAATGTTCAGCAGTGGTCGCTCTACTGCTGAGATCTCATCTGATTAGACATTTTTACACAAATATTATTTTTAGTTCGTCTCGTAAACTGCAAAATCTACTAAACGAGCACGTTAGAGAAATGCTGTTGACAAGAAACTGCGCCATATTTAGCTCTCGTCCTGGATTCTAATTCAGTCAGTGAGATAAAATAGAACGCTATCATTCTGTACGGGCCCGATAACAATGCGGGAATATTGCTTTGTTATCATAACATAATGAGACAAATCGTTTGTCTAGTTCCCTCTTTATAATAATGAGTTGAGATATTGTTTGTGCGAGCTGTGTTCTGTATCCAGGAAGTTTTGCTGGTCTCTTGTTTTGTTTTAATATGGAGGAATTACTTACATTTCTCTGAGAAAGACTAGCCGCCTTACCACAAAATAATTAAACACATTTAAAACACTGTCTTACCGTGCCATTTGTACTGTTAAACTTTTTCTAAAGCTTGCGTAAAACTTTTGTGGTAAGACGGTAGGTGTCTATTGAAATTTTTATACATCAAAATAATTAATTATAATACAGGGTTATTTTTAATCAATTAGCATCCTTTTAGGGGCTTATTCTGTACATCGAAACTAACACTTTTGTTTTACGACTTCTGTCAAACCTCAAAAAGAAAAATCAGCTGTTCCATACTTTTGAACGATATTTTTCTATGGAACAACAATTTTTTTTGAGTTTTGACAAAAGTCATATAACAAAAGTTGTTAGTTTAGATGCACAGAATAAGCCCCTAAAAGGATGCTAATTGATTAGAAATAACCCTGTATATTATACGTACTAATTTATGCAGTGGCACTGCCACTGCCATTCGACTTGTCAATCGGCTGGGCTATGTCGATAATATTGGTCGGTTCTTCTATGGTTAAACCAATATTTGCTGACAAAATTCTTGGTGCGGTACAGTTTTTGTCTTTTTGATATAATTATACTTCACTATACTTATTTACGCTAACTGTATAATGGTACCCGCATAACGTGGCGTAAGATCCGGATCCCAATTGATAACTGCGATGCGATCACGCTACGCACACTAATATGATAACATTACATTTGTCTCTTTCTGCGAGATCGACTCAGGAATGAGGAGATCCGTAGAAGAACCAAGGTTACCGACATTGCCCAGCGGATTGGCAGGTTGAAGTGGCAATGGGCAGGGCATATAGCGCGGAGGACTGATGACCGATGGGGTCGAAAAGTTTTCGAGTGGCGACCACGTACCGGTAAGCGCAGCGTAGGACGTCCACCCACAAAGTGGACGGATGACCTTATTGGGACCGCAGGATCGCGCTAGATGCAAGCTGCTACCAACCGGTCTTATTGGAAATCATTAGAAGAGGCCTATGTCCAGCAGTGGACGTCCTGTGGCTGAAATAATGATGGTGATGATGACATTTGTCTTATAATTTAAAAAATAATTCATAACAATATCTTCACAATTTGTTATTTAGATAAAAGGGTCCGGAAACCGTCAAGCTATTTCCGTACACACAAATCCGTTTCTTTTGTTTGAATACTGATCATGAGTCAAGAGATAAAGTCGTAGTTTTTGTCCAGCTCTTACTGTGCCTTGAATATAGATAAGGCTGGCTTAATGATGAAGCTTTACTACGTTAGATGGCTCTATCAAAGGTTTTATTGTTATTTTATAAGCATTTTGAATGGATTTCGAAGGTTTATTGTGTTTTGAGACCACCCAATAAAGACCTGTTAGGAACATTATTACAGATAGATATGTTTATTTACAAAACGAAACATTCGCTATAAATATTATCAGTTCTGGCCCGCGGCTTCGCCGGCGTAATATTTTGGGCTTTATGCTATCATAAAGGAACCTTTTAAGTCTCTAAGATAAAAAAAAAAACTTGAGGGAGCGACAATCATTCCGACTTCTAAATTATTTACCTATTTCGATGCATAAAATCAACTCAATCTCTCCCTCTGTTGCTGGGTGAAAGAGTATCAAAACAAACAAACAAACATACTTTTAGATTTATAGTATTAGTAAAAAGATAATATGAGTTTGCTTATAACTCATCTTTGGTCAAACTATGTAAGATAGACTCTCTGTTTGGATTTATTTTAGAAAAAACAATAAGCTACTGAAATGCCGCTCTCCACGTTTAAAGATTTGTTCACATAAGTAATTTACCTTGAAATAAACCCCTACAAAAATGATACCCCGCTTATTACTTGTAGAGTCTAAAGATAAGATAAAAATGTCAAAATATCTATACAGAATTTTTTATCTTAACTTTAGAGCTTGCGATATTTACTCTTTAGTCTTGCACATACACTGAGAGAAAAACTAACAAAAAAATAGTAATCTTTACTAAAATTTTACTAAATCCGAGGACAACAAATGACCTGTAATAAATACAAATCGATTTTTGTTAATGCAATTAGTAGGTATTACAATATCAGTTCTGTTATATGTAGTAAGGTCCCAGTAGTTTCAATAGATTAGCTTTGTAATATCTAGTAAAGTCCATAGTACTCTTTACTAAAATGTTACTAATCCCGAAGACAACAAATGCCCTGTTAAAAATACAAATCGATATTTAGTAGGTATTACTAATACCTGTTTTGTTATAGCTAGCAAAGTCCTTAGTATTCTTTACTAAGATTTTACTAATCCCGAGGACAACAAATGCCCTGTAAAAAATACAAATTGATATTTAGTAGGAATTATTAATACCTGTTTTCTTACATGTAGTAAAGCCCCAGTAGATCCAATAGATTAGTTTTGTAATATCTAGTAAAGTCCTAGTAATTTCGAAATTTTAGTTTTGTATTATCTATAAACCCCTAGTAATTTTAATAGAATAGTTTTGTAATATCTAGTCAAGTCTTAGTACTTTCAAAAGTTTAGTTCTGTATCATCTAGTAAACACCTAGTAATCTTGATAGATTAGTTTTGTAATATCTAGTAAGCTTTAGTACTTTCGAAAGTTTAGTTCAGTATTATCTAGTAAAAGTCTAGTGATTTCAATAGCTTAATTTTGTATTATCTAGTTGATTTTTGTAATGTCTAGTTTAGTTCTGTGTTATCAATTTAGTAAACCCTATCCAAGAAAAAGTTATAAAACACTTCAAATTGAAATATTAAAAACTACACAGTTTTAAATATTTCAATTTGAAGTGTTTTATAACTTTTTTATGGAAAGGGTTTATTAAGTAGATATCACAGGACTAAACTAGACATTACAAAAACCAACTAGATAATACAAAATTAAGCTATTGAAACTACTTGAGTTACATATCTTACAAAACGAATCTAAGGTTATAAACTAAAAAAAAACTAAATGTAAGTTACAAGGTGAATAATAATTGCAAACATAAAAATAAAGATTCAAGTGAAGTCATGTTAGATATTTATTAAGTATTATACATTTATAATATAACACACGAAACAGCCACATGTACAATAAAACATAATTTACATTGCCGGCGAGTATAATGTATTCACGAAGATACCCAGTTACTCAGTAGATTCTGGGTAAAATTGTCAATTTTAACTTACACTGGTTAAATCTGTACTTATGACACTACACTATTAAACACAGTTAGTTGGTACGCACTGAGCTTCATTCTCCATGTTTACTCTACTGCACGCAACGACGAAATGGCTGCTGGAAAGGCGGGATCGTATTCACTGAGACCCCAATTACTCAGTAAGATGACTGTATAGCTGTTATAACAATGACTCCTGGGTAAGATTGTCAATTGTCACTCACAGTGTTTAAATCTGTTGGTAAAACACAGTTTGTTGGTACTGAACTTCACTCTCCATGTTTACTCTACTGCAAGCAACTACGAAATGGCTGCTGAAAAGGCGGGATCGTATTCATAAAGCAAAACTCACCGGACACTTTACTTGAAATAACAAAACATTTCGTTGAAATTACTTAGCTTATTGCTGGATTTACAAAATAGACCAAAAACTAAATGTTTCTGTTGCATTAACTAAAGTTTTGTAGTAAAATTACAATAGTGTCTTGAAATTAATAAAGCCTCATGCTTGAAATTATTCTTCCTTTCAATACAAATGACAATCGAGTTTTGAAAATGATTAAACCCACGCTTGTACGTACAAAACAAGGTAAATCAATTTTTTTCATCTTCCAAACCAGTGGTATATCAGATACCAATACTTGTCTATACCAGTACCTATCTAGGTACCAACGCGGTGGATTTTTTTTTGTAAGTACATAGTACTAATCGCCTAAGAGCATGTCAAACCGTACGAAGTACTCGTATGATACTTAGTGTACTGAACTACTGAAATCAAAGCCAAAGCCGTCAAATAAGGATATTTCAACGACGTTGGCGGGAACAGAAAACGCGGTATCAGAAAAAATCTTAATGCCAATTAATGCAATTAGAATTAATGCATAAGTATTAATTTGAGATTTTTTGAGTATTAAAGTGTAAAATTATCTCGTATATTATTCCAGTAACTTCAATGCCCTTACCATGACTTTTGATAGTAAACGTAAACTTTTTTCCGTTTTCGTTTAATAGCTTCATATATTTAACCATACCTTATTAAATGTTAAAGCCAAAAATTTGCTTTTTATTTGTAAGCGTTTAGAATCCAGCAGCTATGCTTATTCTTCATTTTTTTACTCTTGACTCAAGACCATAGCGTTAAATCATTTTATAATAATTTGTTCTGAGAAAAATATTGTTACTTACTACTACTTATGATCTAATATTTGCTATTGTTATAGGTGATAAGTTTACGTTTTACGGCTAATTTTGTCGATTTTATAACATTGTTTGTTGTTGAAAAGCAATAATGCTTTGTTTGGGAATTTTGTCATCTTGTAATTTCAATTGAGATTATTATCGTAAGAGCGCTTATAATGTTTGTTTCTGAAAAAACAGTACGTCATATTTTGATTCCTGTAGGCCACGCGGGCGAAGTCGCTAGAAGCTCATAATAATTAAAGCGTGTTCCTTGGAATTACAAAAAGGGATAAATTAATTATATTTGTTGTACCAAATAAAGTTCTTGTTAAATTTTATATAAACGTGTGTTGAAGTTAAATAAGCGTGTTATTTGGAATTGCAAAACGGAAAAACTAAATAATTATGTTGTATCAATATTCTTTACTCAACTTTACTTAGTCAAAGTTCTTTATAAATTTCACAAACGTGTGTAAAAAAATAATATAGCATATTCTTTGGAATTACAAAAAGTGGAAAACTAAATATTATTGTTGTACCAATTAAAGTTATTTCTAATATTTACAAACGCGTGTTGAAATTAATAAAGCATGTTGCTTGGAATTACAATAACGGAAATACTAAATATTTTTGTTTACCGATTAAAGTTCTTTCTAAACATCACAAACGTGTGTTGAAATTAATAAAGTATGTTGTTAGGAATTACAAAAAGGGAAACATTAAATATTATTGTTGTACCAGTTAAAGATATTTCTAATAATTACAAACTAGTGTTGAAATTAATAAAGCGTGTTGCTTGTTATCACAAAAAGGGAAATATTAGATATTTTTGTTGTACCAATTAAAGTTATTTTTAATATTTACAAACGGGTGTTGAAATTAATAAAGCATGTTGCTTGGAATTACAAGAAGGGTAAAACAAAATATTTTTGTTGTACCAATTAAAGTTCTTTCTAAAAATCACAAACGTGTATTGAAATTAATAAAGCATGCTCTTTGAAATTACAAAAAAGGGAAAACTAAATATTATTGTTGTACCAATTAAAGTTATTTCCAATAATTACAAACGAGTGTTGAAATTATTAAAGCGTGTTACTTGGAATTACAAAAAGGGAAAAACTAAATATTTTTGTTGTACCAATTAAAGTTATTTCTAATATTTACAAACGCGTGTTGAAATTTAAATAGCATGTTACTTGGAATTACAAAAAGGGTAAAACAAAATATTTTTGTTATACCAATTAAAGTTCTTTCTAACAATTACTAATGCGTGTTGAAATTAATAAAACGAGATGCTTGGAATTACAAAAGGTAAAAACTAAATCTTTTCTTGTACCAATAATTTTATATTTCCTAAAAATTACAAACCCGTGTTGAAATAAATAAAGCTTGTTGCTTGGAATTACAAAAAGGTAAAACTAAATATTTTTGTTGTATCAACTATAGTTCATTCTTAAAATTACAAACGTTTTTTAAAATTGATCAAAATTATTACTTAGAATTACAAAATAGGTAAACTGTTAGAAACACAACTACCTTTTCTTGAAAATAGTAATCGAATTTGCGGAATTTACAAAACTCTAACAATATTTACTATAAATTTGTAATAAATATTAAACTTTTGCAATATCTGCATTTACTAAAATCGTATTTTAGGAATTACAATTACAAAAACAAAACTGTTAGTAAAAAATAATAAAAATTGCAAATACAGCAAAACTTTGCTAAATTATACTAAAATTTAGTGTTTTCGCCAAATACAAAGGACTTTTGTAATATTTAGGGGCGATTTTTTTCTCAGTGTAGTTCTAAATTTCTTGTACGAGTACGTAGGTACATCTCTTTGCGCGTGATCAAGCACCATCAATTTAAATTCCAAGTCACAATAAATAGGTAGCTTAAATCGTGTTTTAAATTAGTATTTCAAAATAAAAATGTCCATTACACTTTTAATTCTATTTGAAAGTAGGCGGGCGTAATTTTTATGTTTTTATTAACCTGTAGCACACGCAATAGTGTTATAACCTCACTTTTTTCACAATAGACACCTACAGTTTTATCGTACTGCTTTATAAACTAATCATTATAAACCTTTTTAAAGTTATTTATTCACGCCGTAAAAGTCTCACTTATTTACGATTGTATTACATGGATGTATGAAGATCTGCTGTAAAGTCTCTTGGCATTGAAAATACAGCAAAGGTGACATTTGTAGAGTAGTTCAAAGTTTTCTGAAAAGTGCTGTTTCATTACTTTCATTCATTATATAAATTAGCATGGCAAATTGAACACACCCTTATTAATATTATAAATCCGTAAGGGTGTTTGTTGTATTATTGATTTGTTCCTCTTTCACGTAGCAACGGAGCAACGGACTGACTTGATTTTTGGCTAAGACATAGTGTGAAATGCGGAAAGTGTCATATTGAGCTACATCCATCAATATAGAATAGGAAAGAAAAAATGTCAAGTCGATGGCTACATCCTATCCCGAAAAAAATGTATTATTATTGTCGCGAAGAGACATTTCCTTTGATATAGCTTAAAATCAAAATGTGGCGCGGACGAAGCTGCAGGTAAAACGTATATAGTACATTATAAACAACTTTTAGGGATTCACCCGAAAGTCGTTAAAAAATCAATTCCTTTATCGAAAACATTGAACATGGCTTATGGAATAGATGATTTTTTTATCAATCTTGCGTTTTGCAAAGCTACGCCTTGAATAGGTTTTTATTTTATTTATGCGTTGTAGTCTGGTCTCTCTTATGCATTTTACCATATGTATTTTTATCCTGTGGCGAATCCACTTCTTTCTTTCATCCATGCCATACTGACGTAAAACTCAATCTATAAAAACTGGAGTTGATCCGAATAAAGTACTGCATCTTGATTCATTTCGAGCAGAGTGCATCTCATGTTTATTCATAGATTATTTGGAAGAAACAAATCTAACTGCGGACGTGTGATGGAAAAACTAAAGCTTTGTAGTAAAAAGTAGCGAAGCAGCGGAAACTTGCGACTGGGAGAATAGCGCTTAACTTGGAAGTGAAGTTTTCTCTAGTTTTAGTGTTTTTGAACGTGAGCGTTTCTGAAGATACCTACTTAATTATAAATTTATTTATAAGCCTACATGCTTACTTTTGCATTATCATAACTAAATAAGTATAATTAATTAATCATCATCTTCGTCCACTGTCTCTGATCGCACTGGTAAGCATAGGCCTCTCTTGTACTCCATTAAATATTTTTTTTTATCTCTTAAAGAATAGATGTTCAAGATCCCGCCAAAATGACATTCTGTAATGGCGCTGGTCTATGACATCACACATTAGTAATAACGTTAGTTAATACTAGTAAATACGCTACTTTAAATCTAAAATTACTAAAAATACTTTAAAAGTAACTTACAGATCCAATAATAATACCCCGAACACACAAAACACAAATTACACAAACAATAGTCAATCGAGAAATTCTCACTTCCTAGCATGTGACGTGACCAGATTTGCCGTCCTTAGAACGTTCACGTCACAATTAAAATATCAAAAAAAAGATCGTACTTTATTTCGTGCGATTTGCGTAAATTAGACATATTTTAGTTTAAATAAAGTGAAATATGTCTTTTTCAGGCTATTATCTGTCCACAATCAATTATTTTCAATGTTGTCAAATAATCTAAATATTGCGAACCATCAAAATTCTATTTCGAGTTAACCTACGATTTGTATCAATATGTATTTAAGAAAAATATAACTAAAGATTTTTAGTAGGAAAAAATCGTATTTTTACTTAATGCATTTTATTTATGTGTATAAATGTGGTTTAGAAAACTTACCTAACGATGTTATTGAGCTCACTAAACTTACCAATCAACTTGTATAGTGGACTTAATGACATCAAAGATGTCTTTGAAACATTTTGTGAGAGATTATCCTTTCTCTATTTCTTTCATTAGAAATACAAGATATGAAAACGTTGATACAGTATAGGAATGGACATCGACCTTTGGGAAGAAGAGATAATCGGTTGGTTATGGCTTCGCTCGGCTTTGTTACAGATCTCGTGTCATGATTATGTATCTGTCTAGATACCGAATTGGCTGAGCAAAACGACCCAAAAATATTACCTATACATATATGATACTGTGATGCAGTAGGCCACGGTAATGACGGCGAGTTGCTTACACCTAAGTGCGAGATTTATGGTTATATGACTCGAGCGGGATCAGTCTTTGTCTGCCGTCTATTGTGTTTAGTTTTATTTCTGGGTGTTTACGTATTTGAGAACAATAGGGAATTCTCGAACTTTTAAGTAGTTTACTTGTTAACACAATATCGTTTATTAGATCGAGTGATGTCGTAAATTATCTCGTAGGTTTGAGACTGTAAGTAATAACGGATATAAATACGCCGCCGACCCTTGGGGACAAGTTATCGTGTTTATACCGGAGCGAAAACATCTCGTGTTCAAGTGCGGTACCAGTAATTGTGAAGTGACTAGTTTGTGTGAATATCAGTGCCAGTGTGAAGTGTTTGTGGGAACCAGTTGTGTCGTGTGTGATTTTGTACAATAAAGTGCAAAGTGATTAATCGGCGTTTTAACTGATTATCCAAGAACCCATCTCGTAACAGTAGGTACCTATGCATACAAATTGGGCAGTTTAGACAAAATATGTACGTACATAATGTCAAAAATATTGGCCATTTAACTGATTATCCAAGAACCCATCTCGTAACAGTAGGTACCTATGCATACAAATTGGGCAGTTTAGACAAAATATGTACGTACATAATGTCAAAAATATTGGCCATTTAACTGATTATCCAAGAACCCATCTCGTAACAGTAGGTACCTATGCATACAAATTGGGCAGTTTAGACAAAATATGTACGTACACAATGTCAAAAATATTGGCCATTTTCTTTGTGATTGATTTTTATATTTGTCCATCAAGACATATACTTAAACAAAATCGACCAAGTACCAGTAGGACTCGCCCTCGCAGGGTCCCGTACTGTATGGGAGCCCCACTTAAATATTTGTTTTATTTTAATTTAATTATTTTTTATTGAATTGTATATACAACTAAACATTCTGTGAATATTTCAAGCTGTTACCATTATTAATATCGAGCGAAAAACGGTTAAAATTCAGGTTTGCTGTATAGGAGCCCTTTAACATTATTTCTATTCTGTTTTTAGTATTTGTTGTTATAGCGGTACATACATACATTTTCTCTGGAAAATTCAGTTTTCTAGCTATAACGGTTTATGAGATACAGCCTGGAGACAGACATACAGACGAACAGACGGACAGCGGAGTCTTAGTAATAGGATCCCGTTTTTACCTTTTGGGTACGGTACCCAAAACTTGATTATCTTTTTCCAAAGGCCGCAGTTCATTAATCGCGCGTACTGTATGTACCTACTTCGGTTAATTGAGAGAGAGGAAACTGAACAGTTTTTCTTTTCGATAGATTTTGGAGACCATAAAAATGAATAAACATAGGTACTATGGTTTTTTTATTTATAAATGCGAAATTAATGACATGCCATCATTATTAATGACAGTGGAAATGTTTTTTACTAGAAAAACAGGCCTTTAAATATTCGTGATTGATTTTGTATCCCTGTAGTCGTTGTTAGGAGTAAAAAAGCTTTCAATTTTCTGATTCCCCGATTCAACATTCAAATGTTTGATTAATTCAATACTTACAGTAAAAACAAACATTGCAACTTGACCTGTTTTCAGTCACATCAGCCAGCATTTGTAATATTACTGCGAGAAATTCAAAAGCTGCAATCGAATCGTGAGAGATCTAGTCTTTAGAAAAAATGCGATTGTTCGATTCCATGGGTTGTCGTCAGCATCGCTTAATTTTTTTTTCTCATCGTCCACGTTATCCCGCTCACGGGTCAGCGGCATCAGAAACGAGCACTACGTGACTCCAGGGCTCTTTGTAAGGGAATTCCTTATAAATCACGCTTCGCAGCGTTCAGAGCAATTGAAAAAATCACTCAAGGAATAAATCCTTAGGGCTTTGAGACGTCACCATTGATAAGGATGCAGATTCGTTCCTCAACAAAATCGCGAAGAGTTACGTCTCTTTCACAGCTCCAAATCGGAGTTTTCACATCGCAATCGTATCGCATTTCATCTAAGAGTATTTTCGCAAAAGTTTTTCTGCCATTTTTGCACACGATTGCGTAATATTCGCACAATGTTGGTATACGAGTAGATTCGATCTACATTATACGGAAAGCAATAACTCAGCTATCAGAAAGTAATGTATTGTTCGTCAATTTTCCTGTCTGCGAGCCTATCAAGGGGAAAAGTTTCGATTAAAAATACGAATTGATATCGTTAGCGATAAAATTCTGCTCGATGCTGAGACGTCGTGCGCTATCGGCAACTTGACAGTGACTGATCGCCGGCTGGCCTAGACACCCCCCAAGCCCTCCCACTATCGGCCTTACCCCCCACGGCGCCACTTCGGTATTCACTTTGTTAAAAGAGCATACGAATTCCAAGGAATATTTGTATTCTAGATTATCGTGACATATTCAAATTTGATTTTTGATAGAAATTCGAAGGCTAGTTTGTCTGGTGGATCTTTGATGTTTTTATCGTTTATTTATCGCTTTTAGGACTATCTTTTCGTGACAATTATTTCTATAGATACGAGTAGATTAGAGTAGCTCTAAACTTGAAAGGCAGTAATATTTGTGAACTTATTACACTAATTGTATTAAAAGCAGTAATATGCTTATTAGACTACGTTTTATGTGAATGTTGTTTTTAAAAGGTAGCATTAAATTATGCTCTGTACCTATATACTTGCAAGTTACATAATTATTATGCTATACGTATGCAGGGTTTATGGTATAGGATTAGTGAATTTTTTTAAATCAATGTTTTACAACAAAAATAATTTAAAGATTATTAACCAACGGTTTTGTTTCAGGTACTTATCAACATTTTTGTGCGAGGAGAGATATTACATGTAGTAAACTCAGAAAAGCGTAAGTAATTTGAATTGAACTGAAATAAGCAATAGGTACTGTGGAACAGTGTGCAGTGGTTTGTCTACACAATATTATATCATCAGTCTCTAACAAATGACTGTGGCATCAAAGCTTTCGGCAAAATATAATTAAAAAATAAATTTGTGTAGGCCTGGTGGCTAGCCCAGATTTAACAGTTTTTAAGCCGCCTGAAGGCCTCTGAAAGATAAACGATATAAATAACCAGGGCCTACAATTTGACGTGTCATCCGAGCCACGGTAGCGCTCAATTGTATCAGCCACCCGCGATCACCCATCCGAAGACTGACCGTGCTGAACGTTGCTTAACTTCGATGATCGCTAACGAACACCTAGGTAGTCAAACTACGCTATGAAATCGTGTATACCTAGAGGTGTAAGTATACACAATTTCAATTAATAAATAACAATTAATTGTATGTAAAGTAAAAAAATGCTTTGTATATAACTGTGCCACATTTTCTACAATGTAGAGAAACGGAGAACAGAGAGAACGTTTCTATGGTTTACCAGATCATTGAGTAATGCCACCTAAATTATAATTCAGACAAGATGGACTTACAAATTCAATAGGCAAACGACATTGAAAGCCGGCTGACAAATCAAATTACGTTGCTAAGTATAACCCAGCCTACTGCCACTTAAATATGGATCGAACTAGCACCAAATTATTCGTAGACGGTAACTCATTACCCTCGCCCTTGATTTAATGGAGGTTTGAGTAGAATCTTGAGACTGCATTAATGAAGTCCCTAAAGTCTATAAAAAACGAGTAGCACGACTCGTTTTACCGCTTTCTAGGGGTATTTTGAGATAGTGATGAGTGGAAGGGTAAGATACTTCAAATCTGGAGTAAATAGTTTCAGTTTGGGTAGTGTGACAAAACAGACCTGTTTTGTAGACTCTAAATACAAATACAGAAATACAGAAAATTTTATTCACTAGGACACTAGGTACCTACATCATATCAAACTTAGGTACTGCAATTCAACCATGTCACACTTCATGATGCTAGTGTTTATTTTGTTTAACTTACAGGTAAGCGTTCCCATTCAGCGTGGTAATGCTGTTCTAAGTATAATGTACAATTATACGGCTTACGTATAAGGCTTAAGCGTTTATTTATAAATTAATTAAAGAGTTTGTAGACCATCCATTTTTTTATGTAAGAGCAGTTGAGTATGTAGTTTTATTTTATTGTATTATGTTGTAATAAATTAATGTCGATTTGTTACATTTATTCGATTCCATAATTGTGATTAGGTATCACCTTGGACTTACGGATATCATGGTTTAGGTTCCTACGTATCTCTACGTAGGTACCTAAACTCTACTCATTTTCTCATTTTGATACTTATTTTTTTATTCTCTAGGTCCTTATTTGACTTTGATTAGAGCTTCAGCGTGATCTATTACGATAGCATATTACCCCTAACAACATATAGCGTAAATATTCTTGTCAATGTAGCTTTAATTTTAGCGGTTTTTCGAAATCCAGTTACCATTTTGCTACAGCTTTTTTTACTAACTTCTTTTAATATAAATTACAGAATTTTTTACATCCTTGAATAGACCTTGAACATAGTTCCTCTACACCTAGAGATAGTGGTAAGCACAATACGGTATCTTCACGCTGTGCGCAAAATAATTTTGAGGCAATTTTTCGACATTTTGCAAGTGCTTACGAAATATTGAAGGTCAGGCCTTAGCTAAAGGAAATTTCTTTAGGATGCCGGACTCGACTACCCTCGTCTAGCCGGTGGCCTTGGTTAAAATCTCGAGAGCTGAGAGGCTTCGCCTGCCGGTATGGCATATTTGATTTTATATTATTATAATATGGAGGTACGGTAATAAACTGACATTTTTGGAGGTGTTGTACTGTATCAGCCTTTTTAACGTAGGCCTACCCACGAAGGGTGGTTGGACCATATCCACCACGCTGGTCCAGTGCGGGTTGGTAGATTCACATACGCCATCGAATTTCTTCTACTGACATATGCAGGTTGCCTCACGATGTTTTCCTTCACCTAAAAGCCAGCGGTGTTAAAGTTGGAGGTGTTGTTCGGTGAATATTCTAGGCTGTTTTGTAATGGGAGGACTATTTTGGTCAGTTCAAACTGAAGTATCATCAGAATATAATAAAGACAAATAATGCTCCTTTTTCCAGATATTTTTAGCACATCATTACAAATTTTTAATTAATTTAATCTCATAACAACGTAAATTATTTAAAATAATCTCTTTTTTTTCTTCTTCTTCTTTTCAGCCATAGAACATCCACTGTTGAACATAGACCTTCCCTAACGATCTCCAATAAGACCTAACTTATCTTGTCTATTTATCATTAATTTTAGCGCTGAAACATGACGTCTATTTCTAAATATTTAATTCCCGCCAATTAATATAAAATAATATCCAGGCCTAAAAACTCTGACACCAGGGCTAGCCACCCGGCCTTAACGAACTCACTGGCTTTTTAATATAAAATAAATAAATAATCTATTTAACGAGTGCATTGTTTTTAATCTCAACTATTCTGTAGATAACGAATCACCTGCATTACAACCATGGTTTTGCGTGGACTCAAAATTTTGAGTAGCACTGGCTGTTATGGATTTAGCGCTTAAATACGCATACCTACCGTTTACAAAAAATAATTTGCAATGAAAAAAAGACTAGACATATCTAATCGTTAAAATTTTAAGCCGTTTAATATAATTTCAAGACAACGCCAAACTTCATGCTAAATCATTGTGCGCGGTCTGATAAAAACAGAGGCAAAACAGCCTTTTACGCAGATTCCTCCGGAGTAAACCGCAGTATCTGCCAGACAAAGGCCCTTGTGGGCTTAACGTACAGTCCGAGGCTTACCGACTCTTGCATAATGTCAATAGTCCTGAACAGCGAAGTAGGGCTGCGACTCGCGAAAACATCTTTGATCTTTGATGTCGCGTTGAAAAGACCTATACCTACTAACCTACTCGTTGGTTACATACTCCGTCATGGTTTTAGGAAGTCAAAATATTTTCAATTTTTAACCCTTGTCCAAAAATACAGTGTAAGTTTGCATATAAGAATGTATTTACAATTTTATATCTCCCAAGCGACTGGATTGATTTTGATACGATTTTTCTGCTTGAAAGACGATGTGATAGATTATTATTATATACTACGGAACTAATCGCGCACTAAAATTACGAGATAAATAAATACCTCCTCATCCCGACGTTTCGGCCGAGTTGCATCGACCGAGGTCACGGGTAGACAGACACGAGTAGACGGGTGAGTCTACCCGTGTCCACGGTCGATGCAACTCGGCAGAAAAGTCGGGATGAGTAGGTACATGCAACTCGGCAGAAAAGTCGGGATGAGTAGGTACTTATTTATCTCGTAATTTTAGTGCGCGATTAGTCCCGTAGTATATAATAATAATGTGTTCAAATCGCGAAAGTTTAAAAACAACTGATGTGATAGATAGATGTGTTCTTTGATAAAGTTTAAAATGTGTGCACAAGAGTCTTAATATTTTTAAATATAATCTTGATTCTTAAAAGATTTCGAAAAAAGGTGTACCTACTTAAATTACGTTTAAAACTGATTTGCGATATATACATAGGTACCTACACCTAGCGACCGAGCTTGATTGATACAATTTTATTCATCAATAGTTAGGTATTGGAAAATACCAATGGTTTTTATCCACAAAGCATAAAGTTTAGGAGCTGATATACCTAGCCTTCAACTTTGCCAAGTACATTTTAGTAATTTGTAAAAGTACCTACAGCAGCTCCTACCCTATTTTTAGCACCTGCAAAGTTGGAAATGGAAGTATTAGGACTTCGAAAATTAAAAGGTTTCTGATTGGCCTATCAATTAAGACTTCTAAATTTAGGTTTTGTTTAGAAGTGTCTCAAAAGACTTTTAGGTCCTATCGATTTGGTCGATTTATAAAGGCGCACTTTATTTAGTGCGGCGTATTGCGTGATGTGTTTCACTAGGCACTTTTGCGTTGTGCCGTATTCTAAGTGCATAGCACTAATGTGGTTGAAATATTAGATAGTTTTAAATATTATTATTATATACTACGGGACTAGTCCCGCACTAAAATTACGAGATAAATAAATACCTCCACACCCCGACGTTTCGGCCGAGTTGCATCGACGATGCAATTTTTTATTTATCTCGTAATTTTAGTGCGCGATTAGTCCCGTAGTATACACTAATAATGTGTTCAAATCGCGAAAGTTTAAAAACAACATTAGTTTTAAATAGTTGAGAAGAAACAAAATTTATTGCAGTATGTATCGTACTCAATAAACAATTGATTCAGTTTGAACCATTGCGTTTCATGGATAGATTGGTAATAACTAGGTATATATATATTTTTTTTTTTATTTCGAATAGGTTTGCGTTTGACTACACACTGCCTGATGTTAAGCAGATGTGCGGTCTAGGGTGTAGCACGCTTACCTAGAAGATACCTATTTACTCGGGATTTGAAGACACTCACGTTGTACTTTAACGGGAAGACAGACCCAGGCAAAGCATTCCGGCTGTTCGTATGAGGATTCGAAACGCTTGGTTCTAACGCGCGGAATGTCCACCATAAAAGGGTGACGCTTTGGTCGCGTCCGTCTAGCCGTACGATAGAAGAAAGGGGAAGGGGGGACCAGATTGTGCAACTCCTGGGCACACTCTGATATCTAGATACTCTTTTATTAGTTCAATCGCATCACAAAACAAACAAATTATGGATGGATATAAACATTACAAATTGGTTTTACTAAACGGTGACCTTATCAGTTCGAGCGATTTCTTCCAGGCAACCAATACGACAAGACATTCATTCATTAGACGTGTTATTCTCGTCGATACATTTTATGTTAGATCTCATGATATCCCGAAGCCATGTGGGCTTAATGTATGTAGGAGTATAGGCTCCCATAACAAGCACGAGGCGTGGGTTCAAACCCGCTCACGTATCAATTATTTTTTCGCAGTCTTAGTACCTACTTACAGGCTGTATACAGCTTTTCGATGAAGGAAAACATGAGGCAACTTACGTAAATATGTCTGTCTGTAGAATAAATTCGACGACGTATGTGAGAATCCATCAACACATACCTACTAGGCCAGTTTGGTGGTTATAGATCTGCCAATCGCCCTACATGGGTAGACCTATGTTCGGCAGCAATATTAAAAAGATAGGAACTGTTAGCGGAATGAACATATTTTGTTTATGGCTGAACGAATTATTTAGGAGCCAATTTGAATGAAATTAATTATAGTTTTTGACCGACGAACCGAAATAAAATCCAATTTCTCACCTACAACTACTCATTCGATTTCATTACAACATTGTTTGATAATCGATTTTTTCCACCACTATCTCAACTCTAAAAGTGTCAATCTTCTATGTCAATGTCACTGTCGCAGAGATCAAACTATCTTTTATGCAGTATAGAAATTAGAAAATATTCAGGATAGTAGGTAAAGTTTTCAGCCACGGCAGCCCTGAGTTTA
The DNA here is from genome assembly GCA_949316475.1 of Hypomecis punctinalis. Lineage (NCBI taxonomy): Eukaryota > Metazoa > Arthropoda > Insecta > Lepidoptera > Geometridae > Hypomecis > Hypomecis punctinalis. The sequence continues at coordinate 14,569,508 of OX438813.1, forward strand.
TGTCTTCAGAGACCAAAGCACTCCGACACACTGGAGACGTCTTTCTCTCGTGGTGCCTAATTTGACATATAATGTAGTAGCTTTAGTTAATTATTTAGATCTGTTTGCGAAGGTAAACGCCGGGTTTAGTGCTTAGATGTCGAGATTACGTTTAAAAGCAATTTACTGTCAGCTGTGAATTGTGGCTGCGACTCTATATTCAGAATGTATTTGTATTTATTGAGTAAAGTCGAGCTTAAATTGATTTAATTAAAGTACGTGTACGAAAAATGTGTTAAATATATTTGCCTAGATGTAACGATTTTGTGCATCTAGCTTAGAAGTTTTCAAAGGGACTTAACTATTGTTGTTAAATTATTTGACGCTTTTTTGGCTATAACCTAAAATTATATTATTTGTGCAGGCGTGGATATTTTTACTTTCTAGTATGGGGGCGCGTTATAAACAAGTTAGCAAAAATCCCTGATCTAGCTAGTTATATATATATATATATATTACTATCATTACTTATACTAGTTATTAATTGCTAAGTGGTATTCTAATAATATCAGTATAATCTGTCTGTGTAAAAACATAGCAGGTATAATATGTTTTCTTCTTAAAAAATACATGTTTGAAAGTTTAGAAATATTTTTGATAACTAAAGCTGACTATATCAAAATATATTAAATATAAAATAATAATAGATAATAAAAAAAATTAATAGATAATTTTGTCGAATATGATTGATTTTGTATTTTGTACCTACTTGATTTGAATAAATGTCAGCGTTGATTCAATAGTAACGGTTGGTCATAAGGATGAGTTATCCTAGAATATACGTAAATGTGGTTTGAATAACCTCACAGAAAAACAGAAATGTATTTATTATCTGGAACTGATTGCTTCTCCATTTTTAAGGTTCCGTATCTCAAATGGAAAAAACGGAACCTTTATAGGATCACTTGGTTGTCTGTCTGTCCGTCTGTCCGTCTGTGTGTATGTCAAGACTCTTTATCTTGGGAACGCGTAAAGATATCGAGTCGAAATTTAATTTATATACGTATATCGATGAACTCTTGCTGTTGTATAAAAGAAAAACTTCTCAGTTATCGTTTAAAAAAGTTAGAACCGTTTATGTTGTAAAAAACAGCATATTTCGGACTCCAAAACCTACAGGGTACTTCCCGTTGACATAGAACTATGAAATTTGGCGAAAGGCATTGTCTCAGAGTACACATAGGAATAAATCTGAAAACTGTACATTTTTATTTAAATCACAAAAAATAGGGCCTCAAAATTCACAAAATATAGGTTCAAAATTCAAAGTGAGTAAATCGTATCATGTAAGGTATCATATAAAAATAACTTTATTAGCACATGCTAAAACAGGTTTTTAATTATTTTAACATTATCAGTAATTTTAGATGTATGACGAGAAAAGTGAAAATAAAAACTTTATTGTCGATGGTTATAGTATAGAGATATTAACAACTTACTTCTCAATTTTACGGAACCCTCGGTGTGCGAGCCTGAGTCGCACTTGTCCGGTTTTTTTTTATTTGAATCAAGATTAAACTTAGGTTCGGTAGTTTTTACGCAATTCCAGAAAATTAACAAATACAGCACAATTGAAAAAATTCCATGACGTATGTGAATCCACCAACCCGCACTGGGCCAACGTGGTGGATATGGCCCAATCGCCCTTCGTGGGTAGGCCTACGTCCTGCAGTGAACTATTAAAAAATAGGCTGGTACAGTAAGGTATAGACCACCACCACAGACCAAATAATTTGGTCTGAGGCTACCACTACAAAAGTCGGATACCAACCTCGATTGTACAAAGTCAGTTGTTACGTTATTGTCAATAAATAATATCTATGTATCAAGTCCCAGCGTCGCAAGGAAGCCAACTAAATCCATTACAATATTCCCTTACGTGGCCATATCGCGTTAATTAAGTCGGTTATTCAGGTAAGCCCCGTACGGTAAACGGCGTTCATCAGTCAAGGCTGTCAAGCAGGCTTGATGCGATTAATGTTCTCAGGTATTGCAAGTTTGGCCCGAGATTGGGTGACTGTAAGTTTTGCTTTTGTTGTGTAAGGAGACGGATTGCCCATACACGTAGCCCAGCAGAATGGCAGGTTGTTGTGCAGTGGGTAGGTCATATAGTTCGTAGAACGGATAGGCGATGCGGTCTTAATGTTCTCGAATGGAGACCATGTGTTAGAAAGCGTAGCGTAAGACGTTCAGCGATAAGGCGAACCGATGATTTAATAAAGATCGCAAGATCACTGAGCAACCGCTTGTAACGGATCTTATTGGAAAACCTCAAGGCAGGCCTATTTCAATCAGTGAACGTCCTCCGACAGATAATAATCATAATCATTTATTTCAGGTTAATCAATAATTAAATCAAAATAGTACAATATAATGCCAACAATGTCAAATAAAATAATACTCGATTCTCAATCGATAATGATAATAAGTAGGTAATAAGTTAAGCTTGACATAACATTATCCTACTTACTAGCTAACGCCATTACACAAAAACCAAGGTAAACAATATGTTACTCCAAGATCTTGACAATAATAATTATTCTATGAACCAGATGTCGTCATGACGTCATTTCAATAAAAATGAACTGAAGTGGCGTCATCGGATTAATTGCGCAAAAACTATCAAAATTCAGGAGTACCTACATATACCTTCCTTATTTCCGCCATGGATTTCCGCCACACTTCAAAAGTTATGGGGTAAAGTTGGTGTCTTCCGGGAAAATATAAGTATAGAAAAATTAAATTTTAGTTCAAATCTTACTTGCGAATTATTCGTAAGTACAAAATGATCCATTGTTATTTACGTAGCCTGCCTAAAGCGGGAACAACGTCTTTGTATCAATCATTATGCAGAAACCGTGGCACCAACTGAAATAGATGATATATTACGAAGATGTACGATAGTGGGTAGGAATATATGTTCTTATTTTTTCTTCGGTCCATCACGTGGTTTGCAGTGTGTTTGAGTCTTTATAAAGAACGAGGTGTTTAGAAATAAAACATTTTCCTGAACATAATCCGTCTTACCACATAAGACTTAAACACACTTTAAACACTGTTTAACCATGCAATTTGTACTGATAATCAATGTCTAAGGTGTGCGTAAAACTTTTGTGGTAAGATGGAATAATTTTAACACTATACGCACGATAACCTAATAACACATAAAAATAAAAATTAATGGAGTAAAAACCGTCTAGACTGGTAATATTAATCATTTGGTTCGTTATTAATCAAAACGTATATAATTATCGTCTCGTTTCAACAGCCAATAAAGTTAATTATTGTGAAAAAGCTTTTGTTATACAAAAATAATTGTATTTTCGAAGTAAAATATACTAAAAGCTCTTTCAAGTCGCAGATTACGCCTACAGAATCCGCACTTTGTTTACTAATTAACTGTTAAATCATGACCAAACCTTAGTTTGGTCATCGAAGAAACTAGAAAGACTCTATAAACTCTCTGGCTTTGTGTCCAAAACTGACTTCGAAAACACCCTTCACTCAGCTTTGAAAGACAGAAAAGCGCGCAACAAATTACCTACTCTATTTTAGAGTAGAGCTCGAAAGAATTTCTGGCTTTTTCCATGTTGAAGTATTTGGCAATACGTGGGAGTTTGATATTTCATTTAGTTTGTTTTTAAATAGTATATATGTAGTAAGTCAGCAAGTTATAAATAAATATAATTCTCAAGTTGATGAAAATTTTATTATCGTGTTTTTATTCTGAAGTCACGAGAATTTTACCAAAAGATATTTTAAGCCTAAAGCTGATAAAGCGCTGAAGATTTCACTCAAAATTAAGAGCAAATAACTTTTAATAGCACGCAAACTGTGGTATTCCCGAACGTTGTGCACCTTTTTGGCAATAAATATTTCGGAGTGCGTTATCTATAACAGTTAATCTATGTTTGTGTGTGTACACTTAAAGTGACCTTCAAAATCAGCGTAGGTATTATAGCAAGTATAATATTAACACTCTTATACATAGTTCGATACAAGGTAGTCAAAATTGAGGGCCGCGGGTTTTTGTTTTTAAAAAGACAAAAATGAATTTTCACTTATTTAATTATGTCCGATTACAATGAGAGTTGAATTATAACTAACTTAAAGCTAAACTAAAAGCTAACGGGAGCGGTCTTATCTATCGACTCCCACGCTAATGCATACCGGACCACCGTAGAGCCAGACGCGTACTCAGCGGTTTTGCCGTCCGGCTATTCTGGGTAGAGCTGCTAATGAACAACTGTTATTGTTGCTGACGGTGTTCCAGCATGCATGACTCCTCCCTCCTTAAGATCGAAATTATCGCGCAGATTTTCTTTGCCACGATAATTTCGTCGATAAAAGTAAAATGAAACACAAAATGTAAAAACTATAACTAAAATTACGTATAAAATTAGTGTTCCTATGCTTATTCTCTTCATGTTAATCGCACTATCACGCTCACTATATTGACCCATTTCACTTTCACTTTTCACTAAAATGCTGGCTAGTTGCTGTAGGTTGGTGAGGTCTATGCCCTTCACGTTCAAGGGCTCCACGAAGCGCGTCCTCTCCAGCGGCACCAATGCAGGCAGGTTTATAATGGGTAATGCAGGTAGAGACAATCTTCTTGAGTACTCTCGATGTTTTCTCATGACTAAGCCTTCGACTTCGGCTTCGCAATCGTCGTCTGTAGTCACGATGTAGGTCCCTCGCAGGTGGTGATGGGTTATCTCGTTGCCACAATTTTGAGTGAGGAGGACGTCCGTCCTGGCAAACACCATCCATCGGTTGTCCTGTATTTTCTGCACTTTTACCTCTTCTACGTCAACTGGTATCTGGTGGCACTGCGTTGTATCCGTTGCGAATCGGAGCAGGTTGGCTATGCAGGTATCCTTGACCAAGGAGGATGAGTTATCTTCTTCACAGAGAAATAAGGACTCTTCTATTTCCTTACATGGGCGTGTTAGTGACACCGTTTTCAACCTTTTCGTCAGTAAATAGGGAAATTTTGGCAGGATAACGTGAGTTTGGCTACGGGAATTTGAGACAGGTAGGGGGAGGACCTTGTAGTATGTATATGTGTCGTTTTCTACAAGGGGTATGTCCATAATGAAAGTTATTTGATTTTCCTTCGCGTAAGCTTTTAACTCTATACATTGCTCTAATTTCAGTAGATTTTCGAAGTTTGCCGTGAACATAAGTTTACCTTTTCGTTCTACATCCTTAAGTATTGACAACAATTCGTTAGAGTCTAAAATAGCTTGGTGTAACATACCTAACTTACTGAAAGCTACAGTAGTTTCAATTTCGTCCAATATGGTATAGAAAGTTTGGAAATTATGGAAAAATAAGTGATACGTGTTAATGATCTTGAGAGTATCCTTAGTTGCGTTATCGTTAATTAACTGTTGCTTAACTTCCCAAATTGCCTTATCCAATTGAATGAAATTGTTTCTAGTATCGTTTGTAATGTTCACCAATGATTTCAGCATTTCTACGACCACTGTTACTCTTTTATTTTCCGTGATTTGCTTAGATTTTATATTTTGTATTAACGTGTCATATTTCATGGCGTCGTCATTGTCTAAATTTCCGGAAATTAATTTGATTATCGATCCCAAGGGATTTAGGAGGCCGCGTTTAACTCTTTTAACTGGCATTAGTTGGTTTAATTTCTGCATAGTAATATTTTTAATAAAATCTGTCTGAGTCTTTATGTCGTTGATGCCTGCGTTAATAGGTTTGTTTCCGAAATGGTTCTCTACATGCTTATTCAAATCTAAATATCTATCAAAATTAAAATCTAAATCGTCTCTGATTAAACTTAAATCTAGAGTCTTAATAATAGACCACTTATCACTACTTATAAGAGCTTGACCTTCTTTGATCGGGAGGATTCCGGGGTTATCCCTGATCTGCTGAAGTAGAAGGGCCAGGGCAGCTGACGTCTGCAGCAGGACCAGGGCGCACCTGTGAAGGACGTTTTAAATCCTTAATTGGTGCTTTAGTCTCACGACCTTTCATTTTAATCGGTACTATGTTCGGTATAGATGGTGAACCGCCTACCGTATAGGTATGGCCTGAAATGCTTCACGGCCCAAACAATGGCTAATAGCTCCTTTTCTACGGTACTATACCTGGTTTCAGCGTCGTTCAGGGTGCGACTGGCATAGGCTATTGGTTTATCAGAGCCTATAGGGCCCTGGGATATTACTGAACCGACCGCGAAATCCGACGCATCAGTTGTGAGTATAAATGGTTTTGTGAAGTCCGGGAATTGCAGGATAGGCGCATTTACTAACAGCTCTTTACATTTCTCAAAAGCGCCTACAAATTCTTCTGTGAGTTCTATTTTGTTTCGCTTTTTTAAACAGGATGTTAAGGGCCGGGTGATTTTGGCGAAATCCTTAATGAATTTACGGTAATATCCCACTAGCCCCAAAAAGCTTTTAATTTGGGTAGTCGTTGTTGGAATTGGGAAATTCAGAACGGCCTGTATCTTATCATCATTAGGTTTAAGTCCATCTTTAGTTATCATATGGCCAAGGTAAAGTACCTCTTTGCGGAAGAATTCACACTTATCCAATGTCACTTTTAGGTTTGTCTCCCTCAATCGGTCGAAAACCATACGCAATTTCTCGATGTGTTCCTGCAGGCTAGATGAATACACAATTATATCATCTAAGTACACGAGGCAATGCAGTCCTTGTAATCCTCTGAGCACGTTGTCCATTGCGCGCTGAAACGTAGCTGGTCCCGTTTTCAGACCGAATGGCATTCGGGTAAACTCGTAGTGACCCGCTTGCGTGGAGAACGCTGTCTTGTGTCGGTCTTCTTCCCTCACTTCAATTTGGTGGAATCCGCTCGCTAAATCGATGGTACTAAAATACACTGATTTCCCTAATTTATCAAAGAGATCGGCGATATTAGGCAGCGGGTATTTATCATCCGTGGTCACTTCGTTGAGACGGCGATAATCTATGACCATTCGGTATTTTCTTTCGCCTGAAGCGTCCGTCTTTTTGGGTACCAGGTGTACTGGTGCGCTCCAAGGTGAGTGCGATTCCCTTATGACGTCATTTTCTAAGAGTTTGGTCACTTGGTTCCGGATTTCTTCATTATAAAGGGGTGGATGTCTGTACGGTCGAATGAATATAGGGTCCTCGTTTTTGGTTCTAATTTCGTGTTTGACCTTGTTTGAGAAAGAAAGTGGTATACCTTCACAGTGGAAAATGTCTCGATATTCAGAACATAATTTTTCTATAGCTTCTCGTTCTTCTTTATTGGTGTGGTCTAGCCGTAACTTTTTTAGATTTTCTTTTAAGAGTTGGTCAACCTCGTAACTACTCGAAGTTACGTTTATGTTACATTCGTCGCCTTCGTGTTTGGTTACTTTAAGCGGCTTAGCAAATGCCATTGAAATAGTGTCTTCGGAAGTATTTTGAATCACCGTGTACGCGAATGAATTTTCGCACGTGACAAGGGCACTTGGCATTCTTACTCCTTGTCCAAAATCGACAAAATCTATGATGGCCTCACCATTTTGTAGGTCGGTGGGGACTTTGACTCTTGATTCTGTTCGGGGCTCTAGTAGTATTTCGTACGGCGGGTTGTATATAATTGGTATGGTTGTGTAGGGTGTTTGTAGGATCTGATTTTTCATGTCGATTGTAGCTTCTAGTTGTTTCAATAGATCGCTTCCTATTAGGCCGTCGTAACGACTATCGACGTCATACACGTAGAACTTGTGCTTGCCTACGCATCGGAAAGTTTTTAGTAGCGGTATGCAAATGGCCTCACTGTGTTGGCTACGGGCGTGGGTACTTATCACCTCGAACGGCTCGTAGTATTTGAAAGCAGCAAAATATTCGTCCGCTTTTGCAGGGCTAATGAAGGACCTTGTACTTCCGGTGTCAATCATGAAGCGTGCTTTGATTTCAGGTATTACTATGTGCGGTAATTTTAGAACAGAACTGCAATTTAACTCTATTATTTCGGGTGAAAACTGGAGGCCGCTAACTGAAAATTTTCAGTACTCGTCATATCTGCGTAATCGTACGCCTCCGCGGGCATGTCATGGACTTCTGGGACCTCTGTATTGTACATGTAGTTTTCGTCGTAATATGCGGCATCGACATTTTGCTCGGTTGTTTCCTCTACAATTTCGTTATTATAGAATACGTTTTCTGTGTCGGCTGAGGCATTCAACATGTTTTGCCTCAATGGTCGGGCTGTCCTCATCGAGACGTCCGGTTCTTCTAACGGTTTGGGGCGGTTTGCGTTTGGCGGGATGCCGAATTTAAATCCGTGGCCAAAAGGTTGCTGTGGCATAGGTGGTCTTGCAAAATTTGAGTTAAATGGTGGTCTAGGACCTTGTCCGAAATTGAAATTTGGTCGTGGAGCGCCGAATCTAAAGTTCTGGGGTCCTGCATTTTGATTAAATCTGAAACCTGTTGGTGGGGTGCTCGTTTGAAAATTAGGTCTAAAACCAATCTGTGGGGGTGTGTTTTGGGGCTGAAGGCCGAATCTGAAACCTTGGGGTTGTTGCGGAATACCGAACTTAAAGCCTGGGTTAGGCGCAACGAATTTGTTTTGAGGGTTGGTTGGTAATCCGAATTTATAGTTATTATTTGGGATGGTGCTTATTGGTTTACTGGGTGCGGCCGAGGCCTGTCGCTGTTTTTGTTTGGCGTTAAACTGAGTCATAAAGTTGACCTCCTCCGTGACTATACTTAGCGCGACCTCTAAATTGGGGCACCCTTTCAGGCGTACGATGCGGATTAAGTCCTCAGTCAGATTGTATAAAAATACATTTAATGCCATATTATTATACACTATCATTTTAGCCGCTTTTACTCCTTCGTCAGTTAAAAGATTAACCTTGGCAAAGAGTGTGCTACGGGTCTGCTGTATCCTGTGACAAAAATCTATGTAACTTTCCCCGTTGTTAATACGCATTTGTTCTAATTCAATCGCGATACACTCCTCGGAGCGTGGGTCGCCGAAATGCTGAATTAATACCTCTCTGAGCGCGGGCCATGAATTTATATCTTCGCGCTCACTTAGTAGAGCAGCGGCTCTACCATGCAATCTACTGGTAATTGCGTGGAATACATATTGTTGCTGTACTGCATTAGTTGTTGAGCCATACCCGTTATATATATAGTGTGCTTTTCTTATAAAAAGATTTAGCAGATTTTCTTCCCCCTCATATTTAGGTATTATACATAATAAATCTTTGGGTACAATTCTGATTGGCTGGTCTACCATTTTGTTATATTTATCTTAATTAATACCTTAACACAATTTATAAAACTAGTTTAACTAAGTAAACGAAATTATAGCGACGATGTCAGTACGCAATGGAAAATCAAATAACGATTATTTGGTCTAACCAACGGAAATAAATGAAAACAGGGAATGGAATGCGAAAAGGTTTACTCACATAACGCCCGTCTTCATCCTTCTGCTGTAGTTAGTAATGCCTTGTAAAAACTGCCGCGTCCAATGAAGACAAATTTATTTGTTGGTTCGGATTGCTGCGAGCCCGGTCACTGAATTTAAGAAACCGTAACTACGTGTACGCGCGAATAGCACCTTACGACTTTACGCGACGTATCCCAGCAATCCTACCGGCTGCGCCAGTCAAAATTGAGGGCCGCGGGTTTTTGTTTTTAAAAAGACAAAAATGAATTTTCACTTATTTAATTATGTCCGATTACAATGGGAGTTGAATTATAACTAACTTAAAGCTAAACTAAAAGCTAACGGGAGCGGTCTTATCTATCGACTCCCACGCTAATGCATACCGGACCACCGTAGAGCCAGACGCGTACTCAGCGGTTTTGCCGTCCGGCTATTCTGGGTAGAGCTGCTAATGAACAACTGTTATTGTTGCTGACGGTGTTCCAGCATGCATGACTAGGTACTTTAAAATAAGCGAACTTATATTTTTTTATGAAAAAATAGACCTTCAATAAATAACTTGATGAAATTTAGTTAGTTACTAGAAAAAGCTGGGTGTAGTCGAAAAATTAGACCTGCCCGGTCAATACGTTATATGATTTGTAAACCATAAAATATTATAACATTATACATTTTTTTATTTAACCTTTACTGTCTCACTGCTGGGTAAAGGTCTCTTTTAATTCCTTCCATTCTTTCTGTTCTGTGCTACCTCAGTCCAATTTAAAAAAAATTGGACGTAGGTAGCATTATACATTACATTTTATAATATTACGTACCTAGTTATATAAAGATTATATACTGCAAAAGCCAATGCCTGAAATTGGCGCCTTTTAAAATTCGCGCGGCCATTAACCAAACCTTGTTTTTTTAGTACAATAAGATGTTATAAACAACGTTTAATAAACAAAAAAATTCTACCCTCAGTCCGAGAAAAGTTATAAGAGTTAAAAGTTTGTAAATATTCATCAGGTTTTTTGTAAAGATACCGCATAATAGATCATTTAAAACACCTAAATAGTCTCCCTCTTTTCTTCGTCCATACAAGTATCTCTAAATAACCTATTTTTGTTACCTTTATTATGTTAATTTATGAAGTACCTACAAATTTTAATATGAAACCTAAAGTAAGCATCAAAGGACGAATTTAGGACCACCGTACTCAATCAATTTGGCAAAATGTATCACAAACGAAAATTTAATTAGGTGCTCTAAAGAAAACCTACAAAAACCATTCAATTAAAGTTTTTCCAGTGATTTAGTACTTTTTGTACCGAAGTCTGTAAAAACCTTGCGTCATATACATTTGTACACTGTTAGTTATTGGTATAAGCATAGAATTAGAACTTACTTTAGTTCTAATTCTATGGTATAAGCATAGACAAAAGTACGTATAAGCATAGACTAACCTCCTTGAGTAGTTTATGGTATAAATAATTATCGGTGAATGACACTTGCGTTTTTGTTTAAGTCACAGAGTTTAAAGCCGGGAACATACTATCGGACGCGGCTGACGAACGCGACTGATAGCCGCGACTTAGCAATGTTCACAGTGTGCCAGATCGCTCTCGGACGTCCGAGCCCTCAATGTCGTCCGAAGGTAACGTCCGCGACTTATGTCCGATAGTGTGCACGGCTCAGTGTACTTTCATAGTCTATATACCTATCAGTCGCAGCTGTCAGTCGCGTCCGTAAGCCGCGTCCTATAGTATGTTTAGAGCTTAAGTCGACGAGTATTCTTGAATAAAAATGAAAACTGTCTAAAATGTCAATGTTTGGCTAGTTAGAAATGTATTGAGAATAAACATAGAGAATAAATGAGAGCAATATAATCTCATCTCAGAAATGACTTTTTAATATTATTTAATAAGGTAATATTACATTGCATAGTTATAATATTCTATAGCAACATTTTTGGAATACTTAAATTCTAGAAACATGTGCGAAGGTCATTAACGTTTGACACTCATTAGCTCTATGTTTTCTTGTGGTTTTAACATGGAACTCGTACCAAGGTAGATAGGCTAGAAATGAGTTTTATGGTAATGAACATAGGTACCTATTCTACAGGTATTTTAATAATCTACTGCTGATGATAAGCCTTTCCACGAAGGGCAAGAAAGTGATTTTGCATCTACACATTTCAATAGTTCTAGTAAAACATACGGCACACACAATTAGCTGAGAATGTTTTTTGTATGGAACAAGTCTCGGTAAATTCGTTTAAAAATATGTTCATCGCGGTCTTGATGCTTTATTTGCATGTGCTGTTAAATCAAGATAGGTATTTAGCATCCAGATGGTAGCAAGCAATTTTAGCAACAGGGAATTGAACCCGTGGCGCCCTGCTCAGGAGGCAATGACCGGTAAAACTTTACTAACATGTGCTCAACTCTCACTACTTTTTATGCTACGCCTATGGAATACAACCACCACATATTTTGATCTATTCTCAACCTTATTTCCTTCTGTGAGGTTTCAAAATAGTTGCCTCAAAGCTGATTCCGTACCTCATGCATTTAAACTCACCTTAGTTTGTTTTTCGGTGTAGCAATACCATGGTATAAGGGTGTATGCGTATTAGACTTTGTTTTCATTGTTTAAGTTACCCACCTAGCAAAATATACAGAGTATTGCTTTGCAAAGCACTGGCGAAAAAAGCACCTATTCCAAACATTATTTCGAGAGTCAAGAGATTAAAAACTATTTGCATGGAAAAGCTGTTTATTTCTCGATTTCGTAGTAATAATAAAATTCTATATTTGCAGAAGTGTTACAAAGAGAGTTATACAATATTTAAAAGACGATAAAATGTGCACGATCTCTCACAGTTGTAGGTCAGCCAAATAAAAAACAATATTTTTTTACCACAACGTCAAGTTTTATCGCTATCATTACTTATCCAAAACCCAAAAAACAAGTTGGCCCATTTAATACTAAAATTCAACGACCTCAGTCTCGCTATTCTTCAGTCGAATGCCTAAACACCGCTCTTTCAGAATTCTCAACTAAAAGTCTGAAATTCACAATAAATTATTTGAAAAGAAAAATCGCGTGCAATTTTGTCAGGCTAATAACTCTTGAGAGGCGCTATCTCGCCACTAGATAGCAGTTAAATAAGCCAAATTGGACCATCCTTTCGGCAAAGCCTCCTTTTATGGAGCTTTATATCTTTGGCTTTATGCTTCAAGGCTCCAATGTTATTTATACTTTATTAAGTATCTGTCGTAGAGGTAAAGATTCCCGTGAAAACTGTAGGTTCAATCCTAGTGGTTAGTTTACCGCTTTGCCAATTTTGCCGTGTACGAGACTTGGTTGGTTGCAGGTGACACGAAACAATTGTGTTGAGTCCCATATAATATATTCAAGGCAAATAAAAGTTAGAAAGTTTTACCTTCAACAAAACTCATAATATATGAATTCTTGATTTTCATAAGTAACACAATCTTGAGAGACGTATTTGTTAATGCTATAACAAAGAGAGGACCAGCATAACAGTGGGTGTCTTTTATATTAATATAACTTCACGCTTTTAGCCACACAACAGCTCAGCACTGCTATTAATAAATCCTAAAACCAAACAAACTCATCAAAAAGTGGAAAACACACAACCTAAATAAATACCATCCGATACATAAACCATTTTCTCTTGTTCTTGGTTTTTTGAGCCACGGAACGTCCACTGCCGGAGAGGCCCTCTTATAAAACTCCAGTGCCAAGCGGCTTGCATCAAGCGCAATCCTGCGATCGTTATAAGGTCGCTGTGGGTGGAAGTCCTACGCTATACATTACAGATTTATCATTCAAACATCTGGGAACCAAACTCAAGCCCAGAGTAACTGTATATATTTTTTTTTAAAATATTGGGGGACATCTTACACACGGTCTCTGACCCCAAACTAAGCAAAGCTTGTGATATGGTTGCCAGAGACTGATATACTACATATAAATATTTTAAATACATACTTATATAGATAGTATCTAAATACACCCAACACAGAGCAAACATCTACGTTCACCACATAAATGCTTGCCCTGGTTGGGGATCGAACCCACGCCTCTTTGATCCAGAAGTCAGGTTCACTAACCACTGAGTCACCGAGGCAGTCAAATTGTATATAATTATTTTATTTTCGCTAATACTGGCATAACCGACCTCAAACGTCTACAGAATTTTGTTCGTCCTCCTAAATTCAGTAGTGCCACGGGTAATGACCAAGTTCACGGGTAATTAGATTGTATAGACTAAGCAGCCATAGAAAATTAATCGTGCCACAGGAGAGAAAAAAATCCTTTGGCACTACTAGTTGAGCCAAGCAGTAGAGCCACGGGGGATAGACGAATTCGAATAGGTCGCATAGATCGACAATTGTCTTGTATGTATCATCGATGTGGTAATTTTCACTGTTGTTGACAAAAACTTCTCTCTGAAGGATGATCTATCAAATAAAAAAAAACATCGAAATCAGTTTATAATTGGCGGAGTGATGGCGTAACATACATACAAAAAAAAAACAGTCGAATTGAGAACTTCTTTGAAGTCAGTTAATAATTACAAATAAGCTTCGTTGTAGATTGTAGAGTCACACGATTTACGACATAAACCCTACATTTCGTACATTATATCATTACTAACTCAAATATCCGTTTCCATATGCAATAGATACTCGTAGCATAGTCGTACTTTGACTCTAAGATATTAATTTGCCATGTGGTTAAAGCTCACCGCAGCCCATTTCCCGCTGCGGTAGCGATAGTATCGCGGTCTAGGCTCTACATTACTGCTTACACACAGCATGAGAAAACAGCGCTATATAGTTCACTAACAAACCTGGTAATGTACTACATCCTGCTAATAAACCACAGACCGATGCGAAGAAGTTAATTGTTTCGTAGGTGTTACCACAGTATATACAAGAGTAGGTAATTGAGTCGGAGCGGAGCTCTGAATACGGATTACCTAATTTAGTACCTAATGAAGATAAAAGCAACAGTTGGCCAACTTTTCTTGGCTTATTTTCAACTGTTTATCTTAATTTTTGTAAAAATTTGCTTCGCCCTTACAAATTGAATAGATTTTTTCGAAACTATTTTGAGTTATGTATTTATACTCCATACGAGATTAATATTATGTAGCCTTATTACATAATTTATTTTATTAAAGAATTAAGTATGTTGTTGATAGAACTTAGGGCTACGAGTATTTTCCTGTGTCCATACAATTATTTTTTGCAAAATATAGCATGAACTACTTCACCCGTGTACAGAATACGCGAATGTTTCGCACGGGTCGATGTAGCATTTTTCACATTATTGTTGATTTATCAAAAATGACTCAGCCGATTTCGATAAAATTTAAACGAGACCAATTTCGGAGTATAGTATTTCTAATGAAAAAATAATTATTGAAATCTAATTACTATGAAAAAGGTAATGCGTGGTCATACATAAAAAATATATATACGCGTCGAATTGAGAACCTCCTCCGGTGGTTCGTCGGTCAAAAATGTATACTGCCTAGTAAACTTTCTGACTAACAGATTGATAAATAGTCACGAAAAAGTGCGAGTGATGCAAATTAACTGTACTTGGCTATTAGTTCAACTAAAAAAGACTTTGTTGGTGTTTGGTCTGCTTTTTCCATGTGAAAATTCATTAAAGCTAACGGCAAAACTTTTATCATTTCGACTAAATTTTGTATTCTTACACAAACTAGAGGGAGTTGCTAACCGAGTTTAAGTAAGAGGCTTTGTTCGAGGCTGTACAATGTACATGCTTAAGTTGTGCCTATCCAAATTAGCAAAACGACTGAAGCATGGTACATAAACATTCGTACATGTAGAGTTGTAGACACCCAAAATTGTCTACAAAGTTAACAAGGCGGCCCCTATCAGCCTCGGGCGAAAACCAAGAATGGAGATATTGTGCGTTTTCGTCACTTAATCCCCCCCGCCCTAACCCCCAGTTTGGCGTCCCCCCCTGTCGTTTGCTCGCAATAACGTAATCTTTAAAGACGATAACTAATCTTCTTAATTGATCTTTTCCTTGATGAGTTAAACAAATGAGAGAAGTAGGCGGACTAAGCGATAATAGGCATAAATTTCCCGAGTAGATTTCTGGGTATAACGTTAATTGAGATCTCTTTAGTCGTACAACTATTGAATAATAAAAGACTCATTAAATTTAATTTGGGTAAATAATGAGATTCCTGAGCTTAGTGAAGTCCGTCAAGTGGCGTCCCACTCCTTGTTGGTAATCTTTTGGTTGCTATGTGACTTGAGTTATACATATTATCTATAATTTTATACTTTAATTAAAACGAACTAGTACCTTGTCTTATATATTGAATCATACGTCATTGTTACTATGCATTAATATAATTCTAGGTGCTACATACTTAGAATTTTGCTCTCCAACAGTTCAAAATCATGAATAGTGTTGGATACCCTCGAAATGCTGAGAGTTCTTCGAGATTTGTCATATATGTAGTTTCGCCAGAGATGTAATTGCTACATAATATTTTAAGTAAACATTTACTTTTTCTATATTACTTGTAGATTTGCCATTTATGTAGTTTCGCCAAAGATGTAATTGATACATAATATTTTAAGTAAACATTAACTTTTTTCTATATTGCTTGTCTCTACGCAAATATATGATTTAACCCCAGGACGTCTCTAAACTCTACTATTCTATTAGTAATAGTAAGCTAGCACTTTTAGTTTAGCTGGTATGTCTGGAAGAGATTTCTTTAAGCGATAAGGCCGCCAGTTGTTGCACTAGTTTTAAGGTATCTGTATTTTGCTGTTCTTATTTTATCGGCGTGAACAAGAAAGATTATCTATCCATTAACATCATACATAAATTACATAACCTACTGAGTATACACGAGATCACGTTACGCATAATTTTTTAGGAACCACAAACCACAGAAAATACACAAAAAAAGGTTTAGCATAAGTTAGATTTCGGTTTTCCGCGACCTAAATAATATTTTATTACGAAAAAGTTCAAGGCTAGACCGCCCTCGTGGCCGTGAACTGTAACTGGATTCAAAATCGATTCCACAACCATTAGGCATCAGGACGGGTAGAAAATTAACTTCAGATAACGACCCAGACTCCGACCTAGATCGCTTAACTTAAGCACAAGAATCCACTCAAGACCTCGGCTAATGTTACCAAGTCGTCGAAAACCACAACACCAACAGTTAGGCCAGTTTCGCAAACATATCAGCCCAGTATTAGGTTATCGATGATTTTCGACTACAGCCCCCAACTGGCCAGAGAGGCGCCTTCAAAAGCAATGGAACTTGAAACTTGGGATTCTTGGAAACTTAGGAGACCAGCCGTCCAACTGCGAAGCACTTGGTACGTAAATTTCGTGAAACCAAGCACTGAATAGATTCATTTCAGATTTTACAACCACGCGACGGCAGTACGGGAACCTATGCATGAAATAAGCATATCTTTGATCAAATGTAGTACTCCACTCGCGATATAATGTCGAGGGGAATAGGGTAATATTTATTTTTTGTTATGGTTGTGAGGTTGTGAAATTTTATTTTATGTTGTGCTTCCTTTAAAGAATGTGGAGATAGTTGCCGTAGTTTTTTATGGATGTAGTTGTGGTGGAGCTGTTTGGGAAACAAAATATTGTCGCCTGGTGTATGTGTTGTTGTATTCAAAAGCCGCTCGTTGTATTATACTAACGTCTTAATACTTATGGTAATGGTTTTAACTGAGGGAAACTTTTTATTTATTCCAAAATGTATTTTGTATAAGATTCTTGGACTTTTAGTCATAATTATTGTGAAGGTTTTAAGATCAGGCGAGTGGTCAGGCGCCAAATTATTCGCGATTTATAAAATAAATAAATAATGTTATCAATGTGCTATTTAATTAAAGTATAGCATAGGTGTTACTCACGCTTAATTTTAGTAGATAACTGCTACTATAGTTTGTGCTTACTTACTTTAATGAAAATCTGCGAAAACCATGCTAGTTTCCATAGTCAAAATTTATCAATGTGATAAGATCTTTTCTAATAGGTAGGTATACTGTACCAGCCTTTTTTTTAATAGTCCACTGCAGGACGTAGGCCTACCCAAAAAGGGTGGTGGGGTCATATCCACCACGCTGGCCCAGTGCGGGTTGATGGATTCACATACGCCATCAAATTTCTTCTACGGACGTATGCAGGTTGCCTCACGATGTTTTCCTTCACCGAAAAGCCAGTGGTGTGAAATGCCGTACATAAATTCCAAAGAACTCATTGGTTCGGAACCCACGACCTCACGATTGTAAGGCGGGTGTCACTACCTCTAGACCACCACGGCTGTTATATATATCATAGGTAGGTATATAATCATAAAACGTTTTTATTAGATTCGATATGAAATGAAAATGATACGATTCCTATCGTATCATTTTCATTTCATATCACACATTTTGAGAGCAACTTAATAAAACACTGATAACATGTAAAATATGAGTATAATTATAATAATATTAACATGTGTCCATGATTTTGTTGAGATATACTGGTAAAAACCAAACCATATTGCCAACCATGTGTGCAAAGAATTACTCGCAATCTTAGGTATGTTGAGGCAATGATGTTTTTGCATCCATGTACGTATCTCAATAAGTCATAATTTGGCCAAGGTTAGGTGAAGATATTGTCTACTCTAAATACTCTAATAACGTGCTACTTACTAAGATGTTTTATACCCAGGAACTACTAGAAAACTCATAAGCGGTATTATAATATGTATAATTTAAACAATATCCCTTTATACGACGGGTGATCCAAAAATAATGATAGTCAGGTATTTGCAGTAGGTATAAAATTAAAAAAAAAACTTTTTTATATATTCACTACTTCAGGGTAAAAACTAGGTCATGATTCCTGGGAGATACATTCATTTAACAATATACATGGGAAATACATCCAATACGAGCAGACTAAAAAATTAAATCAAAATAGAGCATAACGAAATTAGAGCCGTCATAAAGTACCTCTGTTTGAATAAAAAGTCTACCAAAGACATACACGCTGACTTAGTGGATACGTGTAAGAAGACTGTCGAATAAAGTATATTTTTATCAATAATTATCGTGTATTAATATTCATTATCATTACGTGGTCTCTCACTATGGGCCTTATTAGTAAGTTCCAAGTAGCCCAACGAGCTACGGAGAGGGCTATGCTCGGAGTACGTCTCTCTGCGGGATCGAATCAGGAATTAGGAGATCCGTAGAAGAACCAAAGTTACCGATATAGCCCAACGGATTAGCAAGTTGAAATGGCAATGGGCAGGGCACATAGCGCGGAGGACTGATGGAGTCGAAAATTTCTCGAGTGGAGACCACGCACCGGCAAGCCCAGCGTAGGACGTCCACCCACAAGGTGGACGGATAACCTCATTAAGACCGCAGGATCGCTCTGGATGCAAGCCGCTTTCAACCGGTCTTATTGGAGATCCATAGGGGAGGCCTATGTCCAGCAGTGGACGTCCTTTGGCTGATGGATGATGATGGATGATATTCATTATCATTACTTCTGGATCAGCCCTCGTATTTATTATCTTATCATTTCACGTTAATTAATTTTCCATCCCTGTGCCGGACGGAGAAACAACTGACCCGCATGATTGGTTATCGCGAATAATTATTTAAAAATCAGAATGTGTTGCCATTATTCGAATAAATTCTGCATGATTTCAGTTCATTAATAAACTTTGCGCTTTCGGTCCATCGGTTCCGCCGCAAAACAGTATAAATGAACCACATTCTGGCAATATTAAATGATGCGATTTCACGTTTTGCATTAGTTATAATGGCCAATAATCTGATTTGCCGCAGATTTATTTTATATGACGTCAATGATAGGTAAGGTATTTAATTTAAAGTTTGAAACTCATGGATTATTGGGTAATTCTACACAAATAAATAAATAAATATTTCGGGACAAGAACACACAATCTCTGACCCCAAACTAAGCAAAGCTTGTGATATGGCTGCCAAAGACTGATATACTACATACACATATATACTTACTTTTTTTAAATACATACTTATGTAGATAGTAACTAAATACCACCCAGACACAGAGCAAACACTTATGTTCGTCACATAAATATTTGCCCTGGGTGGGGATCGAACCCACGCCTCTTTGACTCAGAAGTAAGGGTCACTGAGCCACCGAGGCAGTCATGTATTAATCATAAGTAATGTATTAAGACATGTATTAACACACACTGGGTACTGGGTGAATCAAACTTTTTGACGATTGTAATGTTAGTTGCAAGCTACGGGTAACCCCATCCTCGATTACCCTCGTTAACTTCAGTCAGGGTTAGGTTATCAGCAGAGCTAATATCACAGCAGTCAAGAAAATTTATATGAAACTTTCTTTCTGTGATAAACATTTCAAAAATTGACGCGTTCGCAGGATTTGAACCTGCATCTCTCTAGGATTCCGGCCCAGATGCTTTGTCCAAATTAAGCTAAAACGCTGTCTGCGAAAACGTCGAATTAGTGAAAGTGTTTTATCATTTTTACCAACTACTATATTGTTGGGAGCGCCTTCTGTGAGAACTGCTTTAAACCAGTTAGTCACTTAATGTGAAATTATTAGAACTTCTTACCATTAACGAGAAAATTAAACTTTATTGAAAATATTAAAATTTATTTGGACTATACGGACTCGTATGTATAAAGGGAAGTAGAAATCTTTCAGTACACTGAATACAGCACGAATCTGCACTAATCGTAAGGCTTTACTTGGAAAACTATATGAGGTAAATATTAGAATTTCTGCTTATATAATCGAATATAATTATTGTACAAAGAAAGTTAAATATTCCTATTATGAGTTAAAGCAATTTTAAAGGTCTCTACTGTCTCTACTTTGCATAGACATTTTTTAAATTGTGTATACTGAAAAACAATATACAGCAACAAGAACAACAAAACACAAACAGAACTAGCGGTGGTCTTATCGCTTCGCTCATAGAGAAAATCTTTAAAGAATTTCGGAAAAATTTAGATGTATGATAATGACATTGTACTGTACTGTATGTACTGTAGCCTTTTTAATAGTCTACTGCAGGACGTAGGCCTACCCAAGAAGAGTGGTTGGGTTATGGTGGTTAGGGTGGTCCACCACGCTGGCCCAGTGCGGGTTGGTGGATTCACATACGCCATCGAATTTCTTCTACTGACATATGCTGGTTGCCTCACGGTGTTTTCCTTCAACGAAAAGCCAGTTATGTTAACTTCCGTACAAATTCCAAAGAACTCATTGGTACGGGATCGGGATTTGAAACCACGACCTCACGATTGTAAGGCGGGTGTCACTACCACTAGACCACCGCGGCAAAGATTGTGAATGAAAATGTAAGTAAAAAGATTTCAATAATCGTATGATAACAAGTTGTTCATAATGAGAGTAAGAGGGTCATTACTCTCATTATGTCGACATAGTATGAATGTCCTAAGTACCTTATATTCCCTCTTGAGTAAATAGGTATCTTCTAGGTAAGCGTGTTACATCCTAGACCGCATATCTACTTAACATGAGGCAGTGTGTAGTCAAACGCAAACCTATTTGAAAAAAAAATAAGCAATGTTCCGCACGGTTAGTATTTGGATGGGTGACCGCGGGTGGCATTTTCCGCGTTAGCGCTACCGTCACTTGGATGACACGTTAAATTGTAGGTTCCGGTTGTTTTAACCATTTAGTCATGTCAGAGGCGAGGCGGCCTAAAAACTCTGACACCAGGGCTAACCATCCAGCCTATACGAACTTACTTACTTAATCCCTGATAGGCAAATTACTCTACGTACCGGAAACCTTACGAACTCTTCATCATTTCTTTGGCCAAATCATCAGTAACATAAACCATTATGAGTAATAACCCCAATTTCTTTCGGCTTTTCCTTTCGTTTAATTGTAGGGGAAGTTGAGCGATTTCGGTAGGATCAAATGTCTATGGAAAATATTATGTACGTTTGATAATTTTGTCTCCAAGATTTTTGTTATTTTGTTTTGTTTATATTATAATAAATATTACTAAATAATACTAGTAAATACTTACAAGTAAAGATTGATGTATGCTTAAATAAAAATCCTATCCTACTAATGTTATAAACGCGAAAGTTTGTGAGGAAGGATGGATGGATGGATGGATGTTTGTTACTCTTTCACGCAAAAACTACTGAACGGATTGAGATGAAACTTTGCAATAATATAGCTTATATATCAGAATAACACATAGGCTATAAATTATAATGATATTGCGTCAAAAATCATAATATCATGCGGGCGAAGCCGCGGGTAACCACTAGTGTTGCATAAAAACCACTGTCTCATCACTTCACTATATTACACTACTAGTTTTTACCCGCGGCTTCGCCCGCATACGCAATATATCATTATAATTTATAGCCTATGTGTTATTCTGATATATAAGCAATATTATTGCAAAGTTTCATCTCAATCCGTTCAGTAGTTTTTGCGTGAAAGAGTAACAAACATCCATACATCCATCCATCCATCCATCCATCCATCCATCCTCACAAACTTTCACGTTTATAATATTAGTAGGATAGGATATACCTAGTTTAAAACAAAGTCGCTACCCGCTGTCTGTTCCCATGTATGCTTATATCTTTAAAACAACCCAACAGATTATGATGCGGTTTTTTTAATAGATATAGTGATTCAATGGGAAGGTTTATATGTATAATACACCTGCGCAAAGCCGGGACAGGTAGCTAGTTTTTTATATTTATTGCACGTAAATACGTAATAAATTCGACAATAACGCTAATTGCAGGAATTAATTGTATAATAACTGCATTTATTTAGCGCAAATTGTGGACATAATTTAATTAGTCTCTTTTTATGAATACATTTTGGGTATTTAACGATCAAATTATATATTTTATAAGGTGCTTATTTGTTTTATATGAAAATTTTCTGAAAATGATAATATTTTAGCATAAATAAAAACGTCATGCTCAAAACACCCCATGCGGGACGTCAGTGCAGGACTCATCACCCCTAATTAGAATTAGAATTAGAACGTCATGCTCGCCTCTGAACGCCTCTAAACGTCTCAGTGTCAGCTTGGAGAAATCTTTAAGTATTTTTTTATATACTTATAGAGGCTATTTACTTAAATATACACAAGATTTAGAGAGTAAAGTTGATAAATAAATAAATAATAGTTTATTTCTTCCAAAAAGACACTTTATGCTAAATTAAGTATGATGCACTCTGCACTAGGTCTCCGAGGAGCCTGTGTTGCAAAGTACAGTTTCAATCTTTTAATCTTATATAAACATTTAATCCTTAATTTTACGGTATTTAATATTTTATGTACATGTAAATTTTGTGTTCTCTCTTACAATACTGTGTGCGTATGTGTGTGTGTGTTTTCAAGTGTATTAGCTGTTCTTTTGGCCACTCATCACTTCATTATCATCCTACTATAATAATATTATAAACGTGAAAGTTTGTGAGGATAGATGGATGGTTGGATGTTTGTTACTCTTTCACGCAAAAACTACTGAACGGATTGAGATGAAACTTTGCTATAATATAGCTTATATATAAGAATAACACCTAAGATATAAATTATAAACCATATTGCGTATGCGGGCGAAGCCGCGGGTAAAAACTAGTCAGTTATAATAAGAACGAGTAAACCATAGGAATCTAAACTAGTGCAATAAAAATAAAACTTACACATAGAAATATGTAAATAAAACTTAAATTTTATCTTTCGCTAAGTTGAAACAGCTATCACTGTAGATTCCAATAATTTATGGGAATAATATGTGTTATTTTTCTTTGTCTTTGTTTTCGTATCACGTAGAATACAATATTTCATACGAAATGTATGATAGACAGATCGAATTAGGCAAGCAATGAATAAATAAGATGTCTAGGCCCACACGTATCTTACGATTTCATTTTAGTTCTCATAGAAATGCTATTTGTTTTCAATCCATTATATCTTTGAAACCATATTGGGGGCGATATTTCAAATCAACGTCTTTGTGATTTATTGATTTAAATCTCCAATTATGGTTTGTTTCATTTCTCAACCGACTTCCAAATAGGAGGGGGTTCTATGTTCGTCTGTATGTATTTTATACTGATACAGTCAAATCAAGCTTTCCCTATGAACAATTTTTACTTTGTGACCAATACAGAATAAGAGAAAAAAAATGCAATAAAATTGTACCTCAAAATCGATAACATGTATGAAAGAGCTGATTTTTTTTACCGACATCCAAAAAGAAGTACTACTTATGTTCGTTTGTATTTTATAATATTTTTTTTTGTGTATTTTCATCGATATTTTAGCCAATTGTGAACAGATTAGAAACATATTTTATTTCGAAAGAAACTTTCGAAATGGGCCTATTTAAATTTTATCGAAATCTAAGCTAAGCCTTTTTTGATAAACCAACAAAAATGTACATGGATGTCACATCGATTCGTGCAAATTATTCGAATGTCGTACAAGGTGGAAGATTGACTTCCACCTTGTACGACATTGTTGCGTTTTTATGCGGAAAATAATTTTCAATTCCAAATTTGCCTCCTAGTAAAAGTTGTTGTTAATAATGATCTGAATCATCTTCTTTCTTCTTCACCCTTTCTGAATAATTCTCTATATGCATGCCTTTGGTTAAATGAAACTAGTAAAGTTGATACAACTTATTTACAAAGTAAGGCCAATAAAACCTATAAGTAAGTACTTGTCTTGACTTTCACAAATAAGTAGGTAAATGCTTGGGCTTAGTGACCACTTTCTTAATTAGACTTATGTTGTCTTGCGTTGTATTAACAAGTACATACCTAGTATGACAATTCGCAACAAAAAATCACTACATAGTATAAATCAAAGTCACTTGCCGCTGTCTGTCCTCATGTATGCTTATATCTTTAAAACTACACAACGGATTTTGATGCGGTTTTAATAGATAGAGATATTCCAGAGGAATGTTTATATTATCTATAATACACTTGTGCGAAGCCGGGGCGGTCGCTAGTATTTTTATATTCAATTTGGTAGTGCGAAAATCACGGTGAACATTTCATTTGTGACTATTTTATTTAGATGTTTTTATTGTTGAATGTAATGTTTTTTGCGTTAATTCTTTGATGATGTCGATAGGTACCAGATTCTCTGATGGTATTATGTTACATCTAATTTTGTAACCGATTAAGGAACGGATATTTTTATTATATTTTCCGGACATTTTCTTTTTTGTTTGTAACAAATTTAAATCGATATGCTTAAAGTATTGTAAATATCGAAATTATTAGAATTTTGAATTCACTGAGCATTATAAGTGATAAAATACAAATTAACATATATTGTGACGTTTTATTTAGATTATTTTGACCACATATTTTATTTTATAAGACATGTAATATAATTATTTTAATATTTTCAGCACAGAATAGGCCCTATTACGTGGCTTTAAGGCTTTTTCAGGTTAATTTGATAGCAATGTAATTGAATAGTAATAATGATTCGTCATACGCCTTGTCGTTTTTGTAAATCCTAATAATATTATAAACGTGAAAGTTTGTGAGGATGGATGGATGGATGTATGGATGTTTGTAACTCTTTCACGCAAAAACTACTGAACGGCTTGAGATGAAACTTTGTAATAATATAGCTTGTATATCAGAATAACACATAGGCTATAAATTATAATGATATATTGCGTATGCGGGCGAAGCCGCGGGTAAAAACTAGTATGATAATAAAGGAAATAAATAAAACATGAAATTAGATTTTGTAATCATTGTTTATCACAGTAATACAAAAGTATAAAATCGTCATCGATCGTATAAAAGTGCATTCCATGTATTTAAAATAGTTACTAAAATATACAAAATGTAATTTATACGAATACATTTAAAATAAAATATCACAAAACACGATGAGAAACAACATTAAGTAGTGACACTAGGACTTAATATTAGTCATACCTAACTTGAATAAAAAAACAGTTACGGCTAATTTCTGATTTTGATAATGAAGCTGGACAGAAGTTTGATTAATTTTATACCAATAAATTTCACTATAAACTTGAAATTGTGAAAACAAGAAAAAAATCATAGAACCATAACTCAACCTTCATTTGGGAATTTCAGTGACTCTATCATAGAGTGACTTAAACGGTGCGAACGTAATTATTGAATACGTTACCAGTAGTTAAACTATTATCAATTTGTCTGTCTCATATTTTATGATATTTTACCATAGAAAACCCACTTACACAAATGACACTCAACTCTATTCAAAAACAATGGTAATATTTGGTAAAATTGATCCTATAAAACGCGATACTGGCTTACCGAAACAAAACTCGTTTTATTATGAATCATTATGAAATAAATGTTAGATTGACTGGTTATAATAAGTAAAAATAGTCATAGTAATCAATTGTAGAACAATTTTAATTACGAACTTAAGTCATAAGTAGGTAATATAATGCATTTTAATGTAGCTCGTCATAATAGCATAATCTACAACCGCTTTAGAAAATATTTACAGCAGCTCTTAAATAATATTTTACAGTACACATGGTTACAATAAAATGCATTACACTATTCAAACTTAACCATTTAACTACATTACAAAGACGTTCAATACAACCTGGCAATTATTTTGTCAATTTTTCTGACTAGAAATACAGATCGTTCGCGAAAATAAAACAAAACACAGGTAAAAAAATACTAAACGTCTATGTATTTTTATATAGTACGAGGTACGACCTAAATGATAACTACTCTCATTTGTTAATCTATAATGATAAAGATTCGATTTTATATAATAATCTAGATCAATAAATCACCCACGAGTTGCCTAGGCCAATGTGAGACCTGTCTGTTTTATACAATGCAGATATGATTTTTAAGAATTTATGTTTGTTTCAATTTTGTGCAAATCTATCATGTATTTTTCATTGTTGAATGACGAGACCTGTTGTTGGCGGTAGTATATAAATACCTACAGATTTTGTATTTCTTAATTATAGTATTAGGCTCGATACGTTAATAAATGATTCTGATTCTGATATCTGTTGCGACAGGCATTGGAAATATAAAATGGATACATCGATCTAATTATCGATTGAATCTTTATCATTATCGAACAGCTGAGAGTAGGTACCTTTTAGGCCGGCTCTCTACCAAGTACTTATTAGTCTATCCCTCAATGCCAGGAAGAATGCACGGATATGTGTTCTTTATACGGCACAGGGACTAAGACGGGTTTTTCGATGGCGAGAGTTTTATAAATCGGTACGTGGACAGTTTGCAAGAGGGGCACGTGCTTTACCACGGGGACTTCGTGCAATACTGGTACGTGTTTGATAACGGGCACTTCGTGGAGTACAGGTACTTTCTCGATGTGGTGGTGGTGGATGGTATGCACGTCATGAGGGACGTGGATTCTTATGCTGAAAGAAAACAAATGAAGCATTATAAAAATACTGTACTGTATTAGCCTTTTTAATAGTCCACTGCAGGACGTAGGCCTACCCACGAAGGTTGATTGGGCCATATCCACCAAGCTGGCCCAGTGCGGGTTGGTGGATTCACATACGCCATCGAATTTCTTCTACGGGCGTATGCAGGTTGCCTCACGATGTTTTCCTTCACCGAAAAGCCAGTGGTATGAAATTCCGTACATAAATTCCAAAGAACTCATTGGTGCGGGACCAGGGATTTTAACTCACGATCTCACGATTGTAAGGCGGGTGTCACTACATCTTGACCACCACGGTTATATATAAAAAAATTGAGAATAATTTAAGGATTGGACATTAAGCCCGATTACAGAGGCGCCATCGTAATTATATTAGCTAAATAGCATAGTTCTGTCTCTTTTTCACTTTAGGCATTCGACAGAGAGAACGCTTTTTACGTTGCTATTTAATTTACGCTGGCGCCTCTGTAATCGGGCTTATTGTGCCATTATTGCCTACCTACGTTTCTACTCGTACTGTATGTTGTTTTAGTTTACTTATCCATGTAAAAAGACGAAGTAAGTTTCTCGTAGCGAATAACGGTAATTACTCAGTACGAGTATAGTCTAGAAAAGATGACGAGAAAGCCATAGAAAGAAATTTATCCAGAATTATATAATCCTACATGGTGTACACAATTATGCTATACCTAATACCATAGACTAACCTCCTGTAGTTTATGCTAATACTGAGAACATATAGGTAAGTGAACCGTAAATGTCCCCTACATAATAAACAGAACAATAAGAGATCAATAGAACTATCTACTAATAGCTATCAAATTATTTATTTAAATTATCTAACTATCTACAGTTATTTACCTTTTCCGTACAATATAAACGCTCGTGTACAAATAAATCCAAAAAACGATATGAACATGAAACAAATTGAAAAACAAAACATCAATAATAACTGAAATGTCTTTTAATTTTTATTACGTTTCTCTTTTAAATGAAGGGATGGGTATTCATGTGATTTTTTTTGAACTGAATATATCAAATTTCAATGCATTCTTGAAACTGTCAGGAGCTTTTTAATTTCGTTAACTGATGTGCAATACAATCAGTGATAGTTAAGTTTATTATGCACAACCAACCGTTGAGACATAATGTAACATGCTATCTGATACATGATTTGATTTATAAACAAAACACATGGCCATTGTAAACCAGTGCACAAAACCGCATGTGTGAATCTAATACATAATTCAAGAAGAAATGCTTGAGATTCTGATCGTTTAAGGAATTACGTCGAATTGGCACGAGGCTCGACTTTGAAATGGGTAGTCGATGACTGACATATTTAGCAACATATCGATTTGTGATTCGATTTCATTGCAAACGCTATTAATTCTAGTTAGTTACGCAAAATTGCCCAAGAAAATAGGTTGTTTCAGCAAGCAAATGTAATTATGCAAACTGAGGGAAAATTACGAAAGGAATGCACAATAATTTTTCACTGCAATATATTTTACGTGTAGGTTGTATTTTCCAATTTGACATTTTTATATAATAAATACGTTACGCGTTAAATACGTTAATACATTAAGCTATTTTATATATATTCAAACTTCATCACGTTAAAATATCTAAAACAAATGGTTGGATTAAATATTTTCGAAATGATAATGTTGCTAAAGTTAATATAAAATCGATTGATATTGAAATAGAAATCGACATTACTAGTGCATCTAATTGTCTCATTTGGTTATTAGTAGTTGATGTTATTTTTGAAATCGAATGTACAATTTTGGCAAGTTGCAAAATGGAAATTTGCAAATAATCATTTAAGGACTTTGTAGTCTCTAGACTAGGAGATATAGTTTTATGTGCAAGTACTACATCTTTATTATAGTAAATCATTATGATGAACTTTTAATATTTTATGAACCTGTTTCATGCTGACAATTTCAGTATTGTCTGGCATTTATTAAGCAAATTAGTTGGTCTTTGATGTGAAAAGAGAAATTTTCAGTGATTATAATATTGTTAGAAAAATATACACACATTTTTCTAGAAAAATGTGTTTGTTAGAACACCTTTATAATTCGTGAAAGAGTGTAGATGAAAGCTTGCGGGTAAATGACATTGTCCACTTAGTGTCAAGTGCTTCGAAAACAAGCATACCTTAGCTTCTTGCCTTTAGTAATAGTAAAATAACACGTAATGGTAATAGTAGTAGCTATATCGCACAATCCCTTTTACTCCCGATCCTAGACTACGCTGACGTCTGCTATCTGGATCTTACTCAAGACCTGCTAAATAAACTTGAGCGACTTCAAAACTTTTGTATTAGGTTCATATTTGGCCTGCGTAAATATGACCACGTCTCAGCTTTTCGTGCTAAGCTCAAGTGGCTCCCCATTCGACGTCGCCGGGATGCTCATATTCTTTCTCTCTCTAATGTGGTTGTCTAATAAAGTGTTGTTGTTTGTTGTTATATAGAAATACTTAGAAGAAAAGATTTTACAGAAAAATGTCATCATATACACATTATTGAATATAGAAAAAGAAAAGAATAGCTCAACGCCAGCGACATTACTTTTAACCCTCGATATAAAAAATAGATGTTGATAAGTTTAACGTTTGTAAAATGTGTCAATCTGTGACATCCTAAAGAAATCGGTTGATTTTGATTCGATGGTTTAGCTGTAGGCAATAATTATATGATGAAAATCTGTCGCCATGTTAAACTTTTAGCTAGAATGAACTGAGTTGGCTTGTATAAAATCTATAAGCATTTTGAGTAGTAGAGCAGAAAGTTAATCCCAACATATTATTTCTATGTAGCCCTAAGCCAAGTTGTTACGAACTGTAAAATATATTACTATTAGTATTTTAAAACACTACCGTAAAATACAAATTTTGAAAAGTAAGGGACTTACTGCGTCTTGTGGTGGCCTGGCTCCGGTTCAGGGAGTGGGTTGGCCACACACATATGGCTGTATACCACGAGGGCCAGGATCAACTGAAAAGAGGTAGAAAAAGTATTACTTGAGGTACGTAGAGTCATACTAGGTACTAGGGTACACATCGCCCACGCTGGAGAGTAGATATTGTTGGAGTTTTGTGAAAATTGTACAACTTACAAAATAAGGACTCCAAATTGAAGCATGATAATCTTACTCGTAAATGGATAGTCATATACAACAATACTTTATTGACACCAATAAATGAGAAAACATAACAAAAGAAACAAAAACAGAAAGGACACAAAAGGCGGTCTTGTCGCTAAAAGCATTTTTTTCCAGACGACCGCTCTTGCATGCAAGGAAACGTATAGACGACAAGGGCAGTATTAGAGAACTTAGGAATAATAAAATACTAAGTCACAGGGCTTGTTATCAATTTCCTCCGAAGCAGCTTGATCCGTGTGGTAAGAATGGCAATATTGTTTTATCAGACTTTAAAAAGGAGCTTCTCAATTCACGTACGTTGTTTTTAATTGGCAAATCAACGTTTGCTGCGACAGCTAGTAATTATATAAAATTGAAATATCAGGATACTCACAGCAATGTTTCTGAACATGTTGGCGTGTGTTGTGGTGGCGAGTGGCGTGTCACTGTGTCGGATGCGTCGGCGCTCCCTGTTAATATGTATCGCGGTTGTGCAAGCTCCTTGCCACCGTTACGGTTCCACGATGTAACGTAATGTACGCATGTTTGTGGAATCTATATGAGGATAGGAAAAGTCCTTTCTGTCGATAATGAGGAAGCGAATTGGTATTCGATTTCTTAGAAGACCTATGTCATAGTTTCGCTTAGCATTATGTATGACGTCGTGGTCTGCGTATAAAAATCATTCGCACCAACTCTAGTACTAGCTCTATGGTAGAAAATGTAGAGCTATAAATTATATCTAGTGCCTTATTTTGGAGATATCAATAAGGAATAAGGGTTCCAGGGACAGGTTCAGAGGGCGATACCTATTACAAAATCTGTCGAAGACAATGTCGATTCGATACGACACTTTTCGGTAGCAAAATATGAGTAGGTATATCGGAAATCCTAAATTCAAAATTTAATACAGGTGTTTAACTATAGTTACGCTACGCCAGCCTACTCCAGATGGAGTACGTACATTTCCTATTTATACTGACCTAGCTGCACAATGATGTTTGTGTATTATACTTCAATGTAGCTGCATCCCTAAGCAGAGGAAATTTCCCTCGTCGAAAAATTGGGTCCTGTCACTTTTCAAAATACTGAATTTGGCGTGAAGCATGTGATCTTGCTTAATTGGTAAAAAAACCGGGACCGAAATCCGATCAGTTAATGTAGTTTCAAGTTATCGGCGGTCACGAAAAAGAATTGAAATGGTTACGACAAAAGCAAGAGAGAAACAAACGTAGTGTGGGAAGCAGTTTGATTAAGTAGGCGGATAAATACATAATCACTCAGGGTTATTTCTAATCAATTAGCATATTTTTAGGAGCTTATTATGTGCATCAAAACTAATAACTTTTGTTATATCCATATAACTTACTTTAGTAAAAACTCAAAAAAAAAATTGTTGTTCCATAGAAAAATATCGTTCACCCGCGACAAAATGTATGAAACAGCTGATTTATTTTTAGTTTTGACACAAGTCACAGAACAAAAGTTGTTAGTTTTGATGTATATAGAATAATAGGATGCTAATAGATTAGGAATAACCCTGTATATATAAAAATGATTCGTGGTTGTGAGTCTCGCTAAAACTCGAGAACGGTTGAACTGATTTGGCTAATTTCGGTCTTGAAATATCTGTGGAAGTTACGGGAATGTTTAAACGATGAGAAAATATAAAAATTTAGGGAGTACAATAGTAAAAACCTGATATTATTTTTTCCATACAAAAAGTTCCTGCATGTCAAAGTTGTCATTGACAGTTGACAGATGGTGAGATGAACTTCACCGGGTCAGCTAGTTGATTTATAAGAAAACAACCTATTTTACAGAAAGTTGGACATTGCAACTAGTAATAAGTTATTTTTGACCGACGAACCACCGGAGGAGGTATACAATTCGACGCGTATATTTTTTTATGTATAACCACGCATAACTTTTTTCATAGTAGTCCGATTTCAATAATTCTTTTTTTATTGGAAAGAGTATACCTACTTCGAAATTGGTCTCATTAAATTTTTATCGTAATCGGCTGAGTCATTTTTTGATAAATCAACAATAATGTGAAAAATGCTACATCGATCCATGCGAAATATTCGCGAATTCGGTACACGTGTGAAGTCGGTCATGCTAATTTTTGCAAAAAATAATCCTGTTATAATTTGTGTCACTTTTTATTCATTTTACTTTTATAACCAGTGTAGCATGATATCTTTACTTGATTTGTCTTAAACTGCATTTTTTGCGCTGATTCTTTTATCAATCAGTGCATTGAAATTGTAAATAAGTAATATTACGAAGGAATTTACGCTCGAGTGACGGCGGTTATTGATGATCACTTATGATACAAAGTATGACCATTACAGAGGTATAACTTCATTACTGGAGCATTAAATATCATTTCTATATTTACGCGGTAGCGACCAAATGAAATAATGTTCGTCTTACATCGTGGTGACACGTGTTTAAAACCCGGCCCCTTACCAAAGAGTTTTTTAAAAATATCGACAGATTTTCACACCATTACCTTATTGATTAAAGAAAACATCGTGATGAAATTTAAATACGAGTACGTCCATAGAAAAAACTCGATAGCGGCTGCGTAAATGCAGCTATCAATCTAAACTGGGCCAGCGAGGGAGATTATTGTCAATAGCTCTTCAAGGGTAGGCCTACGTTCTGTGCTAAAATGTTTAATAGTCTACAACATCGCATACGTATGCCTACCCACGATAGATGATTAGGTCACACGCTATGCCACCGAAGTAGATATTATTATATCTATATAAGTATGTATTTAAAATATGTATATGTAGTATATCAGTCTCTGGCAGCCATATCACAAGCTTTGCTTAGTTTGGGGTCAGAGAATGTGTGTGAGATGTCCCCCCAATATATCATTATTATATTATTATTATTTTCTTTGACGTCACTACGCTGGCCCAGTGAGAGTTGGTATACGTTAAGTGTGGAAAATCTGGTAAATAATGTGTAGTATTTTTTTTAAACTTTCGCGATTTGAACACATAATTATTACACACTACGGGACTAATCGCGCACTAAAATTACGAGATAATCATCTCGACGTTTCGACCGAGTTGCTTCGAATAAATAGGTGTATGGTATGGTATGGTAGATCGGTTTTCTCGCCTTGAAAATTTTAACTCTTCCTAGCACATCGGGAGTCACGAGGAACTTCAACGTGTGTACTTACATGTGTGTTTGCGAGGTTTGCACTAAGTTTTCAATGCATATTTTTTTGGTCTGTGTCATTGATGAGTTTCACTTGTCTATAGTCAATTGTTTGTGGTCAGGATGTCAAGGATGATGAAAACGCAAGTGCTTCTATTGAGTTATTAATAAATAACCAATAATTATTTTTGCAAAAAATAGCATGACCGACTTCACCCGTGTACAGAATTCGCAAATATTTCGCACGGATTGATGTAGCATTTTTCTTATTATTGTTGATTTATCAATAATGGCTGAGCCGATACTGATAAAATTTAAATTGCACCAATTTCGAAGTATACTCTTTCCAATAAAAAAATATTGAAATCGGACTACTATGAAAAAAGTTATGCGTGGACACATAAAAAAAATATCCTACTAATATTATAAACGTGAAAGTTTGTGAGTATCGATGAATGGATGGATGTTTGTTACTCATTCACGCAAAAACCACTGAACGAATTGAGATGAAACTTTGCAATAATATAGCTTATATATCCGAATAACACATAGGCTATAAATTATAATGATATATTGCGTATGCGGGAGAAGCCGCGGGTAAAAACTAGTATATAATATACCCGTCGAATTGAGTACCTCCTCTGCTGGTACGTCGGTCATGAAATCCGCACATTTTAACCGTGATAAAAAACATCAATAAAAACAATAAAATATAGTTTAAAAGCATGTTAGAATGTATTAGATGGAAAAGTATGTTCTAGTTTGTTTTGATATTTCAGCTTTGTCGTAGTTTTAAGGGATGGATAGTCCTTGTGTAATTACCACACTTTGGATTGTAAATTAACTCAATGACTTTTGTAGTGTATTGCATATATTTTATTGGTCGGTGTTTTGAATTATTCTGAACATTTATGACCTATGTATTCTTTTACTATAATCATCAGCAGCTTAATTGTAGAATTTAGCAACCTCACTAGCTGTCAATCATGGGAGTATGTAGATGAATGTACAAAGTATATACCCTGCCTTCTATCATGTGGATTTGCTACTCCGCTAGCTACTTTATCAGTAACTATGCCTTGTTTACAAATCAATATTTTTAATAGCCCCGACGCATAATTTACACAAAGCGAACTGCAACATAGGTAGATCGATTCAGCGGAGCTTGAATAAATAATTCCACCCCGTCAAAGTATATTCTACCGGTTAGCAAAATAAGAGAAATCGGAGTGCACCGTTACGCGGGGCTGTAGAATAGGGAATGGGGTGCAATCAGGTGAATTTCCCTCGACGCCTGACCGGCGACCGGCCCGGCTGATGACCGGGGCCGGACCGGGCCCGGCACCGGCGCGGAAACCTCTGCGCTGGAAATGTGACGTTTTGTTTTCGTAATCGAATCTATTTCTTTGCACTATACTCTATAAAATTTAACTTGATCTCTGCGACAGTAGAAGATTGACATTTTTAGAGTTGGGATAGTGGTGGAAAAAATCGATTTTCAAACAATGTTGTAATGAAATCGAATGAGTAGTTGAAGGTGAGAAATTGGATTTCATTTACTTACTATTATTTAAGATCAAGTATGTACACATGTAAATAATGTTATGATATTAATTATATACTCATAATAATGTAACGATAGTATTTATCGACGTTTTTCACTATTATCGATGCTAATGTAACGTATAATTGGGTTTAATTTAATTACACATGTAAAAAATGATATTAAAATATACAATAAAATTTATGATAAAACAAGTTTTATTTAAAATATCGTCAGTATAAACTATCGACATTTTAATTAAAACTCTATCTAAAACTCTGTGGTCACGATCATTCGTCGCCCATCACTAATCGGCATGCCCACAAAGTATGACATTGACAGGTACTGTCAGTACTATTAAGAAATTCAGGACTTCATAGGCGTAATTTTTCTGACAGCTGTCGCAGAGATCAATTTAAATTTTATAGAGTATAGTTCAGAAACAAAAGGTTGTTTGAGTGGATGTTTTTTGTAGTGAAATTTCAGAAAATATGTGCACTGCACCAGCCTTTGATAGACCACCGGTGAAGGTAGACCTACCATCAAAGAGCGATTGGATCATATCCACCACGCTCACACAGTTATGGGCTCGTAAATTCAAATACGACGCCATATTTCTTCTCTAAACGAAAACAATCTCTACCACAACAAGCCACGAAAAGTCAAGAAAAGAACTTTTTTCGTCGTGTGAAAAAGAAACAGATACTTTGCCATAACGCTGTCTCGTTCTGACACGTCGAAAGAAATATCAATTACTTCGTGCGCATACTAGCCCGGCACGACGTTTTCCTTTCCTGAAAAGTTTTTTTTTAAGGTTTATTTTGGTGGTGATATAAGCTGTACAATAGTTTCGAAAGAACGTATCTTACTAAATTTCTTATCCTCACAAGGTGTAAATAAAACGTATGTAGTCACACGAAAACTTCTGTAGTTACCGTTTATGCTTAATCTCATACTAAACCTTCAGCATGCAGGGTATAATTCTTCTTAATACGTACTCAATATTTTTCTCTGTTACAAAGATTACTAAAAATAAAAATACCTGCCTTGGTAATTACGTATTTTTCACTTTTCAGTGTACATAAACATAGACTTGCTGAAAAGCAATACCATTTTCAACATCATGACTACAACAAAGAACAAAAGACGGGCCCTAATTGTTGCCACAATAATCATACAGAGAATAACAAAATATCCCTGCAGGTCTGTAAGTTCTCAACATGTTGGGAGCCAGAGGATTACAGGTGTAATCCCGCCCGGGTCAGTCACATGGCGTCACCTGTGCACCCGAATTGTGTTTTTTGTCAGATGCCGTATGTTTTACGTTTTATCCTTTTCCGGGTTGGGTTGTATGTAGCATCTTTTTCAACTAATTTTTGTTTGCTTTATCATTATTAGATTAAGTTTGTGCCGTAAAGTCTAAGTCAATTTTTTTATTGCAGTTTGCATGTTACAAAGGCGGTATAGATATAATCATGACTCAATACAAACTTACCTATGCAAGGCGTGCAACGTTACTGGCAGCTTTATTTATTATTATTACCTAAGTCAAATAAAATTAGGTATTATTACAAAATTACAATTCTAAAATTATATTTAAATTGATTACAATGTCAAGTTTAGTTACCTAGTTAATATGATGTTAGTTGATTACAATGTCATGGGCGTAACGCGTGACGTCAAAGTCCAGCGCCAATACAGAATGTCATTTTTGGCGGCATCTTGAATATCTATTTTTTAACACTTGATTTTCATTGTTAATACACTAGATCTCTCGGAAATATAAATGTTGTGTGATTATTATGTTCTAACGAATAATTTAAAACGACTTCCAAAAAGTAGTCAAATAGCCTACGAGTATTAATAGTATATTTTCTATGTTGTCAAATAGCCTAAATAATAATCATACATAGAATAACAAAATATCCGTACAGATCTGTAAGTTCTCAACATGTTGGGAGCCAGAGGATTACAGGTGTAATCCCGCCCAGGTCAGTCACGTGGCATCACCACTCACTCACTCGAGTTGTGTATTTTTAGTCAGATGTTTTATCTCATTGCGAGTTGGGTTGTACGCAGCGCCATTTTTATCAGATTTTTTTAGTTGGAAGTGGAACTTACTGTTAGACGCATGATTTTAGTCACGGTAACGTTGAGTTGTGTACAGCTGTTCTTAGTGCTGTTATTCTTTGTACATTGAAAAAACGAAAACTTGTACTGATAATTATGAAAAATATACCTAGTCAAAATCAAAAATATGGTACTTATACAATACATATACTTGGTTCTATTGGTCGCAATATAATTTAATTTATTATCTGTAAGTATTATTTCCCTACCGCACTGCAGGAAAATCATACGCAATTGTCATTTCGTAGGTACTTAATCTCCACAAGTTTCACACTCATAAACTTTTTAAAAGCCCTTTTATATTTTATGGCCTGCAATAAATATGCAGATAATTTTATTTTAGCGTGCATCGTGTCGAGTAGGAAGCCACAAATCACTCCGGATCGCGCTGTATCGGCGGGCATACATCTCGCGCGCTTTTTGACAGTCTACTGCAGCCGCCATATTGTTATGACAGCCTTCAAATTTTAAATTTTACGACTACAATACTGGCCAGTTGGAAAAAGGTTGAGGTTTTACGTCACGCAATTTGTATACACGTTTTGAATATTTAGGTATATTGGTAGTGTTTATTTTAACTACAATATTCTATCATCTTCTTCAAAGTTATCTCTAGAGAGATAAGTATATTGGTAGTTTTAGAGAGAGATGAGTAGTTTTAAAGATAAAAGCATAAATGGGGATTGGGGACAGACAGCAGGAAGCAACGTTGTTTTATACCATGTAGTGATAGTGAAGTGATAACTTAATTATTATTGTAAGTTAATACTAAATCAATATTAGGTATTATTTAGTATGGCAATTTAATAACATAATCTGAAGCTTTGCAGTTTGCACACATAGCATTTGGTACCCATACATGGAGGTCTTTAATTACAGGCTCTAGCCAGTCACATATTCTGTTTTTTACTCGTACAATCACGTCAAATATAATTATTGTAACTTTCAGCATATTTCATATTTACCAATGTTACCAACTAAACTAGGGTAGTTTTTTTTTTGTATGTTCGTCAGGTCTTCCTCTGACAATAACATAAGTCAGAGTCGTTGTGTAACAAACATTATAGCATCATTTTTTTATGCAAAGTTTGCTATATGAAGTTTTCAGCCGCACACATAAGTACAGGCTCGTCATAGACGACACCAACGACACCAATGTTAAACTACTCTAGTGTAGTTTAACATTGGTGTCAATCAATCATTTTTATATTATTTTTCAAGTAAATAGTTCTTCTAAGTCGGCTTGCTTCATCTCACCAACCAACTTCAGGTTAAAAAAAGTCAAAGTTCAATCAACTGAAAATCTGCCAAAACAAACTAACAAAAATATGACAGCATCATCTATCTAGCCAGGGGAGTCGGGAGTGCCAAGTCAACCTCCATCTTGTGAGATAGGGTTACACTCGGCGGCTCTTAAAGTATCGAGTGTCCGGCAAATGGAATATTCTCCAGGGTACTTCTTCGAAATTTCATTCTTTGACTGATTCATCTGGCCAAAATTTTATTTCATTTTCAGCTCTGTCGCACATGTTCATATGTAAAAAAGGTAACTAAAGAACATATATTTCAATGAGGGACTTGTTTTTATTAAGTAGTTTTTAAGATATCTACGTTCAAATATTTTGTGCCCAGATGAATCAGAATTGATTACAGATGAATCAGAACAGAACTGAAAATGAAAAACTATGTAATTTGGCTGTGTAATAGGGAAATCTAATCATATTTTACATACGTACATAAAATTTTAACACTATAGCACGAAAAAAAGTTGACGAATGAACAATATTTCTTGTATTACATTTTAGAAATCTAAAAATTGTAATACTTAATTATAATTCTTATATTAGGTACCTGGGTAAACGAAAACATTTTAAATTACATAAATGAACTATTACTAATATTTGTTACTGATAAATAGGTACATGAAAGTTAATAATTAAGAAAAATGAAACAATGTTTGAAAATATTATCAAAGATTTTCTTATACAAAAAGCATACTATAGTGTAAAAGATTTTATGTGTGACAAAAATTCATTGCGTAACCTGACATGTGACAGTATTTGTAAATGAAAATGTATTCATTCTGTTAGTTTTATTGTTTTATGTTAATTTATATTTCAATGTTTACTTTTGACATTCATAAGTGCACACTTATTGTACCTATGTGAGAATAAATGAACTGAACTGAACTAATAGTAAGTATAGTAATTGGTACATTATATTATTCTCTCTGTTTATTTTTTTCCATGTACAATTCACGAATCCTGTTTATTATACATATAATGAAAAAAATAAGATTAAAGTAAGAAACATGAGATCAACTTCAATTAAATGGAATTTTTGACAGTAATCTTCCTTGGTAACTATCACAGAAACATAATTTTTCTTAGTATTGTTAACTATAAATAATGAAGTCACATTTAGGTACTACAAGAAATAAATCTTCAGCTTTTTACAAGGGCCCGAGCTACTTTCAATGTCATCTTTAAAACCTTTTTCTTGTTGACGAGATCTTGATTTTTAAATGGAAGATTGAGTAATCATACCTTCTCCAGCAGTGTGAGACTCTTTTGTAAGTTTATTTTACTGAAGCTTTTTAAACACAAAAATGCCCTCATCGTTTGAATCTGAACAATCATCCACGTTTTTCTGAAGAAGGGTCGATAAGACATCTCTGGTGAATTTTGGAGTAATAATTTTTTTCATGGATTGACGAAGTTTCTATCCAAAAACTGTAGTCATCAAGGTCTTGTTGGGCTATATAAGCTATATTCAAAGCTTTTCCAGTATGAATTTTATGATTTATATGGCGTTTTGACCATATGAATCAGGCCAGATGAATCAGGATTTTGCCGTAATACATGCATAACTCATCATACATACTGAATTCAGTATTGTCATTTTTCTACTTGAATCTATAACCCAAAAGCATTACACGAAATACAGATTGAAGTTGTAAAACCATAAAATAAATTTTATAAAACAGGCATTGTAATCATAATGCCACCTGAACTAAGCACAGATGAATCAGACATTTATCTTTGTAACTCCGGTATCCAAGTGAACCAGCCGTATATCCACCTTCTGGCTCGTCTGTTGCACGACTGGCTTCCCCCTGCGCGAGACGTCAGGCTCTCATCATCATCACCCGACCAAGCACGGTCAAGCGCAGCATACGCCACATTAATCAGTATTATATGCCGGACACTTCTTATTAGCCTATTTATAAACATACTAAGGTAGTTATAACTAATACACATTTTTTTTGTAAAAGTGCAATTCATTTCCTTTTGATATAATTATAATTTATAATGATTTACCAAAGGGAAAATGCGATATCGACCATTTTCTTTCGAAAAATGGCAAGCGGACGCGGTATATGAATCAGGAGAACAAACTTCAAATATTTTTAATTTATACTTGGACTGCAATGATTTACAAAATATCACTTGTCCCAGGTAGAGTTAAAGGTAAACTGTATATAAAAAAAATTACACACTGTTTTGTTTGTTGGTTTCAGAAAAAAACCCATAGACGTCCAAAATTTTGTCTTCGAAGAAGTACCCTCCATAAGCCGGTCTGAAGTGTGTTGGCATTCGATTACTTTCATCACCATGTTTGTCAAAGGAGTTTGACGCTGCTTAGACAGCTTTTTGGACCTAGCGGGCAGCCAGTGGCCGTAGTGATTTGTGAAATTAAGCACAGTAATTTAGATATCATTACCGTGACGCAACCGTGTAAAGCCATGGTGGTCTAGTGGTAATGACACCCGCCTTACAATCGTGAGGTCGTAGGTTCAAATCCCTGTACGTTGGTACGGGACCAATGAATTCCTGGGAATTTATGACGGAATTTCACACCTCGGGCTTTTCGGTGAAGGAAACCTGCATACGCCCGTAGAAAAAAAATCGATGGCGTATTTATCACCAATTCGCATGGTGGATCCCAATCACCCTTCGTG
This sequence comes from Hypomecis punctinalis, assembly GCA_949316475.1. NCBI lineage: Eukaryota > Metazoa > Arthropoda > Insecta > Lepidoptera > Geometridae > Hypomecis > Hypomecis punctinalis. The sequence continues at coordinate 14,610,502 of OX438813.1, forward strand.
AGAAGGTCTACGTCCTGCAGTGGACAATTGAAAAGGGTGGTACAGTACAGTATACAGTACAGACGTAACCGTGTGGCATGGGTTCAAACCCGGTGCCGTAGCAATGATTTCTTTTAAATTTATTCACGGTTTGATTGGTTTTTGTCTAAGAAAAACATCATGAGGTCACCAGAAAAAAGTACTGTCTGCAAAATAAACTCTATGGTGGATGTAAAGCGATCCGTACTGCGCTAGGTTGGTAGCTATGACTCTGCAGGCCTATGATTAACAGTAGGCTATTAAAAAAGGGCCGGTAACGGCGAATCAGGTAGCGCCTACTTGCCTGCAGTATTACGCCTTGTACGCTGGGGTCTTAAATGCGGCTTTATTCACCGTCTTTGGATATATTACATTATTCATGACGTCTGGATGTCTGGCAATTCGCGATAGGTATAGGCTAGATTTTTCTATACTCTAGGAAAAAAAGCGTATAGTATAATTGCATTGATTGAGCAACATTCCTGCACTTTAAATACTAAAACCACATCATTGAAAAATTGAGGCCTTCAGGCGGCCTAAAAACTCTGATACCAGGGCTAGCCACCCGGCCTATATGAACTTACTTACTTACTTTATTGAAAAATAACATTGTAAAATATAATGTTCGTTTTCAATCAACAATAACGTAAAACGTACTATGTAGATGATACATCGTTCGAATTCTGTACACGGTTGAAGTAGGTAATGCCATTTTTGGTGAAAAATAGTTATTTACAACCACATGCCGTACAAATCAAATAACTCAATTCGTTTAGTTAGTACATGAAACTACTTTTATCCTAAGCCCGATCCAAATTCGTCGACTTTAGGTCAATTATCATATTATAATTTGGCGGGAAGCCGTTCTGTGCGGCACTACACAAGTATGGGGCGGCATGTGGCACGGGCGGCACGGGGCGGCACGGGCGGCTCCGGCGGCACGTAATTTGATATTAAACACGCCTTGACAAGTGACGTGACTGCATTGCGCGCTCATTACCGTTATTAAAGCTGAACTACTCACATGCACTTGCAGTAGCTAAGGTTCAAAGAACTGAAGACGAAGAGGGTTGAATGGAACAAAACAAGGAATTGTTGTCAATTTCTGCCACATACGATTTATCACTATAAAAAGTCGCTCTAAAGCGAAATTCAATGCATTGAGTGATATTAAGCCCCATTACAGAGGCGCCATCGTAATTATAATAGCTTAATAGCATATACTCTATAAAATTTAACTTGATCTCTGCGACAGTGACATAGAAGATTGACAGTTTTAGAGTTGAGATAGTGGTGGAAAAAATCGATTATCAAACAATGTTATAATGAAATTGAATGAGTAGTTGTAGGTGAGAAATTGGATTTTATTTACTTACTATTATTTAAGATTAAGTATGTACACATGTAAATAATGTTATGATATTAATTAAATAAATTATAATATAATATAATAATGTTTCGATAGTATTTATCGACGTTTTTCACTATTATCGATGCTAATGTAACATATAATTGGGTTTCATTTAATTACAAACGTTACTAAATTAAAGTATTGATAAATTAAGTTTTATTTAAAATATCGTTAGTATAAACTATCGATATTTTAAATATAACTCTATCTAAAACTCTGTGGTCACGATCATTCGTCGCCCATCACTAATCGGCATGCGCAAAAAGTATGACATTGACAGGTACT